>OY757918.1:106118633-106766133 GCA_963585895.1 Sepioteuthis lessoniana
TTTTAGCGACTTTTTAACAGGACTGGATAAAAGTTAGGATCAAAGGATAAATTTATATGAAGATAAAATTTCTTTATTAAAACCTTCGATATTTTCTCAGATTAATTTCAAATTCTTTTCTAGAGAAAATAAAAATTCTGTATTATTCATTGTTTCGTCAATTAATCATCCACGCATAAAGCATTTCGAGCGGTTAATTATCCTAACTTTTCTCCAAGTTGGTGTTCAACAAAAAAATAAAAATAAAAAAAAAAATAAAATAAAGATTTAGAAGATTAAGGTTAACAGGAAATTGAATACTTTGCCTCACTCAACCAAAAATTTGTCCCATTTGGCTGAGGCTGTAGAAATACACCGACTGCATCTTTGTGGGGGGAGGGTAAGACTCGTCCAACGAGTGTCCTAGATATGACACTAAACAATATGATGGTGAGGCTTCAGTAATGATGGAGCTCTGGGGAATGAGGAGTACCCCTTCACTGCCATCGCTCCAAAGTCCACTCAAGCCTTAAGAGGTAGCACCTGATAGGGTTCTATCTATAGGTCACATAGAAATGTTTGACGTTTAAACTGTATGTTAATAAATGATTTATGCAAACTTGAATAGTTAGAAACAGAACTGTTTAATCATTCAACTGAGTGTATATAAATGATTGATATTCTGTTGAACTGTTAGTGATATATAACAATCCTTGGAACCATTTAACTTTGACTTATGCTAAATTGAATTGTTAGAAATAGAACTGTTCTACATTCAACTGTATGTAAAAAAATGACTGATGTTCAGTTGAATTGTTAGTGATATATAAAAAGATCATTAAATAAGTTTCCAGACTTTTTTCGTATGGGCACTTTTATTGATAGTACACACATGAAACTCTAGTCCCCTTCGAAGTTATCTCCTCCACCCGCAATACACTTGTTAACCGTTCCAACAACTTCCCAAAGGCCCCATGGAAGTGTGAGCGTGTCAATGACCTTCATCACAGCCTCTTTCATCTCCTTAATTGTCTCATAACGACAGCCTCTGAGCTTAGGGAATAACCAAAAGTCACAAGGAGCAAGGTCTGAACTATCGGTGGGGGGCGAGGAACTGCCTTCATGGCCATCTTGGTCAAATAGTCTGTGACAAGGATAGAGTTGTCGACTAGTGGATTGTCCTGGTGGAAATGCCACTGACACAATTTCAAGAGTGCTGGCCTCTTCCCAAGGAATCTCTTCCTGAACTCCCTTAAAACCTCAACATCGTAACCCTAACCCTAACGTTAACCCTAAGGCCAATCAACTCTGGTGTACTGACTTCCTTACTCCTCCCACACCTCTCATCACTCCTCACAGACTCCCTGCCTTCCTTGAATCTCTTATGCCACTCAAAAACCGATGCTCGATTCATGCAAGACGGTCGAAAAGCAGTCTGGAGCATTCCATGCGTTGTTTCTGGGGCATTTTTTCCAAGTTTAAAAAAGAATTTTATTGCATATCGTTCTTCTAAAGTGTCCTGACGTCCAGATTGCATTTTTGAAACTCACCAGCTGTGACAATCAGACTTTAGTTGGGTGTATTCCAATTGCTGCTGTAGCTGTTGATTTGAAGCTGAAATCATAAAAATTGGTCATTCATCTCATAAGATGTATAGCAATAACATAGTGAGCTTTCAAGAGTCTACGACAATTTTAAATGTCTGTACAAAAAAAAGTCTGGAAACCTATTAAATGCACCACGTAACAATCCTTGGAACCATTTAACTTTGACTTACGCTAAATTGAAATGTTAGAAATAGAACTGTTTGACATTCAACTGGAAATGTTGGATCATTTAATTGTGTGTATCTACAAATCATATATTTTATACATAAGTAAAAACAGAATTTAGCAATAAATAACCTACAATTGTTGATATGCCATAAAACCCAACCAAACCATATCATATATATTTAATATATATGTATAAAGAGGATTTGGCATTAAATAACTTACAATGGTTGATATACCATAAAACCCAACCAAACCATATCATATATATTTAATATATATGTATAAAGAGGATTTAGCATTGAATAACTTACAATGATTGATATGCCATAAAACACAACCAAACCATATCATATATATTTAATATATATGTATAAAAAGGATTTGGCTTTAAATAACCTACAATGGTTGATATGCCATAAAACCAAACTAAACCAAATAAACCAAATTTCAATCATTTAAGTTATTTTAGTTCTACTTATTCAGATATTCAATTATCAATCAATACTTTTTTTTGATTGTAGGGAAATCAAAATAATTCAATATTGTAAAGCGAATAAATAGAACACTGCTTCTCTCAAAAAGTGATCCGTCCAAGTCAGTTTGTTTAGATGGATACTTAAAAAGAGAAACTGTTTTTCTACTTTTTTCTTTACCATTAATTTTTGAGATCAAATATATAGATCAAATAATTCTTCAAAATATTCCTAAACAGCAATGTGACATATTTTAAACACGAACGCTGATTAATTGATTAAAACGGTTACCCCTTTCTCTGTATAAATGATATTTCCTCCTCGTTTTTTTTTTCTTTATTTTATCAAACATCCATCAGGGATTCAACATCACTAGATATCATCCTTTCCAATCATGATGATGGTTCATTAGAATCAAAACGTTATAGTGTCGACTTCTTTCACAGTAAATTCTTCTACTTCTTAGATGTCCTTATATATCAATTTTCTCTATATTGTCGGATATACTTCCATTATTCACACACACACACACACACACACACACACATATATATATATATATATATATACGAGGATCATTGAATAATTTTCCAGGCTTTTTACATATGGGCACTTTTAATAATAGTAAACACATGAAACTCTAGTCTCCTTCGAAGTAATCTCCTCCGGCTGCAATGCACTTCTTGTGCCGTTCCAACAACTTCCCAAAGGCTCTACGGACGTCCTCTTGAGTGAGCGTGTCAATGACCTTCGTCACAGCCTCTTTCATCACCTTAATTGTCTCATAACGACAGCCTATGAGCTTAGGGAATAACCAAAGTCAAAAGGAGCAAGGTCTGGACTATAGGACGAACTGTCTTGATGCCCATCTTGGTCAAAAAGTCTGTGACAAGGATGGAGTTGTAGACTGGTGCATTGTCCTGGTGGAAATTCCACTGACCCTATTTGAAGAGTGCTGGCCTCTTCCGACGGAATCTCTTCCTGAAGTCACATAAAACCTCAACATAGTAACCCTAAACCTAACCCTGACCGTTTGGCCAATCAACTGTGGTGTATTGACTTCCTTACTCCTCCCACACCTCTCATCACCCCTCACAGACTCCCTGCCTTCCTTGAATCTCTTATGCCACTCAAAAACTGATGCTCGATTCATGAAAGCTGAGCGAAAAGCAGTCTGAAGCATTCCATACGTTGTTTCTGGAGCATTTTTTCCAAGTTTAAAACAGAGTTTTATTGCATATCGTTTTTCTAAAGTGTCCTGACGTCCAGATTGCACTTTTGAAATTCACCAGCTGTGTCAATCAGACTTTAGTCGGGTGTATTCCAATTGCTGCTGTAGCTGTTGATTTGAAGCTGAAATCATAAAAATTGGTCAGTCATCTCATAAGATGTATAGCAATAACATTGTGAATTTTTAATTGTCTACGACAATTTCAAATGCTTGTACAAAAATTTCTGGAATCTTATTGAATGCACAACATATATATATATATATATATATATATAAACTTTTTTGTATGTGAATTGTTTGTAGGTAACATTTTTAAATGAGCCAGACAGAGTTCATTTATTTGCACTCAAAGGGTTTTATTTGTTGTTATCCAATACAATGATAATTCTATTTGATATTATTCATTTGCTTGCACACAGTTAAATGATTTCGACTATTGTTTTTTTTATTATGAGTAATTCTATTAATTGAGTATTCCCACCTAATACAATCAATTTGCTCTTTATCGAGTATATCTTTCTCACACTAATGATTCTATTTATTATTATTCATTTGTTTGCACAGAGTTAAATGGTTTCAAGTATTGCTATCAAACACTAATAATTCATTTTGCTAGGTTTGATTTAACTTCTTTATTTAATGGCGTATCAATCTTTGTGGGTTCTTGATTGCTAAAACCATCATTATAAAAGAACAGTAATGATACTATTTGACTCATGACTGGAGGGATAAAGGAGTTCATGCCTTTCCCAAGGGCACTGGTCCGAAAGTGAACGTAATCGTACGACCAGAGTTCGAATTTGCATATTACGATCTCGCAGCTCAGCACGTTAGTCTTTATGCCATAATGTCTCTTCTAATTCTGTTCGCACGCAGCTAAATGTTTGCAACAGTTGTAATCTAGCACAGATAATTCTATTTTATATTAATCATTTATTTGCACCTGGTGTAAAATAGTTAGGGATTTTAATTAATTATTTTAGTTTTTACTGATAGCTAAAAACTTTGAGTTCGTAATTGCAGGTTTTCGATTTCCGAAGGTCAGGACTTGCGTAGACCTTGTAGTACTTACACATGTCACTCTTGTCAAAATAAATCATGACAGGTTTGTTTTTAGAGACAGCTGTAAGTAATATATATATATATATATAAACATTTAGATACATATGTGCTGATACCTAGGATGACGTGGCACTAAAAAGATTAGCGATTACGTGTGAGCGAGTCTGTGAAGTTAGAATCAGACGTTGGGGTCGGCCGTAGCCGACGGCGCACGTGCCTAGGAAAGGCAGGGTCAGTTTAGAAGAAATGTCTAAGTCTGTGATTGTCTGTTTCGTTTGACACGGCTTAGAGTTTCTATCTTATGGGTTCAAGTAATTCCATTAAGCTATCACTCTAGTTTCGTGACTACTACGCAAAAGGTAGTCAAAATAAACTTTCGTTTCATGAAAGAGAGCCGTTTTGTGTTGTGTGCGAGACAACTTTTGACATGGTACCGTAGCGTTATAGCAACTAAATGGTTTCAAGTATTGTTTTTCATCGTTAATAATTCTATTTATTGAGTATTCCCACCTGATACAAACAATTTGCAATTTACCGAGTATTCCTATCTATTTAATATTAATCATTTGTTTGCTCACAGTTAAATGGTTTCAAGTATTTCTATTTAACTTTATTAATTCTATTTATTACGTATTCCTATCTGATGCAAACAACTTAAACACAGCTGTATGGTTTCAAATAACCAATAATGATAGTCCTTAGCAAAAGGTTGAACTTATAAATAGGACCCAAACAGGTACAACCACTCCAGTCAGAGTGGTCCTGAGAGTAATGGAAATGAGGGGGTACTCCATGTTTCCTCAAACTCCCCAGACTGAAGCCTCATGATTAGATGCTGTTTAATATCATACCAAGAACACGTTTCATGTATTCCTATCTAATACTGATAATTCTATTTTAGAATAATCATTTGTTAAATAGTTTCTAGGATTGCTATCTCAGCGCAGTTAACCCTCAGTTACTCTCTTCTAGCACCTTTAAAATAGAATATGTTTGGGTACTTGTTTGTCACAAAAGTCATTTGAAGTATACCATCTGGATATTCATGTAGGTATTAGGGGTTGACGTGACCAGCCTAGTGATCAGATTGGACCTCTCCAACCACCTGCTCGGTAAAGATCAAAGTCGAGTACTGCAAGTCACTTGACCAGTTCGGTTATCGAGTCAAGGTCTGCTCATCTACTAGGGTGCCTTCCTGTAGCATAACGGATCGCCACTCTCGGCCAACAAATGGTTTCGTTGTGGATGGGGTGCTTACTCCTCAGCAGTTTGCGCATTCTACAGCCTTAGTCGACAAGGCGGTACATCTACACTGATATTCCTGAATTCACTTAACACTCGCTAAGCCTTGATCTTCCATTTCCCTCACATTTATACTGGCAAGATTAAGAGTCGTCAATTTATTTCGTACCTTCTAATTACTGTAAACGACAGTCTTGAAGTCTATGGGCCAAACGATGCCAACAGTCTACCCTAGAGAGCCAGTCCCTTTTTCGATCGTAACCTGCCCCTTTCGCGCGATTCCGCCGGCGTCCAGAAAGAACACCAGTTTTAAGGTCCTATAGAATTACTGGGCAATATAAACCAGAAGCCTACCCACACAATATGGACAGACTTTTTTTATTTGATGTCCCCATTCAGTTTTACGCCCTGCACGGCCTTCTTGGCATCTTCTAAGATTCACCACACTCAGTAGCATGGTCCCCACCGCCGAACAAACAAAAGAGGTCAACAAGGGATTTTTCTGGCTTTAATATTTTTTTCAGTTTACTTTGGCGAATTTTCTTAAAGGTTTCAGCGCCCTTTTTCGCTGGTGTAAAATTTCACTTCCCATTTTCTGAGGTTCTACCGAACAAATTTCTGCCCCCTGTTGGAAGGGCTTGGGGGGGGGCTCTTTTTTGTGCCTTTTTTTTTTTTTTAGAGGAAGAGGACTGTGACCTTAGAAATCCTGAAATAATATGACTTCCAAGTTTTTCTGTCCAGAGAGTGAGTACGATGTGATTAATTTCCTGGAAGAGGGGGAGGGTTTGGGAAAGTTACATGCGGGGATTGGGGTTGAGTAAGGTTCTTTTTTGTCAGGTTCGGACTTCTTGGGGGTACTTAAGGTGTCTATAGCACTTTTAGTGCTGTTTTGGACTGGGTTTCCGCTGTTTACTTTTATTTTTCCATATTTTTCCTTTGTAATGATCGTGAGGGGTGAAGGAGAGACGGCCTCTTCCACTTCCACTATTCTGTAATTCTTGCTTACTACTATCGTCCGCTGATGGCCAGAGAGTCGCAGCTCCCTTCTCCCATAACCCGGAAAATGTATTAGGGTGTCATATTTCCTCGTCACACCTTTTTGTCCCTGAATCTTTTTAGGATCGTTAAAGTGGAGTTGCTTGTGTTCAATTCCTCTTCCAATTCATGTTGTGTTTTCTTTTGGTTGCTTTTGTTTTTGTTGTACTTACTCATATTCTTCTTGGTATTCTTCATGGTGATCTTGTTAATTTTTGGGGGGGTGGGGAGAGGGGGATTTGTTCTTTGGTTTTATTGTTACATTTTGTTGTTTCCTTGTCGGGAAGTCAGAAGTCATTTCCCCAAGACGTTGTCTTCGACTACATTTTGACAGCGATCGCCTTCGCTGGGGCCAATGGGTAAACCGATTTCACTGAGTGATAGTCTCAAGCATAATTAATGGTTTTGTAATTTACTAAGCTTTCAGTTCAGATGTGGCACAAGGCCGAATAAATGTGGCACCCATTGTGACTCGAGCTCACTAGTAAAGGTTTGCTAGTCTAGCTTGCTAACCGTTAGACCAGTCGAGGCACCCTCACGTAATTGGTGGTTTGCCGTTGCCTAAAACCATGTTGAGAGTGACATTTGAATCAGAAGCTGCGTGTTTGTAAAAATGTTCTTTATACAATAAAATTAATGACTATATCAATTTTCAGGTTTTATATCACCACGAGGGTTGCGTTACATTTTCGACAAATAGATAACGCTTCGAAAAGTTATTATTTGCAATATTTAACGTGACAATATATGATAACGAATAAATTTTCAGAATAAAAATAACTTGTTAGTAAACTTTCCCAAACATTTGTAAAATTTAAACTCAAAACCAGATTTTGAATAATTCATAAAAAGTTAACGATATATCAAAACGATCTATTAATCTTCTTGTTTGGTGATATGTCGACACTAGTATGGCAAAATGGAATCAAAATAGTCATAAAGATTAATGATTTATCAAGTTTCAAGGAATAAAAAAAGAAAGGAAAAATATATTTCAGAATGTACTCATGTTTTTCATCTATTGATACTAATTACTGAAAGTTTGTGCTAAATTAATTAGAAATGATTAAAATGTATCATTCCCAATAAAAGTACAGCTATTATTTGATTTCCTTTATTCTTTTAATATTTGCACTTCAGCCATCTATAATTATATTTGATAATTGTTTTACTAAGTCGTATTACACTAGCATAAAAGGAAAGATATTAAAAATGATATTTTCCCTCGAATAAAAAGTATAAAAGTAAATACTTTTATATCAAATACCTATTTATACGATTTATATAACGATAATATAAATAATCCCACCATTTTTATGGGAACAATGCAAGTAATTTTATAATCAGTACATACAATCGACAAAACTGGTACCCCCACCAAGTTGTCTGGTGAGGAGGGTGGCTAGACACCCAGCAGGACGTAAAACAAAACCTGTTAAAGACCGGAAGAAGCTTCTTGCTTAACGACTATCTAGCACATTTCGCAGGGGCGTGGAAATACTTGGGTTGGTATCTAAGCGTGTATCAAGACCACCTTAGGTATACTTGTCTTGGAGTTTTGTCGAATTTGTTCCTACACTGTCTCTATGACTCTGATTACCAAAAGGTGGAACTAATTCCGTTGATTCCTGGGTAAGACGTTAAACTGCAACCAGTGGTAAGGTTCGAGTTCGGGAGTTCCAGAGTTTGGGGGAGAGTGGAGTGACCCCCTTAATTACCATTTCTCCAAGGTTCACCCTCTCCCCGGAGTGATAATATCTGTTTAGGGAGCCAGCTATGGGTCAAATAGCTATTAAATACCTGAAGCAGATGGAGCTCGACAGCCTAGGATCTCGCTGTTACTGTCCTAGCTTCTTAGGCCATGACAGATGAACCACGGGTGTAAAGGGTGGGACTAGTACTGCGCACACTGCACTCCACCTAAAAACTTCATTGCGCAGGCTCAAAGGACAAGTCCACGTCTGCGGCGCCACCAAAACTTCCAAGTCCTGTAGCGATGGGAAAGGGGCAAAACGGTAAGTGAAAGATGTCACTGGAGGCCGCAATCCCAATCCTGCATGCCGGGGGTTCAGGATATTGATCGTCTAATGTTGACCTGAGACGTCAGTATTAACCGGCATCACCCTGAACGACCAAGCAGCCTCTTTAGGGACATTACTGCTTGCTCCACAAGGAGCGTGGCCTAGAAAAGGTGGCCTAAGTGAAGCTCATCTCTCATTCGCCAGTTGGCTTGTTGCGGTCAACGGGCATCTTCTCAAACATTAAAACAAGGAAGGTATGCACCCACCTCCAAGAGTGCAAAAATACTGAAAGTCGCATACTGGAACATCAGAACAATACTTGATGCAGCTCACAGCAACCGATCTGAACGTCGCACAGCTCTGATTGCACATGAAGTGTCCAGGTTAAGAGTCGATATTGCTGTCCTTAGCCAGGTCCGCTTCCCAGAAGGCAACCTTTAAGAATAAGGCGCCGGGTACACCTAGGGAAACCCTCAACTGAGGGGCGCCTTTCAGGCGTTGGTTTCTTGGTCAGCATCTCCATCGCCTCCAGGCTGAAAAATCTGCCAACTGATCATTCCGACTGCATGATGTCAATGCGCTTTCCTCTGAAAAATAAGCGGTATGCCATTCTTTCCAGTGTGTATGCTCCAACTCTTCGAGCTGAACTTACAGAAAAAGACAAGTTCTACTCGGAGCTCTGCAGCTGTCTCCAAAGCACCCTTGCAAACGATAAGGTGATAATCCTTAGTGATTTCAATGCTAGAGTGGACCAAGATGCAGATTCCTGGAAAGGAGTACTTAGCAGACACGCCGTTGGTAACTGCAACGACAACAGGCACTTGCTGATGGAGTTTTGCACTGAGCAGTAAATTTTCATCACCAATACCATCTTCCAGCAAAAGGACAGACTTAAAACAACCTGGATTCATCCTCGGTCCAAACATTGGCATCTAATTGACTACGTCCTTGTGCACAAGCGTGACCTCAAAGGCGTCATTCACACCAAAGTAATACCCGGCGCTGAATGCCACACCAACCATCAACGAATGCGCTGCAAACTTAGGCTGCACTTCAATCCTAAACCAAGAAAGGGAGGTCCCTGCAAGAAAAAGTTCAATCTGAACAAACTTCAGTCAGCTGAAGTGAAAGCTGACTTGCAGGCCGGCCTACAGTCCAAGATTGAAAATAGCGATTACCCAGAAGACACTTCTCCTGAAACACTCTGGGATCAACTGAAGAGTGCCATCCTGAAGACATCTAAAAAGATTCTGGGGTTTACCACCAAGAACAAAGATTGGTTCGACGAGAACAACCAAGGGATTCAGGAACTGCTAGCGAAGAAAAGATCATCCCACCAACCCGCATGGCTCAGCTTTCATGTCCTGTGAGGAGGGCTGCCTTCCGTCTCATTTGTAGCATCCTCCAGTGCAAGCTTCGAGAGATCCAAAATGAGTAGTGGACCAATCTCGCAAAGAAAACTCAGCAATACGCTGACCAAGGTGACCACAAAGGCTTCTACAAAGCTCTCAAGGCAGTGTATGGCCCAATTCACCGAGTCCAGAGTCCCTTGCGCATTGCCCATGGACAAGTGCTTTTTACAGACAAGGCCTCCATTCTGAGTCGTTGGTCTGAGCACTTCCAATCCCTCTTTAGCACTGCCCGTCCAGGACCCACTAGTTCTCCGCATCCTCCAGTAACTGTTCAAAGCAAAATTGGATGAACTACCCGCTGTGAAAGAAATTACCAAAGCCACAAAGCAGTTGAGGAATGGCAAGGCAGTGGGATTCCACCAGAGCTATGGAAAGGAGGAACAGCATTGCACAGTAAGGTCCACGAATTCCTTGTCTGTAGTTGAGAGCAAGGCAAACTTCCAAGTGATCTCCGCGAAGCAGTCATTGTCACCTTGTACAAAAACAAGGGAGAAAAGTCAGATTGCTCCAGCTATCGGAGGATCACTCTGCTCTCCATCGCAGGAAAAATCCTTGCTCGTGAGCTCCTAAGCTGATTGGTACCCACCATCGCAGAAGACCATCTACCGGAAACTTAGTGTGGGTTCAGAGCCAACAGGGGCTCCACAAACATAGTGTTCATCTTCAGACCGTTTCAAGAGAAATGCAGGAAGCAGAACAAAGGACTGTGTGTAGCGTTTGTGGACCTGACCAAAGCGTTTGACAGTGAGCAGAAAGAGAGTGTGGATGATCATGGAGCGCCTTGGCTGCCTCCCAAAGTTCCTCAGCGTGGTTATCCAACAGCACAAAGACTAGTGCTGCCAAGTTAGGTTGAACAGCGACCTCTCTGGATCCTTCCCCATCGTCAATGTTGTGAAACAGGGTTGTGTTCTGGCACCCACTCTGTCCAGCATCTTTTTCAGCATGATACTTAAACAGGTCATAGAAGACCTTGACGATGACGGTGTTGTATACATCATCTACCGTTTTATCAAGTTCAATATTTGATAAACGGAATCTTTAGACTTTCTTTTGACTTATTTGCGATTTTTTGTTTGGTTATCAATTGCGTGATGTTGCTGAATTCTTTTTCGACCAAGAATGATAATGGAAAAGTCAAAAATAGAGAATTTACTTGTTGAGGATTTTTATTTTATTCTTTTGACTTGAATGTTTCGTTGTCATCTAAACAAAAACGGACTTGCACTTCAGTGTCCTTTTACAAGTCAATGAGTTCTTCCTGTAATTTTATCTCAGCATTATTTACATCAGCTTGAAATAGGTTTATAATCCAGTCGGGTATTTTCAATTCATTAAGGTCTTTGAATCTTTTCAACATATCTTCCTTCAGTGTCAGAAGATGAGAGGAATAACACTCAACATTTACATCTAATGATGCAATAGATCATTAAAATCGTTTGGTTTTTTTTTGGTTTTTTCGGTTCTTTTAAACATGAAAACAGATAAATGTTCTGACTTATAATTATCGTTTTATAAATCACTATCTTGTTGATAAATGCCATTATAATACCTTTTGCTTTAATATGACGCATCTCACTTCCGAGCTGTTCCATGTTTATTTCATTCAATTGGGTAAAAATATCAGCAAGATATGCTAATACGTTCTCTTGCTTTCTAAATCAATGCAGATTATTTCATTGACTGACTTTTAAAAAATCGAAGGATAAATCCATAAAAGTCATTAAAACTATGCAAACAATTTCCTTTAGAAATATTCCAACTTCGATCTGTAATAAAAGACGCTCCAAATCTTTTTTTTGGTGGCAAAGCTGCCAGAATATCTGTGTTCAAAGGATCGGTTTTATTCACTGCTTTGATTACAACTTGCAAAGTATCATGTGATCTACCACTGTGATGCTTTCCGACCAAATGTTGATGACATAAACTGCAAAAATGTTCGGTACTGCTTTTATGGGATAAGATCCACTGTGATAATCAATTATTGAAGGTGCGCCATTTGTTAAACAGGAACTGACATTAGTCAGGTGAATGCTTGTTTCGTTGAAAAAATTTTCAACTGTCTTGAAAATTGTTAAACATTAGATGTCAATTTCCAGTTGTTCAGTAAAAAAGAATTCCTTAAAAATGGTCAGATTGTTATTTAAATAGCAAACATAACCCGTTGATAGAACTTCGTTGCAACACAATGTCATCTCAGAAACTGGAAAACAAACTTCAGTTATTTTCAAATCATCGCTGAATTTGGTTTTAATGTCATTTGCCATTTCATCAGTTCCTTTCAATCCTGATGGCTTTTGATTTTGCAGAAAGAATGCAACATCTTTGTTTGCAATAAGATTTCATTTTCAAATTTTTTCTAACTGCTTTTGATATTGTCATTTTGCTCACATTTCGTGACTGCCAATTTTGCCATGAATGAGAGGGTTTGCTTAAATGTTTCATTTTAATCCACTTAAGAAGTGAGGAATTCATTTTTTATTACATCTAGGGTTGTGAGTCTTTCGTCCATTTTTTAGTTTTGCGATAAACTGTTCTCTCTGCATATTTTGTTAGCTTTAGAATTGAGATCGCATCATGTTCGTACTCCAGTCGCGCTATTACTTGTACTTTCGGGTAAATATCCTTGGGAAATGTATGAACCCACTTATGCTCCCAGCTATGGGTTAAATAGTACCACTACTGTTCTTCTCGGAAAATGGATTTGGCATTAAATAACTTAAAAAGAGTTGACATGCCATTAAACAAAGAAACCAACCAACCAACAACTCGAGGCACCCAAAAGTTCGATCATGGTTCTCGTTCCAAGTTTCATTTTAAAATTCCTCAATTTTGACGCAAATTGACTTATCTGACTTGCTTGGTATCGCAGAAGACTCTCCCCAAGATAAGACGCACTTGTTAGGCTTGAATTTACGAAAAGAAAAATTCCCCAATGTCTGCATTTTATCGAGAAAGTCTCTAGGGGGGAAGAATGATACATTACGATTCTACCATGGTATTTATTGGAGCGATTTTGGAGGTTTTAGGCATCTAAAAAAACATCATATGTGTTTTTTCAACGAATAGGCATGTGCTAGATAAATAATTCAGAAAAAAAATTCTTCGCTAATTAATCTAAAGAAGCTCTTAAACTATCTAGATGGTGCCAATTTATCGTTTACATCCAATAAATGGAATTAACATCAGCTAGATCTATCACCATTGGCATAATGGTTAGAGAATTCGCCAATTGTCCGGGAGACCTGGGTTCAATCCCAGGTCGAGTCATACCAAAGACTGAAAAATGGTATTTGATGCCGCCTTGCTTAACAATCAGCATTATAAGGTACGGATTAAGGGTAAAGTGGAGTAATCCTGGGAAAGGAGTAGCACCTTCCCCTACACCTCGGTGTAGTAGCTATCGAAAAGGGAGCCTTTGGGTTACCCTCGACTTCGGTCGCCAACTTTACTTAATTAGTCCCATCTCGAGTCGGTTTCCTTGTTTGGTAAACATTCCTGCGGGCGTAGATCAATTTTGAAATCTGAGTTTTAAATCACGTGTTGCATATTCTTTAACTGTATTTTCAGCCTAGTCATATGACTAGAGGCTTTGTTTTATAATCATTCAACTCTCATTTCCCCACCTCAGTTCGTTCTTCCCTTCTTTTCCTGTTGGCAAGAGCTGGAGAATACACAAACTGCATCTCTGTAGAGTAGTAAGATCCCACCCCATGAATGAGTGTCCTGTATATGATACTAAACAATCTAGTGAGGCTCAAGTAATGCTGGAGCTTTGTGGAATGCGGAATACCCTTTCATTGCTCCCAGGTCCACTCTGTCCCAGAGTGGAAGCACCTGAGAGAGTTCTTTCTATGGGTCAAATAGAACTGTTTAACAGTTAAGCTGAGTGCAAACAAATGACTTATGCTAAATTGAATTGCTTGAAAAATAACTGTCTCATCACGTGTGTAAACAAATAAGTGATGTTTAATTGAATTATTTGTGATACATAGCAATACTTCGAACCATTTCAATTTGTTGACTTATGCTAAACTGAATTGTTTGAAATAGAACTGCTTGGTTATTTAACTCTGGAAACAAATGACAGGTGTTTAAATGCATTATTAGTTTTACATAGCAATACTTGGAAACATTTAACTGTGTGCAAAAGAGTGAGCTTAGGCTGGTATAAAATAGTATAGATTTGGCATTAAATAACCTAAAATGTTTGATATGCCATAAAAGCAAACTAAACCAAACTTCTTTTCTTTTTCAGTTGTTTCGTCTTGTCTTCTCAGTTACTCTGACGTTTAATTTGGATTGCCGTTCTTGATATTTTGCGCTGTTGAATAATTACAACACGACCCCCATTTCATGTCCACGTTTTACTTTATTATTTCTCGTTGACTTTTCATCATAATTATACATTTGGCCTAAACGGGGATTGAAAGAGCAAGATGGTGCATTCGACCGCTCAGTTTGAGTGTTCCCCACCAATGACAAACTTATTTAAATTCCAGAAACGTTTTCGTCACCTGACTAAGACTATCCAATCAGAGCAGTGCTCTCAGACTCACCCTGAGTTTAATGGCTCTCAATCAAACTCTTTGACTCCTGTATCTTTCCACAGGTTTAAAAATTCAGGATCTCTTTCAAAGGTTGCAATACACATAACAACAGATCTCACTGGCATGTAACAATACGTCATATCGTTATTTTCTTTTGTTGCTTTATATTTAAGTGTTCAATATTTAAAGTTTCATTCTTTCATTTGAGAAATGTTTATCACAAGTTAAACACTGTGGTAAATGTTTAATATTTATCGATGGAATAATGCCATCTTTTAAGTATTCTCTTGAGCACTGACGACAACTTTTTTTAATCTCTCATACTCGAGAGTTACAAAATATAACTGATTACTTTCAATGTATTTTCTTAAGTTTCAAACTTCGAACTGACTGAATGACTAAACATTCGTAAACGAAGCAAAGAGTTAAAATATTTGAAAATGCTGCTGCAAAAAGTTTATAGTGTAGTCAGCTGTTTTAGCTGGATTAAAGAAAGTGTTGTAGCAATGAAAGAAATAATTTTAGCTTCGTGGTGCATTGAATAAGTTTCCAGACTTTTTTGTACAGACATCTAAAATTGTCGTGGACTCTTGAAAATTCAATAGGATATTGTTATACATCTTATGAGATTGCTGACCAATTTTTATGATTTCAGCTTCAAATCAACAGTTACTGCAGCAATTGGAATACACCCTACTAAAGCCTGATTGTCACTGCTGGTGAATTTCCAAAATGCAATCTGGACGTCAGGACACTTTAGAAGAATGATATGCAAAAAAAATGTTTCAAACTTGGAAAAAGTGCCTGAGAAATGTATGGAATGCTTCAGACTGCTTTTCGACCATCTTTAATGAATCGAGCATCAGTTTTTGAGTGGCTTAAAAGATTCAAGGAAGGCAGGGAGTCCGTGAGGGGTGATGAGAGGTGTGGGAGGAGTAAAGAAGTCAATACACCAGAGTTGATTGACTAAAGAGTTAAGGTTAGGGTTACTATGTTGAGGTTTTAAGGGAGTTCAGGAAGAGATTCCGTCGGTAGAGGCCAGCACTCCTCAAATCGGGTCAGTGGTATTTCCACCAGGACAATACACAACTCTATCCTTGTCAAAGACTATTTGACCAAGACAGTTGTTCACCCTCCCTATGGTCAAGACCTTGCTCCATGTTACTTTTGCTTATTCCCTAAGCTCAGAGGCTGTCGTTATGAGACAATTAAGGAGATTAAAGAGGCTGTGACAAAGGTTATTGACACGCTCACACAAAAGGACTTCCATGGGACCTTCCAGGAGTTGTTGGAACGGTACGTATCAGATGACATCATTTTAGGGGCGGGCACGAACAAATCGAGATTCATACTTGGCCGTTCAAATAAATGCTTGGTATGCTCATTAGAAGACGCCTCAAGCGCTGGGGCAATAAACCCTACCCTCGCCACTCTCAGGTGAGGAAGCAGGTGTTTCCTGAAGAGAAGTTCCCCTGAGACCGAGTAAATAAGAATAATCTTTCCTCACTCGAGGGCTTAGTCTAAAGAAAACTCTTCAGACAAATATAATCAATTTCAAAGAATTTTTTCCTGAAACCTTGAAATTCTCAACATCTCTCTCAACACTTAAGCCGTTTGAGTAAGGCACTACCATTCACCTCTCTCTCTCTCTCTCTCTCTCTCTCTCTCTCTCTCTCTCTCTCTCTCTCTCTCTCAATAGTCTTATCCCCTAGTTGGAACTGTAGCGCTCCAGTTAACCTACCATGCTCTCAAGAGTCCTCAGTTCCCTTTTGGAACGCTAGGCCCTCCCTGTTAAGAATCATCGCTAGAGAGAATAATAATAATAATAATAATAATAATAATAATAATAATAATAATATAATAATATTTACCTGGAATAAAATTACACCAATTGTAATAGGTGCGCTTGGAACAGTAACTAAGGGATTACTAAAGGGACTAGAGGACTTGGAGGTTGGCGGACGAGTGGAGACCATCCAAACGACAGCATAGTTGAGAACTGCCAGAATACTAAGAAGAGTCCTGGAGACTTGAGAAAACTTGCTGTCACTCACTCCAATGAAAAACCATCGACTATTGCTGATGTGAAAAGCTCTAATGAGTGAATAATAATAATAATAATAATAATAATAATAATAATAATAATAATAATAATACACCATAAGAACCAATCATATCAAAGCAAGAATAGATAGGACACAACAAAACAGTAAATGTAGGCTATGCAGTGACAGAGACGAAACTATCAATCACATAATAAGCGAATGCAGAAAATTAGCTCAGAAGGAGTATATGGCGAGACACAACTGGGTCGGGAAGGTGATCCACTGGGAAATGTGCAAGAAATTTTAATTCGATCATACAAACAAATGGTATATGCACAATCTAGCACCTGTACTAGAAAATGACTCGCATAAACGCCTATGGGAATTTAACATACAAACGGATCACCTAATCCCGGCGAGAAGATCAGACCTAATGATAATCAACAAAAAAAGAGAATTTGCAAAATTGTCAACTTTGCTGTCCCGGCGGGCCATAGAATAAATCTAAAGGAATGTGAAAAGAAGGATAAGTATCTCGACCGTGCGAGAGAATTGAAAAAGCTGTGGAACATAAAAGAAACGATTGTTCCAATAGTGATTGATGCGTTAGGCACAATAACTAAGGGATTATTAAAAGGCCTGGAGGACTTAAAAGTTGGCGGACAGGTAGCGACTATTCAAACGACAGCATTGATGAGAACGGCCAGAATCCTGAGACGAATCCAGGAGACTTGAGGAGACTTGCTTTGCTTACTCAGACTACAGTGAAAAACCATCCGCTAACACAGATGTGAAAAACTCTAATGAGTAAAAATAATAATAATATCCACTTGTTTATTTTGGTTAAGTTTGGTTTTATGGCATATCAACCATTCTAGATTATTTAATGCCAAATCCTCTTTATACATATATTCTAAACATATATGATTTTGTTTGGTTTTATGGCATATCAATCATTGTAGGTTATTTAATGCCAAATCCTGTTTATAGTTATATATTAAATATGATTCCTAAACCAATTTTGTTCAAAACATTTTAAATAAGCCTGACTTCTTTTTTTCATACAATCAAATGGTTTCAAGTATTTCTATCTAGCACTTGCTGGAGGAGTTTTACTCCTCTGCAGAAATGCAGCCCAAATCAACTGAGCTATAATATATTTGGGTATATAATTTTCTACAAGAAATATACAAATCCTGGTACCTGAGGCTTAGTTGAAGATTAATTTGTTTTGTGATTCACTTATTGACGATAATATATATATATATATATATATATATATATATATATATTGGCGATAATGTATAGCTATATTGTTTTATATGAATATATGTGTATACATATATATACATAATATATACACAGAGTTGGCGTTTAGGTCTCGTATAACATTTATTCAATCTTATTTATCATCTGAGAATTTCATGTTTGCTAACAAAAAGTCTAAGTAAAAGTAATGAGGTCTGCCATATTTATGTAGAGATTTTTATTTATTTTGCATGTTTATTGATTTTGTTGGGTTTTTCTTTGCTGTTTTTTCTTCGTTTTTTCCGTTGGAAATTTGCGATCATTTCTGCGATAATCATTGATTTTGTTGGGTTTTTCTTTGCTGTTTTTTCTTCGTTTTTTCCGTTGGAAATTTGCGATCATTTCTGCGATAATCATTGATTTTGTTGGGTTTTTCTTTGCTGTTTTTTCTTCGTTTTTTCCGTTGGAAATTTGCGATCATTTCTGCGATAATCATTGATTTTGTTGGGTTTTTCTTTGCTGTTTTTTCTTCGTTTTTTCCGTTGGAAATTTGCGATCATTTCTGCGATAATCATTGATTTTGTTGGGTTTTTCTTTGCTGTTTTTTCTTCGTTTTTTCCGTTGGAAATTTGCGATCATTTCTGCGATAATCATTGATTTTGTTGGGTTTTTCTTTGCTGTTTTTTCTTCGTTTTTTCCGTTGGAAATTTGCGATCATTTCTGCGATAATCATTGATTTTGTTGGGTTTTTCTTTGCTGTTTTTTCTTCGTTTTTTCCGTTGGAAATTTGCGATCATTTCTGCGATAATCATTGATTTTGTTGGGTTTTTCTTTGCTGTTTTTTCTTCGTTTTTTCCGTTGGAAATTTGCGATCATTTCTGCGATAATCATTGATTTTGTTGGGTTTTTCTTTGCTGTTTTTTCTTCGTTTTTTCCGTTGGAAATTTGCGATAATCATTGTTGGGTTTTTCTTTGCTGTTTTTTCTTCATTTTTTCCGTTGGAAATTTGCGATCATTTCTGCGATAATCATAGCACATCACTTCTTAAATGTGATTGTCATTCATTGACATTCAATTCCATTCATAAAGGAAAGAGGGATGTAATCTTACTTGCATATGGTATTCCCAAAGAAACTGTTACCGTTATAATGATGCCCTACAAAAACACCAAAGCAATGGTTTGGTCACCAGATGGAGACACTGACTTCTTCGACATATTCGCTGGAGTCTTGCAAAGAAAATACATTAACACCATATTACTTTATACTCTTTCAAGACTACGTACTTCGAAGGTCAGTATATCAAATAAAAGAAATTAGTTTCACATTTTAAAAAAAGCAAGAAGCAGACAATATGTCACAGAAACTATGACAGATACAGACAACGCAGATGACCAAGCTCTTCTCGCTAATATACCAACCCAAGCAAAATCTCTGCTGCATAGGCTTTTACTAGTAGCAGCAGACATTTTATGTGACTGCCAATAAAACAGAGTATATGTGTTTTAAACCGAAAGAAGCCATCTCCACTTTAAGTGGCAAGCCTCAAAAATTAGTCAACCTGTTCACATACGTCGGCAGTAACATTTCATCAACTGAATGTTATGCCAACACGCGTCTAACAAAAGCGAAGAATGTTAGTGATTGGTTATCGATCATATGGAAGTTTGATATATGCGATAAAATAAAACAAGATTCCTTCTAAGCGGTAGTCGTATCCGTGTCTGTACTGCTATAGGGGTACTAGCAAAACGCAGAACGAAAAAGCTAAGTAAGAACTACACAAGAATACTGCCCGCTATCTTGAACAAATCCTGAAAGCACCATCCTGCAAAATAGCAAATGTATGGCCACTTGCATCCCATCTCACAAACCATTCAAGTAAGACGAACAAGACGTGTAGGGCACTGCTGGAGAAGCAAGGAGGAACTCATACGCAACGTTCATTCATGGACTCCTAAATATGGATGTACCCGTTTTGGCCAACGAGTAAAGATTTATTTAAATCAACTGTGCACAGACACAAAATGCAGTTTAGAAAACTTTCAAGGAACAATGTATGAGAGGGATAGATGGCGAAAAAGAGTCATGAAAATCCGTGCTATCAGCGTGACTTGATAACATACACAACCAGTCA
Organism: Sepioteuthis lessoniana; assembly: GCA_963585895.1. Taxonomy (NCBI): domain Eukaryota; kingdom Metazoa; phylum Mollusca; class Cephalopoda; order Myopsida; family Loliginidae; genus Sepioteuthis; species Sepioteuthis lessoniana. The sequence goes on from OY757918.1 coordinate 106,138,840, forward strand.
AAAGTATTTTGGCACCCTCAAAAATTTGTATTTTTCATTCAAAGAGTGTTATTTTTAATGAAACAATTTAAGTACCACAATGGTTTTATTACTTATACGAAATACAAATCTTCCAGGACCCCATTAAATACAAATTAAACCAAAAAACACAAAAACTTCTTAAACTTTTGATTCATTAAAATGTCCCCCTTTTGCTAAATGCGCCGGCCAAAACATCAGTTGAATACGTGCTGTTCCTATTTGCTTTTAATGTACCTCTGGAAAAGTTTACGAGTAAGCTTTGGTTCATAATCTTGCATGAGTACAAATACTTGACCCACAAGCCACCGCGTTCTAGATGGGATCGCATTATGCTGCAGTATTCTGTGATAGTCGGTCTGATTCAATTTGCTTTTCACCTGGTCCACATTCCGGACTTTTCAATTGACAAAAGCTCCCTACACCATAAAAGAGCCTTCTCCATGCTTTACGGTTGGTGTGATACAAGGGATTGCAGCTCTATTAACAACTCTTTACTGCATATAGATCCTCCTATTTCACCCAAATATTTGGAACTTTGATTCATCAGTCCAAAGTTCTTCATTCCACTGCTTGGAGCTCTTTGACATTGTTTTGTTTCCTCCACAGGGGTTTCTTCACTGCAATTCTGCCATATAGGCCAGCGTCACAGAGTCTTCTCCTCACAGTTGACATTGACACTTTTTTCACGATTTTTTTTTCAGTTGTGCAGTGATGTTTGGAGCAATAAGCCTTCTGTTACGCAAGCTGGTTACTCTCATGAAATTGTTCTCTGCATAAGTAAAGTAGGTAATATCTAAGTAGGTTGGCCGATCGTAGTCGAGGGTAACCAGAAGGTTCCTTTTCAATAGCTACTATACCAAGGTGTAGGAGATGAAGCTACTTCTTTCCCTGGATTGCTCCACTTACCCTTAATCCTTACCTTTTAATACTGAGTGTTAAGCAAGGGGGTATCAAGTACCATTTTTGAGTCTTTGTTATGACTAGACCTGGGATTGAATCCCGGTCTCCCGGACCATTGGCGAACACTCTACTCGTTATGCTAATGAGTTTCAACACAATATAGCCTAATGTGAGTTCAGATGGTGGTTGAATGAAAATTTCAGAGAACATTATATATATATATATATATATATTTTAAATATCTGGTCATACTAACGTCAAAGTTACTGAGGGAGACTTGTATATAGTATAATAAAGAAACATTGAAGTGCTTAACTTGTATCATTAATAATAACACTTTTAGGATGAGAAAGAAATAATTTTTGAAGGAGGACAAATACATTGGACTGATGCATTGAATAAGTTTCCAGACTTTTTTGTACAGGCATTTAAAATTGTCGTAGACTCTTGAGAATTCACTATGTTATTGCTATACATCTTATGAGATGACTGACCAATTTTTATGATTTCAGCTTCAAATCAAGGAAGTCAATACACCACAGTTGATTGACTAAAGGGTTAAGGTTAGGGTTACTATGTCGAGGTTTTAAGGGAGTTCAGGAAGAGATTCCGTCGGAAGAGGCCAGCACTCTTCAAATCGGGTCAGTGATATTTCCACCAGGACAAAGCATCAGTCTACAACTCTATCCTTGCCACAGTCTATTTGACCAAGATGGGCATCAAAACAGATTTTCACCCTTCCTACAGTCCCGACGTTGCTCCCTGTGACTTTTGGTTATTCCCTAAGCTCAGAGGCTGTCGTTATGAGACAATTGAGGAGATGAAAGAGGCTTTCACGAAGGTCATTAACACGCTCATAAAAGAGGACTTCCATGGGGCCTTTGGGAAGTTGTTGGAACGATACAAGAAGTGTATTGCAGCCGGATGAGATTACTTCGAAGGGGACTAGAGTTTCATGTATGTACTATCAATAAAAGTGCCCATACGAAAAAAAGTCAGGAAACTTATTTAATGATCCTTATATATATATATATATACTGATCACCTTCATGAACATACACATGCGTGCGCGCCCGCGTGTGTGTCTGTGTGTGTGTGTGTGTGTGTGTGTGTGTGTGTGTGTGTGTGTGTGTGTGTGTGTGTGTGTGTGTGTGTGTTTGTGTGTGTGAAATATGCGAACCGTGATTTGCAAATATCAAACATGTATTTACCAAAACAGAAATAAATAATGAATGAAACAGTCATTTTCTTCAGAAAATTGACGTGATATTCAGCATATAAATTCCTTTAAGTTTTACATTGGACTAAGCATCCCTTAAACTTGCCTTTTGATATGGTATGAAACTACTCGTCGTTTTTCTTTTAATTACAAACACGTCTCTTTCGTCTCAACCTTCTAAATTAATTTTCTGTTTAGGAAACATGAAACAGTTGCACAGAGGGACGTTTGGTGAGTATGGAGATAGATGCACTCGCACAATCCTGTGTTTCACAAAAAACTGATGACCAAAAGTGTTGGCACTGCTGATTAAAAACTATCAAGGATTGGCTCTGATTCTTCAATACATCTAGACTTAGTCTAGACGTGTAGATATCATTCCTTTCATCATATAGGTTGTTCATCTGTGCACCGGATTTTATCATATCATAAAACCGAAAAAATGAAACCCTCTATCTCAGTCCTTTTTTTGTTACTCGTATACATCTGGTTGTCAACGAACATTATCCAATAACACGTATATACTAAAGTCAGGCTTTTTGGAACGGTTATCGTCATTGGAAATTGAGTCGGTAGATCCGAGTTCAAATTCTGGACAAAACTGTTTGCATTTTAATTCATGCTAATGCCCTTGGGAAATGTATGAATCCATATACTTCTCTTCGCCTTACTCCTAGCTATGGGTAAATAGAAGTAGAAGCAGGGTTCTCTAACTTCGGCAAGACATCCTGTGCAGGAGAAGAGAAACTCTGGATCAAAACCAGCAGGACTCAGCTTAGAATTGATCTTATGTCACGTCCTGCTCGTAACAGAAATATAGGGTAAATAAATACTTACAAAAGTGATCCCAGGAAGCATTCGTTAAGCAAAGAAAAAAACTACCCTTTGTTAAACTGGGAAAAGCAGCGCTTTACCAGCTGAGCTTTAAAAGTTTCGGTATCCCCCTCCTCGACTATTTGTTTTTAGCAGTTCCTGAATATCTGGGATACTGCTGAGATTTTACATTTGTTTCCTGAGGTTCCCAACTTTCATTTGTACTTCATTTTTGCACCAATTTTTCAACCCTGACGACCTGGTAACCTGACGACCGATAATATGCAAATAATCTAATTAGTTTCTCCAAAGGTAAAAATAAACAGACAAAGAAACAGCTAACCTGTTAGCGCCAACAACGCCATTGAAGCTTGTGACCTTTCAAACATTCAAAGAAAATGTTCTAATTTCATTTGTTCCCTTTTTTTATGATCACGCACAAAACTGATGTGTCCGGTAGCGAGGACTTTTTTTTTTTTTTCATTCTTTAAAAAAAAGCTGTTTTTGTTATCCTCATGTTTATCCGACTGGGTTGTCGGGATTTTTTAAAGAATAATTTTTCTATTTTGGGAGTATACAGGAATTAAAAAGTTAAAAAAAAAACTAATCTACAAAAGGAATTCAAATTCTCACTGAGTATTCTTGTGTTCTGTTAGCATTTTAAAAAATAATGAATCCACCATTCCTTGCACTTGATTGGAATATCGAATCGGATGAGAGGAGGTGGTCAGTAGCCGGGTTAGTAATTATTTATGGGTACAATACAATCCAGTATGATTTCTCAAATGTTTACTTATCCAATCCCTCCGCCAAGGACAGGATGTGACCCAATGTCAATTTTTAAGCAGAGTAAAGCTATTTTGAAATCAGTTTTCCTTCTCCTGGACAGGTTGCATAGTAGTAGGAATAGTTGGTTACCGTAGTCGAGGGCGACCAGAAGGCTCCCTTTTCAATTGCTAGGAGAGGGTGCTACTCCTTTCCCAAGATTTCTCCACTTTACCTTTGATACATACCTTATAATGCTGAGTGTTGAGCAAGGAGGTATCAGGTACCATTTTTAAAGTCTTTGGTATGACGCGACCTGGGATTGAACCCAGGTCTCCCGGACAATTGGCAAACACTCTACCCACTGGACCAATGAGCCGGTTAGACAGGTTGCATAACCAAGGCTAAAATACCAAGTCTGCTCTATTATTTATTCATAGCAGAGATGAGAATGGGTGGATTCATGCCTTTCCCTGGAACATTAGCGCCAAGTAAAACACAAACAGTCTCTTCCAGGTTTTGACCTCGATAGGCGATTCACATTTCTTCGTCAATAACCGTTACGCTTTGCGCGCTTCAAAATTTATCTCATGCTAGATTTTCTCAAATAAGAACCCACCATTGAATATCTGCAATCTCCAAGATCAGAACAAGTATCTATCTTTAAATGGTCCTAAAGCCAAATTCATTCCTGAAGTAAATAATATCTCTTTCAATTCAAATCAAAGAATTCTAGTCTCTCTGCCTACATCTTCTGTAGAAGGGTAAACCTCCCTTCTTAACTGTAGTTGTGGATCGATTTGTTCTGATTTGTTCAAATAACTTACTCAACTTCAGGTAACATAATTAAAAAGCAGGGTATAATAAAATTTTCGGCGAGTGCACTTTTGTTGTTCTTTGTGATTCCGAGGTCGCCTTTCTTTAGAAAGTGGAGAATTTAGGGTTTCACCGTTTCTTTATTGTGTTTTGATTATATGCAGTGTTGCATAAATGGACCGTGTCATCAAATTTCCTGTTTTCCATACAAAACATGAATTTATATCAGAATGAAGATAAGTTCAGTTGAATGCAAAATAGTTCATAATAAACAATTATCATAGGTCTTGGTTATTTGTAAGATTCAATACATTCTACGTACTTCTGTTTGTTGCTAAATATTTGTTAGTTCCATGATTATTCAGCTTTCGGAGTGCTTCAGACATCAGGTAATGACTCTGATTCTATGCCTTTTCGATAAAGGTTAAGTTCTGTTTGGGGTATGCACACACTAGAAGCTAAGCATTTTATTTATATTTATACATGGTGTGTGTCAAGTAATTAGAATTCAATGCAAAAAATATTTTTCAAACCAATATCTGCCGGTCAAGTCTCCCTAAATGATGAAGTTGGAAAAGACGAAAACCTGAAGGATAAACGACTAAGCACATTGCTCACCAACAAAAGCCTTCGCTAACAAGGACAAGCGCCAGCTAACTACAACGAGAAAGATATTAAATAAGAGTCTCAACTTCACAACCATCAAACGGAAATCATTTCAAAGCATTGATCAATTAAATGATGCCCAATGCATTCCACTAGGGAACAATATCCAATAAATTCATTGGAGTAAATGATATCAAATGCATTCCTGCTGTAAACGATGTCCAGTGCATTCCTGTACTGAATGATACCCAATGCATTCTGGTAATAAATGATGTCCAATTCTTCCTGTTATAAAGGATGTCGAGTACATCTGTAATAAAGGATTTCAATGCATTCCTGTAGTAAATAAGGTACAATTAATTCCTGTAATAAATGATGTCCAATTCATTCTTGCAGTAAATAATATCCAGTTATTTCTTGTTGTAAATGATTTTAATGCATTCCTCTAGTAAATAATGTTCAAAACATTTTTTAGTAAACAATATCGAATATCTTTCCGTACTAAAAGATATCCAATGCATTCTTTTAGTAAATGATGCCTAATGCACGCTGATATAAATGATATCTAATAAATTCCCGTTGTAAAAGATTTCAATGTATTCCTGTTATAGATAATGTCCAATGTTTTCCTGAAGTACATAATATCCAATGCATACTTGTAATAAATGATGTCTCAAACATTCCAACTAAAAATAATGCCCAATGCACTTATGAAATAAACAATATCTGAGGCATTTCAGTTGTGGGTGATTTCAACGCATTCCTCTAGTAAATGATATATAATGTATTCTTGTTGTAAATGATGTACAATCCATTCCTGGAGTATGTGACATCCAATGCATTTCTATAGAGTATAATGTCCCCTGCATTTTTGGTAGTAAATGATGTCCTATGCATTTCTGTAGTAAATGATTTCCAATGCATTCCCGTAGTACATTCTGTCCAATATATTCCTGCAGTAAATAATGTCCAATGCATTCCTGCAGTAAATGATGTCCAATACATTCCTGTTGTTTTGATCTCCAATGCCCAATTTATTCCTGTAGTATATGATGTACAATGCATTCCCGGTGTATATGATGTCCAATGCAATCCTGCACTAAATAATGTCCAATGTATTCCTGAAGTAAATGTCCTTTGAATTCCTGTACTTTATGATGTCCAGTGCAGACCAGTAATTACAGATTTCCAAAGCATTCATAATGTATATGATGTCCAATGAATTCCTGTCGTAAAAGATGTCCCGTTAATCCCTGTAATTACTGATTTCCAATGCCTCCTTGTAGTAGATAATGCCCAATGCATTCTAATAATATATGTTGTCCAATACTTTTTCGTAGTTGATAATGTCCAGTGCATTCCTCAAGTAAATGATGTCCAGTGCATTCCTCTAGTGAATGATGTCCAGTGCATTCCTCAAGTAAATGATGTCCAGTGCATTCCTCTAGTGAATGATGTACAGTGCATTCCTCTAGTAAATGATGTCCAGTGCATTCCTCAAGTAAATGATGTCCAGTGCATTCCTCTAGTGAATGATGTACAGTGCATTCCTCTAGTGAATGATGTCCAGTGCATTCCTCAAGTAAATGATGTCCAGTGCATTCCTCTAGTGAATGATGTACAGTGCATTCCTCTAGTAAATGATGTCCAGTGCATTCCTCTAGTAAATGATGTCCAGTGCATTCCTCTAGTAAATGATGTACAGTGCATTCCTCTAGTAAATGATGTCCAGTGCATTCCTCTAGTAAATGATGTACAGTGCATTCCTCTAGTAAATGATGTCCAGTGCATTCCTCTAGTAAATGATGTCCAGTGCATTCCTCTAGTGAATGATGTACAGTGCATTCCTCTAGTAAATGATGTCCAGTGCATTCCTCTAGTAAATGATGTACAGTGCATTCCTCTAGTAAATGATGTCCAGTGCATTCCTCTAGTAAATGATGTACAGTGCATTCCTCTAGTAAATGATGTCCAGTGCATTCCTCTAGTAAATGATGTACAGTGCATTCCTCTAGTAAATGATATACAGTGCATTCCTCTAGTAAATGATGTCCAGTGCATTCCTCTAGTAAATGATGTCCAGTGCATTCCTCTAGTAAATGATGTACAGGGCATTCCTCTAGTAAATGATGTCCAGTGCATTCCTCTAGTGAATGATGTACAGTGCATACCTCTAGTGAATGATGTACAGTGCATTCCTCTAGTGAATGATGTACAGTGCATTCCTCTAGTAAATGATGTCCAGTGCATTCCTGTAGTAAATGATGTCCAGTGCATTCCTCTAGTAAATGATGTACAGTGCATTCCTCTAGTAAATGATGTCCAGTGCATTCCTCTAATAAATGATGTACAGTGCATTCCTCTAGTAAATGATGTACAGTGCATTCCTCTAGTAAATGATGTACAGTGCATTCCTCTAGTAAATGATGTACAGTGCATTCCTCTAGTAAATGATGTACAGTGCATTCCTGTAGTAAATGATGTCCAGTGCATTCCTCGAGTAAATGATGTACAGTGCATTCCTCTAGTAAATGATGTCCAGTGCATTCCTCTAGTAAATGATGTACAGTGCATTCCTCTAATAAATGATGTACAGTGCATTCCTCTAGTAAATGATGTACAGTGCATTCCTCTAGTAAATGATGTCCAGTGCATTCCTCTAGTGAATGATTTCCAGTGCATTCCTCTAGTAAATGATGTCCAGTGCATTCCTCTAGTAAATGATGTCCAGTGCATTCCTCTAGTGAATGATGTACAGTGCATTCCTCTAGTAAATGATGTCCAGTGCATTCCTCTAGTAAATGATGTACAGTGCATTCCTCTAGTGAATGATGTCCAGTGCATTCCTCTAGTAAATGATGTCCAGTGCATTCCTCTAGTGAATGATGTCCAGTGCATTCCTCTAGTGAATGATGTACAGTGCATTCCTCTAGTAAATGATGTCCAGTGCATTCCTCTAGTAAATGATGTCCAGTGCATTCCTCTAGTGAATGATGTCCAGTGCATTCCTCTAGTGAATGATGTACAGTGCATTCCTCTAGTAAATGATGTCCAGTGCATTCCTCTAGTAAATGATGTCCAGTGCATTCCTCTAGTAAATGATGTACAGGGCATTCCTCTAGTAAATGATGTCCAGTGCATTCCTCTAGTGAATGATGTACAGTGCATTCCTCTAGTAAATGATGTCCAGTGCATTCCCCTAGTAAATGATGTACAGTGCATTCCTCTAGTAAATGATGTCCAGTGCATTCCTCTAGTGAATGATGTCCAGTGCATTCCTCTAGTAAATGATGTCCAGTGCATTCCTCTAGTAAATGATGTACAGTGCATTCCTCTAGTGAATGATGTCCAGTGCATTCCTCTAGTAAATGATGTCCAGTGAATTCCTCTAGTAAATGATGTCCAGTGCATTCCTCTAGTGAATGATGTACAGTGCATTCCTCTAGTAAATGATGTCCAGTGCATTCCCCTAGTAAATGATGTACAGTGCATTCCTCTAGTAAATGATGTCCAGTGCATTCCTCTAGTAAATGATGTACAGTGCATTCCTCTAGTAAATGATGTCCAGTGCATTCCTCTAGTAAATGATGTCCAGTGCATTCCTCTAGTAAATGATGTCCAGTGCATTCCTCTAGTAAATGATGTACAGTGCATTCCTCTAGTGAATGATGTACAGTGCATTCCTCTAGTGAATGATGTCCAGTGCATTTCTCTAGTGAATGATGTACAGTGAATTCCTCTAGTGAATGATGTCCAGTGCATTCCTCTAGTGAATGATGTCCAGTGCATTCCTCTAGTAAATGATGTCCAGTGCATTCCTCTAGTGAATGATGTCCAGTGCATTCCTCTAGTGAATGATGTACAGTGCATTTCTCTAGTGAATGATGTACAGTGCATTCCTCTAGTGAATGATGTCCAGTGCATTCCTCTAGTGAATGATGTACAGTGCATTCCTCTAGTGAATGATGTCCAGTGCATTCCTCTAGTGAATGATGTACAGTGCATTCCTCTAGTGAATGATGTCCAGTGCATTCCTCTAGTGAAAGATGTCCAGTGCATTCCTCTAGTAAATGATGTACAGTGCATTCCTCTAGTAAATGATGTACAGGGCATTCCTCTAGTAAATGATGTCCAGTGCATTCCTCTAGTGAATGATGTCCAGTGCATTCCTCTAGTGAATGATGTCCAGTGCATTCCTCTAGTAAATGATGTACAGTGCATTCCTCTAGTAAATGATGTCCAGTGCATTCCTCTAGTGAATGATGTACAGTGCATTCCTCTAGTGAATGATGTCCAGTGCATTCCTCTAGTAAATGATGTACAGGGCATTCCTCTAGTAAATGATGTCCAGTGCATTCCTCTAGTGAATGATGTACAATGCATTCCTCTAGTGAATGATGTACAGTGCATTCCTCGAGTGAATGATGTACAGTGCATTCCTCTAGTGAATGATGTACAGTGCATTCCTCTAGTGAATGATGTCCAGTGAATTCCTCTAGTGAATGATGTACAGTGCATTCCTCTAGTGAATGATGTACAGTGCATTCCTCTAGTGAATGATGTCCAGTGCATTCCTCTAGTGAATGATGTCCAGTGCATTCCTCTAGTGAATGATGTCCAGTGCATTCCTCAAGTGAATGATGTACAGTGCATTCCTCTAGTGAATGATGTCCAGTGCATTCCTCTAGTGAATGATGTACAGTGCATTCCTCTAGTGAATGATGTACAGTGCATTCCTCTAGTGAATGATGTCCAGTGCATTCCTCTAGTGAATGATATACAGTGCATTCCTCTAGTGAATGATGTCCAGTGCATTCCTCTAGTGAATGATGTACAGTGCATTCCTCTAGTGAATGATGTCCAGTGCATTCCTCTAGTGAATGATGTACAGTGCATTCCTCTAGTGAATGATGTACAGTGCATTCCTCTAGTAAATGATTTCCAGTGCATTCCTCTAGTGAATGATGTCCAGTGCATTCCTCTAGTGAATGATGTACAGTGCATTCCTCTAGTAAATGATGTCCAGTGCATTCCTCTAGTGAATGATGTACAGTGCATTCCTCTAGTGAATGATGTACAGTGCATTCCTCTAGTAAATGATTTCCAGTGCATTCCTCTAGTGAATGATGTCCAGTGCATTCCTCTAGTGAATGATGTACAGTGCATTCCTCTAGTAAATGATGTCCAGTGCATTGCTCTAGTGAATGATGTCCAGTGCATTCCTCTAGTAAATGATGTACAGTGCATTCCTCTAGTGAATGATGTCCAGTGCATTCCTCTAGTGAATGATGTACAGTGCATTCCTCTAGTAAATGATGTCCAGTGCATTCCTCTAGTGAATGATGTACAGTGCATTCCTCTAGTAAATGATGTACAGGGCATTCCTCTAGTAAATGATGTCCAGTGCATTCCTCTAGTGAATGATGTACAGTGCATTCCTCTAGTAAATGATGTCCAGTGCATTCCTCTAGTAAATGATGTACAGTGCATTCCTCTAGTGAATGATGTCCAGTGCATTCCTCTAGTGAATGATGTCCAGTGCATTCCTCTAGTAAATGATGTCCAGTGCATTCCTCTAGTGAATGATGTCCAGTGCATTCCTCTAGTAAATGATGTCCAGTGCATTCCTCTAGTGAATGATGTCCAGTGCATTCCTCTAGTGAATTATGTACAGTGCATTCCTCTAGTAAATGATGTACAGGGCATTCCTCTAGTAAATGATGTACAGTGCATTCCTCTAGTGAATGATGTCCAGTGCATTCCTCTAGTAAATGATGTACAGTGCATTCCTCTAGTGAATGATGTACAGTGCATTCCTCTAGGGAATGATGTCCAGTGCATTCCTCTAGTAAATGATGTACAGGGCAATCCTCTAGTAAATGATGTACAGGGCATTCCTCTAGTGAATGATGTCCAGTGCATTCCTCTAGTAAATGATGTACAGTGCATTCCTCTAGTGAATGATGTCCAGTGCATTCCTCTAGTGAATGATGTCCAGTGCATTCCTCAAGTGAATGATGTACAGTGCATCCCTCTAGTGAATGATGTCCAGTCTATTCCTCTAGTGAATGATGTCCAGTGCATTCCTCTAGTGAATGATGTCCAGTGCATTCCTCTAGTGAATGATGTCCAGTGCATTCCTCTAGTAAATGATGTACAGGGCATTCCTCTAGTGAATGATGTCCAGTGCATTCCTCTAGTGAATGATGTCCAGTGCATTCCTCTAGTGAATGATGTCCAGTGCATTCCTCTAGTGAATGATGTCCAGTGCATTCCTCTATTGAATGATGTCCAGTGCATTCCTCTAGTGAATGATGTCCAGTGCATTCCTCTAGTAAATGATGTACAGTGCATTCCTCTAGTGAATGATGTACAGTGCATTCCTCTAGTGAATGATGTACAGTGCATTCCTCTAGTGAATGATGTACAGTGCATTCCTCTAGTGAATGATGTCCAGTGCATTCCTCTAGTAAATGATGTCCAGTGCATTCCTCTAGTAAATGACGTACAGTGCATTCCTCTAGTGAATGATGTCCAGTGCATTCCTCTAGTGAATGATGTACAGTGCATTCCTCTAGTAAACGATGTCCAGTGCATTCCTCTAGTGAATGATGTACAGTGCATTCCTCTAGTAAATGATGTACAGTGCATTCCTCTAGTAAATGATGTCCAGTGCATTCCTCTAGTGAATGATGTACAGTGCATTCCTCTAGTAAATGATGTCCAGTGCATTCCTCTAGTAAATGATGTACAGTGCATTCCTCTAGTGAATGATGTCCAGTGCATTCCTCTAGTGAATGATGTCCAGTGCATTCCTCTAGTAAATGATGTCCAGTGCATTCCTCTAGTGAATGATGTCCAGTGCATTCCTCTAGTAAATGATGTCCAGTGCATTCCTCTAGTGAATGATGTCCAGTGCATTCCTCTAGTGAATTATGTACAGTGCATTCCTCTAGTAAATGATGTACAGGGCATTCCTCTAGTAAATGATGTACAGTGCATTCCTCTAGTGAATGATGTCCAGTGCATTCCTCTAGTAAATGATGTACAGTGCATTCCTCTAGTGAATGATGTACAGTGCATTCCTCTAGGGAATGATGTCCAGTGCATTCCTCTAGTAAATGATGTACAGGGCATTCCTCTAGTAAATGATGTACAGGGCATTCCTCTAGTGAATGATGTCCAGTGCATTCCTCTAGTAAATGATGTACAGTGCATTCCTCTAGTGAATGATGTCCAGTGCATTCCTCTAGTGAATGATGTCCAGTGCATTCCTCAAGTGAATGATGTACAGTGCATCCCTCTAGTGAATGATGTCCAGTCTATTCCTCTAGTGAATGATGTCCAGTGCATTCCTCTAGTGAATGATGTCCAGTGCATTCCTCTAGTGAATGATGCCCAGTGCATTCCTCTAGTAAATGATGTACAGGGCATTCCTCTAGTGAATGATGTCCAGTGCATTCCTCTAGTGAATGATGTCCAGTGCATTCCTCTAGTGAATGATGTCCAGTGCATTCCTCTAGTGAATGATGTCCAGTGCATTCCTCTAGTGAATGATGTCCAGTGCATTCCTCTAGTGAATGATGTACAGTGCATTCCTCTAGTAAATGATGTACAGTGCATTCCTCTATTGAATGATGTCCAGTGCATTCCTCTAGTGAATGATGTCCAGTGCATTCCTCTAGTAAATGATGTACAGTGCATTCCTCTAGTGAATGATGTACAGTGCATTCCTCTAGTGAATGATGTACAGTGCATTCCTCTAGTGAATGATGTACAGTGCATTCCTCTAGTGAATGATGTCCAGTGCATTCCTCTAGTAAATGATGTCCAGTGCATTCCTCTAGTAAATGACGTACAGTGCATTCCTCTAGTGAATGATGTCCAGTGCATTCCTCTAGTGAATGATGTACAGTGCATTCCTCTAGTAAATGATGTCCAGTGCATTCCTCTAGTGAATGATGTACAGTGCATTCCTCTAGTAAATGATGTACAGGGCATTCCTCTAGTAAATGATGTCCAGTGCATTCCTCTAGTGAATATGTACAGTGCATTCCTCTAGTAAATGATGTCCAGTGCATTCCTCTAGTAAATGATGTACAGTGCATTCCTCTAGTGAATGATGTCCAGTGCATTCCTCTAGTGAATGATGTCCAGTGCATTCCTCTAGTAAATGATGTCCAGTGCATTCCTCTAGTGAATGATGTCCAGTGCATTCCTCTAGTAAATGATGTCCAGTGCATTCCTCTAGTGAATGATGTCCAGTGCATTCCTCTAGTGAATTATGTACAGTGCATTCCTCTAGTAAATGATGTACAGGGCATTCCTCTAGTAAATGATGTACAGTGCATTCCTCTAGTGAATGATGTCCAGTGCATTCCTCTAGTAAATGATGTACAGTGCATTCCTCTAGTGAATGATGTACAGTGCATTCCTCTAGGGAATGATGTCCAGTGCATTCCTCTAGTAAATGATGTACAGGGCATTCCTCTAGTAAATGATGTACAGGGCATTCCTCTAGTGAATGATGTCCAGTGCATTCCTCTAGTAAATGATGTACAGTGCATTCCTCTAGTGAATGATGTCCAGTGCATTCCTCTAGTGAATGATGTCCAGTGCATTCCTCAAGTGAATGATGTACAGTGCATCCCTCTAGTGAATGATGTCCAGTCTATTCCTCTAGTGAATGATGTCCAGTGCATTCCTCTAGTGAATGATGTCCAGTGCATTCCTCTAGTGAATGATGCCCAGTGCATTCCTCTAGTAAATGATGTACAGGGCATTCCTCTAGTGAATGATGTCCAGTGCATTCCTCTAGTGAATGATGTCCAGTGCATTCCTCTAGTGAATGATGTCCAGTGCATTCCTCTAGTGAATGATGTCCAGTGCATTCCTCTAGTGAATGATGTCCAGTGCATTCCTCTATTGAATGATGTCCAGTGCATTCCTCTAGTGAATGATGTCCAGTGCATTCCTCTAGTAAATGATGTACAGTGCATTCCTCTAGTGAATGATGTACAGTGCATTCCTCTAGTGAATGATGTACAGTGCATTCCTCTAGTGAAATGTACAGTGCATTCCTCTAGTAAATGATGTACAGTGCATTCCTCTAGTGAATGATGTACAGTGCATTCCTCTAGTAAATGATGTACAGTGCATTCCTCTAGTAAATGATGTACAGGGCATTCCTCTAGTAAATGATGTACAGTGCATTCCTCTAGTGAATGATGTACAGTGCATTCCTCTAGTAAATGATGTACAGTGCATTCCTCTAGTAAATGATGTACAGTGCATTCCTCTAGTGAATGATGTCCAGTGCATTCCTCTAGTAAATGATGTACAGTGCATTCCTCTAGTGAATGATGTACAGTGCATTCCTCTAGTGAATGATGTCCAGTGCATTCCTCTAGTGAATGATGTCCAGTGCATTCCTCTAGTGAATGATGTCCAGTGCATTCCTCTAGTGAATGATGTACAGTGCATTCCTCTAGTGAATGATGTCCAGTGCATTCCTCTAGTAAATGATGTACAGTGCATTCCTCTAGTGAATGATGTACAGTGCATTCCTCTAGTGAATGATGTACAGTGCATTCCTCTAGTAAATGATGTACAGTGCATTCCTCTAGTGAATGATGTACAGTGCATTCCTCTAGTGAATGATGTACAGTGCATTCCTCTAGTGAATGATGTACAGTGCATTCCTCTAGTAAATTATGTACAGGGCATTCCTCTAGTAAATGATGTCCAGTGCATTCCTCTAGTAAATGATGTACAGTGCATTCCTCTAGTAAATTATGTACAGGGCATTCCTCTAGTAAATGATGTCCAGTGCATTCCTCTAGTGAATGATGTACAGTGCATTCCTCTAGTGAATGATGTACAGTGCATTCCTCTAGTGAATGATGTACAGTGCATTCCTCTAGTGAATGATATACAGTGCATTCCTCTAGTGAATGATGTCCAGTGCATTCCTCTAGTGAATGATGTACAGTGCATTCCTCTAGTGAATGATATACAGTGCATTCCTCTAGTAAATGATGTCCAGTGCATTCCTCTAGTGAATGATGTACAGTGCATTCCTCTAGTGAATGATGTCCAGTGCATTCCTCTAGTGAATGATGTACAGTGCATTCCTCTAGAGAATGATGCACAGTGCATTCATCTAGTAAATGATGTCCAGTGCATTCCTCTAGTGAATGATGTACAGTGCATTCCTCTAGTAAATGATGTCCAGTGCATTCCTCTAGTGAATGATGTCCAGTGCATTCCTCTAGTGAATGATGTACAGGGCATTTCTCTAGTGAATGATGTACAGTGCATTCCACTAGTGAATGATGTCCAGTGCATTCCTCTAGTAAATGATGTCCAGTGCATTCCTCTAGTATGGGATGTCCAGTGCATTCCTCTAGTGAATGATGTCCAGTGCATTCCTCTAGTAAATGATGTCCAGTGCATTCCTCTAGTAAATGATGTCCAGTGCATTCCTCTAGTAAATGATGTACAGTGCATTCCTCTAGTGAATGATGTCCAGTGCATTCCTCTAGTGAATGTTGTCCAGTGCATTCCTCTAGTGAATGATGTACAGTGCATTCCTCTAGTAAATGATGTCCAGTGCATTCCTCTAGTAAATGATGTCCAGAGCATTCCTCTAGTGAATGTTGTACAGTGCATTCCTCTAGTGAATGATGTACAGTGCATTCCTCTAGTGAATGATGTCCAGTGCATTCCTCTAGTGAATGATGTACAGTGCATTCCTCTAGTGAATGATATCCAGTGCATTCCTCTAGTGAATGATGTACACTGCATTCCTCTAGTGAATGATGTACAGTGCATTCCTCTAGTGAATGATGTACAGTGCATTCCTCTAGTAAATGATGTACAGTGCATTCCTCTAGTGAATGATGTACAGTGCATTCCTCTAGTAAATAATGTCCAGTGCATTCCTCTAGTGAATGATGTCCAGTGCATTCCTCTAGTGAATGATGTCCTTTGCAATCCTCTAGTGAATGATGTCCAGTGCATTCCTCTAGTGAATGATGTACAGTGCATTCCTCTAGTGAATGATGTCCAGTGCATTCCTCTAGTAAATGATGTCCAGTGCATTCCTCTAGTGAATGATGTACAGTGCATTCCTCTAGTAAATGATGTCCAGTGCATTCCTCTAGTGAATGATGTACAGTGCATTCCTCTAGTGAATGATGTCAAGTGCATTCCTCTAGTGAATGATGTACAGTGCATTCCTCTAGTGAATGATGTCCAGTGCATTCCTCTAGTAAATGATGTCCAGTGCATTCCTCTAGTGAATGATGTCCAGTGCATTCCCCATGTAAATGATGTCCAGTGCATTCCTCTAGTGAATGATGTCCAGTGCATTCCTCTAGTGAATGATGTACAGTGCATTTCTCTAGTGAATGATGTCCAGTGCATTGCTCTAGTAAATGATGTCCAGTGCATTCCTCTAGTGAATGATGTCCAGTGCATTCCTCTAGTAAATGATGTCCAGTGCATTCCTCTAGTGAATGATGTCCAGTGCATTCCTCTAGTGAATGATATCCAGTGCATTCCTCTAGTGAATGATGTACAGTGCATTCCTCTAGTAAATTATGTCCAGTGAATTCCTCTAGTAAATGATGTACAGTGCATTCCTCTAGTAAATGATGTCCAGTGCATTCCTCTAGTAAATGATGTCCAGTGCATTCCTCTAGTAAATGATGTACAGTGCATTCCTCTAGTGAATGATGTCCAGTGCATTCCTCTAGTGAATGATGTACAGTGCATTCCTCTAGTGAATGATGTCCAGTGCATTCCTCTAGTGAATGATGTCCAGTGCATTCCTCTAGTGAATGATGTACAGTGCATTCCTCTAATGAATGATGTACAGTGCATTCCTCTAGTGAATGATGTCCAGTGCATTCCTCTAGTGAATGATGTCCAGTGCATTCCTCTAGTGAATGATGTCCAGTGCATTCCTCTAGTGAATGATGTCCAGTGCATTCCTCTAGTGAATGATGTCCAGTGCATTCCTCTAGTGAATGATGTCCAGTGCATTCCTCAAGTAAATGATGTCCAGTGCATTCCTCTAGTGAATGATGTACAGTGCATTCCTCTAGTGAATGATGTCCAGTGCATTCCTCTAGTGAATGATGTCCAGTGCATTCCTCTAGTGAATGATGTCCAGTGCATTCCTCTAGTGAATGATGTACAGTGCATTCCTCTAGTGAATGATGTCCAGTGCATTCCTCTAGTAAATGATGTCCAGTGCATTCCTCTAGTGAATGATGTCCAGTGCATTCCTCTAGTGAATGATGTACAGTGCATTCATCTAGTGAATGATGTACAGTGCATTCCTCTAGTGAATGATGTCCAGTGCATTCCTCTAGTGAATGATGTACAGTGCATTCCTCTAGTGAATGATGTCCAGTGCATTCCTCTAGTGAATGATTTCCAGTGCATTCCTCTAGTGAATGATGTCCAGTGCATTCCTCTAGTGAATGATATCCAGTGCATTCCTCTAGTGAATGATGTCCAGTGCATTCCTCTAGTAAATGATGTCCAGTGCATTCCTCTAGTGAATGATGTCCAGAGCATTCCTCTAGTGAATGATGTCCAGTGCATTCCTCTAGTAAATGATGTCCAGTGCATTCCTCTAGTGAATGATGTCCAGTGAATTCCTCTAGTGAATGATGTACAGTGCATTCCTCTAGTAAATGATGTCCAGTGCATTCCTCTAGTGAATTATGTCCAGTGCATTCCTCTAGTGAATGATGTACAGTGCATTCCTCTAGTGAATGATGTCCAGTGCATTCCTCTAGTGAATGATGTCCAGTGCATTCCTCTAGTGAATGATGTACAGTGCATTCCTCTAGTGAATGATGTCCAGTGCATTCCTCTAGTGAATGATGTACAGTGCATTCCTCTAGTAAATGATGTCCAGTGCATTCCTCTAGTGAATGATGTACAGTGCATTCCTCTAGTTAATGATGTACAGTGCATTCCTCTAGTGAATGATGTCCAGTGCATTCCTCTAGTGAATGATGTCCAGGGCATTCCTCTAGTAAATGATGTCCAGTGCATTCCTCTAGTGAATGATGTCCAGTGCATTCTTCTAGTGAATGATGTATAGTGCATTCCTCTAGTAAATGATGTCCAGTGCATTCCTCTAGAGAATGATGTACAGTGCATTCCTCTAGTAAATGATGTCCAGTGCATTCCTCTAGTGAATGATGTCCAGTGCATTCCTCTAGTGAATGATGTACAGTGCATTCCTCTAGTTAATGATGTACAGTGCATTCCTCTAGTGAATGATGTCCAGTGCATTCCTCTAGTGAATGATGTCCAGTGCATTCCTCTAGTAAATGATGTCCAGTGCATTCCTCTAGTGAATGATGTCCAGTGCATTCCTCTAGTGAATGATGTCCAGTGCATTTCTCTAGTAAATGATGTCCAGTGCATTCCTCTAGTGAATGATTTCCAGTGCATTCCTCTAGTGAATGATGTACAGTGCATTCCTCTAGTAAATGATGTCCACTGCATTCCTCTAGTGATTGATGTCCAGTGCATTCCTCTAGTGAATGATGTACATTGCATTCCTCTAGTAAATGATGTCCAGTGCATTCCTCTAGTGAATGATGTCCAGTGCATTCCTCTAGTGAATGATGTCAAGTGCATTCCTCTAGTGAATGATGTCCAGTGCATTCCTCTAGTGAATGATGTCCAGTGCATTCCTCTAGTGAATGATGTCCAGTGCAATCCTCTAGTGAATGATGTCCAGTGCATTCCTCTAGTGAATGATGTACAGTGCATTCCTCTAGTAAATGATGTACAGTGCATTCCTCTAGTAAATGATGTCCAGTGCATTCCTCTAGTGAATGATGTCCAGTGCATTCCTCTAGTGAATGATGTACAGTGCATTCCTCTAGTGAATGATGTACAGTGCATTCCTCTAGTGAATGATGTACAGTGCCTTCCTCTAGTAAATGATGTACAGTGCATTCCTCTAGTGAATTATGTCCAGTGCATTCCTCTAGTGAATGATGTACAGTGCATTCCTCTAGTGAATGATGTCCAGTGCATTCCTCTAGTGAATGATGTCCAGTGCATTCCTCTAGTGAATGATGTCCAGTGCATTCCTCTAGTAAATGATGTCCACTGCATTCCTCTAGTGATTGATGTCCAGTGCATTCCTCTAGTGAATGATGTACATTGCATTCCTCTAGTAAATGATGTCCAGTGCATTCCTCTAGTGAATGATGTCCAGTGCATTCCTCTAATAAATGATGTCAAGTGCATTCCTCTAGTGAGTGATGTCCAGTGCATTCCTCTAGTGAATGATGTCCAGTGCATTCCTCTAGTGAATGATGTACAGTGCATTCCTCTAGTGAATGATGTCCAGTGCATTCCTCTAGTGAATGATGTCCAGTGCATTCCTCTAGTGAATGATGTACAGTGCATTTCTCTAGTAAATGATGTCCAGTGCATTCCTCTAGTGAATGATGTACAGTGCATTCCTCTAGTAAATGATGTCCAGTGCATTCCTCTAGTGAATGATGTCCAGTGCATTCCTCTAGTGAATGATGTCCAGTGCATTCCTCTAATAAATGATGTCCAGTGCATTCCTCTAGTAAATGATGTCCACTGCATTCCTCTAGTGAATGATGTACAGTGCATTCCTCTAGTGAATGATGTACAGTGCATTCCTCTAGTGAATGATGTCCAGTGCATTCCTCTAGTAAATGATGTCCAGTGCATTCCTCTAGTGAATGATGTCCAGTGCATTCTTCTAGTGAATGATGTATAGTGCATTCCTCTAGTAAATGATGTCCAGTGCATTCCTCTAGAGAATGATGTACAGTGCATTCCTCTAGTAAATGATGTCCAGTGCATTCCTCTAGTGAATGATGTCCAGTGCATTCCTCTAGTGAATGATGTACAGTGCATTCCTCTAGTTAATGATGTACAGTGCATTCCTCTAGTGAATGATGTCCAGTGCATTCCTCTAGTGAATGATGTCCAGTGCATTCCTCTAGTAAATGATGTCCAGTGCATTCCTCTAGTGAATGATGTCCAGTGCATTCCTCTAGTGAATGATGTCCAGTGCATTTCTCTAGTAAATGATGTCCAGTGCATTCCTCTAGTGAATGATTTCCAGTGCATTCCTCTAGTGAATGATGTACAGTGCATTCCTCTAGTAAATGATGTCCACTGCATTCCTCTAGTGATTGATGTCCAGTGCATTCCTCTAGTGAATGATGTACATTGCATTCCTCTAGTAAATGATGTCCAGTGCATTCCTCTAGTGAATGATGTCCAGTGCATTCCTCTAGTGAATGATGTCAAGTGGATTCCTCTAGTGAATGATGTCCAGTGCATTCCTCTAATAAATGATGTCCAGTGCATTCCTCTAGTGAATGATGTCCAGTGCAATCCTCTAGTGAATGATGTCCAGTGCATTCCTCTAGTGAATGATGTACAGTGCATTCCTCTAGTAAATGATGTACAGTGCATTCCTCTAGTAAATGATGTCCAGTGCATTCCTCTAGTGAATGATGTCCAGTGCATTCCTCTAGTGAATGATGTACAGTGCCTTCCTCTAGTAAATGATGTACAGTGCATTCCTCTAGTAAATGATGTACAGTGCATTCCTCTAGTGAATTATGTCCAGTGCATTCCTCTAGTGAATGATGTCCAGTGCATTCCTCTAGTGAATGATGTCCAGTGCATTCCTCTAGTGAATGATGTCCAGTGCATTCCTCTAGTAAATGATGTCCACTGCATTCCTCTAGTGATTGATGTCCAGTGCATTCCTCTAGTGAATGATGTACATTGCATTCCTCTAGTAAATGATGTCCAGTGCATTCCTCTAGTGAATGATGTCCAGTGCATTCCTCTAATAAATTATGTCAAGTGCATTCCTCTAGTGAGTGATGTCCAGTGCATTCCTCTAGTGAATGATGTCCAGTGCATTCCTCTAGTGAATGATGTACAGTGCATTCCTCTAGTGAATGATGTCCAGTGCATTCCTCTAGTGAATGATGTCCAGTGCATTCCTCTAGTGAATGATGTACAGTGCATTTCTCTAGTAAATGATGTCCAGTGCATTCCTCTAGTGAATGATGTACAGTGCATTCCTCTAGTAAATGATGTCCAGTGCATTCCTCTAGTGAATGATGTCCAGTGCATTCCTCTAGTGAATGATGTCCAGTGCATTCCTCTAATAAATGATGTCCAGTGCATTCCTCTAGTAAATGATGTCCAGTGCATTCCTCTAGTGAATGATGTACAGTGCATTCCTCTAGTGAATGATGTACAGTGCATTCCTCTAGTGAATGATGTCCAGTGCATTCCTCTAGTAAATGATGTCCAGTGCATTCCTCTAGTGAATGATGTCCAGTGCATTCTTCTAGTGAATGATGTATAGTGCATTCCTCTAGTAAATGATGTCAAGTGCATTCCTCTAGAGAATGATGTACAGTGCATTCCTCTAGTAAATGATGTCCAGTGCATTCCTCTAGTGAATGATGTCCAGTGCATTCCTCTAGTGAATGATGTACAGTGCATTCCTCTAGTTAATGATGTACAGTGCATTCCTCTAGTGAATGATGTCCAGTGCATTCCTTTAGTGAATGATGTCCAGTGCATTCCTGTAGTAAATGATGTCCAGTGCATTCCTCTAGTGAATGATGTCCAGTGCATTCCTCTAGTGAATGATGTCCAGTGCATTTCTCTAGTAAATGATGTCCAGTGCATTCCTCTAGTGAATGATTTCCAGTGCATTCCTCTAGTGAATGATGTACAGTGCATTCCTCTAGTAAATGATGTCCACTGCATTCCTCTAGTGATTGATGTCCAGTGCATTCCTCTAGTGAATGATGTACATTGCATTCCTCTAGTAAATGATGTCCAGTGCATTCCTCTAGTGAATGATGTCCAGTGCATTCCTCTAGTGAATGATGTCAAGTGCATTCCTCTAGTGAATGATGTCCAGTGCATTCCTCTAGTGAATGATGTCCAGTGCATTCCTCTAGTGAATGATGTCCAGTGCAATCCTCTAGTGAATGATGTCCAGTGCATTCCTCTAGTGAATGATGTACAGTGCATTCCTCTAGTAAATGATGTACAGTGCATTCCTCTAGTAAATGATGTCCAGTGCATTCCTCTAGTGAATGATGTCCAGTGCATTCCTCTAGTGAATGATGTACAGTGCATTCCTCTAGTGAATGATGTACAGTGCATTCCTCTAGTGAATGATGTACAGTGCCTTCCTCTAGTAAATGATGTACAGTGCATTCCTCTAGTGAATTATGTCCAGTGCATTCCTCTAGTGAATGATGTACAGTGCATTCCTCTAGTGAATGATGTCCAGTGCATTCCTCTAGTGAATGATGTCCAGTGCATTCCTCTAGTGAATGATGTCCAGTGCATTCCTCTAGTAAATGATGTCCACTGCATTCCTCTAGTGATTGATGTCCAGTGCATTCCTCTAGTGAATGATGTACATTGCATTCCTCTAGTAAATGATGTCCAGTGCATTCCTCTAGTGAATGATGTCCAGTGCATTCCTCTAATAAATGATGTCAAGTGCATTCCTCTAGTGAGTGATGTCCAGTGCATTCCTCTAGTGAATGATGTCCAGTGCATTCCTCTAGTGAATGATGTCCAGTGCATTCCTCTAGTGAATGATGTCCAGTGCATTCCTCTAGTGAATGATGTCCAGTGCATTCCTCTAGTGAATGATGTACAGTGCATTTCTCTAGTAAATGATGTCCAGTGCATTCCTCTAGTGAATGATGTACAGTGCATTCCTCTAGTAAATGATGTCCAGTGCATTCCTCTAGTGAATGATGTCCAGTGCATTCCTCTAGTGAATGATGTCCAGTGCATTCCTCTAATAAATGATGTCCAGTGCATTCCTCTAGTAAATGATGTCCAGTGCATTCCTCTAGTGAATGATGTACAGTGCATTCCTCTAGTGAATGATGTACAGTGCATTCCTCTAGTGAATGATGTCCAGTGCATTCCTCTAGTAAATGATGTCCAGTGCATTCCTCTAGTGAATGATGTCCAGTGCATTCTTCTAGTGAATGATGTATAGTGCATTCCTCTAGTAAATGATGTCCAGTGCATTCCTCTAGAGAATGATGTACAGTGCATTCCTCTAGTAAATGATGTCCAGTGCATTCCTCTAGTGAATGATGTCCAGTGCATTCCTCTAGTGAATGATGTACAGTGCATTCCTCTAGTTAATGATGTACAGTGCATTCCTCTAGTGAATGATGTCCAGTGCATTCCTCTAGTGAATGATGTCCAGTGCATTCCTCTAGTAAATGATGTCCAGTGCATTCCTCTAGTGAATGATGTCCAGTGCATTCCTCTAGTGAATGATGTCCAGTGCATTTCTCTAGTAAATGATGTCCAGTGCATTCCTCTAGTGAATGATTTCCAGTGCATTACTCTAGTGAATGATGTACAGTGCATTCCTCTAGTAAATGATGTCCACTGCATTCCTCTAGTGATTGATGTCCAGTGCATTCCTCTAGTGAATGATGTACATTGCATTCCTCTAGTAAATGATGTCCAGTGCATTCCTCTAGTGAATGATGTCCAGTGCATTCCTCTAGTGAATGATGTCAAGTGGATTCCTCTAGTGAATGATGTCCAGTGCATTCCTCTAATAAATGATGTCCAGTGCATTCCTCTAGTGAATGATGTCCAGTGCAATCCTCTAGTGAATGATGTCCAGTGCATTCCTCTAGTGAATGATGTACAGTGCATTCCTCTAGTAAATGATGTACAGTGCATTCCTCTAGTAAATGATGTCCAGTGCATTCCTCTAGTGAATGATGTCCAGTGCATTCCTCTAGTGAATGATGTACAGTGCCTTCCTCTAGTAAATGATGTACAGTGCATTCCTCTAGTAAATGATGTACAGTGCATTCCTCTAGTAAATGATGTCCAGTGCATTCCTCTAGTGAATTATGTCCAGTGCATTCCTCTAGTGAATGATGTCCAGTGCATTCCTCTAGTGAATGATGTCCAGTGCATTCCTCTAGTGAATGATGTCCAGTGCATTCCTCTAGTAAATGATGTCCACTGCATTCCTCTAGTGATTGATGTCCAGTGCATTCCTCTAGTGAATGATGTACATTGCATTCCTCTAGTAAATGATGTCCAGTGCATTCCTCTAGTGAATGATGTCCAGTGCATTCCTCTAATAAATTATGACAAGTGCATTCCTCTAGTGAGTGATGTCCAGTGCATTCCTCTAGTGAATGATGTCCAGTGCATTCCTCTAGTGAATGATGTACAGTGCATTCCTCTAGTGAATGATGTCCAGTGCATTCCTCTAGTGAATGATGTCCAGTGCATTCCTCTAGTGAATGATGTACAGTGCATTTCTCTAGTAAATGATGTCCAGTGCATTCCTCTAGTGAATGATGTACAGTGCATTCCTCTAGTAAATGATGTCCAGTGCATTCCTCTAGTGAATGATGTCCAGTGCATTCCTCTAGTGAATGATGTCCAGTGCATTCCTCTAATAAATGATGTCCAGTGCATTCCTCTAGTAAATGATGTCCAGTGCATTCCTCTAGTGAATGATGTACAGTGCATTCCTCTAGTGAATGATGTACAGTGCATTCCTCTAGTGAATGATGTCCAGTGCATTCCTCTAGTAAATGATGTCCAGTGCATTCCTCTAGTGAATGATGTCCAGTGCATTCTTCTAGTGAATGATGTATAGTGCATTCCTCTAGTAAATGATGTCCAGTGCATTCCTCTAGAGAATGATGTACAGTGCATTCCTCTAGTAAATGATGTCCAGTGCATTCCTCTAGTGAATGATGTCCAGTGCATTCCTCTAGTGAATGATGTACAGTGCATTCCTCTAGTTAATGATGTACAGTGCATTCCTCTAGTGAATGATGTCCAGTGCATTCCTTTAGTGAATGATGTCCAGTGCATTCCTGTAGTAAATGATGTCCATTGCATTCCTCTAGTGAATGATGTCCAGTGCATTCCTCTAGTGAATGATGTCCAGTGCATTTCTCTAGTAAATGATGTCCAGTGCATTCCTCTAGTGAATGATTTCCAGTGCATTCCTCTAGTGAATGATGTACAGTGCATTCCTCTAGTAAATGATGTCCACTGCATTCCTCTAGTGATTGATGTCCAGTGCATTCCTCTAGTGAATGATGTACATTGCATTCCTCTAGTAAATGAAGTCCAGTGCATTCCTCTAGTGAATGATGTCCAGTGCATTCCTCTAGTGAATGATGTCAAGTGCATTCCTCTAGTGAATGATGTCCAGTGCATTCCTCTAATAAATGATGTCCAGTGCATTCCTCTAGTGAATGATGTCCAGTGCAATCCTCTAGTGAATGATGTCCAGTGCATTCTTCTAGTGAATGATGTACAGTGCATTCCTCTAGTAAATGATGTACAGTGCATTCCTCTAGTAAATGATGTCCAGTGCATTCCTCTAGTGAATGATGTCCAGTGCATTCCTCTAGTGAATGATGTACAGTGCATTCCTCTAGTGAATGATGTACAGTGCATTCCTCTAGTGAATGATGTACAGTGCCTTCCTCTAGTAAATGATGTACAGTGCATTCCTCTAGTGAATTATGTCCAGTGCATTCCTCTAGTGAATGATGTACAGTGCATTCCTCTAGTGAATGATGTCCAGTGCATTCCTCTAGTGAATGATGTCCAGTGCATTCCTCTAGTGAATGATGTCCAGTGCATTCCTCTAGTAAATGATGTCCACTGCATTCCTCTAGTGATTGATGTCCAGTGCATTCCTCTAGTGAATGATGTACATTGCATTCCTCTAGTAAATGATGTCCAGTGCATTCCTCTAGTGAATGATGTCCAGTGCATTCCTCTAATAAATGATGTCAAGTGCATTCCTCTAGTGAGTGATGTCCAGTGCATTCCTCTAATAAATGATGTCCAGTGCATTCCTCTAGTGAATGATGTCCAGTGCAATCCTCTAGTGAATGTTGTCCAGTGCATTCCTCTAGTGAATGATGTACAGTGCATTCCTCTAGTAAATGATGTACAGTGCATTCCTCTAGTAAATGATGTCCAGTGCATTCCTCTAGTGAATGATGTCCAGTGCATTCCTCTAGTGAATGATGTACAGTGCATTCCTCTAGTGAATGATGTACAGTGCATTCCTCTAGTGAATGATGTACAGTGCATTCCTCTAGTGAATGATGTACAGTGCATTCCTCTAGTGAATGATGTACAGTGCATTCCTCTAGTGAATGATGTACAGTGCATTCCTCTAGTAAATGATGTACAGTGCATTCCTATAGTAAATGATGTCCAGTGCATTCCTCTAGTGAATGATGTACAGTGCATTCCTCTAGTTAATGATGTACAGTGCATTCCTCTACTGAATGATGTCCAGTGCATTCCCCTAGTAAATGATGTCCAGTGCATTCCTCTAGTGAATGATGTACAGTGCATTCCTCTAGTGAATGATGTACAGTGCATTCCTCTAGTAAATGATGTCCAGTGCATTCCTCTAGTGAATGATGTCCAGTGCATTCCTCTAGTAAATGATGTACAGTGCATTCCTCTAGTGAATGATGTCCAGTGCATTCCTCTAGTGAATGATGTACAGTGCATTCCTCTAGTAAATGATGTACAGTGCATTCCTCTAGTGAATGATGTCCAGTGCATTCCTCTAGTGAATGATGTACAGTGCATTCCTCTAGTGAATGATGTCCAGTGCATTCCTCTAGTGAATGATGTCCAGTGCATTCCTCTAGTGAATGATGTACAGTGCATTCATCTAGTGAATGATGTACATTGCATTTCTCTAGTGAATGATGTCCAGTACATTCCTCTGGTGAATGATGTCCAGTGTATTCCTCTAGTGAATGATGTCCAGTGCATTCCTCTAGTGAATGATGTACAGTGCATTCCTCTAGTGAATGATGTACAGTGCATTCCTCTAGTGAATGATGTACAGTGCATTCCTCTAGTAATTGATGTCCAGTGCATTCCTCTAGTGAATGATGTCCAGTGCATTCCTCTAGTAAATGATGTCCAGTGAATTCCTCTAGTAAATGATGTCCAGTGCATTCCTCTAGTGAATGATGTCCTTTGCATTCCTCTAGTGAATGATGTACAGTGCATTCCTCTAGTGAATGATGTCCAGTGCATTCCTCTAGTGAATGATGTCCAGTGCATTCCTCTAGTGAATGATGTACAGTGCATTACTCTAGTGAATGATGTCCAGTGCATTCCTCTAGTGAATGATGTCCAGTGCATTCCTCTTGTTAATGATGTACAGTGCATTACTCTAGTGAATGATGTACAGTGCATTCCTCTAGTGAATGATGTCCAGTGCATTCCTCTAGTAAATGATGTACAGTGCATTCCTCTAGTGAATGATGTCCAGTGCATTCCTGTAGTAAATGATGTCCAGTGCATTCCTCTAGTGAATGATGTACAGTGCATTCCTCTAGTGAATGATGTCCAGTGCATTCCTCTAGTAAATGATGTCCAGTGCATTCCTCTAGTGAATGATGTCCAGTGCATTCCTCTAGTGAATGATGTACAGTGCATTCCTCTAGTGAATGATGTCCAGTGCATTCCTCTAGTGAATGATGTACAGTGCATTCCTCTAGTGAATGATGTACAGTGCATTCCTCTAGTGAATGATGTCCAGTGCATTCCTCTAGTGAATGATGTCCAGTGCATTCCTCTAGTGAATGATGTACAGTGCATTCCTCTAGTGAATGATGTCCAGTGCATTCCTCTAGTGAATGATGTCCAGTGCATTCCTCTAGTGAATGATGTACAGTGCATTTCTCTAGTAAATGATGTCCAGTGCATTCCTCTAGTGAATGATGTACAGTGCATTCCTCTAGTAAATGATGTCCAGTGCATTCCTCTAGTGAATGATGTCCAGTGCATTCCTCTAGTGAATGATGTCCAGTGCATTCCTCTAATAAATGATGTCCAGTGCATTCCTCTAGTAAATGATGTCCAGTGCATTCTTCTAGTGAATGATGTATAGTGCATTCCTCTAGTAAATGATGTCCAGTGCATTCCTCTAGAGAATGATGTACAGTGCATTCCTCTAGTAAATGATGTCCAGTGCATTCCTCTTGTTAATGATGTACAGTGCATTACTCTAGTGAATGATGTACAGTGCATTCCTCTAGTGAATGATGTCCAGTGCATTCCTCTAGTAAATGATGTACAGTGCATTCCTCTAGTGAATGATGTCCAGTGCATTCCTGTAGTAAATGATGTCCAGTGCATTCCTCTAGTGAATGATGTACAGTGCATTCCTCTAGTGAATGATGTCCAGTGCATTCCTCTAGTAAATGATGTCCAGTGCATTCCTCTAGTGAATGATGTCCAGTGCATTCCTCTAGTGAATGATGTACAGTGCATTCCTCTAGTGAATGATGTCCAGTGCATTCCTCTAGTGAATGATGTACAGTGCATTCCTCTAGTGAATGATGTACAGTGCATTCCTCTAGTGAATGATGTCCAGTGCATTCCTCTAGTGAATGATGTCCAGTGCATTCCTCTAGTGAATGATGTACAGTGCATTCCTCTAGTGAATGATGTCCAGTGCATTCCTCTAGTGAATGATGTCCAGTGCATTCCTCTAGTGAATGATGTACAGTGCATTTCTCTAGTAAATGATGTCCAGTGCATTCCTCTAGTGAATGATGTACAGTGCATTCCTCTAGTAAATGATGTCCAGTGCATTCCTCTAGTGAATGATGTCCAGTGCATTCCTCTAGTGAATGATGTCCAGTGCATTCCTCTAATAAATGATGTCCAGTGCATTCCTCTAGTAAATGATGTCCAGTGCATTCCTGTAGTAAATGATGTCCAGTGCATTCCTCTAGTGAATGATGTACAGTGCATTCCTCTAGTGAATGATGTCCAGTGCATTCCTCTAGTAAATGATGTCCAGTGCATTCCTCTAGTGAATGATGTCCAGTGCATTCCTCTAGTGAATGATGTACAGTGCATTCCTCTAGTGAATGATGTCCAGTGCATTCCTCTAATGAATGATGTCCAGTGCATTCCTCTAGTGAATGATGTCCAGTGCATTCCTCTAATAAATGATGTCCAGTGCATTCCTCTAGTAAATGATGTCCAGTGCATTCCTCTAGTGAATGATGTACACTGCATTCCTCTAGTGAATGATGTACAGTGCATTCCTCTAGTGAATGATGTCCAGTGCATTCCTCTAGTAAATGATGTCCAGTGCATTCCTCTAGTGAATGATGTCCAGTGCATTCTTCTAGTGAATGATGTATAGTGCATTCCTCTAGTAAATGATGTACATTGCATTCCTCTAGAGAATGATGTACAGTGCATTCCTCTATTAAATGATGTCCAGTGCATTCCTCTAGTGAATGATGTCCAGTGCATTCCTCTAGTGAATGATGTACAGTGCATTCCTCTACTGAATGATGTCCAGTGCATTCCTCTAGTGAATGATGTACAGTGCATTTCTCTAGTAAATGATGTCCAGTGTATTCCTCTAGTGAATGATGTACAGTGCATTCCTCTAGTGAATGATGTACAGTGCATTTCTCTAGTAAATGATGTCCAGTGCATTCCTCTAGTGAATGATGTACAGTGCATTCCTCTAGTAAATGATGTCCAGTGCATTCCTCTAGTGAATGATGTCCAGTGCATTCCTCTAGTGAATGATGTCCAGTGCATTCCTCTAATAAATGATGTCCAGTGCATTCCTCTAGTAAATGATGTCCAGTGCATTCCTCTAGTGAATGATGTACAGTGCATTCCTCTAGTGAATGATGTACAGTGCATTCCTCTGGTGAATGATGTCCAGTGCATTCCTCTAGTAAATGATGTCCAGTGCATTCCTCTAGTGAATGATGTCCAGTGCATTCTTCTAGTGAATGATGTATAGTGCATTCCTCTAGTAAATGATGTCCAGTGCATTCCTCTAGAGAATGATGTACAGTGCATTCATCTAGTAAATGATGTCCAGTGCATTCCTCTAGTGAATGATGTCCAGTGCATTCCTCTAGTGAATGATGTACATTGCATTCCTCTAGTTAATGATGTACAGTGCATTCCTCTAGTGAATGATGTCCAGTGCATTCCTTTAGTGAATAATGTCCAGTGCATTCCTGTAGTAAATGATGTCCAGTGCATTCCTCTAGTGAATGATGTCCAGTGCATTCCTCTAGTGAATGATGTCCAGTGCATTTCTCTAGTAAATGATGTCCAGTGCATTCCTCTAGTGAATGATTTCCAGTGCATTCCTCTAGTGAATGATGTACAGTGCATTCCTCTAGTAAATGATGTCCACTGCATTCCTCTAGTGATTGATGTCCAGTGCATTCCTCTAGTGAATGATGTACATTGCATTCCTCTAGTAAATGATGTCCAGTGCATTCCTCTAGTGAATGATGTCCAGTGCATTCCTCTAGTGAATGATGTCAAGTGCATTCCTCTAGTGAATGATGTCCAGTGCATTCCTCTAATAAATGATGTCCAGTGCATTCCTCTAGTGAATGATGTCCAGTGCAATCCTCTAGTGAATGATGTCCAGTGCATTCCTCTAGTGAATGATGTACAGTGCATTCCTCTAGTAAATGATGTACAGTGCATTCCTCTAGTAAATGATGTCCAGTGCATTCCTCTAGTGAATGATGTCCAGTGCATTCCTCTAGTGAATGATGTACAGTGCATTCCTCTAGTGAATGATGTACAGTGCATTCCTCTAGTGAATGATGTACAGTGCCTTCCTCTAGTAAATGATGTACAGTGCATTCCTCTAGTGAATTATGTCCAGTGCATTCCTCTAGTGAATGATGTACAGTGCATTCCTCTAGTGAATGATGTCCAGTGCATTCCTCTAGTGAATGATGTCCAGTGCATTCCTCTAGTGAATGATGTCCAGTGCATTCCTCTAGTAAATGATGTCCACTGCATTCCTCTAGTGATTGATGTCCAGTGCATTCCTCTAGTGAATGATGTACATTGCATTCCTCTAGTAAATGATGTCCAGTGCATTCCTCTAGTGAATGATGTCCAGTGCATTCCTCTAATAAATGATGTCAAGTGCATTCCTCTAGTGAGTGATGTCCAGTGCATTCCTCTAATAAATGATGTCCAGTGCATTCCTCTAGAGAATGATGTCCAGTGCAATCCTCTAGTGAATGATGTCCAGTGCATTCCTCTAGTGAATGATGTACAGTGCATTCCTCTAGTAAATGATGTACAGTGCATTCCTCTAGTAAATGATGTCCAGTGCATTCCTCTAGTGAATGATGTCCAGTGCATTCCTCTAGTGAATGATGTACAGTGCATTCCTCTAGTGAATGATGTACAGTGCATTCCTCTAGTGAATGATGTACAGTGCATTCCTTTAGTGAATGATGTACAGTGCATTCCTCTAGTGAATGATGTACAGTGCATTCCTCTAGTGAATGATGTACAGTGCATTCCTATAGTAAATGATGTACAGTGCATTCCTATAGTAAATGATGTCCAGTGCATTCCTCTAGAGAATGATGTACAGTGCATTCATCTAGTAAATGATGTCCAGTGCATTCCTCTAGTGAATGATGTCCAGTGCATTCCTCTAGTGAATGATGTACAGTGCATTCCTCTAGTTAATGATGTACAGTGCATTCCTCTAGTGAATGATGTCCAGTGCATTCCTTTAGTGAATAATGTCCAGTGCATTCCTGTAGTAAATGATGTCCAGTGCATTCCTCTAGTGAATGATGTCCAGTGCATTCCTCTAGTGAATGATGTCCAGTGCATTTCTCTAGTAAATGATGTCCAGTGCATTCCTCTAGTGAATGATTTCCAGTGCATTCCTCTAGTGAATGATGTACAGTGCATTCCTCTAGTAAATGATGTCCACTGCATTCCTCTAGTGATTGATGTCCAGTGCATTCCTCTAGTGAATGATGTACATTGCATTCCTCTAGTAAATGATGTCCAGTGCATTCCTCTAGTGAATGATGTCCAGTGCATTCCTCTAGTGAATGATGTCAAGTGCATTCCTCTAGTGAATGATGTCCAGTGCATTCCTCTAATAAATGATGTCCAGTGCATTCCTCTAGTGAATGATGTCCAGTGCAATCCTCTAGTGAATGATGTCCAGTGCATTCCTCTAGTGAATGATGTACAGTGCATTCCTCTAGTAAATGATGTACAGTGCATTCCTCTAGTAAATGATGTCCAGTGCATTCCTCTAGTGAATGATGTCCAGTGCATTCCTCTAGTGAATGATGTACAGTGCATTCCTCTAGTGAATGATGTACAGTGCATTCCTCTAGTGAATGATGTACAGTGCCTTCCTCTAGTAAATGATGTACAGTGCATTCCTCTAGTGAATTATGTCCAGTGCATTCCTCTAGTGAATGATGTACAGTGCATTCCTCTAGTGAATGATGTCCAGTGCATTCCTCTAGTGAATGATGTCCAGTGCATTCCTCTAGTGAATGATGTCCAGTGCATTCCTCTAGTAAATGATGTCCACTGTATTCCTCTAGTGATTGATGTCCAGTGCATTCCTCTAGTGAATGATGTACATTGCATTCCTCTAGTAAATGATGTCCAGTGCATTCCTCTAGTGAATGATGTCCAGTGCATTCCTCTAATAAATGATGTCAAGTGCATTCCTCTAGTGAGTGATGTCCAGTGCATTCCTCTAATAAATGATGTCCAGTGCATTCCTCTAGTGAATGATGTCCAGTGCAATCCTCTAGTGAATGATGACCAGTGCATTCCTCTAGTGAATGATGTACAGTGCATTCCTCTAGTAAATGATGTACAGTGCATTCCTCTAGTAAATGATGTCCAGTGCATTCCTCTAGTGAATGATGTCCAGTGCATTCCTCTAGATAATGATGTACAGTGCATTCCTCTAGTGAATGATGTACAGTGCATTCCTCTAGTGAATGATGTACAGTGCATTCCTCTAGTGAATGATGTACAGTGCATTCCTCTAGTGAATGATGTACAGTGCATTCCTCTAGTGAATGATGTACAGTGCATTCCTCTAGTAAATGATGTACAGTGCATTCCTCTAGTAAATGATGTCCAGTGCATTCCTCTAGTGAATGATGTACAGTGCATTCCTCTAGTGAATGATGTACAGTGCATTCCTCTAGTGAATGATGTCCAGTTCATTCCCCTAGTAAATGATGTCCAGTGCATTCCTCTAGTGAATGATGTACAGTGCATTCCTCTAGTGAATGATGTACAGTGCATTCCTCTAGTAAATGATGTCCAGTGCATTCCTCTAGTGAATGATGTCCAGTGCATTCCTCTAGTAAATGATGTACAGTGCATTCCTCTAGTGAATGATGTCCAGTGCATTCCTCTAGTGAATGATGTACAGTGCATTCCTCTAGTAAATGATGTCCAGTGCATTCCTCTAGTGAATGATGTCCAGTGCATTCCTCTAGTGAATGATGTCCAGTGCATTCCTCTAGTAAATGATGTCCAGTGCATTCCTCTAGTGAATGATGTCCAGTGAATTCCTCTAGTGAATGATGTACAGTGCATTCCTCTAGTAAATGATGTCCAGTGCATTCCTCTAGTGAATTATGTCCAGTGCATTCCTCTAGTGAATGATGTACAGTGCATTCCTCTAGTGAATGATGTCCAGTGCATTCCTCTAGTGAATGATGTCCAGTGCATTCCTCTAGTGAATGATGTACAGTGCATTCCTCTAGTGAATGATGTCCAGTGCATTCCTCTAGTGAATGATGTACAGTGCATTCCTCTAGTAAATGATGTCCAGTGCATTCCTCTAGTGAATGATGTACAGTGCATTCCTCTAGTTAATGATGTACAGTGCATTCCTCTAGTGAATGATGTCCAGTGCATTCCTCTAGTGAATGATGTCCAGTGCATTCCTCTAGTAAATGATGTCCAGTGCATTCCTCTAGTGAATGATGTCCAGTGCATTCCTCTAGTGAATGATGTCCAGTGCATTCCTCTAGTAAATGATGTCCAGTGCATTCCTCTAGTGAATGATTTCCAGTGCATTCCTCTAGTGAATGATGTACAGTGCATTCCTCTAGTAAATGATGTCCACTGCATTCCTCTAGTGATTGATGTCCAGTGCATTCCTCTAGTGAATGATGTACATTGCATTCCTCTAGTAAATGATGTCCAGTGCATTCCTTTAGTGAATGATGTCCAGTGCATTCCTCTAGTGAATGATGTCAAGTGGATTCCTCTAGTGAATGATGTCCAGTGCATTCCTCTAATAAATGATGTCCAGTGCATTCCTCTAGTGAATGATGTCCAGTGCAATCCTCTAGTGAATGATGTCCAGTGCATTCCTCTAGTGAATGATGTACAGTGCATTCCTCTAGTAAATGATGTACAGTGCATTCCTCTAGTAAATGATGTCCAGTGCATTCCTCTAGTGAATGATGTCCAGTGCATTCCTCTAATAAATGATGTCAAGTGCATTCCTCTAGTGACTGATGTCCAGTGCATTCCTCTAATAAATGATGTCCAGTGCATTCCTCTAGTGAATGATGTCCAGTGCAATCCTCTAGTGAATGATGTCCAGTGCATTCCTCTAGTGAATGATGTACAGTGCATTCCTCTGGTAAATGATGTACAGTGCATTCCTCTAGTAAATGATGTCCAGTGCATTCCTCTAGTGAATGATGTCCAGTGCATTCCTCTAGTGAATGATGTACAGTGCATTCCTCTAGTGAATGATGTACAGTGCATTCCTCTAGTGAATGATGTACAGTGCATTCCTCTAGTGAATGATGTCCAGTGCATTCCTCTAGTGAATGATGTACAGTGCATTCCTCTAGTGAATGATGTACAGTGCATTCCTCTAGTGAATGATGTACAGTGCATTCCTCTAGTGAATGATGTACAGTGCATTCCTCTAGTAAATGATGTACAGTGCATTCCTCTAGTAAATGATGTACAGTGCATTCCTCTAGTGAATGATGTACAGTGCATTCCTCTAGTGAATGATGTACAGTGCATTCCTCTAGTGAATGATGTCCAGTGCATTCCCCTAGTAAATGATGTCCAGTGCATTCCTCTAGTGAATGATGTACAGTGCATTCCTCTAGTGAATGATGTACAGTGCATTCCTCTAGTAAATGATGTCCAGTGCATTCCTCTAGTGAATGATGTCCAGTGCATTCCTCTAGTAAATGATGTACAGTGCATTCCTCTAGTGAATGATGTCCAGTGCATTCCTCTAGTGAATGATGTACAGTGCATTCCTCTAGTAAATGATGTACAGTGCATTCCTCTAGTGAATGATGTCCAGTGCATTCCTCTAGTGAATGATGTACAGTGCATTCCTCTAGTGAATGATGTCCAGTGCATTCCTCTAGTGAATGATGTCCAGTGCATTCCTCTAGTGAATGATGTCCAGTGCATTCCTCTAGTGAATGATGTACAGTGCATTCCTCTAGTGAATTATGTACAGTGCATTCCTCTAGTGAATGATGTACAGTGCATTCCTCTAGTGAATGATGTACAGTGCATTCCTCTAGTGAATGATGTCCAGTGCATTCCTCTAGTGAATGATGTCCAGTGCATTCCTCTAGTGAATGATGTACAGTGCATTCCTCTAGTGAATGATGTACAGTGCATTCCTCTAGTGAATGATGTCCAGTGCATTCCTCTAGTGAATGATGTACAGTGCATTCCTCTAGTAAATGATGTCCAGTGCATTCCTCTAGTAAATGATGTCCAGTGCATTCCTCTAGTGAATGATGTCCAGTGCATTCCTCTAGTGAATGATGTACAGTGCATTCCTCTAGTGAAATGTACAGTGCATTCCTCTAGTAAATGATGTCCAGTGCATTCCTCTAGTAAATGATGTCCAGTGCATTCCTCTAGTGAATGATGTCCAGTGCATTCCTCTAGTGAATGATGTCCAGTGCATTCCTCTAGTAAATGATGTCCAGTGCATTCCTCTAGTGAATGATGTCCAGTGCATTCCTCTAGTGAATGATGTACAGTGCATTCCTCTAGTGAAATGAACAGTGCATTCCTCTAACAAATGATGTCCAGTGCATTCCTCTAGTGAATGATGTCCAGTGCATTCATCTAGTAAATGATGTCCAGTGCATTCCTCTAGTGAATGATGTCCAGTGCATTCCTCTAGTGAATGTTGTACAGTGCATTCCTCTAGTAAATGATGTCCAGTGCATTCCTCTAGTGAATGATGTACAGTGCATTCCTCTAGTGAATGATGTCCAGTGCATTCGTCTAGGGAATGATGTACAGTGCATTCCTCTAGTGAAATGTACAGTGCATTCCTCTAGTAAATGATGTCCAGTGCATTCCTCTAGTGAATGATGTCCAGTGCATTCCTCTAGTAAATGATGTACAGTGCATTCCTCTAGTGAATGATGTCCAGTGCATTCCTCTAGTGAATGATGTACTGTGCATTCCTCTAGTGAATGATGTACAGTGCATTCCTCTAGTGAATGATGTCCAGTGCATTCCTCTAGTAAATGATGTCCAGTGCATTCCTCTAGTGAATGATGTACAGTGCATTCCTCTAGTGAATGATGTACAGTGCATTCCTCTAGTGAATGATGTCCAGTGCATTCCTCTAGTGAATGATGTACAGTGCATTCCTCTAGTGAATGATGTCCAGTGCATTCCTCTAGTGAATGATGTCCAGTGCATTCCTCTAGTGAATGATGTACGGTGCATTCCTCTAGTGAATGATGTACAGTGCATTCCTCTAGTGAATGATGTCCAGTGCATTCCTCTAGTGAATGATGTACAGTGCATTCCTCTAGTGAATGATGTACAGTGCATTCCTCTAGTGAATGATGTACAGTCCATTCCTCTAGTAAATGATGTACAGTGCATTCCTCTAGTGAATGATGTCAAGTGCATTCCTCTAGTGAATGATGTACAGTGCATTCCTCTAGTGAATGATGTACAGTGCATTCCTCTAGTAAATGATGTACAGTGCATTCCTCTAGTGAATGATGTCCAGTGCATTCCTCTAGTGAATGATGTACAGTGCATTCCTCTAGTAATTGATGTCCAGTGCATTCCTCTAGTGAATGATGTCCAGTGCATTCCTCTAGTAAATGATGTCCAGTGAATTCCTCTAGTAAATGATGTCCAGTGCATTCCTCTAGTGAATGATGTACAGTGCATTCCTCTAGTGAATGATGTACAGTGCATTCCTCTAGTGAATGATGTCCAGTGCATTCCTCTAGTGAATGATGTCCAGTGCATTCCTCTAGTGAATGATGTACAGTGCATTACTCTAGTGAATGATGTCCAGTGCATTCCTCTAGTGAATGATGTCCAGTGCATTCCTCTAGTTAATGATGTACAGTGCATTACTCTAGTGAATGATGTACAGTGCATTCCTCTAGTGAATGATGTCCAGTGCATTCCTCTAGTAAATGATGTACAGTGCATTCCTCTAGTGAATGATGTCCAGTGCATTCCTGTAGTGAATGATGTACAGTGCATTTCTCTAGTGAATGATGTACAGTGCATTCCTCTAGTGAATGATGTACAGTGCATTCCTCTAGTAAATGATGTCCAGTGCATTCCTCTAGTAAATGATGTCCAGTGCATTCCACTAGTGAATGATGTACAGTGCATTCCTCTAGTGAATGATGTCCAGTGCATTCCTCTAGTAAATGATGTCCAGTGCATTCCTCTAGTGAATGATGTCCAGTGCATTCTTCTAGTGAATGATGTACAGTGCATTCCTCTAGTGAATGATGTCCAGTGCATTCCTTTAGTGAATGATGTCCAGTGCATTCCTCTAGTGAATGATGTACAGTGCATTCCTCTAGTGAATGATGTCCAGTGCATTCCTCTAATGAATGATGTCCAATGCATTCGTCTAGTAAATGATGTCCAGTGCATTCCTCTAGTGAATGATGTCCAGTGCATTCCTCTAGTAAATGATGTCCAGTGCATTCCTCTAGAGAATGATGAACAGTGCATTCCTCTAGTAAATGATGTCCAGTGCATTCCTCTAGTGAATGATGTCCAGTGCATTCCTCTAGTGAATGATGTACAG
This sequence comes from Sepioteuthis lessoniana, assembly GCA_963585895.1. NCBI lineage: Eukaryota > Metazoa > Mollusca > Cephalopoda > Myopsida > Loliginidae > Sepioteuthis > Sepioteuthis lessoniana. The sequence continues at coordinate 106,177,023 of OY757918.1, forward strand.
TGCATTCCTCTAGTGAATGATGTACAGTGCATTCCTCTAGTGAATGATGTACAGTGCATTCCTCTAGTAAATGATGTCCAGTGAATTCCTCTAGTTAATGATGTCCAGTGAATTCCTCTAGTGAATGATTTCCAGTGCATTCCTCTAGTGAATGATGTACAGTGCATTCCTCTAGTGAATGATGTCCAGTGCATTCCTCTAGTAAATGATGTCCAGTGCATTCCTCTAGTGAATGATGTACAGTGCATTCCTCTACTGAATGATGTACAGTGCATTCCTCTAGTGAATGATGTACAGTGCATTCCTCTAGTGAATGATGTCCAGTGCATTCCTCTAGTGAATGATGTACAGTGCATTCCTCTAGTGAATGATGTCCAGTGCATTCCTCTAGTGAATGATGTCCAGTGCATTCCTCTAGTGAATGATGTACAGTGCATTCCTCTAGTGAATGATGTACAGTGCATTCCTCTAGTGAATGATGTCCAGTGCATTCCTCTAGTGAATGATGTACAGTGCATTCCTCTAGTGAATGATGTACTGTGCATTCCTCTAGTGAATGATGTACAGGGCATTCCTCTAGTAAATGATGTACAGTGCATTCCTCTAGTGAATGATGTACAGTGCATTCCTCTAGTGAATGATGTCCAGTGCATTCCTCTAGTGAATGATGTCCAGTGCATTACTCTAGTAAATGATGTCCAGTGCATTCCTCTAGTGAATGATTTCCAGTGCATTCCTCTAGTGAATGATGTCCAGTGCATTCCTCTAGTGAATGATGTACAGTGCATTCCTCTAGTAAATGATGTCCAGTGCATTCCTCTAGTAAATGATGTCCAGTGCATTCCTCTAGTGAATGATGTCCAGTGCATTCCTCTAGTGAATGATGTACAGTGCATTCCTCTAGTGAAATGTACAGTGCATTCCTCTAGTAAATGATGTCCAGTGCATTCCTCTAGTAAATGATGTCCAGTGCATTCCTCTAGTGAATGATGTCCAGTGCATTCCTCTAGTGAATGATGTCCAGTGCATTCCTCTAGTAAATGATGTCCAGTGCATTCCTCTAGTGAATGATGTCCAGTGCATTCCTCTAGTGAATGATGTACAGTGCATTCCTCTAGTGAATGATGTCCAGTGCATTCCTCTAGTGAATGATGTACAGTGCATTCCTCTAGTGAAATGAACAGTGCATTCCTCTAGTAAATGATGTCCAGTGCATTCCTCTAGTGAATGATGTCCAGTGCATTCCTCTAGTAAATGATGTCCAGTGCATTCCTCTAGTGAATGATGTCCAGTGCATTCCTCTAGTGAATGATGTACAGTGCATTCCTCTAGTAAATGATGTCCAGTGCATTCCTCTAGTGAATGATGTACAGTGCATTCCTCTAGTGAATGATGTCCAGTGCATTCCTCTAGGGAATGATGTACAGTGCATTCCTCTAGTGAAATGTACAGTGCATTCCTCTAGTAAATGATGTCCAGTGCATTCTTCTAGTGAATGATGTCCAGTGCATTCCTCTAGTAAATGATGTACAGTGCATTCCTCTAGTGAATGATGTCCAGTGCATTCCTCTAGTGAATGATGTACTGTGCATTCCTCTAGTGAATGATGTACAGTGCATTCCTCTAGTGAATGATGTCCAGTGCATTCCTCTAGTAAATGATGTCCAGTGCATTCCTCTAGTGAATGATGTACAGTGCATTCCTCTAGTGAATGATGTACAGTGCATTCCTCTAGTGAATGATGTCCAGTGCATTCCTCTAGTGAATGATGTCCAGTGCATTCCTCTAGTGAATGATGTACAGTGCATTCCTCTAGTGAATGATGTACAGTGCATTCCTCTAGTGAATGATGTCCAGTGCATTCCTCTAGTGAATGATGTACAGTGCATTCCTCTAGTGAATGATGTACAGTCCATTCCTCTAGTAAATGATGTACAGTGCATTCCTCTAGTGAATGATGTCCAGTGCATTCCTCTAGTGAATGATGTACAGTGCATTCCTCTAGTGAATGATGTACAGTGCATTCCTCTAGTAAATGATGTACAGTGCATTCCTCTAGTGAATGATGTCCAGTGCATTCCTCTAGTGAATGATGTACAGTGCATTCCTCTAGTGAATGATGTACAGTGCATTCCTCTAGTGAAATATGTACAGTGTATTTCTCTAGTAAATGATGTACAGTGCATTCCTCTAGTGAATGATGTCCAGTGCATTCCTCTAGTAAATGATGTCCAGTGCATTCCTCTAGTAAATGATGTACAGTGCATTCCTCTAGTGAATGATGTCCCGTGCATTCTGTAGTGAATGATGTACAGTGCATTCCTCTAGTAAATGATGTCCAGTGCATTTCTCTAGTAAATGATGTCCAGTGCATTCCTCTAGTGAATGATGTCCAGTGCATTCCTCTAGTGAATGATGTACAGTGCATTCCTCTAGTTAAATGTACAGTGCATTCCTCTAGTAAATGATGTCCAGTGCATTCCTCTAGTGAATGATGTCCAGTGCATTCCTCTAGTGAATGATGTACAGTGCGTTCCTCTAATAAATGATGTCCAGTGCATTCCTCTAGTGAATGATGTACAGTGCATTCCTCTAGTGAATGATGTCCAGTGCATTCCTCTAGTGAATGATGTACAGTGCATTCCTCTAGTGAATGATGTCCAGTGCATTCCTCTAGTGAATGATGTACAGTGCATTCCTCTAGTGAATGATGTACAGTGCATTCCTCTAGTTAATGATGTCCAGTGCATTCCTCTAGTAAATGATGTCCAGTGCATTCCTCTAGTGAATGATGTCCAGTGCATTCCTCTAGTGAATGATGTCCAGTGTATTCCTCTAGTAAATGATGTCCAGTGCATTTCTTTAGTGAATGATGTACAGTGCATTCCTCTAATAAATGATGTCCAGTGCATTCCTCTAGTAAATGATGTACAGTGCATTCCTCTAGTGAATGATGTCCAGTGCATTCCTCTAATAAATGATGTCCAGTGCATTCCTCTAGTGAATGATGTCCAGTGCATTCCTCTAATAAATGATGTCCAGTGCATTCCTCTAATAAATGATGTCCAGTGCATTCCTCTAGTGAATGATGTACAGTGCATTCCTCTAATAAATGATGTCCAGTGCATTCCTCTAATAAATGATGTCCAGTGCATTCCTCTAGTGAATGATGTCCAGTGCATTCCTCTAGTGAATGATGTCCAGTGTATTCCTCTAGTAAATGATGTCCAGTGCATTTCTTTAGTGAATGATGTACAGTGCATTCCTCTAGTGATTGATGTCCAGTGCATTCCTCTAGTGAATGATGTCCAGTGCATTCCTCTAGTGAATGATGTCCAGTGCATTCCTCTAGTAAATGATGTACAGTGCATTCCTCTAGTGAATGATATCCAGTGCATTCCTCTAGTAAATGATGTCCAGTGCATTCCTCTAGTGAATGATGTACAGTGCATTCCTCTAGTGAATGATGTCCAGTGCATTCCTCTAATAAATGATGTCCAGTGCATTCCTCTAGTAAATGATGTACAGTGCATTCCTCTAGTAAATGATGTCCAGTGCATTCCTCTAGTGAATGATGTCCAGTGCATTCCTCTAATAAATGATGTCCAGTGCATTCCTCTAGTAAATGATGTACAGTGCATTCCTCTAGTAAATGATGTACAGTGCATTCCTCTAGTGAATGATGTCCAGTGCATTCCTCTAGTAAATGATGTCCAGTGCATTCCTCTAGTGAATGATGTCCAGTGCATTCCTCTAATAAATGATGTACAGTGCATTCCTCTAGTGAATGATGTCCAGTGCATTCCTCTAATAAATGATGTCCAGTGCATTCCTCTAGTAAATGATGTACAGTGCATTCCTCTAGTAAATGATGTCCAGTGCATTCCTCTAGTGAATGATGTCCAGTGCATTCCTCTAATAAATGATGTACAGCTCATTCCTCTAGTGAATGATGTCCAGTGCATTCCTCTAGTGAATGATGTACAGTGCATTCCTCTAGTGAATGATGTACAGTGCATTCCTCTAGTGAATGATGTCCAGTGCATTCCTCTAATAAATGATGTCCAGTGCATTCCTCTAGTAAATGATGTCCAGTGCATTCCTCTAATAAATGATGTCCAGTGCATTCCTCTAATAAATGATGTCCAGTGCATTCCTCTAGTAAATGATGTACAGTGCATTCCTCTAGTAAATGATGTACAGTGCATTCCTCTAGTGAATGATGTCCAGTGCATTCCTCTAATAAATGATGTCCAGTGCATTCCTCTAGTAAATGATGTACAGTGCATTCCTCTAGTGAATGATGTCCAGTGCATTCCTCTAATAAATGATGTCCAGTGCATTCCTCTAGTGAATGATGTCCAGTGCATTCCTCTAATAAATGATGTCCAGTGCATTCCTCTAATAAATGATGTCCAGTGCATTCCTCTAGTGAATGATGTACAGTGCATTCCTCTAATAAATGATGTCCAGTGCATTCCTCTAATAAATGATGTCCAGTGCATTCCTCTAGTGAATGATGTACAGTGCATTCCTCTAGTGAATGATGTCCAGTGCATTCCTCTAGTAAATGATGTCCAGTGCATTCCTCTAGTGAATGATGTCCAGTGCATTCCTCTAGTGAATGATGTCCAACAACGAACTCCTCTCGTAAATGATGACCAATGCACTCCTTTAGTATATAATGCCCAATGAATTCCTATAAGTATATGAGGTCCAAGGGTTTTCCGAAGTATATTATGTCTAATCCATTCCTGTAGCATATCATGTCCAATGAATTCTTGAAATATATGATGCCCAATGAATTCCTGCAGTATTTGATGTCTGATGTCCCATGCGTTTCTGTAGTAAATGATGTACAATGCATTTCCTGATTATATGATATCCAATGCGTTCCTGTAGTATATGATATCCACTGTCCAATGCATTCCTGTAGTAAATGATGTCCAATCCTTTCCGTAGAATATGATGTCCAATGCATCCCTGTAGTTCAAGATATCCAATGTCCAATGCCTTCCTTTGTATAAGATATCCAATATACAACGTATTCCTATAGTAAAATTCCAATGACTTTCTGTAGTATATGATGTTTAATGCATTCCTGTAGTATATTATGTCCAATATATTCTTAAAGTATATGATGTCCAATGTCCAATGCATTCCCGTAGTAAATGATATCCAATGCATTCCTGTAGTATATGTTGTCCAATATCCAATCTATTCCTATAGTATATGTTGTCCAATGTCAAATACCTTTCCATAGTATGATATCCAATGCATTCCTAAAGTGATTGATGTAATATGCATTCCTGTAGTACATGATATCCAATGCATTTCTGTAGTATATAATATCCACCGCATTCATCTAGTAATTGATGTCCCATGTATTTCCGTAGTAAATGATATCCAATGTATTTCTTCAGTATATCATGTCCAATGCACTCCAGTAGTATATGATGTCCAGTGCGTTCCTATAATATATGATGTCCAGCGCGTTCCTATAATATATGATGTCCAATGTCTTTCTGCCGGAAATAATGTCCAGCGCGTTCCTATAATATATGATGTCCAATGTCATTCCGTAGTATATGATGTCCAGTGTGTTCCTATAATATATGATGTCCAATGTCTTTCTGCCGGAAATGGTGTCCAATGCGTTCCTATAGTATATGATGTCCAATGACTTTTTGTAGTAAATGATGTTCAATGTATTCCTATAATATATGATTTCAATATATTACTTTTATAAATGATTTTTCTATGCATTTCCGTTTTAAAAGATTTCCATGCATCTCTGTAGTCAATGATGCTCAATACATTCCTGTATTAGATTATGTCAATACATTCCTGTAGTAATTGACTTCAATGTATTATTTAATAAATAATTTTAATGCTTTCCTCTAATAAATGACTTTTACCCGTTCATGGTTAAGGGAATTAAAATAAACTACTTCCTTGGATTAAGTAAAGAGTTGGGTTCGAAGTTCTATGAAGGTTCCCGAACTCGACATGAAGACTGCCGACTCGACAAAAAACACATGAAGAAGGCCGAAATGTACATCGATCGAAAAATTGTGTATATAACAATAAAGATGAGCATAATAGTCTGAATACTCTATACAATATAAATGTCTATGCCTCATCGTAAACATTCAGAAAAATTAATTCCATATTCTTTTTAAGTCAACTCCTGTCACACAAACCTTAGTTTGTTTATAGTGTCCTGATTATAACACTAAAGAATATGTAATGATGAGGCTCCAGTTCCGATGCTCTAGGAAGTGTGAAGTACACGTTATTGTATCAAGTCCTATTTAGTGGGAGGCAGTGACAAATATATTGCCATTACACCCAGGTCCACTCTGACCCAGAGTGATAAACCGGTTAGGGTCGTTTCCATTGGTCAAATATATGTTAGAAAATCATTCGTATTGAATTGGAATACGTGAAACAATAATACTGTGCGCAAATTATTTATATTAGATGGGAATACTTGATACTATATAGTTAAAGATTATTTGTATTAGATAGGAATACTTGATACCACGTCACTGATAATAAAGTGCGATTAAAAATTATTTGTATTTGATAAGAATACTTTATACTACGTGACAAGTAATAGAATATGATTAAAAAAAATTTTCTATTAGATAGGAATACTTGATACCACGTCACAAATAAAAAAAGTATGATTAAAAAAGATGTTTCAGATAGGAATAGTTGATATTACGTCACAATTAATAAAGTGTAATTAAAAAATTATTTGTATTAGAACAAAATAGTTTAAATGTGATAACTGTCAAAAGAAAAAATATATACTACTAGTTTGTTGTTTGTTTCCTGGCCTCTGGGGCGCCCCCTTTGGGGGGTGCCGACGGGACCGAAGGTATTTTTGGATTTTACCAGACGCGTGTGGGCTGCGGCCCTGCGTCCGGACCCACTTTTAAAAAAGGGCCTTGTGCCATACTTGTCCGGTGGTGGGACGGAGAATAAATAAAGATAACTGTTAAAATTTTTCATTAGAAATGATTGTAAAGGAACGTTGAAAATATAGATTATTATGATTATGACGAAAAAATATTACGATGAAAATATAAATTGTTATGAATATGATAAAACATTTACAACTGAATCAAACATTGGTAAAAAAAACATAAGGAAAATTATTTCATATGTGAATGATTTGCTTTTGTTTGCTTTATTTGTTTAAGGTCAGATGTTGAAAAGGTTTTTCTTCAAAAACATTATATCTACCATTTGGTGTAACGGTTATCGTCATAGTAAATATACTCGCTGAACGAAGTTCAAATCCTTAAAGAAACTGTTCATGTTTCATTTTGTACTAATTCTCTTGGAAAAGATATGATTTCTCTGCCTTACCTAAGGGCAAAATAATAGGTCAGACTGAGCTATTTAGCCTTGGTGTGGTAACTGTTCAATGAAAGGGTAATATATCTTAATTTAAACCAGCTGTACGCTTCAAAACAGATCTTGTATAGCTTCCTGTTCATTGGGTAAATACATTTACACTGGAATGTAGGATAACACCGAATGAAATGATATTTGTCAACTACAATGTTGCAGTTCATCACGTAAGCCACTACGCCACGGGAATACCAAACCCCTGACGTGTGTTTAACTTTTAACTTCTACCAACAGTGTGCCATTTATATTTTTGCGTGCGTGATAGTTAAAGTATCTTCTCTGATAATCCATCTCCTAACAATATAATCGCTTTTCTTAACCATAATTCCTGCCCGGAGGATTCAGATCCTAATGTAGAAATATTAGTAAAGCTGTTCACTACACTCATTTCTATTGATTTTATCCGACTTGAAATAACAACCGTTTTTAATTCATGGATTTTTCTCAAATATCTTTTTGTGATGAAATCCAATTTGTTGTTGTTGTTGTTCGAATGAGAATTTGGCAAAATCGAAAAAGTAAAAGATCTTTAAAATTTCTGAAAGAAATTTTAAAGATCTTAAAGATTTTATGTTTGGTAAAATACTTGAAGCGACTATTTACTGATTTTGGTATCGCTTACTGTGGCTTCTTTAGGCTGGAACCAATACAAATAACCATTTGAGAAACAGAATTGATTAATTAATAGAGAATCAACAAAATGTAATATGTGAATGTCCCGTTTTGCAAAATTTCATGAATTTTTTAATGAAGTCGTTTAAAAGGAAAAAGAAATATTTGGAAATAGTAACACTTTAGAATTTGAAGTGAAGAACTAAAAATAGCTGCATAGTCTGAGATGTTTATTAATCATAGCTTTTATACTTTTTTTAAAAATTACCATTTAATTTCAAATTAATTTTAAGCGTTGACACGAAATAAATGTTGTCTTGCTCATTGCTATCAGTACTTGCTTTAATTCAATTTAATTTTCTTATAATAAAAAATTATTTGATTTTTTAAAATTTTGTATTACCCAAATCATATCAATTATTATGGTTTGATAGATGGCTTTGTTGACTTTAGGGGCATATCAACCCATCCAGGGATAGTTATGCCAAAAAGTATCCACGTTCATTGTACCTTCATATTTACATTTTAGTGTAGTTTTTTTCTTAAATGTTTGCACTCGGTCCGATTGTATAAGAATAGATTTTAATGAATTGTATTTTATTCATTAATAAAACTATAACAGTTACTACCACTCCGGGTCAGAGTAGACCTGGGAGTAATGATAATGCGGAAGTGCTCCACTCTACCCAAATCTACAGAACTAGAGCCTCATTATTTGATACAGTTTCGTGTCATTTTATGAAGAGACAGATTGTGTTGATAGTTCCCCATTCTTCTGAAGGGTTAGACTGGGATTACAATTGTTCAGTTGAACAATCTTGCTTAATAGAGGGAATCTATCTATCAATCTATCTATCTATCTACAGTGGTCATTGAATAATTAAAATCTATCTATCAGCGAAAGCCGTTCAAAAATAAGGGGAATATAGCTAGCTAGCTAGCTAGCTACAATGTTCATTCAATTGAGGGAAAATATCTATGTATCTATCTACGTATCTATATTTTTATATCTATCGACTAAGGTAAATGAATAAACAAGGGGAATGAATCGATTTCTCAATCAATTTATCTAAAAGGGTCGTTCAAACAATAACAGAAATCTATCACTCTATCTTTATTGGATTAACATCGCAGATAGATTAATAGAGAGATATCTTCGAGGTTCATTCAATAAACAAGGGTAATCTCTCTCTCTCTCTCTCTCTCTCTCTCTCTCTCTCTCTCTCTCTCTCTCTCTCTATAAAGGTAATTCAATAGAGGGATATATAGCTGACTAGCTATCACGCTACAATGGTCATTCAAAAGAGGGAAAGTTCTGTATCTATCACTATATCAATTGATATAATTATATTTCAATTTACAAGGGTCGTTCAATAAATAAGAGGACTATATATATATATATATACATATACGAGGGTTATTCAATAGAATAAGGGGAATCCACTGATTTATATTCAAGAGTCATTAAATAAAATTGGGGGAATCAATCAATTGATCTACAAGTGTCATGCAATAAATAAGAGAAATCTATCGATATATATATATATATATATATATATATATATATATATATATGTATATATATATATTAAGGTCATTCAATGAATAAAGGGAATCTATCTCTATGTCTTTCTACAGGTATCATTTAATGAAAAGTAGAAATGTATCTATTATCTATCTCTGAGGATCATTCAATGAATAAGGGGAACCTATCTATCTATCTATCTATCTATCTATCTATTACAGTTGTTCATATCTATCTATCTATCTATCTATCTATTACAGTTGTTCATATCTATCTATCTATCTATCTATTTATTAAAGTTTTTCATATCTATCTATCTATCTATTACAGTTGTTCATATCTATCTATCTATCTCTTTATCTCAGTCTTTTCTACTATCTATCTATCTATCTATTACAGTTGTTCATATCTATCTATCTATCTATCTATCTATTTATCTATCTATCTATCTATCAAACTATCTCAGTCTTTTCTACTATCTATCTATTACAGTTGTTCATATCTATCTATCTATCTATCTCAGTATGTTCAGATCTATCTATCTATCTGTAATATATGTACTTGGGTAATGTTATTTGAGATAATAAATGAGAAGTACAAATATTAACTTTAAAAGAGGAATTTTATTCTTCGTATACAAGGCCACGTGTTGGCTAGAAAATATCCGGCGGTCAACACGTGTGTTTAGTGTTTGGAATCTCTTCAGCAACTGCCTCCTCTTCTGTCTTGGGTCGTCTTCTACTGCTACTATCTCCGCTGATTGGCCAGAGGGAGAGGGAAAGCGAGAGAGAAAAGGAGAGAGAAGGGAAGAGAGAATAGTGTGAGGCGATGGATTCTGGGATAGCATTCCTTGGCCGAGGTGGAAGTAAGGACCAAGATTTCTGTTGAGTTAGTATTGACTGCCCCATTTACTGACCTTAGTAAGGGAGGTGATACTACAAAACTCCCCTACCAGTAAACGGAGTTTTTGTTTGGTTTTGTTTGGTTTTGTTTGGTTTTTTTTTTTTTTGTTTTAATAATAAATATACTCGTTATCCTTTTTCCATGTAACCGTTCTACCTGAAGTTCTTGTTTTCATTTTATGTTCCTGCACTATTTCAGGAGGTAAACTTTCAGACTTTTTATTTGTATTGGTAGTTGCATTTTGTGTTCATTTTTGTTTGTTTTCAATGTAAGGTTTTAAACGGTCTATTGAAACTTGTGTATGCGTATTTGAGTTAGTTTCTATTAGGAAATATTTTGGTGTTCGTTCGAGTACCATGTAAGGACCTGAATAGGGTGCTTCTAGCGGTTTTCGAACGCGGTCTATCCTAATCCAAACTTTATCACAAGTTTGAAGTTGATCTGGCACGTATGATGTTTTTGTTGATTTTTCTCTGTTTGAAAAGTCTGTCAGATCGAATTTTGCCATAGTTTTGTGCAGTTCTCTTGTAAAATTTTGTGTAACTGTTTCTGTATTTTCCGTATTTATTATTAGTCGTGGCAATAACATTTGTGCACCTGTGACCGCATAAAAAGGGGGAAAATTGGAGCAGTTGGGCATACTTCGGATTCCCATGAGAACTATTGGTAGGGCTGAAATCCAAGATTCTTTTCAGGCCATAATAGCTGCTTTTAAGGTTCTGTGGGCTCTTTCTATAAGTCCATTGCATTGTGGATGATAGGATGTTGTACGTAGCCTATAGAATCCAATAATTTTTGATAGTTCAAGGAAGAGTTCGCTCTCAAACTGTTTGCCTTTGTCTGATATGACGTGGAGTGGAACACCAAAGCGCGTAATCCACGTGTTTACGAAAGCTTCTGCTACGGTTTGTGCTGTAATATCCGATATAGGTTGTGCTTCTATCCATCGACTGGTTCGATCTATACATGTTAAAACATACCGACATGGATTGATGTAAGGATTGTTGGAGCATTTCGCTGGTGGTAGTGGTCCAATTATATCAATGTGTACAGCATGGAATCTTGATGATGGTATTTCCAACGTTTGTACAGGCGATTTGGTATGTCTGTATATTTTTGCTTGTTGACAAGATGTGCATGATGCACATAGTTCTTTGATGGTTTTATCCATATGTGGCCAGTAAAATCTAGCTTTAATCATTTTGATAGATGATTTTATTCCAGGGTGTGATATTGTATGCAAGCTGTCAAAGATAGATTTTCGTAGTGTGCACGGTACAAAAGTTCTGGGGTATGACGTTGATGTATCACATAACACAAATTGATCTTTTCCAGATAATGTGAATTTCTTTAAATCTGGAAAGGACTGTATTTCGGTGTCTGATTTTTGTGCATCTGCAAGTGCTGGCAGATAGTATATATCTATTTGTACAGCAAATGTTGGGCGAGACAGACAATCTGCAACTACATTTTGGTTACCCTTCACATGGGCTATATCTGAAATTAATTCTGTAATAATTGCTAGCTGTCTTTGTTGTCTATCTGATTTGGCAGGTTTTAGACTGTGGAATGCACCGCATATTGGTTTGTGATCCGTCAGAAGTAATATTTCATGACCTTCTATGAGGTGGCGAAAATGTAACACTGACAAATATGCTGCTAAAAGTTCACGGTCAAAAGTGGAATATCTCGTCTTTGTTGTCGTCAGTTTCTTTGAGAAGAATCCTATTGGTATTGGATTTCCATTTATGACCTGATGTAAGGCAGCACCTACTGCATATTTGCTGCTGTCCGTGACTAGTTGATACTGTGTACAAGTTGGTTGAGGATGAGATAATTCTGTTAGCTCGCCAAGTATTTTTGTAATGTTAGAAAAGGATTGTTTTTCCAAATTATTCAAGGTAATTAATCCTTTAGGTGTTAATCTCATTCTTTCGGATAAAGGTAAGACTAACTTCGTAAATCCTGGTATTAACTTCCTGTAAAATCCTACCATACCAAGAAATCTGCGTAAGCTTTTAGCATCTGTAGGACACGGAAAAGATTCTATTTCTTTTACTTTGTTAGCAGTTGGTGTGATTCCATTTGAATTAATTCTAAAACCTAGGAAATCTAGCGATGTTACATTGAAAATAGATTTCGATAGTAATATTTTCAGGTTATTTTCTTGTAAAATCCTAAAAACTGTGTCTATATCTTTCTTGTGGGAAGGCTCGTCGTCGCTGAAGATTAAGATGTCATCTAAATATATAAAGACACAGTCAATCTGTCGAAAGATTCTGTCCATGTACCTTTGAAATGTTGCCGACGAATTTTTTAACCCAAACGGCATAAATTCGTAATGAAAAAGACCCATCGGACAGATAATTGCTGTTTTAGGAATATCATCTGGGTGCATTTTAATTTGATGGTACGCTGAAATCAGATCAATTTTTGTAAATCGCTGTTTATTAGCGAGTTTTGTTGTGAATGAATTTATATTGGGAATGGGGTATCTATCACTTTTAGTGATGCTGTTTAATGCACGGTAATCTCCGCAGCAGCAGTATCCTCCACTTTGCTTAGGTACAAGATGTAGTGGGCTTGACCATTCGCTGTCTGAAGGAGTTATCACGCTTTCGTTTATGAGTCTTTTAAACTCTTCTTTAGTCGCCGATAGTTTTTCCGCTGATAGCTGTCTGGATTTCACAAAAACCGGTAAGTGGCTACCTGTATCAATTCTGTGATAAACACCGCAGTAGTTGTTATTTTTGTTTATATGAGGAGAAATGATTTCTGGGTATTTATCCAGACTGGTTTGAATAAATGATGGTAGTTCTACTTTGTTAATGATCACGTTTACTGGAGATGTCGTGTTTAGTATTAATTCCTTTTTGGTAGCTGTTAACGGGTCGTAAATTGTTTTATTTTTGCAGTCGATTATGAGACCAAATTCATCTTATCTAATACAAATAATTTGCACACAGTAAATAATAATAGTAATAATTTTTTCTTGTTCAAGAAATTCGCTTCCGTTCACGACAGACAAGCACTAGAACTGAACAAATACTTACAAGATGTACAAATAACTGAATTGATTACCAAAGGAGAGAGTCCACATTGATCTAAAAGGACCCCAGTAAAGGAACCGCTCCATACAGCTACATACCCAAAACCTACCGACCAATGATGTGGAAAATATTAACAGCACAAGTAAGGAAAGAGATTTACTACTCTCTAACAAGTCGTGGGTTGTTCCCTGGCGAACAGAAAGGATGCCGCAAAGGATCCAGAGGCACAGTAGAGTTACTTTACATAGATCAACACATCCTAAATGAGAGCAAGATCAGACGGAAAAATCTAGATATGGCCTGAATTGACTACAAAGGCATATGATATGGTTCCGCAAGGCTGGATAGTAATAATCATCATCATTTTGTCGCGCCATCAGCACTGATATCCCTGACCCTCTCTCGCCACCCCTCTCTCTCTCTCTCCCTCTCATCCATCGCCTCCGGCAGGTCTTCAGGGCTACATCCCGTATCAGCACAAAGCTGCTGTATGTAGGTTCGAGCTGGTTGTTCTGCCTTTGCTCGTCCATGTGAAGTGGTCCACAGGAGTAGATCACTTTCGAACTCGTCCCTACTTTTTCAGCTGTGTCCCACATATCTGATTCGTCTAACTTTGATGGTTTTCGTGATGTGTGGTAGGTGGCCGTACTGCTACTGCTTTGTGGGATGCTGTCTCCGGGACTTATTCAATATTGCTCGCAGCATTCTTGTGTAGTTGTCGTCAAGGTTTTTCTCCATACGTTTACTTAGCGTCCAAGTAGTGCATCCATATAGCAGTATCTTGGAAGAAACTAAACTGCATCAAAATGTACAAAATATCACTTGACGTCATAAACTTTATCGAGAAAACCATGAAAACCTGGAGAGTGGAATTGACAGTAGGAGGAAGAAGCTTACCTGAAGCAAAGATCCAAAGAGGTATACAAGGATCATTAAATAAGTTTCCAGACTTTTTTCGTATGGGCACTTTTATTGATAGTACACACATGAAACTCTAGTCCCCTTTGAAGTAATCTCCTCCGGCTGCATTACACTTGTTGTACCGTTCCAAAAGGCCCTATGGAAGTCCTCTTGTGTGAGCGTTTCAATGACGTTTGTCACAGCCTCTTTCATCTCTTCAATTGTCTCATAACGACAGCCCCCTAGCTTAGGGAATAAGCAAAAGTCACAGGGAGCAAGGTCTGGACAGTAGGGAGACTAACGAACTGTCTTGATGCCCATTTTGGTCAAATAGTCTGTGACAAGGATGGAGTTGTGGACTGGTGCATTGTCCTACTGGAAATGCCACTGGGCCGATTTGAAGAGTGCGAGCCTCTACCGACAGAATCTTTTCCTGAAGTCCCTTAAAATCTCAACATAATATTCCTTGTTGACTGTCTGTCCAGTGGGAACCCAGTGAATGTAGATCATTCCAGTGCTGTCAAAAAAAGGGATCTTCAAAAGTTATTGGGTTGATTTGTTCTGTCTGGCCTTCTTGTGTCTGGGAGAGCCAGCATTCGTCCACTGGGAACTCTGTCTCTTGGTCTCTGGGTCATAGCAGTAGATCCAACTTTCATCGCAGGTCACCAGAGCATCAAGAACTGCGGGATCTGAACTGATCAGCTCGACCATCTCCCTGCTGTCATGACAACGTCTTTCTTTCTGATCTTCTCTGAGCACCCATGGTACAAACTTCGCACAAATCTTCAGCATCTTCAGTTCCTTGCGAATAACAGTGTGTACAGTTCCCACACTGACATCAAACAGTGCACTTATTGTCTCTGTGTCCATGAAATTCTTTATTTGGCCAATCAACTCAGGTGTTCTGACTTCCTTACTCCCCCCACACCTCTTATCATCCCTCACAGACTCTCTGCCTTCCTTGAATCTCTTATGCCACACAAAAACTGATGCTCGATTCACGCAAGATGCTCCAAAAGTAGCCTGAAGCATTCCATACGTTTCTGTGGCATTTTTTCCAAGTTTAAAACAGAATTTTATTGCATATCGTTCTTCTAAAGTGTCCTGACGTCCAGATTGCATTTTTGAAATTCACCAGTTGTGACAATCAGCAAAAAATAAAAAAGAACTGGAAACTCGAATACACGCATTTAGAATATAGAGTCAGAACATATGAATGGAATTTCGTATAGAAAAATGAGCCATGCTATTAATGAAAAGTGACAAACAACATCTGACTGACGCAATGGAACTACCAAGTCAAGACAAGATTAGAACGCTCGAAGAAAAGGAAACGTACAAATACTTGGGCATCTTGAAGGCTGATACCATCAAACAAGTGGAAATGAAAGAAAAAATTTTAAAAGAATATTTCAGAACTAGAAAGCTAATCTAGACAAAATTGTCTAGAAGAAACAATATCAAAGGTATAAATACCTTGGCTGTACTCCTCGTTAGATATTCGGGACCCGTTGTGAAGTGGACCAGAGAAGAACTTTAGCAAATGGACCAAAGAACAAGGAAACTAATGACCATGCATAAAGCACTACATCCCAGAGACGACGTTGACGGACTATATGTATCAAGAAAGGAGGGAGGAAGAGGACTTACCAGCATTGGAAACAGTGTCAATGCATCGATACAACTCGATGACTTCATAGAAAAGCACGAAGAACTGAGTACAGCCATCAAAAATGATCTTGACAACACGATGACCACCAAAATGACAATAACTAGGAAACAAAAATGGGAAGAAAAACAACTCAATGGGCGCTTTAAACGACTAATAAACGACATCTCACACGAGAAAACCTGGACATGACTAAGAAAAGGGAACTTTAAAAGAGAAAGAGAATCTCTACGAATAGCCGCACAAAACAACGCCTTAAGAAACAATCAAATCAAAGCGAGAATAGATAAGACGTAACAAAATAGCAAATGTAGGTTATGTGGTGATAGAGACGAAACCATCAATCACATAATAAGCGAACGCAGCAAATTAGTATTGAATGAGTATAAGACTAGACACGACTAGGTGGGCAAGGTGATCTACCGGAAAATGTACAAGAAATTTAAATTTGACCACACGAACAAATGGTATATGCACAAACCAGCATCTATCCTAGAGAATGACACACATAAACCCCTATGTGACTTTGATATACCAACGGATCACTTAATCTCAGCCAGAAGACCAGAACTTACAGTAATCAACAAAAAAAGAGAACTTGTAAAATTGTGCGCTTTGCTGTACCGACTGACGACAGAATAAAAATGAAAGAAAGTGAAAAAAAGGATAAGTACCTAGACCTTGCTAAGGCATTGAAAAAACTATGGAACATGAAGATGACAATGATACCAATCGTGATTAGTGCATTCGGTACAGTAACTAAAGGACTATTAAAGGAACTAAGGAGTTGCCCGTGGTGTAATGGTTATCGTCGTTGAAAATGGACACGGTTACACGAGTTCAAATCCTGGACGAGACTGACTGCATTTCACATAGCACTAATACCCTTGGAAAAGGTAGGAATCCAATTATTCTCCCTCCAGCTATGGGTTCTTCAGCCTTGGTTAGGCCACTAGTCTTGAGTCATATCCTGCCCGAGCGGAGGGGTTGGGTAAATAGGATGATGTAATGATTTGTAAGCAAGACGAGCAGAGTATTTTAGTGAGCTTGATTCTCACTGTGTTCTCCCTTTTTCTATAACAAACTAAGCTTACAAATAGCATCCCCAAAATAATAGACACTCTTTGAATTTGTATTACTGAATTTCAGATGTTTCCTTTATTGAAATCCTGTTTACCAACCTGAAAAATAAAGAAATAAAACATTCTCATGACTTTCTAGACTGACCTTAATGTGTTTTAGACACACCACAGTTTCTTTAATGTGACGTTATAATTCTAGAATTTGTCCAGAAAAAACTTTAGATTTTGAAGACGTTCTCTACAACCAAGTAAAAATATTTCATCTCTTTGATTCTAGTGTAATTTTTCTTTATTTAATTTTCTTTAATAAAAAATCTAAACGAAAATAACTCAAAATACTACTTCATTCATTGATACAAACATCCATACAATTATCCACCACCACCTGAATCTAACTATCACCATTACAGATAAAACACTACGCCCTACCATAATCGTATATACACATACAACAACTATTCTTTAAAATGGCATTACGTCATCCTACCGGTGGTGCAATGTTTGGGAAAATAAATTCCAACAACCACTGCCACTACTACAGACAATACACAACCAAAATCACTGTCACATACAACATACACACCACTATCATTATCACTCTCAAAAACACCCACACAATGACCACTAAATACACACACCTACATCACAACCATATACACATATCATCAACGCCACTTCTACAGAAATCACAATCACTACAACCACTATCATATACAACACACACACTCTACCATAACTATTATATACATACAGTGGACATTTTTCATGTCTCTTCAACCAAGACCTTAAAACTATTTTCATTTCTAAAAAATTGTATTAGTTTACAACCTCCTACAGACTGAAAATCCCAAAATAAGTTGCTGTTTCATATGTAATGTACGAGGATCATTAAATAAGTTTCCAGACTTTTTTCGTATGGGCACTTTTATTGATAGTACACACATGAAACTCTAGTCCCCTTCGAAGTAATCTCCTCCACCTGCAATGCACTTGTTGTACCGTTCCAACAACTTCTGCAAGGGCCCATGGATGTCCTCTTGTATGAGCGTGTCAATGACCTTCGTCACAGCCTCTTTCATCTCCTCAATTGTCTCATAACGACAGCCTCTGAGGGAATAACCAAAAGTCACAAGGAGCAAGGTCTGGACTATAGGGACGATGAGGAACTGACCTGATGCCCATAATGGTCAAATAGTCAGGGACAAGGATAGAGTTGTGGACTGGTGCATTGTCCTGGTGGAAATGCCACTGACTCGATTTGAAGAGTGCGAGCCTCTTCCGATGGAATCTCTTGCTGTTGATTTGAACCTGAAATCATAAAAATTGGTCAGTCATCTCATAAGATGTATAGCAATAACATACTAAATTTTCAAGAGTCCACGACGATTTTAAATGTCTGTACAAAAAAGTCTGGAAACATATTGAATTCCCCACGTATTCCTAATTAGCAAATACTGTCTAAACAAGGAGAGTTGTCTTAGTTTTTCTTTTGATATTAATATGCGCACACATATGTATATACATACATATACACTAACTATGCTCACACACACCGGCACAGATATACTCCCTCCACATGCACATCAGAACAAGTATGCAACGCCTATACGTAAACATACTCACATAGACATGATCATTACTACGTGGAAATTTACTTAGCTTTTTGCTTAGATGTGGCACAAGGCCATATGAAAGGGGCACCCAATGAGACTCGAACTCACTCGTGTAGGTCTGCTAGTCGAGCTTGCTAACCATTACACCACCAAAGGCGCCTCATGATCATTACTACGTTCATTGTTACACCAAAATATGTGCACATAAAACCGAAAAGATTATAATGTCACATCTTTTTCTACAGTTAGTTGCCATCACTCTTAGGTCTACTCTGGCCCGGAGTGGTAGCACCTGATAGGGTCCTATCTTTGACTCAAATAGAACTGTTTGACATTTAGACTGTATTTACACTAAACTGAATTGTTAGAAATAGAATAGTCTTTTTTATATCTAACTGTGTGTAATCCAAAAATTATACTCATGCTAAACTGAATTGTTTGAAATATAACTGTTTATGTATAAAAATGGGTTTGGCATTAAATAACCTACAATAGTTGATATGCCATAAAAGCAAACCCAACCAACTAATCAAACAAGTACGCATCAGGAGATCTCACGTATCAATAAAAAATTTATTTTACAAATTCGTTAAGAATTATGAAAATGTCAGGAACAAAATTGTTTTGCTAAAGTGAAAAGCTGATAATCAACAAATCTTCAGAATTCTTCAAGAGCAATTATTCTCTTAATACTATTTTTCAAAGCACATTTTTACTCCAAAAATTAATCCAAGTTTATTCTTGCCGTTATGATTGAAATTCTGGGCACGTTGTTAGATTTTATTGTCTATGGAGAATCAAATTTTTGGTAATTGTTGCAAAATGTTTTTCTTTTTGGCAAAATAAATATTTGGTGGATAAATGCACAAGAATTTCTTCGAATGGTAATTTAATATGAACAGAATTGAAAAAATAGAACCTAGAATGTATATTTTATAGTTTATAGTTGTGGAGACAAAAACATTTTTCTCCATGTCGGCATGCCTCAATTTTAAAGTAGAAAGAACAGTTGACTTTATCTTTTTCTTTAAAATTGGAGCATGCCGACATGGAGAAAGATGTTGCAGTCTCTACAACAATATGGTACTGAAAAAGACAAAGTCAACTGTTTCTTTACCTTAGAAATTGGAGCATGCAGTTAATATTTTATGTAGAATGAATTTTTTTAGTAATTGTAACAAAAACATTTTTCTTTTTGGCAGGATAAATTGTAAAGATTAGATGGATAAATGCACAAGAATTTCCACCAATGTATTGAAAAAGAAATTGTTATATCCAAAATTAACGTCACAAATAAGTATCGAGAGGAGCAACATAAATTTTCTATGTGTAAATGATGAATATCGAGTAATATCTCTGATTATATAAATATTTGTTTACTTCCAGAAAAATTCTGATTGGTGATTTCAACCACATTGTATTTATCTCTGCCCTAAAAATATAGAATTCTTTTGGGATTAGGTGCTTTAGCTATTTGGATGAAAAATATGGTTGTTTGGGTGTTTGGGTTTTATGGCATATCAACCTTTGTAGGTGTAACAAAGGAGCAGCGTGTTGTGCTTTAAAGAATGAAGTCCACAGAAAAGGAAATACTCAAACTCGTAGGTAAGGGAAGAAAATATAGCACTCACAGTTTACATTCACTTTCGGACTAATACCCTTAGGAAAAATGTGAAACCTCTTATCCCCCCACCAGCTATAGCTTAAATAGAATGATTGACTTTCTTCTGCAAGGATATCTTTGCCATTAAATAACTTAAGATGGTTAATATGGTATTGAAAACAAAGAAACCGAAACCAATCTAAAATAATTCTAAAATCTAATGGTTAGGAGGCGTGGTTAGAGTAACGATTATTGTAATGGAATGGACGATACGAGTTCAATTCCTTGACGAGGCTCTTTGTATTCTGCTTCATTCTAATAGCTTTGGGATAGGCATGGATCTATCTGTTTTCCCTCGCCAAACTATGGGTAAATAATAGTGCAGACTGGTTTCACTAGTCTTGTTTAGAAAACTAATCTAGGAAAATGAAAACTCTGAATTCTAATAAACTTTACTCCATTTACCTTGTTTCACACCCAGTCAATGGGGGTGGGGGTAGATACATAGGATCAAATTATTTACCATTTGGTACTATATATGACCGCAGTCAATACTAGGTATTATGTATTATCACACTCAACACTTGGAGTTATTTATTACCAAACTCAACACTTGGTATTATCTATTACCACACTTAACACTAGGTATTATCAATTACCACACTCAACACTAAGTATTATCTATTACCACACTTAACACTTGGTATTATCTATTACCACACTCAACACTAAGTATTATCTATTACCACACTTACCACTAGGTATTATTTATTGCCACACTCAACGCTAAGTATTATTTATTACCACACTCAACATTAAGTATTATCTATTGCCACACTCAACACTAAGTATTATCTATTACCACACTCAACGCTAAGTATTATCTATTGCCACACTCAACGCTAAGTATTATTTATTGCCACACTCATCATTAAGTATTATTTATTGCCACACTTAACTCTAGTGAAATCAGAATATGAATATGTAGCAGTTCAAAAGTATGCGCAGCCGTTATGTGTATTCATACAACTCATGCTCTCTATCATTCCAACTTATGACAACAGGACCATTGCCAGCACCCTCAAAATGCAAATCTGGATTTCCACGAATAACAGGGACGTGCTCAGGGTGATGAAAACAAAGTTTCCAGCTACGGTTATGGTCTTTGGTGTGGTTTCAAGTGAGGGCCACATCATGCCACTTCACATCGAAGTCGGCCTGAAAAGCAACACCAAAGTGTACCTGGATGTACTGAAGAGTGTGGTGATCTCCTGCTGCAATCAGGTGGCCGGTGGCAAACCCTGTGTGTGGCAGCAGGACTCGACGCCGGCCCACAAGTCCAAAGAGATCCAGGCTTGGCTTCAGAAGGAGTGCTATGACTTTGTACCCTTCTCTCACTAGCCCCCCTCCTCCCTCGACCTGAACACGCTGGACTACTTCGTTTGGTCATACGTCGAGAACATCACCAACATAACCTCCCACAATACCAAAGCCAGCCTGATCGCCTCCATCCGCCGAGTATTCACCGAGCTCCCGCCGGCGCTTGTGGAAACGGCATGCTCTCAGTTCTGGATCCGTATCGAGGCGGTAATTCAGGCTGAAGGCTGCTACATTGAATAGATGTCAGCTCTACTACATAACCAAGTTACCGGAATTGATTTTTCAGTAAAAGTTTTAAAATAAAGCTGTTGTGTTATTTTCTTTAGGACGACAATTTTATCGTTTCACCCAGTACAATCGCTATTTCGAAATTTCTTAAAATATATACGTATAGTATGACGTAATATACAAATATAATATACATGCATAATATTTGAATAAAACAATATCATCATTTATTTTTTCTGTGGAAATGGACTGTTGTTGAACTACCTATGGTGGAATTTTCCGTGGTAGAACTTACCTTTGGTAAAATTCATCCCAAAGAATCTGATACAGTGGAATTTACAGAGTGGAAATTAACCTAGAACCGTAAAAAAATAATAGAAAACTTAGTAAAAGTTTGTTTTAAAGATGTTGTGGAATATTGAGTGATAGCGTGAAAGTCTCCGTTGATGAGTCGTGCTTGAGGCCTTAAACATGACAAAGATCAAAAACATTCTTCTAAATGCGTCCAGTAAAAATATTCAAGATTAGAATATAAAGATTTTACCACGGCTTTTACACACTGAATGCAATTGAGAACGTAAGGAATGAATCGAAAAAAAAGTGCAAGAAAACCAACTTGAACTGTGGGGGAGGATCGTTCTTCGTAACGATTATCGTCATAGAGAATAGAATCTAAGACCCGAGTTCAAATCTAAGGTGAAGCTATTTGCGTTTCACTTTGCGCTAATGCCCTTTAGAAAAGCATGAATCTCTCTCTTCTCATTCCATTCTGGACAAGAGAGGAATTTAATCGATAGGGCAACGAGCTAAAAAGTTAATGACTATTCTCAAAGTTATGCGTGTATAAGACTTGTTGTCTCTTGGATTCGTGGGAAATACCCTCACTGATGTAAGAAGCTCGCTAGATGTATGTGGTGCCTTCAATAAGTTTCCAGACTTTTTTTTTTTTTTGTACAGGCATTTAAAATTGTCGTCGAACAAGCCAAGATCATAAAAATTACAGTATAGTTGAGATCGGCCTGAATATTGAAAAGAGTCCCGGAGATCTGAGGGGACTTGTTGTCTCTTGGATTCTAGTGAAATACCCTCACTGATGTGAGAAGCTCGCTAGATGTATGTGGTGCCTTCAATAAGTTTACAGGCATTTTTGTACAGGCATTTAAAATTGTCATAGCCTCTTGAAAATTCACTATGTTATTGCTACACATCTTATGAGATGACTGACCAATTATTATGAATGAACAGCTACAGCAGTAATTAGAATACACCCTACTAAAGCCTGATTGTCACAGCTGCGGAATTTCAAAAATGATATCTGGACGTCAGGACACTTTAGAAAAACGATATGCAATAAAATTCTGTTTTAAACTTGGAAAAAATGATACCACAGAAAAAACGTATGGAATGCTTCAGACTGCTTATCGACCATCTTGCATGAATCGAGCATCAGTTTTTGAGTGACATAAGAGATTCAAGGAAGACAGGGAGTTTGTGAGGGATGATGAGAGGTGTTGGAGGAGTAAGGAACTCAATAGACCTGAGTTGATTGGCCAAAGGGTTAGGGTTACTATGTTGAGGTTATAAGGGAGTTCAGGAAGAGATTCCTAGGGAAGAAGCCAGCACTCTTCAAATCGGCTCAGTGGTATTTCCACCAGGACAATGCACCAGTCCACAACTCCATCCTTGTCACAGACTATTTGAGTAAGATGGGCATCAACACAGTTCTTCAGCCTCTCTATGCTCCAGACCTTGCTCCCTGTGACTTTTGGTTATTCCCTAAGCTCAGAGGCTGTCGTTATGAGACAATCGAGGAGATGAAAGAGGCTGTGACGAAGGTCATTGACACGCTCACACAAGAGGACTTCCATGAGGCCTTGCAAAATTTGTTGGAACGGTACAAGAAGTGCATTGCAGCCGGAGGATATTACTTCGAAGGGGACTAGAGTTTTATGTTTGTATAATCTATAAAAGTGCCCATACAAAAAAAGTCTGAAAGTTTATTTAATGATCCTCGTAAATGAAATGAAGACGATCAGCATTATGTATTATGTTAAAATGGCTTAAAAGGACTGAAATATATACACAATATTACTGAGATTATCATGAGGAACACTTGCAACATTACCGTACGAGATTTAAAAAATTGTAAACAGGATTGATATGTAAAACAGGAAAAGAACACCCTTTATGAATAACAATGATATCCGAGTTATCAAAATATATATATATATTTAGCAATCGGGCAATTTCCTCCAAGCTGCATTTTTCAATTGCACTCGATTGAGTAGAGCCGGTTACAATGCTTGAGTTTTCCCCAAAGGCAAAAAAAAGACAGTTTTGTCTTTACCTACACGTAAGGTTAGCCGAGTGTCACATTTTACTCTCATTGGGGAGGAGGCTAAGTACAGAATCTCCATGGGTCATGCAGAGGAAGGCTTGAATCTTGCTTAATGGTTCAGCTACGATACCAGCTATTGGCGTTACCTATTCGGGGGTTCGTTTTCTCTGTGGCTACGCTTGATTTGTCAAAATTCGAAATAATATTTGTAACATTTGAAAACTAACAGTAATCCTTGGGTAAATAAGATTATTATGGGAGAGTGAATCGGATCACTATTTCCATCGAATCTTTTATCAATCATCGAAATTTACCAGTGAACTAAACTATACTTCACCCTGTTGGAGGGGACTATAGAATACGCCGACTGTAATTCTGCAAATAATTAACCCCACCCCACCCCAATCACGCTACTTGTTGGCCGAGGGTGGTGACTCTTGATGTTTGAATACTGGATCTTGAT
Source organism: Sepioteuthis lessoniana (assembly GCA_963585895.1). NCBI lineage: Eukaryota > Metazoa > Mollusca > Cephalopoda > Myopsida > Loliginidae > Sepioteuthis > Sepioteuthis lessoniana. The sequence continues at coordinate 106,201,814 of OY757918.1, forward strand.
GGTTGTGCAATCTGTGACTCGGCAGCCGAGGAGGTCACGCGACTTGCCACACTCTATTTTGGCTCTTATTGGGTTAGATGGGAGATCAAGCCGATTTATCGACTGGTCATGTTAAATCCAAGCACCTATATGATTTTCCCGACCATATTCGTTAAATTGTCATGGTAAAAAACAAGTACGTTGCTTATTTCATCTTAAAAGCGCTAGGGGGAGGTGGCTTACGGTCAATTGCACTGAGATAGCAATACTTAAAACCATTCAACTGTCTGAAAACATATCAACTCTCACTCGTTTAAAGATAAAGTTGCCAACAAACTTTCGGGTTACAAAGCATATATATATATATATATATATATATATATATATATATATATATATATATATTTAAAATATCCAGTCTGTGTCCAAAGACAGTAATATTCTCCGCCGAAATAAATTTATTATGACGTCTTAACCGAATTTGAGTCTCCATCAAATTGTACTATATATATATATATATATATATATATATATATATATATGTATATATTAGAAACGTTGATTCAAAGAAACATACTCCCCATTCATCCTAATAAAAAAGTAAAACTTATCATATACTATGATAAATAAATAACCAAATTGACTATAATTGCTTTAAAGAAATTTGTTTTCACATCTGCTTATAATGAGTGCATTTATCCAACACTTCTACGACGAATACAACACTAAGTCAAATTTCACACCGGAGTACGGCTGGTTTTAATTCAGTGTTTTCCTTCTCAAGTTGACCCTCCTATTTACCTATAGCCGGGGATATATCAAAGGGATTCATGTCTTCCCCAAGGGCCCTTGCGTAAAATTAAACGCAAACAGGCTCGTTCAAAATTTGGAAACAGGCTGACGTGTCCATTTGCTACAACGATAACCATTAAACCATTGATGCTTTCATCGCCTTATAAATTTTTAAGACACACTGTATTTTAATGAATAATTGCAACGAAATAACTGCCTTATTTTCCTCTTGTCGGAATTTTCAAGTTTTACGTTAAACATTTATATTAAGACTGTCAAATATTTCACTTTTGATTATTGGACTAAAATTTCATCTATAACAATCCTATTAGTCAATAACTATAATAAAAGGCGTACTTAACGTAACGGTTATCGTCGTAAGCAATCAAATCGATGACCCGAGTTCAAATCCTGGACGAAGCAGTTTGCCTTTCACTTTGCATTAATGCCATTGGGAAACACCTGAGTCCATCTTCTCCCCTCCATAGCTATTAGTAAATAGCAGGGCAGATTGGGTTCTTTGAATTTCTTTAGGCAACCAGTGTAGAAGAAGTAAAATTCTGAATTCGAATCAGTTTTGCTCTGATTAAAAATTGACCTTGTGTCGAATCTTACCGGTGACGGAAAGATTGAATCAAAAATCGGGTCGCTGGAATTTTCCATTTCGCTTAGATCCTCGGACAGACTCGCACTGATACACAAACTTTGGATTGGATATTTCTTGCTGACAAGCAGGGAAAAAGGAAGAACGTATCTGACAGTTTACTTTTTAAAATATTCCCATACAGAAAGAAATAATTGGTGATCTGAATTCTTCACCTTTGATACTCCTTATAGATTCCTCTTTTGATGTAACAGAATCATGAGACCTGTCCAAAAACATCGTTCAAGGCGCCATGCCAGGAAGAAGAAGAGGTGGGCAAAAGAACTGGTGAGAAGATAACACAAGAGAATCGACAGGCAGAGTACATGGTTTCTTTGTTTAATGGCATATCAATCTCCGTGGATTATTTAAAACCAAACCGAACCTTGTATAAGACTAGCAGTGGTACTATCTAACCCTTAGCTGGGAGGGTAAGGGGGTTAATGCCTTTCTCAAGAGAAATGGTCCTAAAGTGAACATGATGGCGGGACTGGAATAACTAACTCACTTACGATGCTTCCGCTGTCCAGCACTTTAACCATTACGCCTCGGACAGAGCTCAGTTCACGAGTGAAATGAATTGCGACTGGTTGTCGTAGGGCCGTCATTAGTGCCTCTACAACCACTTTTCTTCAGGTTAGGAGTCTGGGGGGTCCTCGTGGTGTAATGGTTAAAGCAATGGACTGCGGAATCGTTGTAAACGAGTTCGAACACCAGTAGCGTTCACTTTCGGACAAATACCCTTGGGAAAGGCATGAACCCCCTTATCCTCCCAGGTATGGGTTAAATAGTACCACTATTTTTCTTCTAGGAGAATGGCTTTGGCATTAAATAACCTACAAAGGTTGATATGCCATTAAACAAAGAAACCAAACCGAGACTGATGACGATGATGATGATGAATTTCTAACTCGCTAATTTTATTTGGTACTTTTATTCCGATATTGATTCTAAATCAGAATTCTTGAAATTGGATAAATTTTACCCTAGATTGTTTACATGAAACTTTACAAGTCATGAGAGTTCAAAGTTGGAAATAGTCATTCCAATTTCAATAATTATCGCTGTATGAAAGGTAACCCATAGAAATAGTTTATCCAGGCCATAGACATGTATACCCCACTTAGATGTAATCAGGAAATTTCCATTTCAATTCGAAAAATCTTATAAAAATAAAACTATATACAGGGTGGAACGATAAAATTATCGTCCTAAAGAAAACAACACTTCAGCTTTATTTTAAAACTTTTATTGAAAAAATCCATTCAGCTAACTTGATTATGAAGGAGAGCTGACATCTATTCAATATCAGACATGATAGAAGGCTCCTATCGCTCTTGGGATTTGTACACAACTGGCCAACTAGTAGATATGTCTGCAACAAAAAAAAAGAAAACCGGTTTTCATTAAACGGAAATGGAATCATGTCGTCTTTTCTAGGGCGACAATTTTATCGTTCCACCCTGTACAGAGGTAATTCAATAAATAAGAGGAATTTTTTGGATAAATGAAAATACATTTTTTTCAGAAATCTTTTTCCATTAATGCAAACTCTACATTGTTTGGAATCGATTCATTATAAAAAATTATTTTTATTTGGAAAGAATATTTGTTGTGAGACTATTCAAAATGGCAGAAAATGAGAGTGCTCCAGGCTTGAACAGAGATCGGTCATTAGATGTTTGATGGCTGAGAAGTACAAACCATGTAAGATTTACAGTGTGGTGTGTACGGGGTAGCCAGTTTTAATTTTAAAAATAATATTTAATAGGTTTTTCACAACGATCCAGAGTCAAAAAGAAAGTCCATGGAGTGGAAACACAGATTCTCCATAAAGAAAAAGTCCCGGCAGCAGCGCTCAGTAAAGAAAGCCATATTGACAAAATATTCTTGGACACGAAGGGACCCATGATTATTGATTTCCTTGAAAAAGGAACGATTGTAAACAATGCTTCCCATTTCCAAATCCTTTGACAAAATTCACATTATTTATTGAATAACACTCGTAGTTTTAATTACATGCAACCTCTAACTGAAATACAAATACTGCAGAGCCGTACAACAGGACGATTGGATTGCTATATTTTGTATAATAACAATGGAACATATCTCCCTAAATGACTTTTGGGTAGTATTAATACAAACTCTGTCTATTAATCAATAGGATCGTGTAATTTCATTGATTATCAGTTTAATTACTAGTCAACTTTCTCTCTTTTAAAATTGTTCCCATAGGAAAAGCCACATACTGAAGAAGATGTTGTTCTCCCTCCTGGAAACACTGATGGAAGTCTTTAACTGACACTGCTTTTGGTCCGTCTCGACCTGTTGCATGTTCACAGAGCTGAGTAAGAAGATTGTGGTAAAACAAGAATATTATTTTTGTCAAAACCTGTTCACAGATCTAAAAAGCAATAACATTTTTCGGGTATTTGCATTTGTTCTTTGTTTTTTTTTTGGGGGGGGGGTCTTTTGTTTTTGTTTTTTATTTTGTTTGTTTTGTTTTGTTTTGTCTTTCGTTCGTTTTGTTTTTTGTTTTTAGTATTCTTGTTTTTTTTTCTTTTTTGTTCGTTTTTGTTTTGGTTTTTTTTTTTTTGTTTGGGTTTTTTTTTTTTTGGTTTTTTTCTTGCTGTAATGTATTTCTCAGACGGCAACTTAGTGGCATGTCAGTCATTTAAAAGAAAAAACGTCGAAATATCAAAACTGATAAAAATCTAAAAATATGTTGAAATCATGGTTTTGCTTGGTTTGATTTCTTTGTTTATTGGCATTTAAACCTTTGTGGTTTATTTTATATTAAATCTATCTTTATACAAGAGCAGTATTGGCTCTCTTTAACTGGGAAATGCAAATTATATATATATATATATATATATATATATATATATATATATATATATATATATATATGTGTGTGTGTGTGTGTGTGTGTGTGTGTGTGTGTGTGTGTGTGTGCGTGCGCGTGCGCACACACACACCTACTTAAATTCCGAAAGAAATACAAATGATCACTAATTCTTGAAATTGATTACATCATTAATTAAAGAAATTCTCAGCTCAAAATTTAAGTGTCACAAGAAATAAATGTGAATGTAAACTTTTACAAAGGAAGTCAGTCCAATTCTGCACCAAGTAATGGCCCGGCAACCATACATCTTGAGTCTTTGGTGGTTGGGAAAGAGTAAATATCCATATAAGGCCATGGTCTTTGCAAATGACATTGTCTAAATCTGATCGGAATATTCTGATGTAAATTAAAAAGAACTAGACAATAGACTGGGGAGAACGGTATCGTCTCCAACAACTTAAACTTACTCGTTATTTTCTTATATCCCTGGGTCTTGTCGTACCAAAAATAAAATTTTACGAGTATTTAACCTATTTACACAATACTAGACATCACCAACCAATTAAAAAAATGGAAATATGGATAGGGGGAGATTTCCCATCGTAAGGCTAATAATTTTTCTTTGGAATTTCCAATTTCAACAAATTTGGTATCGTTTTGTCGAGTTATGAGTAATTAATCTCAAAATTTTATTATAATTCAAAAAATCCTGTAAATATTCATTTCTCTCAAGGCGGAAAAATCAAATCAATGGGAGAACATCTTAATTTCCAGTGCAACAATCGCAACGAAAATTATTTGCACACACACACAAACACAAATTAAACTTCATTGGTATCTTTCAGTGGCTTTGGGGTCAATTTAACCATAAAATTTTCATTGTATCAAACACACTAGTTTTTAACACCTTCACAGAATAGAGTTAAAATCTTTATTTCGAAATAAGAAAGAATTTCGAACCGATTACTTTTCTTTTGATTGTCCAATTTTAATAAACTTGATATCATTATGTTGAATGGTGATAGCCGTATTATGAATGTTTTATGGGTAATAAATTGGATAATTTATCATGTCATCAGATAGCAAATGGTAAAATGAAAGTGATCAATGCAAAATGTCACAATTTCAAATACCCCAAAGTCAGGTTATCAAATTAACAGTTTACGTGGATAAATAATCAAGATAAATGATTATAATATAATTAAAAGATGCACATCAATTAATTTACAGTAGTATATACATATAATGTTATAATAAATAAAGCAGTCAATTAAGGAACTGTATCGTTCCGATTGTGAGAGTTCATTACTTTATTTTTTATTGAAAAATCCATAAGAAATTAATTACGTCACTTTTTTTGGGGGGGGTAGAAAACGGATACACGTGTTCGATAAATCTTGACGAATTTCTTCATGTTAACTGAAGTGTTCTGCAACCGAAATATTAAATTTGCAAGACTCCTCAGCTTTGGGATAAAATAACAGCGAGGTTACATTAAGTTCCATACAATACAAAAGAATATTCGCATTAGTTTTGATTTTAACGGCATGCCATACTGTCTGGAGCTATTTCAGACTAGAAATTTGGAAACTGCATACATTATATGTTTATATTTGCATTTTTGTGCAGTTTCTTATGATTTTTCCCACACAGTTATAATATATCAAGTATTCCGATCCAATACTAATAATTTGCATACAGTTGTATTGTTTCAAGTATTCCTAACTAATACTAACAATTTACACACATTTGTATGATTCCATGTGTTTATTATCTTATACTTTTATATTTTATATATAATACTTGATGTACAATCATGTATTCAAATATTAGTTTAATATTTAATGTTAATCATTTTTTTTGCAAATATGATTTCAAGCAATGAATATTGATAATCCTAATTAAACAATTGTAGCTAAAAAAATAATTAATCTTTAGAAAAATGATTTGCCCACAGTAATGTGGTATTAAGTATTCCAATGAAATACAAATTACTTTCAAATTGATCTATTTGACGCATAGATGAAAGCCTAACAGCTATTAAAACTCCGGGTCAGAGAGGACATGGAAATTTAACGGGAACTACTCCTAAACAGTGGGTATTGTCAGCGTATTCTATACCCCACTGACAAGGTTTATTTTAGCAAATAAGAATCGAGTGACATTTCTGTCGAAACTTGCCAAAAACTTTATTGTAACTACTTTTTGCGAAATAACTGAATTAAAAGTATTTAGAATAGATAATTGAGATCCGTCTGTTTTTCTAATCTCATCATCTCATCTTATGTTGCCGCCAGCACGGATATCCCTGACCCTCTCTCGCCACTCCTCTTCATCGTTTATCGCTTCCGGCAGGTTCTCAGGGCTACATCCCGTATCCTCACACAGCTGCTGTATTTAGGTTCGAAACGGTCGACCTGCTTTTGTTCGGCCATGTGCGAGGGTCCATAGGAGAACATCACTTATGAGCTCGTCCCTGCTTCTCCAGCAGTGTTGTACCTAGCTCATATTTTTGTACCATAGCGGTACTAAAAAGACTTTCAACTGCCGTTGTGATTTTGCAGTGGTAACAAGTTGAGGAACGCAAAAACTCTGTTAAACTACACAAAGGTTTATTGACTACATACTTGTAGGTAGCCGCCGGGAGAAAGAAAGAGAGTATAGAACTGAAACGACCGCTTCGCTAGATAAAATAAACAACATATCATCGTAGTAAAGTAAGAGTAGACACAGACCTTGAATAATTTTTTTTTGTTTCTAATAAGCTAGTCTACTGGGTCTAACACCCCCTCTTGGGCGCCCCAGAATTTGGAGCTCGTAAACTTTCTTCTCTTTTCATCCTCGTGGCTCGTTTCCTACTGATGTCTTCACCGTACTGCCACCGACTCTTTAAAGGGACACACGTTGTCCACTCTCTTCTGCCTGTTGTGTCGGGAGCAGAAACCATATCCGTTTCCCCTTGCACATGCGCAAAACGATACTCGCACCTCTAGTCCTCCCTAATCATTCTTAATTACAACCAGTACCTATGCCTTGTTATTCGGCGACTACTGTCTGCTTTATTTATTTGTTATTTATTTATCTATTCATTTAATTTCCTATGAACCGTTCAATTACATTACATTTTGTGAATATGGTTACCTAAGTTGTACCTTACTGGTGACGTATATATATATATATATATATAAGTATAAATTCACCTAAGCCCTCCGCCACGAATAGAATGCGGCACAAAGTCAATTTATTAGCGAAGTACAGCTGGTTTGAATTCAGAGTTTTCCTTCTCCTATACTGGTAGCTATACCCAGACTAAAGAGCCCAATCTCTATTTTCATATAGTTGAGGAAGGAAGATATGTGTGTTTTTGTCTTTCTTGAGTGCATCAGCAAACTGCTTTGTCCAGGATTTGACCTCAGGTCACCCTGTGCATTTTTTGAAGGCAGTAATCGATACGCCACGTACCCTCAGAATTTTGTAGAGTCCACATGAAGAAAGTTATTAGATGAAACATTCAACTTTCATACCCTTCAAAATATTTGCTGCTTTCACTGTAACTGAGAGCAGAATATAAACAATCACCAGTTAGAGTTCGTTCTGTTGGTATCTTTCCTGTTTTTATCCAATTCGTTTGCATCAGAGAGTCGCCATTTTTTCTAAAATTATTTGAATCAGATAATAAACCTCTTCTCATTTTTTTTTTCAGATTAGTTAGGCGACATTTTTTCCTTGGTTTGTTTGTATCCGATAGCAATGCACTTTTTCAATTTTTTTCAGATAGTCACAGATTATTTTTTTTTAATTCCTTTAGATGAAATAACGATGTCATCTTAAAAATATGTTTTGCTCTATCAACAAGTATCGATTTGTTTGTTTGTTTATCTGTTCGTTTGTTTGTTTTTTTATTTTGTTTTATTTTGTTTTGTTTTGTTTTTTGTTTTGTGCTTTTTGTTGATTTGTTTGGGTTTTTTGTTGTTTTTTTCTGTTATTTTCTTTTTTTTTTTTTACATTCATCTCAACGTTCTTTGATTCTTTTTTCTTTTCTTGCCCCTTTCAACTTGATTGCATCTAAAATAGTAATAAAGAACAATTTGATCTTTTTTTCTTTTCCATTTTCTTGCCTCAATTGTACAAAATTAGAATCCTTCCTGTTGACTAGTAAAAGAACACCTGCTGAACATTCAACTAAAATCTGTTATTTAATTTTAATGTTTATTCGGTGTATTATTAATTCTAGCTTTTGTAGTATAACAGCAAATCACAAATTGTGTTGTGACGCCATCTTGTTCGGACGAAGACCCACCTCCTCTCTTTACTTTACTTGCTTCTAGTTTCAAGGCTGTTTTGTTAAGATGAATGACACGGCGATTTATTTCGTTATGCACATATCTTTATTATTACTTCGTCAAGTCTTTTTCACATTCATTACCCGAGCCACAAATCTGAGGAGTACCTGGACTATAAATAGAAAATGGATGTCGAACTAACTAACTAAAGTTTCAGTCTAACTTCTAAACTTCTAGAATTTTTCTCACATGATTTTAATTCCACCAATGAAAGCAAATCTTTCAACTGACCTTAAACTTTAAATTACACTGAGATGATCTTACCGGTTAAGATCTTTTCAAATCATTCACTCTATCACTCAAATAATAGATACAGATAATTTCTATTTAATAATTACAACTTCACTTGAACAGGGGCATCCCTGTGGTGTCATAGCTAATCATATCATATTTACCCAACCCCTCCGCTCGGGCAGGATGTGACACAAGGTCAATTTTTAAGCGAAGTTTAACAGGTTTGAATTCAGAGTTTTCCTTCTCCTAGACTAGTTGCCTCACCGAAGCTGAAAAACCTAGTCTTCTAATGTGCTTGACTGTGACATCCTAGTAAGCGAGTTCGAACTCCACTTGCGCATTTACTATCACTTTCAGACTGATACTGTTGGATATTAACCTTTGACAGCATGTTAGTTGGAGATTTCTAAACAAGATATTCCACCTGTGTAAATAAGGGGACAGCGGAAATATATCACATTAATTGAGAACTGTAAAGAAAATGACAAAAGATTCGCAGTCATCAGACAGGTTCGGACAGATGGTCAGTCAGGAGAGCAATGAGTGAGTAGACGGCTGTCGGGTAGCGGCAACCCTGGCTGAGAACACTCCGCCTAGGAAGCAAGGAGTTCTGAAATGTGTATCTCAACATGGATTAAGAAGATGTGGTCTCATTCATAGCAGTTCTCTCTCTCTCTCTCTCTCTCTCTCTCTCTCTCTCTCTCTCTCTCTCTCTCTCTCTCTCACACACACACACACACACACAAACACAGAGCAATTTTGACCCTTTCGCGACAATAAAGAAGTGAAGCGAGATATATTTTTATGAACAAAAGCATTATAGTCCTTCATTATGGTATACAGAAATTCTTTATGATACGTATGAACTCCCTAATTCTCCAGCTATGGGTTAAATAGTACGACTACTGTTCTTCTACAAGGATTGCTTTGGCATTAAATAACCCACTGAGATTGATATGCAAAGATCTTTTCAAATCATCTACTCTACCACTCAAATAATAGATACAGATAATCTACTATTTAATAATTACAACTTCACTTAAGCAGAAGCGTCTCTGTGGTGTCATGGCTAATGTACTTGACTATGACATCTTTAAACAAAGAAACCAAACCAAATCAAACCAATAAAGCTTTGGTTTCTACCAGATCACAGAAGTTAAGCAACAATGAGCCAGTTCAGTTTTTAGATGAATTACCACTTAGGAACAACTGGTACTGTAATCCTGTGGGATAGACTAAGTCTGTGGAATAGACTTGGCAAAGTTTAGTAAATCCCTGTTTAGTAAATCCCAGCAATGATTCTACGTTTAGGAAATACCAGCAATGATTCGGATATGTTATGAACATATCAGAATCATTACTTTAAAACGTAACCAGCAAAAAGCAAATATCCAAAGAATGATTTTTATTTTCATTCTTTGTTCATTTTAGCTTGTTTGAAAATAAAATTTCTGCTGATAAAAAAACGGCGCTGTAAAAAGGCTTCCCACATTTTAAACTGTCACCTATGTGATACCAGTTAAAGATGGAATTGTGCTGTTCGAGATGGAAAATCAATACTATTTTGTGTCGAAAATTCTATCCGGAACATCATCATTTCGATGTAACATGTAATGAGCACAAAAAGCTCTCTCTGTAGCAATTATATATTGACTAGTCTTAAGAAACGTTTCGATTGCAAACGTACAGTGTGCACCGGGCCAAACGATGACTGTAACTGATTGTATCTGAAAAACTAAATGGTTTGATATTAGTTAGATGGAGTTACCATGGCAACTTGCTCAGGTTCATTTGTCCTTGACAGATGGCAGTTTAATATGTGGAAAGTATTTCTGCTGCATCAGTTTTTATATTTTTTTAAATTTATGAATTTCTGTAGGATATTTTAAACAGTTTTGTTCAGAGTTTTTTTTTTTTTTTTTTTTATTTTAACTGAATGACACTTTAGATACTTAACAATTTAAACACTTTTTGTTTTTTGCTGAAATTGTTTGACCTAACTTAGCAATATTGCTATGCTAATATCTTATATACCTATCTTGAAAAACTACTAATTATAATAATCAGTAATAATCAGTAATAATTAATTTAATGGAAATAATTTTTTCAGTAAGATAATTATTTTCCTTTTTTTAAGCTTAGAATTTCAAATTCTATACGATTACTTGTGCCTCGCTGCAACATGGCTGTCCTCAAATTATAATCTACTTTTCGATATTCCTCGAGATGAGATCTCTTCTTTTTCGATGAGGAACAAAAATTTACGTGTAAAACAACCTCAGTTTTTAAATACGCAATGCAAATTTCTTAATCAAATTCTTTGGCAAACAAACTCTTCCTGATTACTTACTAGTGGTAAGTTGCACAAAAATGCATAATAATAATAATAATAACTCTGTAATCCGAGAACACGGATAAAATGCTCTTTTAAAAAATTAATTTTTTTCAGGTTGGCAACCCTGACTAAAAATCACCTGATCAGTCTCGGCCTTGGATGCACGTGAAAACATTAAGCTCATGTTCAACTGGGCTATTTTGGATTATTACAAGCATGTTTGGTTAATTGAATCGTGAAATTTAAACACAAGATGAAATTTTGTAAAACTTCAAAATATTGTGAGATACACGTTTAACAAGTTAATGCAGGCTGAGAGACAGTGATGAACCCCGTTCAGGTCATTTCACAAACTGAGGAAAATGCAATGAAATTGACGACTCTCTTCATATCTGATCTATATTTAACGATGATAATGATTGATAAATTAACATTGATAAGCGGATTTCCAATCAGACTTACCAAACTTAAAAATGAAGACAAACAGTACAATTACTTTCTAGGTGTTCGTGGTATGACGGTTATTAAAATAGGAAATGGACCCGACCACCAAGGTTCAAACCCTGGGCCTAGTATTTCACATAACGTTTAACACCCTTCAGAAAGGTAAGAGTTCAACCATTACGACTGGAAAATATCACCCATTCGAAGCAGAAGTTGATATCAGGGATCCTGTTAACTTATATATATATATATATATATATATATATATATAACATATTTTGTGATTTGGTCTCTTTGTTTCCTTCTTTTGGAGAAAGATAAATGTGCGAGGAGATAAATGTTTGTTGTGAACGAAGAACGAGGAACGAAACAAAGATACGAGAATTGACGGTTCTTTAAAGGAGCAATGTTAGCCCACAAATGGTGTATGTTTCTTCCGGCTTCTACGGTTTCGCAGACTTGACTTACTTTATTGTTTCCTTATTAGTTTTATCGTGGCTGTCGTGAACTATTTCAGCTTCGTCTTCAAATCATAAAAAAATCAAAACTTTTCTTCACGCGGTCATTTTTGCATAAGTTAGAATCAACATCATCACATCGTGCTGCCAGCACGGATCTCCTTGACCCTCCCTCGCCACCCGTCTTTATCGTCCATCGCTCCCGGAGGGTTATCATGGCTATATCCTGTATCAGCACAGGAGCTGTTGTATATAGGTCCTGCCTTTGCTCGTCCATGTGAAGGGGTCCACCAAAGTATATCGTTTATGAGCTCCTTTCTTCTCCAGTAGTGTCCTACACGTCTGGTTCGTCTAACTTGGATAGTTTTCGTGATGGGTGGTAGGTGGCCGTATAGCTGCTGTTTTGTTGGGTGTTGCCTCCGGGAACTGTTTTATATTGCTCGCGGCATTCTTGTGTAATTGCCGTCAATGTTTTGTTAGCGTCTATTTAGTGCATCCATATAGCAGTACCGACGCAACCGCTGCTTGGAAAAATCTGCGTTTCATTTTATCGGTCAGGTCTAACCTACATATGACCGATAGCCTATCGGTAGCTGTCCATGCTTTTGCTCGTTGCGTGTTGATGTCTGTCTCGGTTGATGAGAAACTGCTTCCGATGTAGGTGGTGAACTAGTTTCAAAGGCCCACCCTTAAGTGTGGAGATGTCGCCAGCTTGATTAAATCACATGTATTCCGTCTTGTCTGCGTTGACATGGAGGTCTATGCAATCAGCTGCTCGTTCAAGACTATGTAACTTGGATTCGACTTAGGCGGGTGTATTTTCCAGAAGCACTATGTCATCGGCGTAGTCCGCGACTGTAATTGCTTGTGCGGGGTATCTTCTGCTTCTTTTCTTTGCCAGCTTGAAATCGTTATCTTTCATTATATCTATAGACGTTCTAAGTATGTAGTATAGACATATGATTAACAGGCATGGGGCTAATGTGTCTCCTTGTAGCACACCTGCTTATATGTCGAAGTAGTCTGTGTCTCCATCCAGAAAGCGGACTTTTACTTTCGTGTTTTTTATATAGCATCATTATGACTGCGACGGTTTCTTTGGGTAGGCTGTAAGCGGGAAGTATTTGCGCCATCTTCCCTCTGTTTATAGAGTCAAAGGCAGAAGTCGACAAATAATATTGCTGCCTCAAGGTTTTTTGCACGTACACCTTCTAGAATTCGACAGATAGTCAAAATTTGTTATTTCGTGGATCGATTTCTCCGAACGCTATTATAGTTCTTCTTAAGTATCTTCTCAATTATGGGTCCAATGTGGTTGCGTAGTAGAGCATTGTAGATCTTGGCTGCTACCGCTTCTTAGTGGGCATTGACGAAGATCTCATATTCGTCATTCGGAGTAGATGTTTCTGATATCTCCTGAAGTGCATCGAATTTGTTTCTTAGTATTAGCGTATATTTATCTCTAATATCCCTGTTATTAAGCAGGGCCCAGTCATAGTGTACAGTGATTGTTGTTCGGGTCCTATTACTCTGTAGGCTCAGTCGTATCTTTGCCGTGACAATTCGGTGATCGGAGGACACACCCTCGAAAGAGGAACATGCCTCGCAATTAAATGCGCGATTAGTCCATTTCTTATCTATAAAGACGTAGTCTTTAGTATTGTTTGTGTAGGTGTAGGTCTATAGAGTTCCCTTTCTCTTCTGAAATTTTGTATTGAGGCATGTTAATCTATTTTCTAGCGTGAAATCTGTTAGATGTTCCTCATTTCTGTTTAACGAGTTTTGTGTAGGCTGAATGTGTGGTTTACGTTTTTATCAATTTGGGCATTCATGTCTCTCCACCGATGACGAGAACGTTGTGTTTCGGGATGCTACGAACAAGGGAGGATAACTCATAATAGAAGCGATGAAGTCAGTTTCTTCACTAACATTGGTAGGACTGTAGCAGGAGATGATTGTTGCGCTGGGGTTGCTATTTAATGTAACTACCATTTTGCTCGGTTGTATTATCTCGGTGCTATTTAGTGATTTTACGGCCCGTGGTCCTATAAGTATACATGTACCTCCTATCATGGCATTGACAGAGGTTTTTCATACAGATGCAGAGACAAACGTCTATCCATTGCCGGTATCGTGGTATTTTATATCTTCGCTATGAAAGTATGTGTTCTTATGAGCATATTATGTCTATGTTATGATCTATCGCAGAAGCTGTCAGCTCTGGTAGTTGGCCAAATCCATTTAAAGTTCTAACGTTGAATGTCGCTTTTTGTACTGTGCTTTTGCATTTAAGTAATTTTTGTTTTAGTTTGAGCTCTGTTGCTGATTTTTCGAACACTGGGACAAGCCCTCCAACCTGAGCAGGACTCACCCCTTTTTTTACCCGCAAGAAGATGGATGAGGTTTGGACAAGTGGTTTGAGTATGAGTCATGGCAATCTTTCGATGGCTGTGTTTTTATTCTCATCCATAGAAGCTAACCTCTGCTAATCAAGTCAGAATAAAAGACAGCAAACCTGAATGTTTTCTGGGAAAAAAGAATATCCAGAAAAATATGATAGAAATTGCAAAGACGTAGTTCATAAAACCTTAAATTTCAATTAGTATTATAACTCAAAAAAATTAAGACAACGTAAATTGAAATAACTATTTCATCAGACAATTTATTTCAACACTCAATAAAACGTATAAAAGCGTTGATATACAAAGTCTGTAAATGTATCCTAAAATTACTGTTTCCTTCTACAGGAGGAAAAAAAAATCAGCCCTCAATTCTTATGACAGACGACTTTTTAAACACATAAAGAACAAAAAAAAAACATTTAACTGCAGAGAAATTTCCCTTTCGTTCCGGAGAAAACTTAGATACCTATTTTTTCACCCTCTTCGAGAATTTTCCCAATTCGGTTCTGGAACTGTAATCTTTAAAAATCTTTCTCCACTCTTACTTGGTAAAAATCTTGTCTGACTAGAAGATTCTGTTGTCTCTCCGTCAAATTTCAATATCTGGGAGTTTATTGGTTAATTACTATTCATGTGATGCAACTTCCGCCTTCTTAAATTTGATAATGAATTCAAAAACAAACAAAATACTGTAAATTTCCTTCTTTTTCTTACCTCTTTTTACCTATTAGTAAGTAAGTAAAAGTAAAGTTGGCGACCATAGTCGAGGGTGACCCGAAGGCTCCCTTTTCGATAGCTTACTACAGCAAGGTGTAGGGGAGGGCGCTACTCCTTTCCCTGGATTGCTCCACTTTACCCTTGATCCGTACCTTATTATGCTGAGTGTTAAGCAAGGAGGCATCAAGTACCATTTTTTGAGTCTTTGGTATGACTCGACCTGGGATTGAACCCAGGTCTCCCGGGCCATTGGCGAACACTCTAACCGCTAGGCCAACAACAAATTTTAACAGCCTTCTAATGAAACGCTTCGTGAAAAAGCTTGATGTGATCTACAAAAGGATGCTGCATACTGTTTTGAATAAGTCTTGTTCGGCTAATTATTTTCCATCTTGCAAACCACCCAAGAAAGGCGAGCAAACATATTTACCAACTCCTCCGCTCGAGCAGGATATGACCCAAGGTCAATTTTTAAGCGGAGTTTAACAGGTTTGAATTCAGAGTTTTCCTTCTCCTAGACAAGTTGCCTCACCAAGGCTGAAGAACCCAGTCTGCCCTACTATTTACCCATAGCTGGAGGGAGAATAATTGGATTCATACCTTTCCCAAGATTATTAGTGCTATGTGAAAGAAAGGCGAGCATAACATGCTGGGTACTCTCGGAGAGGGTTGGTTGGTTGGTTGGTTGGTTTTACGGTAGATCAACCCTTGTAGATTATTTAATCCCAAATCCTGTTAATACATCTATATCAACAATGTGAGATTTTGTAAACGAATAGTTTTTAGGTAACAATTCGTAAACACGTTAGAACGCATTTGTTTTCACGGAGTAAAATAGTTTTAAGTATTGCTATCAATCATTAGTAATTCTATTCAACATTATTCCTTCAATTGCTCACAATTAAATCGTTTCAAGTATAGAAAAGGATTAAATATTTCTATTTGAACTATAGATGGGACCCTAACGAGTACTACCCCTTTGGGTTAGAGTTGACCAGGGAGTAATGGCAATGAGGGGGTTCTCCACATTCCCCAAGCCACCAGAAATGTAGACTCACTGTCGGAATGTTTAGTGTCATGAAGAGGACACTTGTTAATGGGGGGGTCTTACCTCCCCTACAGAGAAGCAGTCGTTCTATTCTACACCCTCAGCCGACTGGGCTAATGTTGGAGGGAGGAATGAACTCTCTTCTACAGAGATACACCAATGTTAGCCGACCACCAAAACTTATATTTCTTAGGTTTGTGGGCAAATTGGATACCGTCTAGAGGACTTATAGGGAATAGAAACGGTTAGCGAGAGAAAGTCAAGGGATAACGCCTTGATGATGATCATGATGATCACGATTGCTTAAGAACTGTAGAAAACAAAATCATAATCGTTTTTTTTTTTTTTTAATATTTTATTATTGTTATGAATATTGATATTTTTAACTTTCAAAATAAATAGGATCTGAAGCAAAAATTCCCAGAAGAATTAAATTGATTTATCTTAAAGTTCATTCGTTTTGAGTAAATCAATGGACAAAAATTAAAAGTGAAAGTGAAAATAAAAATGTTTTTCTCTGTGTGAACAATATCAATAGTTGTTTGTTAAAATTGATGTATTGAAATTTTATTGAATCTCTTTCAGTGTTTAATCAGCCGTTCCATAAAGATGTCAGTAATTTGAATGATTTTTCCAGTGAAAATACCTCAAGAAAATAGCAAGACTTTTTTTTTTTTTGACATTCCCTCAACAACTGAAAATTTTGTAGTGAAAAACTAATTGCTTTTTAATTCTAATTTTAAAAAAGGAAAAGAAATATCCGACCTTTTAAAGACTTTTTTTAATCGTGACCTTACTATATAACACATTCATTTTGATAAACATATAGATCAAAAACTTTCGAGGAAATAAATAAATGCGTTTTAATCTTCTCTTTCCAAAAGGTTAAAAAAACAAAGAAAAGGGGGGGGTCAATGAATCGTTGTGGTTAACGTACTGGACTTGACATTGTAGTCAGCGAGTTCGAACTCCAACCCCACTCCACCCCTTCATTTTCGAACTCTAGTCGCCTTATTGCCATCACTTTCTGTCAATTGCCCAGTCGACTGGGGCAGTAGAAAACACTGACTGTACCTATGCAGAGGGGTAAAACCCCACCAACGAGTGTCCTAAATATGACACTAAATAGTCTGATGGTGATGTTCCGGTAATGCTGGAACTTTGGGGAACACGGAGTACCCCTTCATTGCCATTGCTCCCAGGTCCACTCTGACCCAGCATGGTAGCACCTGAAAAGTCCTATCTATGGGTTAAATAGAACTAACGGCATATTTATGCTCAACTGAATTTTTGACTAAGTTGAATAGCTTGAAATAGAAATCTTTTCGACAATCAAACCGTACTTATATTTAAACTGTGTGCTCATGCTAAACTGAGTTATTTGAAATAGAACTGTTTTTTGACATTGAAACTGTATTTACACGAAACTGAATTGTTTAACATAGAACTTTTTTTGACATTTAACTATGTATAAACAAAATCTGTAATTATACTTAGCTTAATTAAATCTGCTTGACTAAACGGAATAGATCGAAATAGAAATGTTTTTCACAATTAAACTATACTGACATTTAAACTGAGTGCTAATGGTAAACTGAGTAGTATGAAATTGAACTGTTTTTGACATTAAAACTGTACTTACACTAAACTGAATTGTTATATATAACTGTTTGAATGAACTGAAGAGTTTGAAATAGAAATGTTTTTGATAATTAGACTGCGTACTCATGCTTAACTGAATTGTTTGAAATAGAATGTATGATTGAAATAAAAATGGATTTGGCGTTAAATAACCTACAAAGGTTGATGTGCCATAAAACCCAAATAACCAACTTTCTGACTAATACCCTTGAGAAAGATGTAAACTCCTTTATCCTCCCCCACCAGCTATGGGGGTTAAATAGTATCACTGCTGTTCTTCTACATTGAGAGTTTTGGCAGCAAATAACCCATGAAGGTTGATATGCTATTTAAGAAAGAAAACAAGCCAAACAAAAACAAAAAAATTCATAGTTCCTTTCTCATATGGATAAAATGAATGGACAATTTTGCTGTGTATCAAAACCAATTGCAATCACTTGATCTGGTATGTCGATATTGTCTTGAATATATAGTTTTTAACTCTGATCATCCAACCAATAGAAAACTTTTCAACAGTCTGTAGCTATATTTTTAGTATATCAAGGGGGTACATCAAGAAGGAAGTATTGAGACCTAAGCTGTATTTAGCAAAATAGAAATAAACAATGTATAAGACAATTTTTCTCGAAATAGTTCTCATCATATTCAACACACTTATTGCACAGTGTTTTTGATGGGTCAAAGCACCTCTAAAGATTCATGTTTGATGTGGCATGAAGCGCTTAACCAATGTAGTCAATTCAATGTTTTTCATCTTGGATAGATTACTCTTGAGATGAACCTTTGGTTTAGTAAAACAAGAACAAAACAATACGTACGCGTGAGGGTCTTATACAATTTAGAAAAAAGGCTTTCTATTGCATCCGGGCACTGTTAGAGAGTGGGTAAATATATTTTCTGACAGCATCATCTTAATTCTGTTCCCAACAAATTAACCTTTTTTGATTTTTTTTTCTCTGTGTGAGTGTGTTTATTTTTATTTATTTATTTTTCTTTTCTTGGGGGTGGGATTTTGGCATGAGTTCTTTTTTTGTTTTGTTTTGTTTGTCACGAAAACTATTCAAGTTAGACAAACTAGACATGCAGGACACTGCAGGAGAAGCAGGGACGAACTCATAAGTGATGTACTCTTATAGACCCCAACACATGGCCGTGCAAAAGCAGGACGACCAGCACGAACATACATTCAGCAGCTATGTGAGGATACGGGATGTTGTCCTGAAGACCTGCCTAGGGCGATGAACGATAGGGAGGAGTGGCAAGAGAGGGCCAGGGATATCCGTGCTATCAGCGCGACATGATGATGATGATTGCTATACATCTAATGAAATGACTAGCCAATTTTTATGATTTCAGGTTCAAATGAACAGCTACAGTAGCAATTGGAATACACCCTACTAAAGCCTGATTGTCACAGCTGGTGAATTTCAAAAATGCAATCTGACACTTTAGAAGATCGATATGCAATAAAATTCTGTTTTAAACTTAGTAAAAATGCCACAGGAACGTATGGAATGCTTCAGACTGCCTTTGGAGTATCTTGCATGAGTCGAGCATCTACTTGCTCTAAAGATATCAGTTTTGAGTGTCATAAGAGATTCAAGGAAGGCAAGGAGTCTGTGAGGGATGATGAGAAGTGTGGGAGGAGTTAGGAACTCAATAGACCTGAGTTGATAGGCCAAAGGGTTATGGTTAGGGTTACGATGTTGAGGTTTTAAGGGAGTTCAGGAAGAGATTCCTAGGGAAGAGGCCAGCACTCTTCAAATCGGCTCAGTGGCATTTCCACCAGAACAATGCACCAGTCCACAACTCCATCCTTGTCACAGACTATTTGACCAAGATGAGCATCAACACAGTTCCTCAGCCTCCCTATAGCAGAGACCTTGCTCCCAGTGACTTTTGCTTACTCCTTAAGCTCAGAGGTTGTCATTATGAGACAATTGAGGATATGAAAGAGGCTGTGACGAAGGTCACTGACACGCTCACACAAGAGGACTTCCATGGGGCCTTCCAGAAGTTGTTAGAACGGTAGAACAAGTGCATTTCAGCCGGAGATTAGCTCGATGGGGACTAGAGTTTCATGTATATGCTATGAATAAAAGTGCCCATACGAAAAAAATCTGGAAACTTACTTAATGATCCTCGCGTATATATATATATATATATATATATATATATATATATATATATATATATATAAGTATGTTTAATTAAAGAATAGATACATTTTGTCTTCATAATTTTATTAAGATCCTTTCAAGTTTCCTGATAAGCGTCTTGCTTTCAGTTTGGAATTGGTGGATGAATTCACCAAAATTGTCCCGAGCGCTTTTGGCCCTTTCATAGGTCATCATCAGGGGTTGCTTGCATGTATAAAAAGTGTTTTATAAAGAGTTTTTTGAAAGAGTTTTCTAGGTTTTTTATAACATTACAAAATTATGTAAACACAGAGTTGTATAAAACTGAGATGCTGGTGAATTTAAAAAACAGAACGCTATCAACGGAAATAGAATATTATCAAGAAATATAGAATATTTAAAATGAAAAATAAAGGCATTTTAAAACATTGACGCTATTTTCAAAATTAATTCTATTGATTCTGTTATTTAATCAAATATACGTTAATGAAATACAGCTTCACAACTATACTCACACACACACATACACACACACACACACACACACACACATATATATATATATATACGGCAGTGGTTCAAAAAGTTCTAAGCCTCATACAAAAAGTATAGCCCAGCTGAACACTGTTAACTGAGATCTGAGGTATGTGCAAGCTCTCTGCATTGTGAGTTCTGACCCCAGAGCACAAGCTGAGAATAGATAGTTTACCAGGCCACTTTTGATTCTCTGACTCTTTCTACGTGACGTTTAGAATCTTTAGAGCGACCCATATATATATATATAAATGTGTGTGTGTGTGTGTGTGTGTGTGTGTGTGTGTGTGTGTGTGTGTGTGTGTGTGTGTGATTACATCTGTTACCTTTTGAAAATATATAATGTATCTGAATATTCCCACGTGTTGGCCAAATTTTAAAGACCTGTTTATTGGCAAAAAATTGATGTCGACAATCGAGTAATCATTTTTCTAAGACTGCAATATAATTGAATGTCCTCGGAGCACAGCATGGCTTGAATTATTTCACAAACTAATGTTTTTACGAAGAGAATAAAAAGAAGTATTATTACAACAAAGGTACTCTGAAAACATACATATATATATATATATATATGTGTGTGTGTGTGTGTGTGTGAATATATATATATATATACGAAGGTCATTCAATATTCAAGGAGAAATTTTTTGGAAAAACGATTTTTTTCAAAGTTTTTTTCCGTAGATGTAAGCTCTGCATTGTTTGTGATTTGCTTTTAGCAAAAACCATTTTAATCTCATTAAAATATTTGTTTTGAGGCTACTCAAAAAGAAGGGGCAAATACAAAAGAATACACTTGGCTTTCTTTCTCTCAATTTTTTCTCTGTGTGTCTCTTTCTTTCGCTGTCTGTCTTTTTATCTGTCATTCTCTCTCTCTCTCTCTCTCTCTCTCTCTCTCTCTCACACACACACACACACACACACACACACACACACACACACACACACACACACACACACACACACCAAAGAATGAACTAGAAATAAAAGAGTGTGATAGGGTCAGATCAAGAGTTATATAATTACGGAATGATCTTTTTTATATTATATCATTTTTCGTTAATTATATTTTAACTAATGGCGAGTAACGAGTGCCAAAATCAGGCTTGAGAAACTGTTATTTTTGTATCTATCTTTCTGCATTTATTGACCAATCAGAGCTTATACTCTAGTTTTAAAACTTCTTTGAGATTTGCAGCGACGACAATATTTGACTTGGCGCGAAATTTTTGAAGGATCAAAACCCAAAATAATCTAAGAAATCTTTTCCCTCCGAGATTGTTGAAAATACATTTTTTAACCAATGAAAATTACTTATAATCAACTTTTTTTTCATTTGTAGCCTATCCTAATCTCATTAAGCAGTGGAATAGATAAATCTTCAGTATATTTATAGATTCATTCTGTAAATCTGCCCCAAACTTTCGAGTGTATTTCTCTTGTTCCTTCAATTATGCATTTAATATCAACATCGCTTAATTATTTTAAGTTGAACGAAAATATTTTGTTTATTTAGGTATGCTCAAGTGTGACACTATGTTGCCATTCGTTGTGTTGGGTGTGTGTGTGCGCCGGTCAGAGAATCTCTTTGTCTGCTTTGGCGCGAAACCCACACAAAGGACTGCGGACGAAATCTCCCGCGAGGCCGGAAGTGGAGTTGGGGAGGAGACACAGAGATATACTGTCAGATAGACAGTGAGACAAAGACAAAGAGGGAGAGGGAGACAAAGAGAGACAGAGACAGAGAGAGACAAAGAAAGCGAGAGACAGATAGACAGACAGATTCTTCCTCAAAGTTATATATATATATATATATATATAACAGAGAAGAGGGAGTTGACAAAGGAAGATAGAGAGATGAAGTCGACAACGGAGAGCAGA
Source organism: Sepioteuthis lessoniana (assembly GCA_963585895.1). Lineage (NCBI taxonomy): Eukaryota > Metazoa > Mollusca > Cephalopoda > Myopsida > Loliginidae > Sepioteuthis > Sepioteuthis lessoniana. The sequence continues at coordinate 106,224,251 of OY757918.1, forward strand.
AGAGACCAGTCGGCGTGAGATAGCAGTCCAGGGGAAGGATGGTCAGCAGAAGGAGGCAGTGAAGGAAGACAGTCAAAGATGACTTGGGATTCCTAGAGGCTTTTGTAGAAGTTTGGCGCAAAATACACACTGGCGATAGTCTACAGATGCACGAAGAATGCAACGTGTCACAAACTTCCTTCCTTGCGCTTGGAGCTGACCCAAGTCCGTATTTGTTCGTTTATTCTTTTTTTCCACCCTCTCGCTTGTATTTTATGTGGCCGTAAAGAAATGTGTGATACCCCTGTCGGAAACCACTGGATGAATCACTGGCCATGAATAGTATTGGTTTAAAGAAGTTGATAAATCGGGGCCCGGCCGGCTAGGGATGTTATCACACTAGCTACCATTACAACATTCACCTGGTGATATTTTTAGTTGCCTCCGTTTACATATCAGCACATAAATATACTTTCTCTCCAACATAATGAAATACTTAGACGTACACAAAATATATTAACTAGATTTTAACAATGTAAACATTAAATGCATGAACTTTTTTTTCGTGCGATATAAATACTGGAGAAATTTACGCTCTAACTAATATCATCTTTTCTTATCAAAAAACTCTTTGTAACTTTGTTTTTCAACAAATTTTCGCGCAAGTTAAAGAAATAAGATTTATTGAGTTTGTAGATTGGTGTTTTATTTAATCATTTACTCTCTTAGTAGCTACATGTGTCGATGAAGAGCACCTAAAAGGTTGTTTGTAGTGCAAAAATTAAAGAGTTTGGCAAGCAGATCATTACTTGTGAGATCGATCCTCATCTTCTGACCTTGTCTTACAAATAAATTCAGTTCATATAACAATGCCAAATCTTGCTCACAAGAAATCAATTTAACGAACATGAAGAATTAACTCAAAAAGAGATCTTGGCACAATTACAGTCAAACTTAATGACGTACGCTATAGGGCGTTGGTGAGTATCGAAACTGAACCTTCTGTTATCCATAGGAGGGTATTTAATGCGATAAAACTCTGTAACCCGAATACGCAATTTGAGGGATGCGCTGCTGTTGTCTTTTAAAAGCATTGGGAAATTTACAACGTGGGAAAGGCTTGTTGTTTCAAACTAGCCTTTCCCACGTAGAAAATTTTCCTTTGAAAAGGAGTCTTCTTAAATTCAAAATAGCAATGGCAAGGAATATTGTAGAAAAAAAGAAAAGAAAAGAAGAAAGAGGTAAATGGAATTAAACTTGAAGGAAGAAAAAAAATCAACCAGCCTTTTCTCTTACCGTTTGAGTTTTGAATTGTTGAAATCCAATGTTTTTCGTTTTTTGTTGGCTTTTTTCTTCTTTTTTTTTTCTATACGTTTCCCGATTTGGATATCTGAAATACAGTAATTTCATCAAAAATAGCCTTTTTTTATGTACGTAAATCTAAATGACTATCCTTGTTTTTAGAGGGTTTTCATAGGTGAGAAAATTCACTTTAAAAATAGGAATAGGTGAGGTGACTATAATGTAGGTGATCATTTTACAGAGAGAAAGAAAGAAGTGAGAGATTAATTGACTGAGAGAAAGAGACAGTGACTGACAGACCGATAGAGTGAACAGACAGACAGAGAGAAAGAGAGAGAGAGAAAGTGCAAGAGAGAAACGTGCAGACAATGACAGAGACAGGCAGACAAATAAAAAGAGAGAAAAACAGATTTACAAATAAAAAGAGACAGACACAGATATATACTGTCAAATAGACAAATAGACAAAGACAAAGAGGGAGTAGGAGACAAAGAGAGAGAGGGTGACAAAGAAAGCGAGAGACAGATAGACAGACAGATTCTTCCTCAAAGTTATATATATATATATATATATATATATATATATATATATATATATATATATATAACTTTTACGAAGAACTTACGGTATGCCAGTTATCTAAATATCCCGTTTCCGTTTTATGATCTCTTGTTAAATAAACAGAATTGGAGAAATATTGTTTATCCTTATCTATGTCTCTGAAGCATAAAATGGGATGAATACAAAGTCGGATTGATTTGAAATATGTTAGGGTCCTATCTATGAGTCAAATAGATCTGTTTGAAAACTATTTTTCTTCGATAGAACTACTTGATGCCACATAGCGGTATATCATTTGTAGCAAATATAGTTGCAACTATAATTCTTTATTATTGTGAGTTACTTGAAACCGTATAACTGTGTCCAAACAAATTACTATTATTGAATAAGTCAGGTTAGGTTATGTGGTTTAATGGCACATCAAAACTTGATGGTCATTTAATGCCAAATCCTGTTTATATACATACACACATATATATATATATATGTGTGTGTATGTGTGTGTGTGTGTGTGTGTGTGTGTGTGTGATTGGTTCGTCGGTAACTTTGCTTTTAAGCGAGTTAGATATCCTTGGTATTGCTATCTAACACTAATAGTTCTATTTGCACATTGCTAAATGGATTCAAGTATTGCATTAATCTTTAATCGTATTTTTTCAATCACCATAAAAACAATTATATATACATATATATATATATATATATATATATATATATATATATATATATATATATATATATATATATATATATATATATGTGGTGCCTTCAATAAGTTTCCAGACTTTTTTATACAGGCATTTAAAATTGTCGTAGACGCTTGAAAATTCAATATGTTATTGCTATACATCTTATGAGATAACTGACCAATTTCAAATAAACAGCTACAGCAGCATTTGGAATACACCCTACGTATTGTCACAGCTGGTGAAGTTCAAAAATGCAATCTGGACATAACGACACTTTAGAAGAACGATATGCAATAAAATTCGGTTTTAAACTTTGAAAAAATGCCACAGAAACCTATGGAATGCTTCAGACTGCTTTTTGACCATCTTCCATGAATCGAGCATCAGTTTTTGAGTGGCATAAGAGATTTAAGGAAGGCAGGGAGTTTGTGAGGGATGATGAGAGGTGTGGGAGGAGTAAGGAACTCAATAGACCTGAGTTGATTGGCCAAAGGGTTAGGGTTACTATGTTGAGGTTATAAGGGAGTTCAGGAAGAGATTCCTAGGGAAGAAGCCAGCACTCTTCAAATCGGCTCAGTGGCATTTCCACCAGGACAATGCACCAGTCGACAACTCCATCCTTGTCACAGACCATTTGACCAAGATGGGCATCAACACAGTTCTTCAGGCTCTCTATGCTCCAGACCTTGCTCCCTGTGACTTTTGCTTACTCCTTAAGCTCAGAGGCTGTCATTATGAGACAATTGAGGATATGAAAGAGGCTGTGACGAAGGTCATTGACACGCTCACACAAGAGGACTTCCATGGAGCCTTCCAGAAGTTGTTGGAACGGTACAAGTGCATTGCAGCTGGAGGAGATTACTTCAAAGGGGACTAGAGTTTCATGTGTATACTATCAATAAAAGTGCGTATACGAAAAAAGTCTGGAAACTTATTTAATGATCCTAGTATATATATATATATATACTTTCTTTAAGAAAAACGACAAAACCGGTCACATAGGATTATAAATTTATTTCCATTCTGTTACGCATTTTTGAAATTTTCAAAAACACGAAAAAAATTCAACAGGACTTCTTCAGATCTTTTAGATAAAAAAACTAGAATAGACACAGAAAAAGGTGGGTGGGGATAGAAGAGGGGTGAAGAGTTATCTCCTCATTTAGCCCACTTCCGTTTTTAATTTTAATTTCGGTTAGAAATGTAGTAAATTTATTTAAAAAAATTTTTTTTATTACATTTTGACCTAAATTACAGATTTTTTATTGAATTAGATTTAAACTTTAATCAATGACTTTACGTAATGATACAGTAATATATATATTAAACTAAACAAAGATTTGATTTATTCTAAATTGTTTTAAAATTTCAAAACTATTTAGAACCTATTAATCAGTTACACTTTTTATGAGTAGTACGTATGTATTATATGCTTTTTCACAATTTTCTATCTAACATTTTATTTTATTTATTCATCAACATTAATTCTCAGTTTAACTCTATGCTTTTTTTTTTAATTTAAGTTAATTATTTATAGTTTAAATTTAGCCCTATCTCTACACCTAGCTATTAATATTTGATAATTTTTTGGCTCTGGAAAAAGCAAAGTGTGCATTTTTTCTTCAAGACACAGATTGCACCTACTATCGAAAGACTTTGGGGTATTAAATCTTTTTAATATGGACCATTGAATGTCAGGGGTTAACCCTTTATTTTTCAATCCCCAATAATGTTTAGATAGAGCAGTTTGATTTTTTTATGCTCATGGGAGAAGGAAAATTTATGGTTTCCATACCTAACCTTCCATTTCGTGGAAGAAATCCCAATATAAGATTTCCTATCATTTATGTCCTCTTTTGGATCAATAATAGCTTGATATACTACATTATCTAAATTACACAAACCATTCAAAGGACAATTACTTCGAGATTTACAATTACATTCTATTTTTTTTACTATTATTATTATTATTATTATTATTATTATTTATTCGGTTATAAAATTCATTAATTATCTCATTATTATGACTATTTATTATTTGAGAAATATTTCTAGCGTAAGAATAACTAATTTTCAAAGTTTTTCTATTAAATGTTTTATGTAATATATTATCTTGTTAATTTTTTTTTAGTGTTTTTGAAAATTTCAAAAATGCGTAACAGGATGGAAATAAATTTATAATCCTATGTGACCGGTTTTGTTGTTTTTCTTAAAGAATTTATTGCTCTGTATTATTGTGACATTTACCAGGAAAATTTAAATATTCACTCATGAATAATTTCTTGTCCTGATGGAATTACTCCCAACTCCGGTTTAACTGGACCAAATAATACTTATATATATATATATATATATATATATATATATATATATATATATATATTTCTGTTCAGTTCCGATTTCTTTCAGATATACTTTAGATCTTCAAGAAGAAAATTTGCTATTATGTTGACAGTTTTATAATCCATACTTTTTACACTATTGGATTAAATTAGGGATTTGGTTGATCCCTGGGTGTTGCATTGTTCATTAATTCTTTTTAGTAATTATATTGTTGAGGATGAGAAGTCTCTGACGAGTTTTGTTGAGGGTAGCTTGAATGCAATTCCTGTTCTTTCATTATTCACTTTGCTTTTTCTAGATTGATTAATGGGAGCTTTTGACTTTTGGGAGGATAAGTTTTTTAGTCTGTCTCTGATGGTTTTTGGTGGACAAATCGGACATCTTTATGACCTTTGTTTTGTCGAAGATTTTGTAATTTCTTTTTTGTTTTTTAGAAGCAGATTTTGCGTATGTTTTTCCATGATAATTCTTTACCTTTTTTTCTTAATTTGCTCAGAGTTCTTTTAGTTTAATTGGTATTTTTATTTGGTGAATTTCGGCTGTGTGTAAGTTCTTCAGCTACTGCTGAAACTTTGGCCAATCATTTGGTTCCAATTGGATTAGTTTCTTCACGAGAGCTCTGTAATTTTCTTGTTAATTGTTGGTTTCCGATTCTTCAAATTTAACAGTAGTCAAAGTCTTATTCTCTCAACGCAGTTGGCGTTCAGCCAACACCTTCTAACACCTATGAAATAAAATGGACTCGGATTTTACAGGAAGTGCAAATTGATTAATACGATAAGGATTAAATGTACATATGTGCTAGTCCTTCATGCGACTAGCCGATTAATCGGATTCGACCTCTTCTGCATCCTGTCTAGCCCAGTAAGGATCAAAGAGGGGTTTTGCGAGTCATTTGACCATTCGGTTACCGAGTCAATGACTGCTCAACCAACAGAATCCCAACTTTAAACATTACGGGTCACTACCCACGACCAAGAAATGGCCTTGTGGGGGAGGGGTCTTATCTATTGGCAGAGGTGCAATCGGGGTATTCCACAACCCCAGCCGACCGAGTGTATTATTAAAAAGAAATAATAACTTGGATCTATATAATCATTTATTTTAGAAAGGAATACTTGAAATCATAAAACTGTGTGCAAATTATTTGAAATATGAATATTTGATATCATATAGCTGTTCGTAAAAAAAACTCCTAAGAAATAATTACAAAATGCAAATATGAACATATATTGTATACGATGCCCTCACCTATGGGCATAAAATAACCCTAGACAGGTTGATAAGCCATTAAAATCAATCAATCAATCAATCAATCAAATAAGAGCAGGCTGTGAGACCCCCACTTTAAAACAATTACTTCGTCCAGTTGCTTTTACAGGGTTGGTTGGTTGTATTTTTTTGGTTTGGTTTGGTTTGGTTTGGTTTGCTGACATATCAACCATAGTAGCTTATTTAATGCCAAATCCTCTTTATACTTATATATCAAATATATATGATTTGGTTTGGTTGGATTTTATGACATATCAATCATTGTAGGTTATTTAATGCCAAATCCTCAATACATATATATTACATATATAAGATCTGTTTTGGACGGAGTTTATGGTATATTAACCATTGTAGGTTATTTAATGCCAAATCCTCTTTATAAATATATATTGAATATATATGATTTTGTTTCGTTGGGTTTTATGGAATATCAACAAGTGTAGCTTATGCAATGCCAAATCCTCTTTATAAATATATATTAAACATATATACGATTTGTAAATATATTTTGTAGATAATATTTTTAAACCACCCAGAGGTCTTTTTTTTTGCACATAGTTAAATGGTTTCAAGTATTACTGTATAACAGTCTCAATTTAACATCAGTCATTTGTTTGCACATAGTTTGTTCTATTTGACCCGTAGATAGGACCCAATAGTATGCTACTACGCAGGGTCTGAGTGGACCAGGCAATTAAGGGGTGCTTCACATTATCCAAATCTCGTTGGAGGTAGGGGTTTAACCCCTCTTCAGAGATACGGTCTGTGTATTATACAGCCACAGCCAATTGGGCTGACAATGTAGCGGCGGCCTCTTAAAATCAGGCCCTTCAATTTGTGCTTTAGCCCAGATGAGTCGCCAGAAGAAGATGGGTTGTTTATTTAGAGATTCGAAACTAAAGGAAGATGGCTGAAGAGATTCGTGGCCGGTTATCACTGGTGACAAGATCAGATCAACGGCAACCATATTCATTGTCTTCTTTTTCTATGTTATTCTGTTTCAAGAGGTGAATGAAAATGCCCTAGTCTTTCTTTTTCATGCTGTCTGATACGATAATTTCGAGATATTGTTTAAAAAGATGAAAATAAAACTCGGAAATGCCAGACGTTTTAACATTATCATTTGTACTTAGTGATTTTGTTATGTTTTCTTTAATTCTTATCCTTTGACATCTAAAGAAACTTACCGAATTTCTTTTTTGTGTCATTGCATTGTTTATTTTCGACATTTTCATCGTGACAATCTGGTCGATATGAAAACACTACGAAAACTCTAATCGAAAAATTCCATTTGTTTTCAGGTTTTTTCCTCGTTTAATTTCCTTTTTACTGTTCTTCATATCCGATTTTTCTATTATGAGTTCGTTCACTTTCCTGTTAACACCTCTTTGTATGTGTCAGTGTATGTGTGTCTATCTGTGAATGTGTCTCTGAGTGTATCTGTGTGCCTGTAGATATGTCTCTGTGTGTTTGTGTCTCTGTGTGTGTTTTTTTGTAGAATTAACTACATGCCCAAAGTTGTATTAAGTGACACGTTTAACGAGAATACCGATACCTATACGTCATAGCCAAAAATAACTCGTCCTCCAGACTAATATCATGAGGTCCAGACTTGACCAAAGGCAAGAACAGGGATGACAAATATGAATAGATAGTACACTTTAATCTAAGTCTGAAAGCCATGGGAAAGAAGGTTGAACTTAATAGGTTCGGTCCTGGGTGCTGTGCTGAATGAGTCACTGAGTGTCAGACAGACAGACAGATAGAATTTATGTTTGTGTATGTCTATTTGCCTTTGAGTGTACTTCTATTGAATTAACTAGATCCTCTAAATTGTATTATTTGACATATGGTCTTTTGAATAACATATTTAAAACATGCTGTATTCAACTGGAATTTTAAGCCGAAATATCCGGTGTGATTCAAAATTGGTAGATAGGCTTATGTATTTCACTTACTGTTGATAACTTTCACACCCAAACAGCTGCACATAAATTTTAGACTTTTAGCAATTTCACAAAAAAGAAACGATAACCCATATTATTTTCCCTTATTACAAATGAATTAATAAAAATAAACAAACGTTATCTAGAAAAACTTCTTTTTTAAAACAAAGTCGTAATCTTAACACTTCCAAATTTTTCTATGAAAAGACTTTTATTTCCAAGTGAAGACAAAGTGCCAGTGTTATGTCTGAGATAGATGTGCAGGTTGAATTAAGGTTCAAATAAAGTGTGAAAATGCATTATTATTACGTTGTACCAAGACAAAGAAAAATTATCTTCCCATGGACTAAAGCGTATCGTGAGACATCATATGTCTTTTTTCATGTCAGTCCCATTCAAATCAGTCACTTTTTCTTATACCGTTCCCGAAAAGACAAGAGCTCTGCTTTGTATCTCGGTTCATTGAACAGAAGAGAGATTTTGTCTCCAAAAGCTGGCGATGGTCTTTCGCTGTAGCCTTGAAATGTAGAGCCACGTGGCTAAACAACTTAATACATGAAATACTTTTCACCATTTTGTATTTCTTTTTATGTACTATTTGTACACAGAACAATGTGCACATTTTTGGTTATTTGTAGGACACGTTGTGTATTGTTTTGATATTCCTGAAATACTTTTCGTGTTTTTACGAATGCCTGCATTAAATGTCTTATATATGTTTATATGTGTTTATCAAGTTTTTCCATTTTGTTTATTCAGTGTTCGTGTATCAAGGAAGAGACTAATTCTTATATTGGATATTGTTGAATTGGAATGCGATTTAATATCCTCTCTAGCACCAAATACCGGTCACGTCTCCGATAACTGATAACATTCTGACGACAGGGAGGTGCCCGTGGTGTAATTGCTATCGTCGTAGGAAATGAACACGGCGACACGAGTTCAAATCCTGGACGAGACTGATTACATTTCACATAGCACTAATACCCTTGGGAAAGGTATGAATCCAATTATTCTCCCTCCAGCTATGGGTAAATAGTAGGACATACTAGGTTCTTCAGCCTTGGTTAGGCAACTAGTCTAGGAGAAGGAAAAACTCTGAATTCAAACCTGTTAAACTCCGCTTAAAAATTGACCTTGTGTCATATCCTGCCCGAGCGAGGGGGGTTGGTAAATAGGATAACATTCTGACAACTTCTTTATTTTTTATAAGATTTGGATTTGGTGATAAAAATTAAAATAGCCCTTTACTCGTTTTATTTTCCCTTTTTGTAACAAAAAAAGAAAGAAAAAAAGCTAAAATATTTCGTTGAAAACTGTAAACAACAAACAATCTATTGATTATATAATAATGATTAATTCATTTTTTATGAACGTTAAAGATTAAAATATTTCTTATCTTATGAAAAGTAGAACTAAAAATTAAAAATATTAATTACATTATACGTCTATACATTCTTATTGAAAGTTGCAAAAAAGTGTTGTTTTTTTTATATTTAGTTTGCTTTCTGTGTTTAATGAGAAATCAAGTTTCGTGGTTTATTTAATGCCCAAACATATTCTTATTGGAAAACATTAGTGGCACTTACCCCAGCCGCAGAATACATCGACTGCATCTCTCCAGAATGGTAAGGCTCTCCCAACGAGTGTCCTGATATGATACTAAACAATCCGATGGTGAGGCTCATGTAATACTGAAGCTTTGGGGAATGCAGAGTACCCCGTTACTGCCATCGCTTCCAGATCCACTTCGGCCTGGAGAGATAGCACCTGATAGGGTCCTATCTATGGGTCAAATAAAGCTGTTTGACATTTAAATTGTACCAACGTTAAAATCAATTGTTCGAAATAGAACAGGGTATTTTTTTTACATCTAAACCCTGTGCTAATGTTAAACTGAATCATCTTTCCCGCCCACTCGAGCCTAATCTTATATTTCTTTTTGTGCCTGTTACTGTATTCACTTATTATGTGATTAACCACTTTATCTCTATCACAACATAACCGACATAAAATCTGTTCTTTTGTCCTAGTTAGTGTGGTCTGCCTTTATCTCCAAACCCCAGAGATTATTATTAATCTCTTTAGGAAGTTTTGATCTTGTTCTATTTCTGTGGATTCAGTAATGTGGTTGACTGCTCTCTCTCTCTCTCTCTCTCTCTCTCTCTCTCTCTCTCTCTCTCTCTCTCAACATAATCCACACTTACTATTCTTTTGTGTCTTACCTATCCTAACTTTCTTATAGCGTTATTCTTGGCTGCTATTAACAGTGATTCAATTTCGCTTTTAATGTCTCCTCAGCGTAGCCATCTCTAAGTAATCTAAGCTTCATTAGTCTGTCTGCCTAAGTATCAATAAAGTTATTTTTCTTCTCATTTTTGTTTTTTCGATTCTATAATTTCTTTTTCCACTTTGTCCTTGTGGCGTTTTTTGTGGTTGTTGCAATTTTTGGCCGTTTCCGTTTGCTTTTCTTTTCTTTTTCTCGTGTATTCTTGAAGCCCTGGATTTGCCGCTTTAACATAGTCTTCAATGCTTGTGATTCCTCTTCCTCCTTCAGTTCTTTTAACATATACTCTCTCAATATTTTCTCTATGAGGTATTGTCATTAATTTTCTCGTTCTGTGGTCCATATTTCTGAGTTCTGTTCTTGTCCGGTTTAAGAAGAGTTCAGCAAATTCCAAAATTTTTGTCTTTTTTTTTTTGTTTTTTTTTGCTCAGTTAATCTATCGGGAATAGACATCAATGGTTCCAACCAGAATTCACAGATTCCGTTGTGGCCTATTGCCTTCCAATTTACAATTTTTGGTTAAGGCGTATCTACGCTTCTAGTCTTTCGATCATTTCTGTTTTTTTCTGTTTTGCTCTTGTCTCTGTTGCGAGAGAATTTTTTCCAGAAATGTGTTGTTTCGATTGCATCTTGTTCCGTCTTCATATCCTTCCCGTTTGGTTAGATATATTGAGAGATGGACAACGCCAAGATATTTCTACTCATGACACACTACATGAGTAACGCATCCACGACCAAATTTCACATTATGATACAAGTGGGAGACTTACAACCATAAAAATTGCTTTTTAACCCTCGACACGGTCGGAATTGATTGAATGTTCAAACGATATTAACAACGTTTCAGTTGTAAGTTGATTTAAAAAATGAAATTATTTCTACCTCTGTGGAGATATGTCATCAATTTAAAACGTTTATCTTTCGGTCCAACTTTATATAGATATGTTCGAATTCATCTGTTTACCATATGTAGAGGGTTGGGGAAATTCAAGGGACATTATTGTTAAAAATTCTGATATAAAGTTTAAAGAATACTGTGTGTACTGTTAACTCGTTTTGAAAATAATTCTGCATTAAAGGCAGAAAATAAAATTGTTATGTATTCATATCTTACAAAAGAATGATCGCAGTCTGAATTTGCCACGAGCAATGTTTAAAGCTGGGATCAAAAAGTAAAAAAAAAAGCATCAAAATTAAATGAAGAAAGTAACCTTATCGAGAGCAGAAAGAAAAATGAACAGCCGAATGGGAACAGGAAAAAAAGCTGGGATCAAAAAGAAAGATTATCAAAGTTAAATGAAGAAAACAACTTAATGAAAAATGGAAAGCTCTCTTGGACAACACAATGGTTGCCCAGTCGGCTGGGGCTGCAGAATACACCGACTGCATCTCTGTAGAGGGGTAAGACCCCTCCAACAAGTGTCCTGATACGACATTAAACAACTGATGGTGAGGCTCCAGCAATGCTGGAGCATTGGGAAATGAGGAGTACCCTTTTATTGCCATCACTCCAAGGTTCACTCTGGCCCGGAGTGGTAGCACCTGATAGGGCCCTATCTATGTGTTAAATAGAAATAACAGCATACTTATGCTAAACTGAATTGTTTGATTAAACTGAATAGTTTGGAATAGAAATGTTTTTCACAATTAAACTGTATTTACATTTAAATTGCGTGCTTATGCTTAACTGAATTGTTTGAAATTGAACTGTTTTTGGCATTGAAACTGTATTTACACTAAACTGAATTGTTATATATAACTGCTTGAATAGTTTGAATGTTTTTGATAATTAAACTGTGTACTCATGCTAAACTGAATTGTTTTAAATAGAACTGATTATCTACATAAAAATGTATTTGGCGTTAAATAACCTACAAAGGTTGATATGCCATAAAACCAAACCAACAACACAATGGGTAAAGAAAGGAATCAGGTAAGAAAGGACACCTTCCTCGATATGTGACAGTAACAACCAACATTGATGTTAAAGTAGCAAAATATCAAAGGAAAATAATAAATCAAGAAACCTGAAAAACATGAAATTAACTTTTGAAAACCTCTTGATTTCTCCTGCTGAAAGCTAAGACTCCACCCCCTCGAAAAAAAAGTTGTTTGGTTTGGTTTCTTTGTTTAATGGCATATCAAGCTTTGCAGATTATTTAATGTCAAATCCATCTTTCTTGGACAGTCATGGTACTGTTTAACTCATAGCTGGGAGGATAAGGAGGTTCATGCCTTTTCCAAAGGAAAAAGTCCTAAAATTAACGTAATAGCGCGACTGGAATTCGAATTCGCTTATTACGATTCTGGAGACCATCACTTTAACCATTACACCAAGAGGACACCCCCAGAAATAAAGTTGTCATTGATATGGTACTTAACTGCAACTGATGGTGAGGTTCCAGTTCTACAGATATGGAAAGTGTGTAAGTACCTTTTCATAGCCATTACTTCCTGGTCCACTCTGATGTGGAGTGGTTGTACCTGTTAGTGTTCCATCTCTTAGTCAAATAGATCTATTTAAAAATTAGTCGTGTTCGATAGAACTGTGTGCAAAAATAAACTCCTTTAGAAAAACCAACTCAATAACTGTAAATATGAACGTAGAATGAACGTGATTTTCTAAACATTGGCATGGAATTACTTTATACGTGTTGTCTTGTCTTTAGAATCAATTACTTAATCTACAAAGACATGTCATTAAAATAATCTGTGATTTGATCTGTTTATCATTTTGTAGTCAGTTGGTAATAATTCAAATAAATTTATCCTTCATCTCACAGTATTATTATCTTTGCCTTTTAGCTTTTTAACTGGGGAAACAAATTTTAAGTTTTCCTTACTCATAGAGTAATTGTAGTTTTTGGTGGTTTTGGTGTGGATATTCAATCATAGTGCAAATAAATGAGTGATTGATGTTAACTAAGTTTACACATGATGCTCAAACCCCTTCCTAATCCCCATAATATTATGACCTAGTGTGTAACGTTACATAATCATAGATATCATGAGGGTAATATTAAGGGATCAAATATAAATGAAAGTAATACTCCAAATGAAGATGCAAACAAAATATTACATTACAAGACCCTAAATATGAATGAGGGTTACATTACAAGACCATAAATATGAAAAGGTGTTATATTGCAAGACACTAAATATGAATAGGTGTTACATTAAATGACCCCAAATATCAATAGGTGTTACATTACGAGACCCCAAATATGAATAGGTGTTAAATTGCAAGACCCCAAATATGAATTGGTGTTACATTACAAGACACTATACATGAATGGGTGTTACATTACAAGACCCAAAATATGAATAGGTGTTACCGTGCAAGACCCCAAATATGAAGAGGTGTTACATTGCAAGACCCCAAATATGAATAGGTGTTACATTACAAGACCCTATATATGAATAGGTGTTACATTAAATGACCCCAAATATAAATTGGTGTTACATTACAAGACCCTAAATATGAATAGGTGTTACATTACAAGACCCCAAATATGATTACATGTTACATTACAAGACCCAAAATATGAATTGGTGTTACATTGCAAGACCCAAAATATGAATAAGTGTTACATTACAAGACCCCTAATATGAATAGGTGTTACATTACAAGACCCCAAATATGAATAAGTGTCACATTGCAAGACCCCAAACATGAATAGGTGTTATATTAAAAGACCCTAAATAGGAATAGGTGTTATATTACAAAACCCTATATATGAATGGGTGTTACATTACAAGACCCCAAATATGAACAGGTGTTACATTGCAAAATCCCAAATATGAATAGGTGTTACATTACAAGACCCTATATATGAATAGGTGTTACATTACAAGACCCCAAATATGAATATAACTTACATTACAAAACCCTCTATATGAATAGGTGTTACATTACAAGACCCCAAATATGATTAGGTGTTACATTGGAAGACCCCAAATATGAATAAGTGTTACATTGCAAGACCCAAAATATGAATAGGTGTTACATTACAAGACCCTATATATGAATGGGTGTTACATAAAAAGACCCCAAATATGAATAGGTGTTATATTACAATACCCTATACATGGTTAAATGTTACATTACAAGACCTCAAATATAAATTGGTGTTATATTGCAAGACACTAAATATGAATAGGTGCAACATTGCAAGAACCCAAATATAAATAGGTGGATCTTACAATGTAACACCTGTTAATATTTGGGGTCTTGTAATGTAACAACCATTCATATATAGGTTCTTGTAATGTAACACCAATGAATAAGTGTTACATTAAAAGACCCTAAATATGAATAGGTGTTACATTGCAAGAACCCAAATATAAATAGGTTGTTACATTGCAAGACCCAAAATATGATTAGGTGTTACATTGCAAGACCCCAAATATGAATAGGTGTTACATTAAAAGACCCAAAATATGAATAGGTGTTATATTACAAGACCCTATACATGAATAGATGTTACATTACAAGACCCCAAATATGAATTGGTGTTATATTGCAAGACCCCAAATATGAATAGGTGTTACATTGCAAGACCCCAAATATGAATAGGTGTTACATTGAAAGACCCCAAGGTGTTACATAATAAGACCCAATTATGAATTGCTGTTACATTGCAGGCCCCCAAATATTAATATGTGTTACATTGCAAGACCCTCAATATGAAGATGTGATACATTACAAGACCCTATATATGAATAGGTGTTACATTACGAGACTCTATATATAAATAGGTGTTACATTGCAAGAACCCAAATATAAATACGTGTTACATTGCAAGACCCCAAATATGATTAGGTGTTACATTGCAAGACCCCAAATATGAATAGGTGTTACATTAAAAGACCCCAACTATGAATAGGTGTTATATTACAAGACCCTATACATGAATAGATGTTACATTACAAGACCCCAAATATGAATTGGTGTTATATTGTAAGACCCCAAATATGAAAAGGTGTTACATTGCAAGACCCCAAATATGAATAGGTGTTACATTGAAAGACCCCAAATATGAATAGGTGTTACATTGCAAGAACCCAAATATGAATAGGTGTTACATTACAAGACCCTAAATATGAATAGGTGTTACATTGTAAGAACCAAAATATGAATAGGTGTTACATTAAAAACCCTAAATATGAATAGGTGTTACATTACAAGAACCTATATATGAATAGGTGTTACATTACAAGACCCCAGATATGAACAGGTGTTACGTTGCAAGATCACAAATATGAATAGGTGTTACATTACAAGACCCTATATATGAATTGGTGTTACCTTACAAGACCCTAAATATGATTAGGTGTTACATTGCAAGACCCCAAATATAAATAGGTGTTACATTACAAGACCCTAAATATTAATAGGTGTTACATTGCAAGACCCAAAATCTGAATAGGTGTTACATTACAAGACCCCAAATATGAACAGGTGTTACATTGCAAGATCCCTAATATGAATAGGTGTTACATTACAAGATCCTATATATGAATAGGTGTTACATTGCAAGACCCTATATATGAATAGGTGTTTCATTACAAAACCCCAAATATGAATTGGTGTTACATTGCAAGACCCCAAAAATGAATAGGGGATACATTGCAAGACCCCAAATATGAATAGGTGTTACATTACAAGACCCTATATGTGAATAGGTGTTACCTTTAAACACCACAAATACAAGACCCCAAATATGAACAGGTGTTACATTGCAAGATCCCTAATATGAATTGGAGTTACATTACAAGACCCTATATATGAATAGGTGTTACATTGCAAGACCCTATATATGAATAGGTGTTACATTACAAAACCCCAAATATGAATTGGTCTTACATTGCAAGACTCCAAATATGAATAGGGAATACATTGCAAGAACACAAATATGAATAGGTGTTACATTACAAGACACCTATGATGAATAGGTGTTACATTACAAGACCCCAAATATGATTAGCTGTTACATTACATGACTCTATATATGAATTGGTGTTACATTACAAGACCCTTTATATGAATAGGTGTTACATTATAAGACCCAATTATGAATTGCTGTTACATTGCAGGCCCCCAAATATGAATAGGTGTTACATTAAAAGACCCTATATATGAATGGGTGTTACATTACAAGACCCCAAATATGAATAGGTGTTACCTTACAAGACCCCAAATATGAATATATGTTACATTGCAAGAACCCAAATATAAATAGGTGTTACATTGCAAGACCCCAAATAAGATTAGGTGTTACATTGCAAGACCCCAAATATGAATAGGTGTTACATTACGAGACCCTATATATAATGGGTTTACATTAAAAGACCCCAAATATGAATAGGTGTTATATTACAAGACCCTATTCATGAATAGATGTTACATTACAAGACCCCAAATATGAATAGGTGTTACATTACAAGACCCCAAATATGAAAAAGTGTTACATTACAAGACCCCTAATATGAATATATCTTACATTACAAGACCCTATATATGAAAACGTGTTACATTGCAAGACCCACCAATTATGAACAGGTGTTACATTGCAAGATCCCAAATATGAATAGGTGTTACATTACAAGACCCTATATATGAATGGGTGTTACATTAAAAGACCCCAAATATGAATAGGTGTTATATTACAAGACCCTACACAAGATTATATGTTACATTACAAGACTCTAAATATAAATTGGTGTTATACTGCAAGACCCCACATATGAATAGGTTTTACATTACAAGACCCTATATATGAATAGGTGTTACATTGCAAGATCCCAAATATGAATAGGTGTTACATTACAAGACCCTATATATGAATAGGTGTTACATTGCAAGACCCTATATATGAATAGGTGTTACATTACAAAACCCCAAATATGAATATGAGGCATTACATTACAAGACCCCAATTATGAATAGGTGTTACATTACCTGACCCTAAATATGAATAGATGTTACATTACAAGACCCCAATTACTAATAGGTGTTACATTGCAAGACCCCAAATATGAATAGGTGTTACATTACAAGACCCTAAATATGAATAGGTGTCCCAATGCAAGACCCCAAACATGAATAGGTGTTATATTAAAAGACCCTAAATAGGAATAGGTGTTATATTACAAAACCCTATATATGAATGGGTGTTACATTACAAGACCCCAAATATGAACAGGTGTTACATTGCAAAATCCCAAATATGAATAGGTGTTACGTTACAAGACCCTATATATGAATAGGCGTTACATTACAAGACCCCAAATATGAATATAACTTACATTACAAGACCCTGTATATGAATAGGTGTTACATTACAAGACCCCAAATATGATTAGGTGTTACATTGGAAGACCCCAAATATGAATAAGTGTTACATTGCAAGACCCAAAATATGAATAGTTGTTACATTACAAGACCCTATATATGAATGGGTGTTACATTACAAGACCCCTAATATGAATAGGTGTTACATTACAAGACCCTAAATATGATTAGGTGTTACATTACATGACTCTATATATGAATTGCTGTTACATAACAAGACCCAACTTATGAATAGGTGTTACATTATAAGACCCAATTATGAATCGCTGTTACATTGCAAGCCCCTAAATATGAATAGGTGTTACATTACAAGACCCTATATGTGAATAGGTATTACATTACATGACCTTATATATGAATATGTGTTACATTACAAGACCCCAAATATGATTAGGTGTTACCTTACAAGACCCCGAATATGAATAGGTGTTACATTGTAAGACCCCAAATATGAATAGGTGTTACATTGCAAAACCCCAAATATGAATAGGTGTTACATTAAAAGATCCTAAATATGAATAGGTGTTACATTACAAGAACCTATATATGAATGGTTGTTACATTACAAGACCCCAAATATTAACAGGTGTTACATTGTAAGATCACAAATATGAATAGGTGTTACATTGCAAGAACCCAAATATAAATAGGTTGTTACATTGCAAGACCCAAAATATGATTAGGTGTTACATTGCAAGACCCCAAATATGAATAGGTGTTACATTAAAAGACCCAAAATATGAATAGATGTTATATTACAAGACCCTATACATGAATAGATGTTACATTACAAGACCCCAAATATGAATTGGTGTTATATTGCAAGACCCCAAATATGAATAGGTGTTACATTGCAAGACCCCAAATATGAATAGGTGTTACATTGAAAGACCCCAAGGTGTTACATCATAAGACCCAATTATGAATTGCTGTTACATTGCAGGCCCCCAAATATGAATAGGTGTTACATTACAAGACCCTATATATGAATAGGTCTTACATTACATGACCCTATATATGAATATGTGTTACATTGCAAGACCCTCAATACGAAGAGGTGATACATTACAAGACCCTATATATGAATAGGTGTTACATTACGAGACCGTATATATAAATAGGTGTTACATTGCAAGAACCCAAATATAAAGAGGTGTTACATGGCAAGACCCCAAATATGATTAGGTGTTACATTGCAAGACCCCAAATATGAATAGGTGTTACATTAAAAGACCCAACTATGAATAGGTGTTATATTACAAGACCCTATACATGAATAGATGTTACATTACAAGACCCCAAATATGAATTGGTGTTATATTGCAAGACCCCAAATATGAAAAGGTGTTACATTGCAAGACCCCAAATATGAATAGGTGTTACATTGAAAGACCCCAAATATGAATATGTGTTACATTGCATGAACCCAAATATGAATAGGTGTTACATTACAAGACCCTAAATATGAATAGGTGTTACATTGTAAGAACCAAAATATGAATAGGTGTTACATTAAAAACCCTAAATATGAATAGGTGTTACATTACAAGAACCTATATATGAATGGGTGTTACATTACAAGACCCCAAATATGAACAGGTGTTACGTTGCAAGATCACAAATATTAATTGGTGTTACATTACAAGACCCTATATATGAATTGGTGTTACCTTACAAGACCCTAAATATGATTAGGTGTTACATTGCAAGACGCCAAATATAAATAGGTGTTACATTACAAGACCCTAAATATGAATAGGTGTTACATTGCAAGACCCAAAATCTGAATAGGTGTTACATTACAAGACCCCAAATATGAACAGGTGTTACATTGCAAGATCCCTAATATGAATAGGTGTTACATTACAAGACCCTATATATGAATAGGTGTTACATTGCAAGACCCTATATATGAATAGGTGTTACATTACAAAACCCCAAATATGAATTGGTGTTACATTGCAAGACCCCAAAAATGAATAGGGGATACATTACAAGACCCTATATGTGAATAGGTGTTACCTTTAAAGACAACAAATATGAATAGGTGTTATAATACAAGACCCTATACATGAATAGATGTTACATTACAAGACCCCAAATATGAATTGGTGTTATATTGCAAGAACCCAAATATGAATAGGTGTTACATTACATGACTCTATATATGAATTGGTGTTACATTACAAGACCGTATATATGAATAGGTGTTACATTACAAGACCCTAAATATGAACCGGTGTTACATTGCAAGATCCCAAATATAAATAGGTGTTACATTAAAAGACCCTATATATGAATGGGTGTTACATTACAAGACCCCAAATATGAATAGGTGTTACCTTACAAGACCCCAAATATGAATATGTGTTACATTGCAAGAACCCAAATATAAATAGGTGTTATATTGCAAGACCCCAAATATGATTAGGTGTTACATTGCAAGACCCCAAATATGAATAGGTGTTACATTAAAAGACCCCATATATGAATAGGTGTTACATTAAAAGACCCCAAATATGAATCGGTGTTTTATTACAAGACCCTATACATGAATAGATGTTACATTACAAGACCCCAAATATGAATTGGTGTTATATTGCAAGACCCCAAATATGAATAGGTGTTACATTGCAAGACCCCAAATATGAATAGGTGTTACATTGAAAGACCCCAAGGTGTTACATTATAAGACCCAATTATGAATTGCTGTTACATTGCAGGCCCCCAAATATGAATAGGTGTTACATTACAAGACCCTATATATGAATAGGTCTTACATTACATGACCCTATATATGAATATGTGTTACATTGCAAGACCCTCAATATGAATAGGTGATACATTACAAGACCCTATATATGAATAGGTGTTACATTACAAGACCCCAAATATGAATACGTGTTACATTGCAAAATCCCAAATATGAATAGGTGTTACATTAAAAGACCCTATATATGAATGGGTGTTACCTTACAAGACCCCAAATATGATTATGTGTTACATTGCAAGACCCCAAATAAGAATACGTGTTACATTGCAAGACCCCAAATATAAATAGGTGTTACATTACGAGACCCTATATATAAATAGGTGTTACATTGTAAGAACCAAAATATGAATAGGTGTTACATTAAAAACCCTAAATATGAATAGGTGTTACATTACAAGAACCTATATATGAATGGGTGTTATCTTACAAGACCCCAAATATGAACAGGTGTTACATTGCAAGATCACAAATATGAATAGGTGTTACATTACAAGACCCTATATATGAATTGGTGTTACCTTACAAGACCCCAAATATGATTAGGTGTTACATTGCAAGACCCCAAATATAAATAGGTGTTACATTACAAGACCCTAAATATGAATAGGTGTTACATTGCAAGACCCCAAATATGAATGGGTGTTACATTACAAGGCCCAAATATGAACAGGTGTTACATTGCAAGATCCCTAATATGAATTGGAGTTACATTACAAGACCCTATATATGAATAGGTGTTACATTGCAAGACCCTATATATGAATAGGTGTTACATTACAAAACCCCAAATATGAATTGGTGTTACATTGCAAGACTCCAAATATGAATAGGGAATACATTGCAAGAACACAAATATGAATAGGTGTTACATTACAAGACTCCTATGATGAATAGGTGTTACATTACAAGACCCCAAATATGATTAGCTGTTACATTACATGACTCTATATATGAATTGGTGTTACATTACAAGACCCTTTATATGAATAGGTGTTACATTATAAGACCCAATTATGAATTGCTGTTACATTGCAGGCCCCCAAATATGAATAGGTGTTACATTACAAGACCCTAAATATGAATAGGTTATACATTACAAGACCCTATATATGAATTGGTGTTACATTACAAGACCCAAAATATGAACAGGTGTTACATTGCAAGATCCCAAATATGAATAGGTGTTACATTAAAAGACCCTATATATGAATGGGTGTTACATTACAAGACCCCAAATATGAATAGGTGTTACCTTACAAGACCCCAAATATGAATATATGTTACATTGCAAGAACCCAAATATAAATAGGTGCTACATTGCAAGACCCCAAATGAGATTAGGTGTTACATTGCAAGACCCCAAATATGAATAGGTGTTACATTACGAGACCCTATATATAATGGGTTTACATTAAAAGACCCCAAATATGAATAGGTGTTATATTACAAGACCCTATTCATGAATAGATGTTACATTACAAGACCCCAAATATGAATAGGTGTTACATTACAAGACCCCAAATATGAATAGGTGTTACATTACAAGACCCCTAATATGAATATATCTTACATTACAAGACCCTATATATGAAAACGTGTTACATTGCAAGACCCCCCAATTATGAACAGGTGTTACATTGCAAGATCCCAAATATGAATAGGTGTTACATTACAAGACCCTATATATGAATGGGTGTTACATTAAAAGACCCCAAATATGAATAGGTGTTATATTACAAGACCCTACACAAGATTATATGTTACATTACAAGACTCTAAATATAAATTGGTGTTATATTGCAAGACCCCACATATGAATATGTGTTACATTACAAGACCCTATATATGAATAGATGTTACATTGCAAGACCCCAAATATGAATGGGTGTTACATTACACGACCCCAAATATGAATAGGTTTTACATTACAAGACCCTATATATGAATAGGTGTTACATTGCAAGACCCTATATATGAATAGGTGTTACATTACAAAACCCCAAATATGAATTGGTGTTACATTGAAAGACCCCAAATATGAACAGGTGTTACATTGCAAGATCCCAAATATGAATAGGTGTTACATTACAAGACCCTATATATGAATAGGTGTTACATTGCAAGACCCTATATATGAATAGGTGTTACATTACAAAACCCCAAATATGAATATGAGGCGTTACATTACAAGACCCCAATTATGAATAGGTGTTACATTACCTGACCCTAAATATGAATAGATGTTACATTACAAGACCCCAATTACTAATAGGTGTTACATTACAAGACCCTAAATATGAATAGATGTTACATTACAAGACCCCAATTATGAATAGGTGTTACATTACAAGACCCTAAATATGAATTGATTTTACATTACAAGACCCCAAATATTAATTGATGTTACATTTTGCAAGTACAAAGTAACTCTGTTGTTTCTTTAGATACAAAACTTTATTACAGTCGACAATATTTCACATTGTCCTCAACGAATCCGAGAGAAATAAAGTGAAAAAAAATTTTTTCCTAGAAACGCCGGAGTTTCTATTCGTGGGAGACGAATTATCAAACACTGACCTCATTGCTTTATCCCGTCCGACTCACAGGGCTGTTCGTCCCTAGGTTCCGAACCTGTGCCTCCAACTGCGATCTTCTGCTTCCGAATTTCTGAACTAAGTGAATTCGCTTCGAAATCTTTTTATATTTTCTTCTACTTTTTCTACTTTTTACGTAATTGCTAAAAACTTTCCAGTGTTACGTCATCACTTAATTTTTCCAGCCATGCGCCATCACTCAATCCTCAGCAGGCGTAATTCTTATCTTTTCAAAACAAGTTGTAAATTTCATAAACTGCCCTTTAGTGTGACACGTGCACCATTTGACTTGACACTTTAATTCAAAGCCTTTAACTAACTCACAATTTATTACTGAAAATATAACGATTAACAAATATAATCAATCCTTGATTATATTACATTGTGCTCACTTATAAATATGAGTATTCATTTATGATAAATAAAACTGGGTTGTGAAGCGTGGATTTATTTGATAGAAATTAAGTTCAAAATTGAAACTTAAACCATCATGGCTCAGTTAGTTATTCTTGATTTGTACTGTTCCTTGTCATACATTCATTATTCAAGTTTACTGCAGTAAGAAAGAAACTAAAAATTTGACAGTCATTTAAAAATATAAAAAGAAACACTGAAGCAAAATTATGTTTCAATATTATTCGGGAAATAATATATCAACACTTTCGTTCATTTCGATATTTATAAAATGCGACATATCATTCTCCAACATTCAGTAATTTTCATATTCTTCATGTACTATTGACCAATTTTGTAAATACTTCTTCATCAAAGGCTCAGAATAAAATCTTTTTCTCTTCGTATCTTAAATCTGATCGCAGAATGAATTTACCAAGAGCAATATTTAAAACTGGGCTTAAAAAGTAAAAAAAAAAAGCATCAAAATTAAATGAAGAAAGTAACCTTATCGAGAGCAGAAAAAAAAAACTGAACAGCCGAATGGGAACAGGAAAAAAACAGGCGGGAAAGGAAACCTTTCTCAAAATAACAATGTCGACCAAATTAGATATGATGACATCAAAATGTCAAAGAAATAAACAAATAAAGAAACTTGAAAAAAAAAACAGCGAAAACTCTTAAACGCTTCGAATTTCTCCGGCTATCAATGGCTGAAAAAGTTCAACTGTCAGCTGAGTTATTTGACTGATCGTATAAAAAAATTTTTTTTTTAGATATTTATCAATTGTCCGTGCTGTCAGCGCAACTTGATGATGATAATAATTACAAATATTTCTCTCTCAAAGTACGAGAATGAGTCAAAGACTTTGCAATATTTCCGTACGTACCAGTTTGCGGTGCGTATATCACATGACCAAAGCAGTTCAAGCCGTGATAAGTACCTGCTGTGGTTGGTAGAATCATGAAAGTTGGTGCGCTGACACGTTGTGCATCGCTTCAGTCCGTGTGTGATTTGAAAACCGTACAGACAAATTTTCAACCTTGTCTAATTCGGAAACTTATGCTTTACGAATTCGAAGTGAGACATAACACCGCGGAAACAAACAAAAATATCTCTTGGGTGAAAGACACAGTCGATTACAATACAGAGTAACCAAATGGTTCAAGATATTTTCGCTCCGGTTGCAAATAACTTTCATGACCATGCAAAGTCAGATGGACCTAAAAACCGTAAATTCAGAGCTGTGCTCCAAGCCATAGTGGCAAATCCGGCTAGTAGCAGTCAGAGAGTATCAGGAGAGCTCATCATCTGTGCAGTGTGGTTTATTACCTTCACGACCTTGGGAAAGTACCCGGAATTACTGAATTGTCTTTCACGTGACTAAAATATGTCAAAAATTTTAATTCACTATAGAAGTTCTCTAGATAAACAACACACTTGTGAATTCGTTTTCACATGAAAAAACAGAGCTGGAAATGTCTAACTGCCACTACCTTCACACATTGCATGTTCTCAACAATTTCCAAATGGTGACTACGGAGGAAGGTTTGGATTTTACGAATAGGAAATAGTCTTAGGGAGATGAGGATGTTGGTACCATCAGGAATATTCTTTTTAGTTCAAAACTTGCTCACTGAAAATATATTGCCATCTCCGAAGCTTTGTCTGGTCTGGCATAAGACCTGAAATACAAGATACCTTGTAACAATCGAAACAGAGAGTGAGGCACTTTGAAACCAATTTTACGTAGATTTTACGCATGCAAAAATTAACGGAATGTTTTCACGCATATTCAAGGTTAAAATCAATCAAAAAATTTTCAATAAGTTTTGCCAACCTGCAAAAAGTCAATCTCATTACATCCTAGACGGATCTTATGCGCACAAATATGTATCTACTAAACCTCTCAGTCACAAGCAGTATGTGACAGCAGGTCAATTTTTAAGCTTGTTTGAATTCAGGGTTTTTCTTCTCCCAGATTGGTTGCCTTACCAAAGATAACGAACCTTGACTATCCTATTATTTATTCATAATTGGAAGTTGAGAGAAGAAATTTCCAAAGGTATCATCTCG
Source organism: Sepioteuthis lessoniana (assembly GCA_963585895.1). Lineage (NCBI taxonomy): Eukaryota > Metazoa > Mollusca > Cephalopoda > Myopsida > Loliginidae > Sepioteuthis > Sepioteuthis lessoniana. Next base: position 106,249,821 of record OY757918.1, read on the forward strand.
AAGCAAAATGCAAACAGCCCCTTCCAGGTTTTGAACTCGGGTCATCGATTCCATTTCCTTCTATAATAGCTGTTACGCTTAGTCCACCTCATATATACGAGTAAAAGATGCTTGTGAAACCAATAAATTACGCACACACACACACACACACACACAATATATATATATATATATATATATATATATATATATATATATATTATCAGAGTGTTGGTTGTCACTAAATCATTTTGTGGGTATATATCGAACCAAGCGCAATAAAATATGGAGAGTGCTCAATATCCCTGATAGAGCTATCATATAATAATAAATAAATATATATTAGATATATATATATATATTTAATCCACGGAAAATAATCTGCAACCCTGGGTTTGATGAAGTTTTTGCAAAACAATAATCATCAGGCAGTTAAGAAGATGATTGTTGTTTTGCAAAAAACTTCATGAAACCCAAGGTTGCAGATTCTTTTCCATGGATTATATATATATATATATATATATATATAATATATTTATCTATTGTTAATATATATATATATATATATATATATATATATATATATTTATCTATTGTTAATATATATATATATATATATATATATATAATATATTTATCTATTGTTAATATATATATATATATTTATCTATTGTTAATATATATATATATATATATATATATATATATATATTAACACAAAAAGAAAAAAATTACGTTCTTGGTATCATTATAAATTTATTTCAGGCTCTTATAAGTTCTTATAAGTTTAACTTATATTTTTTTTACAAAAACTTTCTTCTGATGAGATATTCAAAATTTTAATTAGATGTTTTCCTATTGCTTCCGGCGAGAATTGAATCTGAAAGAAATTCTTTATTTTTATTTTCTTAAATTTAAAATAATTTATTTTATTCATTTATTAAACAAGAAAAAATTAATTAAAGTTGAAGATATATTTATTGAATATCTCATCTGAAGAAAGTTTTTATAAAAAAATAACTTACAAGTTAAAATTATGCGAACTTATAAGAGCCTGAAATATATTTATAATGATATCAAGAAAGATTTTTTTTTCTTTTTGTCTTAATATAAAAGATTTTTTAGCCTTACACGTTGAGTCTTGATGTAGTAATTTACTAAGTTTTTTGCTTTGACGTGGCACAAGGCCATATATAAATGAGGCTTGAACTCCCTTGTATGTATCATTAATCCCAAATTGATTATACATCAATAGCCGTTACACTCTAATTGGATACTCCTACCACTTGGATTTCTTCCTTGGATCATATATATATATATATATATATATATATATATATAAATAAAAATGTAAATGTTTGTTACTAACCGATAATCTCCAGTTTTATAGCACTAATTGGTTTAAAATTTTCAGAGAGTATTTTATTCGAATTCAGGAGTGTTTTATGTACTTATTATCCAAAAATATTCCAATAATCAAAAAAAATATTTCTAATAAGTCGTTTTTCTCCGAGAAAAGCCGAACGCGAATAATGATGGAAAATATTACTTCTATTTTCCAAGAATTTGTCGGGAACGAATAAATAAATAAAAAATTTTAAATTAAAAATAAAAAGAATAAATAAATAAATAAAAAGAAAACTATTAAATTTACAGAAAACTCCCAGATATCCATAACGGGAAAAGGGGATGACGCATGCGTAAAAGAAAAAAGGCTTTCATTTTGACAAATGGAGCAAAGTATTCTTTCCCTTTCAGGCCGTGTCCGTCGAACCAATAACACCATTTTGCTGTCTGGTGTTTTGGGCACTACGCATACGTCTTTGGTAGCAGTCCTCTCTCTATCAGTCAGCATTATGCTGAAATATACAAGACCCACGAATGAACTGTAAACTAACTCTTACCGGACTTTGACAAAACTTCCAAAAGAAAACTAACCCTTATGGAAGCCCGAAATACCAAATACGGACACATACATACATGAAACGAATTAATGTATTTTTGACACCTTAAACTGGGGGATTCAACCATTTCAATGTATTCAGGAATAAACCCTCATCCACGGAATAGTTGTTGAACCCAGTAAATAAAGGAAAGTATTAAAGAAACGTCTTCGTCTCTTATCTATTTCTATCTTTTCTTTTGGTATATTTCTTTTGGGACTTTCTTTGGGCAATGCATTGCGCCGGCCAGTCAACGTGGGGTAAAATAATATAACCAAAATATGGAGTCAGATATCTAACGGCAACACAGGCTTGCCCCTAACCCCTGATTCCTCAGCCACTTAAACCTCACAAATTTTACTCGTGATTTTTTTCCGCTTTATTGGTTGAATTAAACGGAGACACTAAACATTAAACCATATTTCGTTGGTTCAGTAGTAAGTAATTTTTTTTATTCTAACGAATTGTTTACAAAATATTTTCTTATATTTTTTCAACATTAACGAAAGACATCCATTAAAAAGTTTTCTTTCTTAAACCATATTTCGTTGGTTCAGTAGTAACAAATTGTTTACTAAATATTTTATTTTCTTTTTTTAATATGACATGTTTTTCTCTTATTTCTTTCGTTTATTATTATCGCTAAGACACTAAACATTAAACCATATTTCGTCAGTTCAGTAGTAACGAATTGTTTACTAAATATTTTCTTTTCTTTTTCTGTTTAACTTCAACGTAAAAAGTTTTCTTTCGTTAATAAACTTTAGAAATATTAGAAACATGCATTTTCTTTTTTTTTTTTTTTTTTTTCGCATTTAAACAAACTGGGCCACAGCAACGCGTGGCCGGGTACAGCTAGTATATATATATATATATAAAAACTAAAATAATTGTTATGGTACCTTTTTTTGGCCATTTATTACTTTATTTGTTTATCTGTTGATAATTTGATGCCTTTTGTTTTTTGTCTTTTTTTAAACACGATCATCAAATAAAAGTTTTTGGGAAGCAATAAAACATTTTTTGTTTCCAAAAATCTGTTGAATGTTCTTATTCTTTTTCTTAACTGCATATCAACTCTTTTTTAATGCCGAAATTACATTCAGCTGCGAATTTTTAATAATGATGATTGAATTTTTAATTTTCCATTGTTTTAATTGCACCTTTTTTTATTAATCTAAAATCATTTATTTGTATGGTTTCAAGTATTCTTGTTTAATCATAATAATTCCCTTACAATTATATGGTTGAAAGTAACTATTCCAATTCAATATCTTTGCCGACTCAGATGATCAAGCGCTTCTTGCAAATACACCTACCCAGGCCAAATCCCTTATGTATAGCCTGGAGCAAGCAGCAAGAGGTATGTGCTTCTACTTGAAAACAAATAAAACATAGTTTATATTTCAAACAACTAGGATCCATCTCAACTTTAAGTAGCAAGCCATTGAAATTTATAAACCAGTTGAAATACTTCGGCTACAATATCTCATCGACTGAAAGCAATGTCATCATAGGTATAGAGAAGGCATAGAAGGCTAATGACATGTTTTCGATCATATGGAAATCTTCATCTCTCTGATATAATAAAACGGTATCTCTTCCAAACTGTAGCTGTGTGAGTACTATTGTATGGATGCACTTCTTGAACTCCAACGAAACGCTTGAAGAAAACGATACAAGAATACAATTTGCTGTTTTGAACAAATCCTTGAAAAAGGATCCCACAAAAGAGCAGATTCATGGCCACTTATCTCCCATCTTACAAACTATTCAAGGAAGATTAACAAGACATGCTGGGGAAGTAAAGACAAACTTATAACTGGCATGGACTCCGACGCATGGACGCGACAGTGTTGGCCGAACAGCAAGGACTTAGATATGTCAGCTATGTGTGGACACTAGATGCAGTCTATACGAACTGACAGAATTGATGGGTCAGAGAACACTGTGCTATCAGCACAACATGATAATAATAATAATAATAATAATAATAATAATAATAATAATAATAATAATAATGTGGGTTCCAACCGTTCCACAGCGACACGTCGTTAGACGGTTGCTAATCATTCAAAATTTTACTATATATATATATATATTGTGGGGTCAGTATACTCGGGTTAAAAAAAAAAGAAATAATATCTTATTTTCCTGTCCAAAATACAATGCAAATTTATAAAAACAACGCGAAGAAACGATTTCTTAAAGACAAGAGGAAAACAGAAATAACCCAACATTTATATACATATTAACATTTGCATTTTACAAACTTATTTTTTAGTATTTTATTGTGCTGTGGTCAGAAACCACCAGTTCAAAAATTCAAAAGGTCGTCAATGTTCTTGTCAAGAAGTTAATGTGGGTGTATGTGCGCGTAAGAATGTATGTTTGACTGCTTACCGAATATTTGTGTGTGTGGAGGTGTGAAATCTAATTGAGGTGGTTCCATAAGAAAATAAACAGACAGAAAGATGGTAAGACTTACTTTCGCCACCATTAGGAGTGCTATATTTTGGGTGTGTGAACTCGCAGTTGATATCGTATCGAAATAGAATGTTAGCATGTCGATGTAGCTACGAGTGTGTGTTGTCGATACAAGGGAGAAGCCTTGTCAGAGTATCGTATGTCCAATCGCTTGCTTTGTGTTTCAGTTGCCACCGAAAGTGTGAATAAATATATCTCCGAATCATGTGACAGGATCTAAACAAAGGTCTTTATTCCTGCGGGGGGAATCGCCTCAGTGGCAAGTTCATTTGGAGTTCAACTGCATGGACGTACGCAAAAGCACAGCACGTAACTATCCTGTCCAATCCAATTCCAGAAACCAATTATTTCATTTTGGATTGTGCATTTCCTTTGAACTCGTTTAATTTTTCTTAAATTAATCGAAGGTTTGTTTACATTCCCGCTGGTTTGTATCAGTAACAGTTAGCAGCACTTTACAAAGTATTTCCCTTTATCTTAAGTAAACAAGTACTGTTATATCTTATTATTATTATCTTTGGTAATAAGAAAAGATTTTTTAAATCATTGTTATATTTTGACCCTCGACCGAGCCGTCAATCAAGAGATGCACCTGTGTAATTAAGCGGAAACAGGTGGACGGCAAACAAAAATATAACCAGGACAGACGGCTTGAGTCAGTTGGAGATAGGATGCCAGCGGAGTGAGAACCAGCTCCAGACAGAGGGCTTGGGTCCTCAGTGACCCACGGTTGAGCAGCCCAGCCAGAATATGAAAGAAGTGCTGCTATGGTCAGAAGAACTTGGGGTCAATATGTAGCAGTCTGTCCCCGTCTCCAACTCACCTCTCACAAACAAGAAACATCACCCTTACGAGAATAAAGTGTGAGAGGTATATTTTCATAAAGAAGTGTGTTAGTTCGTTCATTGAAGTTCGTCAGTATGTTGATTATGTTCCGCATATATTTGTATTATGTATATGTATGCGGCTCTATAACATCAGTAGACAAATCAGAGGAATTGTCGCAGATGCATCAAAATATAATCAAAATCACCATGCAATTGCGGAGTCTGTTACAAATAGAAAAATTTCCGTGTTTTCGTTTGGATTTCAAAAATCGATCCTACTCACCGAACAGGGGTTGACGTAGGCCGAACTCATTCTCCAGAGAGCAACTTACCGACGATACCTGTTGGTATCGTTATGAATTTGGAAAGGAAGCAAAGAAATGCACAAAACTAGGCAACTTCAATTCATGGACCTTCCACATTTCTACACAACACGAGGGACACGATTACTCCGGCAGCAAGTGAAGACGATATTAGCTGCTGGATTAGAACAAAAAGTTTTTCTATTTTACATCCGAGACAAAAATACCGGATATTTATTTCAAGTCGACTCCGAGGCACAAATCAGGAACCTCAAAGCGAAAACAGTTCCTAATAAATACATAATCCCACATTTACAGGATTTTGCCATAGATTTACCGGTAAGAACGGTTTTGACAAAACTGGTTTTGGTTAAGGTATACCAACAAACGGCTCATTAGCCAAGTGGGTAGAGTGTTCGCCAATGGCACGGCAGACCTGGGTTCAATCCCAGGTCACGTCATACCAAAGACTTTAAAAATGGTACTTGGTACCACCTCCCTTAACACTCAGCAATATAAGGTACGTATCAAGGGTAAAGTGTAGAAATCCAGTGAAAGGAGTAGCGCCCTCCTCTACACCTCGGTGTAGTAGGTATTGAAAAGGTAGCCTTTCGGTCACCCTGGACTAAGGTCGCCATCTTTACTTACCAAATTCCACTAGCTGAAGTAGACATAAAGAAAGCAGCAATTACCACTCCTTTTAGACGTTATAAATTCACGAGGATGTCATTTGGGTTACGTAACATCGCTCAACCTTTTCTGAGATTAATTGATAAAGTTTTGAGAGGGCTGATTTTTGCTTTTGCTTAAATGTTAGTCGTGATAGAAAAGAACATCAAAACCATATATAAACCATATATATAAAACCACATTTTGAGAGATTAGCGCATTTCGGGTGAAAAATCGATATACATAAATATGATTTAGCTATTTCAAAATTGAATTTCTTGAGCCATTTAATCGACAAACACAGAATCACACCAATTCCTGTGAAAAGTAAAAGCAATACATCATTTCCTGCAGAAACATTTCGACTACGAAGAATTCGCGGTTTAATAAACTGCTATCATAAATTTATTCCAGGTTGTTCAAGAATTTTGCCTACACTGTTGCAAAAACAAAATAATAAGAATGCAAAAATACTTATAGACGCAGAAGGGTTAATAGAATTTCATGAGGCTTAAAAAAAGAGTTTTTAGGTTTTACCAAACTCTCCGATATCAGTAATGATGCTAACTCAACATTCACATAGACGACCGACGCTTTAAGAGATTCAATCGGAGGTGTTCTACATCAGAAGCAAAATGGCTCAGAAAAGTTAATTTCGTTTTTGTCGATAAGATTAAACAACGCACAATAAAAATACAGTAGCTTCTCGACGGGGTTACTTGTAATTTATTCATCCATAAGGCATTTTCAACATCTGCTCGAAGGACGAAATTTTTGTGCTTTCACAGATCGCAAACTTCTTACTAACGCCTTACACGTGAATAAAGAAAAATATACACCCCGAGATACCCGACAACTGGATTATATATCCCAATTTACTCCGGATATCCGTTACATTAAAGGTTCAAACAATATTGTGGTAGAAACACTCGCGCTGCACGATACAATCTATTTATTGTGTAACCCAAACCTTCGACCTTATTGCAGCTGATCAACAAAAAGATTCCACAGTGAACAAATTAAAAGAGGATACTTGTTTACTATTGAAAAAACACCGCGTCCCATTTGGAACTAGAGACCTTTACACATTCAAAGATCTTCATGAATGTGAATATGTTTTCTTATGAAACGATGTCCTAAAAAGGCCTCTTTGCCCTACTTACTCAGGAACTTTCAAGTTGTCGACAAGAAACCTAACTATTCTACAATTAGGAAAAAATACATACACCATTTTGTCTCCATAAACAGACTAAAACCGGCATACTTGGATTTTGCAAGAAAGAATTAAACGACGGATCATTTTATGCCTTCGCTGAATACCAAAGTGGGCAAACTATTTTTCATGCCGATACATACACCTACAAACATCACAAGATCGGGTAGACATGTACATTAGCTTACTCATTTTTTCAATACTTACTAATCTGCGGGAGTGAGATTGTAGGATATAAAATCCTATATTTTACAAACACAAATAAGTAATAAACGACTACACATACAGCGAATCAGAATCACTAAAACAAAAACTTTAGTACAAATCAGTAAAAAAAAATTAGGATCCAAAATTTGATGATTAGTTTCTGGAATATGCTTAGACAAGATAGTCACTTGTTGTGCTTTCGCCTACGTCCGCGCAGCTGAACTCGAAATAACCGCGCAGCTAGGACGATTTTCCGCGCAGAAATAAAAAAAAAACTTTCGTTTGGAATCATTCACGGGATCAGAAGATCTATTTATCCACGCTTTCGGCGGCAACTAAAACATACAACAAACGACCGGATATGCGAGAGCTCGACAAAATTTCTCTCTAGAAACGACAACATACACTCGCAGCTGCATTGACATGCTAAGAACGACTGAAATTCTCTTTCGTTACTATTACAACTGGGAATCCATAAACGCAAAAAAAAATATTCATAGTCGTGGCAAATGTAAATTTTACCATCTTTCTGTCTGTTCATTTTTTTTATGAAACTATCGCAATAAGGTTTTACATATCTCCACACACAGACACAAACATACTCTCCGCTAATATTAGCTTCACTCTTACGTGCACATACAGACACCTTATATTAACTTCTTAACAAGAACATCGACGAATTTTTGTCCTTGTGGTTTCTTACGCCCACACATAAAGCGGATCAGAATAGCTAAAACAAAACATTTTGTACAAATCATTAAAAAAATAGGATCAAAAATTAAATAAATGGATAGTCACGTGGTGTTATTTTCACCTACGTCCGCACAGTGGAACTCCAATTGAAATTGTCTCGGGACAATTTTCTGCGCAGAAATCTTTCATTTGGAGCTGGTCACTTGACTAGGAGATCTATTTATTCCCACTTCCTACGGCAACTAACACTCCGCAACATACGACCAGTGAACTGGACACGCGAGAGCTCACACACAGCAACACAGGGCCAACAAACAGACATGCGAAAGATCGATAAGATTCCCCTCATAGTAATGACGACACACTAACGGCTACATTCACATGTTAACACCGACCAAAATTACATTTCGTTATTCTGACAACTGCGAGTTCGGACATTCAAAAAACAACGTTCATAGTCGTGGCGTAAGTACGTTTACCATCTTTCTGTCTGCCCATTTTCTTATGGAACAGCCTCAGTTAGATTTCATGTTTAGAACCACTCACCCACCCACACATACATTCAATCAGCAGTCATACATTCCGCTTTCATACTCACGCGCAGATATATATACACATTATATCAACTTCTTATCAAAAATGTTGATGAACTTTTGAACTTTTGGTCTCTTACGACTTCAACATAACATCATCATCATCATCATGTCGTACCACCAGCACGGATATTCCTGACCCTCTCTCGCCACTTTTCCCTATCGTTCATCGCCTCTGGCAGGTCTTCTGAGCTACATCCTGTGTTCCCACACAGCTGCTGTATGTATGTTCGAGCTGGTCGTCCGGCTTTAGCTCGGCCATATGTGGGGGCCCATAGGAGTACATCACTTATGAGCTCGTCCCTACGCCTCCAGCAGTGTCCTGAGTGCCTGGTTCGTCTAACTTGGATAGTTTTCGTGATGGGGGGTAGGTGGCCGTATAGTTGGTGCTTTGTGGGGTGTTGCCGCCCGGACTTGTTAAACAAGTCAACACAACAAAGTTCTAAAAAAATAAATTTGTACAATAAAAATGTTAATATGTATATAAGTGTTTAACTATTCAATCTGGTTTTCCTCCAATCGTTTCTTTTCGTTGTTTTCATAAATTTGTGTTATGTTAGTGGACAGGGCACTCGGATATACTTTTCCTTTTTAATCCGAATAGACTGACCACACACCATATTTTTTTTTTATGTTTATTTTTTTATGGGACCACTTCAATCAGATTTCACATATGTCCGCTTATACACACACATTCAGTCAGCAGTCAAACGTACATTCCGCTAATATTTGCTCCAATCTCACGCGCACATACACACGTTATATTAACTTCTTAACAAGAATATTGACGAACTTTTGATTTTTTAAAACTTGTAGTTTCTTACGACCACAGCACAACAAAGCACTAAAAATAAGTTTGTTAAATACAAATGTTAATATGTATATAAATGTTTAATTATTTCAATCTGGTTTTCCTCTTCTCTGCTAGAAATCATTTCTTCGCGTTGTTTTGATAAATTTGTGTTGTATTTAAGATATTATTTCTTCCTTTTCACCTGAAGAGACTCACATTCAGTCAGCAGTCAAACATTCTCTCCGCTCATATGTACTTCACTCTCACATGCACATATCTACACATTTTATTTTAACTTCTTAATAAGAATATTGATGAACTTTCGATTTTTTGAACTTGTGTTTCTTACGTGAATGAAATGGTCGAAGAAAAACTAATGCATACAAACAAACATACATACATACATACATATATATATATATATATATATATATATATATATATATATATATATATTAAAAAGATTTTGAGAAGATAAAATTTGCAATATTAAATAAATTTTGTAGGATAAAATAAAAATTTGCAATATAATGGAAATTAAGGTGGGGGTAAAATTTGTAGGAATGTGAGTGACACAAGAGCCAAGTTTAGTATTTAACTGGGTAATGTTTTTAGGGGGATTTAGTGTGCCATTAACGGTAATTCAAACAGTAAATTTAAACAGAAAGTTCCGCAGCTTTCTTGTACTGATTCAAAAAGATAACACAGAAAATAAAGTTTTAAAAGGGAATTTTATACAAAAGAAACAAGAAAGAAAGGGATAGAAAAGATAAAGTGTTGCAAATTTAAGTGCAATTTGCTGGAACTTATCTGAGAGAGTATCCAGGAAACAAAGTTCTTTGAATTTGAGTATTTTCATTTCGTTTTTTGTTTTGTAGAAATTATTCAGTGTTCATTAAATTGCGAGTCTTCTTTAAAGTTATTTTCAGCTGGATTCTCGGTTGAATTTTCTTTTAGTTGTGTGACGAGGAAATATGACACCCTAATACATTTGGCCGTCAGCGGACGATGGTAACAAGCAAGAATCAGCGGACGATAGTTGTAAGCAGAATAATGGAAAGAAAGACAGTCTCTCTCTCCCACCCTCTCAATCATTGCAGAGTGATGTGGTGTGGGGGGATCACTCTCTATTAGCCATGTGCGTGTCGGCGGGGAGACAGGCCTTCGACCATATTTGGTACCGAGGAAGAGCCCGCCAAGAAAATCATCACGTGGTGAATTTTCAGACTACGAAAGATTAGTTAGTGGCTATTCATTCATCACCGGGTGAAGATGCATAGTTAGTCACCGTTCATTCATCACCGAGTGAAGACGCATAAGAGTTGCCGTTTATTCCTCGATGGATGAAGACGCATAAGGAATTGCCTTTGTTCGTCGAAAAACCAAGAACTTAATTTGGGATATGAAGTAACCCAAATTCTAAAATAATGCCGCGCAGAGAAACCTGAGAGAAAAGAAAGAACTTTAGAATGAACTATTACTCCGAGACATGGTAAGTCACGTTAAACGAATACCCAAAGGAAAGACTTGTCCACAAAGAAAGGAACTATAATTAAACCTGGTCATATCAGAAATAAGACGTGTATCCTTCCACCAACGTGTTATGGAAACCCAATAACGAAAGAAAAAGGAGAAAAGAATAAACTCCACAAAATCCCAAGTAAGTAACATACACTTTTAGTATATTCAACTTTATCCTGTTGCATTCACACTGAAATGATAAATTTGAGATTTGGAGGATGAGCTCTGCCATTAAATCCCATAGTCCGAAGGAAAGCAGACCGTGTCTACCGTTGTCGAACTACCCTCTCACCTTCCGCGATTAACAGATATTTTATGAGGGGCTTCGTCCAGGATACGGATATTTTAGTGGAGGCTCCTCCGAGATACAGAAAGACTTTCTCGCTCCTGACTTTTATCTGAATTGTTTTGTTTTCTTTGTTTCTTTCTTTTATGCAATAAAAGAATATTGTTATTAATCCCGTTAACTCAAACACGGCAGTTCAGAGTCCTTATTTTCTTGTGGAAAAATTGTGTTTGTCGAAGACCTCGTATTTGAGGGGGGAAGCTAGCCATTTAGTTGTGTTGACTTTCAATAATTCACCTAGAACTCGTCTAGTAGCTTTAAAATGTGGTTCTGCTTGGGAATTGGTGATATCTGTGACATTAAATAGTGTTCAGCAAACCACAGCCAACGTCTGTGTCCAGCTTTAACTGGTAGACTTGGCACCCTGCAAGCCCGCTGGGCACATGACGGCAAAACAGTTGTTTAACTTGGTAGAATTTCAGTAGTCGACTTTCGTTTAATTTTACTTTTATTTCTTGGAAAGCTTCATTCAAGAAGCGAGTGACGAAACCTATCCGCTGGCTATGTTTTCCCGCCTTTATAATTCGGTCCCCGAATTCGTACTGAGGGTTCAATAGTAGTTCTCGACAAAAAGAGGAAGTAACTTTTTGGTGCCGCACTGTCTGGGATTCCTTATCTCTTTTCCACTCTGGCCAAATCAAGAGCTGCACGCGGTCGGCTAGATTTTTTTCTTAGAAATAATTTTTTATAATATATATATATATGTGTGTGTGTGTATGTGTGTGTGTGATGTTAGGATAGCGTTAACATAGAATCAACAGCAGTTGGAGAATGTCAGTTTATCTCCTTTCCAATGATCGCGAATGCGAGAAACTGACAGTCACTTAACACTGCTGCCTCTGTGTCAATGCTATCCTAAATTAGAGTCTATATATGCTTTATCACTGATATTATCTATAAATATATCAAACTATGGTGAACTCTGAAATATGTACCATACCTGCTCAATGCGGTTTAAATCAGATGAGCGCGCGGGTAGTTTCTTGGAGTGCCCGGAAGTGTTAATCTATAAATAGTATAACACAGAAATTAAGACCTCACACTGAAACTTACAGTTTCATGTTTTCACGATCATCAAGTCAAATAATCTTTTGTAGAATTACAAGTTTAACTAGCGAGTCGTAAATAGAAGGAACGAATATAAAATGGAATCTAAATTGGAGAACAAGACCTCGATAAATGGGTCCCATACGAGATGAACGAAAAGCAATAAGCATAATAAAGCGATTCTCTAATAAAACAAAAATGATCGGTGAGCGAAAGTTCATATGATTACGTCCTATCTGTTGTTGATTACTTTTGACCAATATAATCCAACCACTGCAACACCGATGGAAGAAGTGTGTGGACCGTAAAAAGGACTATGTTGAAAAATAGAAATCATTTGAACAGCTTCCATGAGAGTATCTTGATCAGCCTATAGAACTTTTCAGTCGATCCTCATAGACAGGCTATCAAAAAAATCAAGCAACCGAAAGAAATACGAATTGACAAAGTTCAATATTCCTTCCAGTGGACAAGGTTACAAGATATACTTAATCTACCATCCCCTACTGAAAACAGCCGTTCATCTGTACTTGCTGCAAGCGATCGCCCGTCTCAGTGGTGATGGGAACTGACCGGAAGATGTCACCCTGCAGAGTGGAAGCTTTAAGGGGTGCTTGAGTTCCAGTAAAAGACGATGGGATTTCTTGATTCACTCTATTCGAGTGGCTGAAGCATGAGGAGATAAATGTTGGCGTAAACAAAGAACGATGATGGATTCGAAGATAAAAGGAGGTGCCCGTGGTGTCATGGTTATCGTCGTAGGAAATGGACACGGCAACACGAGTTCAAATCCTGGACGAGACTGATTGCATTTCCCATAGCACTAATACTCTTGGGAAAGGTATGAATTCTAATTTAATTCATTCTCCCTCCAGCTATGGATTAATTGTAGGACAGACTAGGTTCTTCAGCCTTGGTGAGGCAACTAGTCTAAGAGAAGGAAAACTCTGAATTCAAACCTGTTAAACTTCACTTAAAAGTTGATATTGTGTCATATCCTGTACGAACGGTGAGGGTGGTAAATATGGATTCGAAGATAAAAGAAGAACCAGTTCCAACGTGAACGAAGAAATTACTAAGCAACTTGTGTTCGCTATTCATTTACTCCTACTTCTATGTCCTCTGAGACTGAACAGGGAAAATAAAGCAACAGAAATCCCGACACTTCAGGCGACTTGTATTTTTTTTTTTTTTGTGTGTGTGTTTCTCCCCCACCTCATGCGACGATTAACGATCCTTGACATAGCAGACGTCAATGACTACACTACGCATTCCTTGATCGTATTCTGATATGTGACGAAAATTGGATTGGATACGATGATCTATCGGGTTACGCACAGTGACTAATTGAACTGAAATAAAGCGTAAAAATTCTGAACCAGGATTGCATCAGAGAAAAGTTAGAGTTCTTGTTTGGGGTCGGCAAGTAGATTCAGCCACCAAAACCTGTTGAATTTTGGCAAAATTATCAGAGTAAAACATTGCCTTGAAATATTCTTAATGAGCCAAGAACTGCTGCGTTTATGTCTAATACCTGTAAATTGAAAAGAACTATTTTTTCTCCATAGCAATGGCCGACCACATATCTTACAAATGTTTCTCCAGAAATAGATCAAACTGGCTACACACACACCTTACTCCACAAACCTCTCCAACCGACATGGGCTGATTTTTTCAAGGATCTCAACAACTTTTTCCGACAAGAGAAAGTCTTCTCCAAACAAACAAGAGCAGTTCAAAACTCCGAGGAATTCATTGATTCCCAAACTACAAAATTTCATGCAAGTGGAATACACAGATCTACTTAGAGTTACTTTAATCAATAAATTATCTTCTCAGTTGAAATATACTGCTTTGAGGCTGATTGTTAAAAACCATAATTATTTTTGCGCCAAATTAATATGATAAATAAATCAAGACGCGAGGAATATTAAATTAAATCGAAACCTGACCTTGAAAAAGTAATTAACAATATAATTTCATACAGCATTGCTATTGTCCTCAGTTTAAACCTCACCTCTACAATTTCCCGAATTATACTCTGTTTTATAAATATAAAGAAATGAAGGTAAACTTTTTATAATAACATAATATTTCTAATTATTGCTACTACTATTATTCAACAAAGATTCTATAAACTAATAACAGAATAGTTATTCAGATCTAACCAATGCCAATAACTCACGCTGTGGTTCTCAACATCACTGTAAGAAATGAAATCGGTTACCCGAGTTCAATCCTGGACGAGGATGTTTATGTTTCATTTCGCGCTAATGCCCAAGCAAAAATCATGAATCCATCATTTTTTACTACCACCTCTGCTAAGGATAAATACTGGGATAGATTAGGTTCTTTAACCTTGGTTAGGCAACCAGTCTTGAAGAAGAAAAACTCTGAATTCAAACCAGCTTTACTCCGTTTAAAAATTGACCTTATGTCATATCCATCTTCAAATTTCAGAATGGAATTCTCATACAGTTGGCGGGCTTTAGAATATGTCGATTGCAACCCATCGAAAAGAAATGTCCTGAGTACAACACTATATCATATTCGGTGGTGAGACTCCAATTCTGAAGCTAATATGAGTATAGTCACCTGATTGTTACCATTACTTTTGAGTTTACTCAAACCCGTAATACCTTTTTGACGATCATGTTTTTTTCCACTATGACTCTCACTTCTTTCTTTCTCTTTTATGAGTGAATTTTCCCATGTCTTATCAACAGACTCCCTCGTGTTTTATTTCAATCTGCGATTTCTCTAAATCTAAGAAAATCCTATTCACTCGGTAATATGGAATAATAGCAATATCTGGAAAATTATAAATACCACATTCTGTTTGACTAGCCTTTTCTTTTTTCTCTTTCTTCTTCTTTTTTTTTTCTTTTTTTTTTTACGAAAGTAAAAGTTGGCTCACTGGATAGAGACACAGACTACTTCGACATTGTAGCAGGTGTGCTGCAAAGAGATAAATTATCCCCATGCCTGTTTATTATCTGCCTACACTATATGCTTCGAACGTCTATAGATTTAATGAAAGAAAACGGCTTCTCGCTGGCAAAAATAAAAAATTAAAAAAAAAAAACAGAAGATATCTCGCACAAACTATTACGGATGCAGTCTACACCGATGAAATAGCGCTTCTGGCAAATACACCTGCCGAAGCCGAATCCCTGCTACATTGTCTGGAACGAGTAGCAGGTAGCATTGGCCTACGTGAGAACGCAGATAAAACTGAATAAATGTGCAACATCTACACACTAGAGGGTGGTCCTCTAAAAATAGAAACCAAATTCACCTATCTATAAAGCAGCATCTCATCAACTGGGAAAGACATCAACACGCGACTAGTAAAGGCTTGGACAGCTATTGATAGCCTATTGGTCGTATGGAAGTCAGACCTGACCGATAAAATAAAACGCAGTTTTTTTTCAAGCAGCGGTCATATCAATACTATTATATGGATGCACCACGTGGACACTAACGCAGCGTATGGAGAAAAAGTTTGACGGCAATTACACAAGAATGCCGCGAGCTGTATTAAACAAATCCTGGAGGCAACACCCCACAAAATAGCAGCTATACGACCACCTACCACCAATCACGAAAAGTTAGACGAACCAGACATGCAGGGCACTGCTGGAGAAGTATGGGCGAATTCATACGCGATATATTCCTATAGACCCCTTCATACGGACGAGCAAAGGCAAGACGACCAGCTAGAACATATCAACAGCAGCTCTGTGCCGATACAGGACGTATCCTAGATGACCTGTCGGGAGCGATGAACGATAGAGACAGATGAAAAGAGAGGGTCAGGGAAATCCATGCGAGCAGTACGACATGATAATGAAGATGATGATGACGTTTTTCCTTCTTCTTTTCTCTCTTTCTTTCTTTCTTTTGTTTCTTTTTGTTTACACGTCGACGTATTAATTTTTCGCAAATCAGTGTATGTTATTATTCTCCTTATAAAGAAATAAATATATTTGTTTACATTTTGAAACCTGGGGTATGTTTATAATCTAAAACAGACTTACCTATATATTTCGATGTGCATTTGATTAAATCAAAGTTTCAAAACTAATACGAATTGTTTACCGTAATTATGGTTATCTGCTGCGTCCCACACTTACATCCCACACACACACATTATACACATATATATATATATATATATATATATATATATATATAGAGAGAGAGAGAGAGAGAGAGAGAGGACTTGAATAAGAGATTTAGCTCCGGGAAAATTCGAATAAATTTTCTTAAGTAAATAAGACTTTTTCTAAATCAAATTCATTTTCTATTTTACTGTCAATTTTCTATTTGATTTCATGATTTTCAATTTGTATTTTAACATGCCGAATATGCCATCAGCGAATCTTAAGTACGTCATTGTCGTTATTGTTTGTTCCATTTTTAAGCAAAAAATCTCCCAAGGACATTTTCTTTAGTTCTTTCACAAATAAAATTGTAGAATCCGTTAAAATTATTAAACCACAATACTCAAGTCGATCTTTTCTTTAACAGAGAACATGGTAATACCTCCAAAAGTACCTTTTTTGGTCAAATATCTATTTAAGAATAATTCGTATTCGAAAGGAATACTTGGTGCCATATAGCAGTAAATCATTTGTCTTAAGAATAGTTTTTTGAAGTTATAATTATTTACTCTGGATTATTATTAGTTGTCGTAGTTACTTGAAACCATATAACTGTGTCCAAATATGACTATTATTAAAAAGAAATGATTTCTTGAAACCATATAACTGTGTCCAAATATGACTATTATTAAAAAGAAATGATTTCTTGAAACCATATAACTGTGTCCAAATATGACTATTATTAAAAAGAAATGATTTCTTGAAACCATATAACTGTGTCCAAATATGACTATTATTAAAAAGAAATGATTTCTTGAAACCATATAACTGTGTCCAAATATGACTATTATTAAAAAGAAATGATTTCTTGAAACCATATAATTATTACCATTTGATAAGAATACTTGAAACTATACACCTATGAAAAAATTATTTGTATTAGATAGGAATAACTGAGATCATATAACTTCGTGCAAAAACACTACACAAAATATGAAGATATAAAAATATATAGATATAAACCAAAAATATGAAGATATAAAAATACAACCTAACCTTTAGGCATAAAATAACCCGAGTTAAAATCAATCAAACAATCAATCATAAAAAGCACCGAACAGATTTTATACAACCTCAACCTATATTTGCGGCATCTTATTTACCGACTAGTGAGCTTAGCGTAACGTTTATCGTCGTAGTAAATCAAATAGGCTACCCGACTTTGAAACTTGGACGAAGCTGCTTGTTTCACTTCGCACGAATGCTCTTACAAGAGGCATGAATCCAGCAGTTCTCCTCACAACAATGGATAAATAGTAGGGTAGACTGGATTCTTCAGCCTTGGTAAGACAACCTGTCTAAGAGATGGAAAACTCTGAATTCAAACCAGCTGTACTCCGGTTGAAAGTAGACCTTGTGTTGCATCCAGGCCCCGGCGAAGGGTTTAGGTAAATACACACTCACTTAACCGATTCATTGGCATAATGGTTCGAGTCTTCGCCAATGGCCCAGGAGACCAGGGTTCAATCCCAGGTCGAATTATACCAATGACTCAAAAAATGGTGTTTGATGCCTCCTTAACACTGCATTATAAGGGTAAGTAGATCAAGAGTAAGTGGAGCAATCCAGGCAAAAAAGCAGCGCCCTCTCCTACACCTCCGTGTAGTAGCTATTGAAAAGGGAGTCTTCGGGCCCCCCATCGACTAGGGTCAGCCAACTTACTTACTTTATATATATATATATATATATAATCAGAGTTATGTTTAAATTGTGAAGCAACTACTGAGAAAGTGGTTGATATTGCGAGAAATCATATATATAAGCAGTATAACGCAAAAATTAAAAATTCATATTGCAATTAAGAGTTTTGTTTCAACACGATCATCAGGCATCATCAGGCAGTACTACATTGGGATTAAATGAGAAAATTATGGGAGTGTGGAATAGAATATAAGACGGAATCGGATTTATATTAAAGAAAATCCGAAAACTATGTAGAAAAAAAAAAACTTCCAATAAATTTCTGTGTTGTTATAATAAACTAAAAAGCTTAGAATTCCAGAAATTTGTAATTTCATATATATATATATATATATATATGAAAAAACGAGTGGCTGATTTTTATTTATAGTTGAATTATTTGCCAGCGTTAAGCGTTTCCGTTTTTACATTAAACCATCATCAGGTCGATTAATATGTGATTTTATATCTTCTGAATTATATTTTGATTTTAAAATGAAACGAAAATATAATAAAGATTTTTGCATTCTATTCTCGTTTGTAGCGTTCTATTTTAAAACTATGTAAGTTACTTAATTTTCGCAATTTATTTTAAAACATAACGTATTTACATATACATGTGTGTGTGTGTGTGTGTGTGTGTGTGTGTGTGTGTGTGTGTGTGTGTGTGTGTGTGTGTGTGTGTGTATCACTTTTTTCTACCATTGCCTATTTATTTATTTCCTTTCTCTTCACTTCTTTTATCTTTTTATCTTTTTTTTCTTTATATTACGTAACTGTCTGTAATTTTGGCAGAATTATGACCGGAAGTTTTATTGAAAAACCATTGAAAATGAATATAAACAAAAAAAATTATCGATGACAGCTAATCTAAATTCAAATCTATTCACTTATTTTAACTGGTTTTGTTAAAATTAAAATTGATGTAATTTAAACTCAAAATGGTTTTTTGAACTTACGTAATAAAGACACAAATGCTAAATGTTTTGTTAATAGAATATAGAAAAATGTCATATGAATTTCTTCGAAGTATACATTTATAAATATGATATACGCAGGTACTAAAAAGTTCTCAGCCTGACCAGTAAGAAATTAACAAGAGCCACGAGACGTATACGTTATTTCATTTATTCAATATGTGTGTACAGATCTAAGATAAAGTTTGAATAGCATATAGGCAGCAATACGAGCAGAGACTATTTATTGTCTATCCTATAAGAAATAGTGGTGCCCGTGGGAGGTGCCTGTGGTGTAATGGTTATCGTCGCAGGAATTGGACACGGTGACACGAGTTCAAATCCTGGGCTGAATGCATTTCACATTGCACTAATACCCTTGGGAAAGGTATGAATCCAATTATTCTCCCTCCAGCTATGGGTAAATAGTAGGACAGACTAGGTTCTTCAGCCTTGGTGAGGCAACTAGTCTTGGAGAAGGAAAACTCTGAATTCAAACCTGTTAAACTCCGCTTAAAAAAATTGACCTTGTGCCATATCCTGTCCGAGCGGAGGGGTTGGGTAAATATGATCCTATAAGAAATAGAAGTAATTGCAATAAGAAAAATGAACAAAAACAAAGACAATCGCCCCGAGAAACAACTATTTATGCGCTCCATCGCCTACGGCCATAAAACATCACATACATTGTATGCAACCGCTACAACGAATATATCTCATGGTTATGTTTTTAGGGTCTATTATGAATAAAATCTATGCTTTTTACTTTCTTCAAAAATTCAAATAAACTGCCAGAAGGATCAATGTAGGATCATTGAACAAAGGTGAAAGATTAGGGTTCACAGAGTACTGCATTGGTTTGAGAAGGTTGGAAAGAAGACGTGATGTTCGTTTTTCTTCTTTATTTCTTTTGCTGTCCTCTAACATTTAACGATAAATATATTGGGTTGAGTCACAGATAAGTTCCGCAAATTTTAATAATTCATAAACGATTTCACGATGAATTACTTTCAATCAATACAATATTCGCCATTATTTTCAATCACTTCTTGCCAGTTGATTCCTCTCAAGTGATTTTAAGCTGGTTTCTAGCTCAAGAAGATTTCCACAAACGTTTTCATCTGATCTTCTTGAGAAAATATTTTATCATTAAGAGCATATAATGATTAAAATCACAAGTGCGAGGTTTGTTAAATATGGTAAATGGAATAGAACAGACCAGCCTAAATCTGCGCGATTCTTGCAGAATATGAACTTGCATTATCAGTGAAAAGTACAACGTTTCTCTTTTTGACGAGTTCGGGGTGATTTCTTAAATTTTTATATACACACGTTGCAGCTGTTGAGAATATGTCTTTACTGAGTGTCTGCAGTTTAAAAACTAAAAATGAATTATACCACGTTGATCTCACCGTACACACAACATAAGTTTTCCTCCATGAAGCTTCGCCTTTGTGGTAGGCTGCAGAGATTTATCCTTGTCAATCCACTGCCTTAAGTGACTCATACGACGCCCGAAATATTAGTTCGAGAGAAACTGTAAGAATCATCAATAAAGACAACCAAAGGATTTTATTCTCAACTTTGTTTCTTTTTTCTTTGTGAACTTAACCCGCAGCTTCTAAGGTTTAGACCAATTGCTTTTCCAAATAAAACACAATACGATTGCAAGTCGGTTAATGGGTGAGTCTAGGCTTCAGATTGGCACGACTACGTAATTAACCTAATCCTAACTAAGTGTCGATAGTTATAATCTAATTATCTAAGTAAGCAATTTTTATTACGATTTCCCTTAGTGAATATCCAGCCATTTTGTGTTTTGTTTCACTATATCCTTCTATATCAGTCTCTGTGGCATTTTACTCGTTCCAGCCAAAAGATCATAATAAACAATTCAAAATGTTAATAAACAACTTGCTTGTCACATCTAATGATATATATTATAACAGTGTTGGTTGTCACTAAATCACTTAGTGGGTTTGTGGCGAACCAAGTGCAATATAATATGGAGAGTGTCCAATATCTAGGATAGAGCTATTATATAATAATAATAATAATACATAAATATATATTAGATTTATATATTTAATGCCATGGAAATTTGTCTTCGACCCCTTGGTTTCATGAGGTTTTACAAACCCCAGGGGTCAAAGACAAACTTCCATGGCATTAAATATATAAATCTAATATACATTTATTCATTATTATTACACACACACACACACACACACATATATATATATATATATAATTCATGGAATATAGACTGCGACCCTGGGTTTCATGGAGTTTTTTTGCAAAACAGCAATCATCCGGCAGTTAAGAAAATGGAATGAATCGAAAATCGGGAATCAAAAAAATACGAAAAAAAATCAGACAAAAAACCGTTGAGAATTCGTATGAAAATTTACGTCTGGTTGTAAGGGTGTGAGTGTATGTAGGTGTGTGCGTATGCGCGTGTGAGTTATAGTTATGTATGGATGCGTGTTTTTATTAGGTTAAGCTAGTCTACAAACGCAGCGTGTTGAGTAAGCGGATATGAATTCGTGAGTGTATTTTAATATTTCGTTACATTATTTTATTTCTGTGTGCGTAGGTGACTATAGCTATGGAACAAAACATTATCATTATAACATACCCACAAAGGGATTTAGTGACAACCAAGACTCTTATAATATATATATATATATATAATTATCATGATCATTATTAGTATTTCCAATCCGTCGACTCAACGATGACTGTTTTATGAATAATCAATCTCCATTATCATAACTAACTCCTTCAAGTCTGTCTCTCCTTGGCGATTTGTTGCCATTTCCCGGAATCAGTATCCTTTCTCTTCATATTTCGTTCTTCTATATCCATAAATCTCAGCCAGAATCTACCTTGGTTTTTCTTTCCATTACACAATTGGGAATTGAGCATTTATATTGGTCGCCTACCGTGATCGGTAATTTCAACAAGACAGTCATCATAGATTCTTTTGTATGAGGATATCTCTCATAAGTAAGAAAATTTCTCGGTTTGACCTTGTCTTTCCATAAAATGTTCATAATCAACCTTCGACGCCTTATGCCTTATGCATGGAATTTCTCGACATGTGTAAAGCGTATATTTATGTAGATAGCACAACTGCTTGATATATTTTAACATTTCACCCGGATGGATATATAATGATTCTTCCCGAGCCTTTCCCATTTTATTGTCCACCCTCGCATTATTAGAAACAGAAGTACCAAGCTACGGTAGTTCATCCACTCTTTTCGGCACCCGCTGCTGATTTCAACCTCTGAGAGTTGGCCTGTTGTATTAGTTTCTTTCACACGTTGACTGAAACGTTCACTTTTCTTTATATTGATTTTCAAACCACCCAAAGTTTCTGCTTCTGCGAATGTATCCTTTACTCTTGGCATATCTTCCACACTAAGTATTACAATGATGCTGTCGTTTGCTAACAGCATTTCTCGAACTGTGATCTGAGATGCATTTTGTTTTTGCTATCAAATGGACTATATTTGATAGAACAGCATTGAGGCAGATTTTTGTATAAAATATTTCACTTGCATCATAGAAAACTACTTCGAGCGCAGTTACGATGTATCTTTGACGATTTACATTTTCTATTTCAACATCTCATAAAATAATCTGCTAAAATACGACGACGTTGCTTTTTTTCTGTTTTTATATAAAACGTTCTCTGGCGTCATTTTCAATGATTAATAATTATTCCACAATGAACTTTCAGTAACTAATAAATCAATAATAAAATTCATATATACATTCAGTATTTATTGGTTCTTCTTCGTTCATTTTACTCACGTTTCACCTGTAGATAGTAATGTTTTGTTTATTTACTTTTTTGTTTTTTGTTTGTTTGTTGGGGGTTTTTTTTCACTATATAATGTTGTATACTATTTGGTGATGTCAATAATAATAATGCAGATACAAATACCGGCCGACTCTGTCGTTTCAAATACGAACGGCTTCGGTCCATGGCGACACGAAGAGAGAGACACAATTCTTAAAAGCCTATGCTAACCATACAATGCTGATCCCACCCCAACGTGCGGCGCATCTTGTGATGTTTAAGATCTCAATTCATCTCTGCCGGTCGAGATCCGAAAAACTCGACCGCACGCCTCAACGGTAGAAAACCCAACTGCACCTTCAACGGTCGAATCTCAACTACTGTCTTTTCGAAATCCTCAAATTCTCAGGACCATCTCTTCAGCGCATCACATCATCCACACTCCAGCCCCATTTTCTGTCTGGGTTTTATTATGACAGATGATGATTGTCATATTATTTCCGCGCGGGCGTAATACTGCTCCATCTGACTATGCACCTGGACTAAGAGACCCGAGTAGTTCAAAGTCTAACCGAACTAAATAATAAAATATAATTAACGAAAAATTATTATTATAAAAAAATCATTACCTTAGTTATATAACATATGAACCTTTTAGCAATGAAGCTGACATGAAGAGGTGAAAAAACAATTCATTCTAAGTTTTATCATGCCCTGCTGCCCAGTATTTGAGCATTTTATTTATTTAAGAGAAATGTTTTTATAACGATTTGTTTATTCCCTATATATATATATATATATATATATATTGTAACATATTGACCTCCGACAACACCGAGCAGTCAAATAAGAAATGCACCTGTGTAAATAACAGGTGCATCCGGTCGAAGATATCAGGGGATACCTTGACTGTGGACGGGTTGAATTGAGTGCAGATGCAACGCTCACTGAAGCAGGAGGATGTCAAACAATTATATAACCCGGTGCTACAGGAAGTTCGATTTAACTGGAGATCGGAATTTGGAGTCAGTTGTTGCAGTTCGGGGAGTGAGAACCAGGTCCCAGCAGAGAGCTGGACCCTCAGGGCCCCCACTTGAGCAGCCTCGCAGGATGAGAAAGAAGTCCTGCTATAGCCAGAATAGCTGGGAGGGTTCAATATGTTGCTGTCTTTGTTCAGTCTCCAACTCACCTCTCACACAATAACCCTTTCGTAACCTTTTCGAATAAAGTGAGAGGTATATTTTTCTAAAGAACTGTGTCTGTTCGTCATTATTGTGTTGAATATGTTTCTGCATGCATATGAGTATGTTACAATGTGTGTGTGTGGAGTGGTCCAACGGCTTGTTTTTCTGAAGTGTTAATGGATATCTATCCATGATATTCTGTGTTGCTTTTGAGCTTAATCAGATTAAATGTTATTTACTCACACAGAATATGATTTCACTCAGGTGAAAGTTACAGTTTTAAAAAATCCTTTTTTTTTTTATATTTCTAATCCAACTTTACACCTATTAGTTTAAACAGGATGTTATCCCTTTACTTTTGACAACCACTTGGATTCGGTTGACTCCTCTGACAAAAATGTTATCGGGTTCCGAATATGATGGTTATTTACGAAACTATTCAAGATGAAAGTACTTGGGTGAATTCGCTCCTCCATGGAGGTTGAGCACTCTGGCGAAGGAATTTTCGGCTACCGATCGCATAATGCAAAGCTCTTCGAACGAGTTGAGCACTCTGATATCCGATAAGGTATAAAAATGTAAACAAACGAACGCTGCTGCTGTTGCTGCTGCATAATACCTTATAATTCCTTAGCCAACGTGGTACGCTTGTTGGCCGAGCAGTCTGATACTAAGTCTAACGTAAAGTTGGGCGGGTTTCGATCCCAGCTTCAAGCGTCCTACGTGTCTAGCCACACTGAAGAGTTGTGATACAACGAAAAAGTCTGTCTGTGGATGGCAATATATATATATATATATATATAGGAATGAACTGCTATCAACACCTTATTGGTCTCATGAAAATCTGATCTCTCCGATAAAATAAAACAAAAATTATTTCAATGTAACACTATAGACAATATTAAAAATTCAAAATAATAATGCGACTCTGTTATTCGGAATACGAAAACGTCTTTTTATTCAGACTGTTTCTAATTCTAGTAGTCTGATGCCAACACGAGGATAAAGGAAGATCTTGTATGGGTATATGAGCTTGCCACTACAAAGAGATACCTACCACCCCCACTAAAGTCTAACCGAATATGTCTCTTGGATTTCAAAACTCAACATACGAAATTTTCAAATTATCTAATCTTTTATATATTCTAAAATTAAATATTTCATTATGATCATCACACATGTCCCTAAATTTCATTGTTTTTATTCAACTTCCATTAAAATTATGACATAATATGAACCTATTTTATCTACATTTGTGTTTCCGGAGCCCACAACGTTATTTTGACAGAAGCAGATATCTTGGTCGACACCGATACACGTGTAGGACTTTTCTAATTTGACATACATTTCTACTTAAATATTTCTTACCAATCTACACACTTACCAAACTAAATAGTAAAATAATTGATAAAATCAATTATCAAAAAAATAATTAATATAATTAATTATTTTACTCAAAGCTGTAGCTATATTGAGACTACTGTATGGTTGTACAACCTTGACTGTAACAAAAGCTTGGAGAAAATGTTTGATGAAAACGACATAAGAATGCTGGATGCTGTTTTCAACATATCCTGGAAGTGGCAGCCAACATAGCAATTGCACGACCACTAGCCTCCTATCTCACAAACTATCCAAGTAAGACGAACAAGACATACTAGGCACTGTTAGAAAAATAAGAACACGCAGGTATGTGACGATACCCCCTCGCCCCCCCCCGATACATCAACTTCTTCGAAACATTTCACTTCTTGGCCGGTGATCATCTAGTGGTTCCGATAGGGGTATCGCACATTTCTTTACGGCACAAGAAATACAAACTAAGGGAATGGGAGAAAAAGAACAAAGAACAAACGAACAATATGGGCTTGGGTTAACTCAAGTGCAAGAAGAGGAGATATGTAACACTGCATTCCCTGTAGACTAACGCTAGCGTGTATTTCTAGCGAAAATTCTACAAACCACGAAGAGAGCTGACTCGTCTTTACTGGTCTTCCCTCACTGCGGCTGGACCCTATCTCATCCGACTGGTCTCTTCTCTGTCCGGTGTCGACTGCCCAACTGCCATCCTGCGTCTCCCGTCGCCAACTGCCTTCTTCTGGGTTCCTTTGTCCAATTCTCGACTCGCGTTCCCTTACCCACTTCCGGTCACGTCGAAGATCGCGGGCTCAGACCCTTTGTCTGGTTTCGCGCCAAAACAGACAAAGGGATCGTCTGCTTGGCGGGCCACCTACATAGTGTCACAGTACGCGTCGTTCTCCTGTGGACTCTAACACATGGACACACCAGTGCTAGTTGACGAATTCGGTTCGGATACTGGATGCAGTCTAGAGGATCAAACGAGAGAGGTAGTCGACAGGGACTATTGTCAAGAAAGAGACAAGGGAATCTGTGCTATCAGCATCACTTGCCCATACGAAAAAAAAAGTCAGGAAACTTATCGTATGCACCTCGTATTTTGGAATATACAACGATAGTTTCTGCAATCTTTACCTCCACAAAAATTAGCTCAATGCTGGTACCTTTCCAATCCTGTGGTACTTGTTCTAATCACTAGACCAGTTTTAGCAGCTTTTTTATCTTATTTTAGGCTTCAAAACTTCTTTCGGTATCCCGTTGTAATATTGTAAACTAATAGAACAGTTGTGTGAATCGATGAGTTATCAATAAAAACCAGAAGATTGAAGAAAGACAAGATGACAAAGTCTAGTGAGCTATGTGTAACAAGATATGCTTGATGCAGCATCACGGACTGAAAACAACAGTTAAGCAGCTCCTACCGTGGTCATCAGCTTCGATCAGTGGCTGGAGCTGGTTGGCTGAACGATGAAGTTGAGGTGGGATGTTAAGTAAAATCCAACAAAATACAATAGGATTTCTCGATTTGCTCTGTTTTGGTGGCTGGAAGACGAGGAGACAAGCATTTGCGTGGACAAAAAGCGATAAACAGAGATACGTGAAAAGATGGTTTCTACGTAGAGAATGAAGCACGTAATACCCTTTGTTCATTTGCTCTTAGTTCCTCAGCTTCACAGACTGAAAGGAGAGAAGAAAACAACAAAGATCATAACACTGGAGGTGAGTTGTGTTTTTTGAGTTTCTCCTCACATATCCGACTAATAACCATCACTGTCGTCGACCATTACGCTACATTGTCTCTTCCGGAAGCTTTTCGTTCATTAGTAAAGAGGATGATGACTAAAACTTCGATTTTATGTTGCATTTCATCAAAGATGCCATTACAATATATTGTTTCGTTGTCAAAGGCCTCGTTCTCGGTAACTCCTCAGACATCCAGAGGTGTTTCGAACAATGGAAATTCGCTGGAGTAAACACTGAATGATATGAGGATTTTTAAAAGAAAATTAACATTTACTTCCTAGTTCATCTTTGTCTTGAACAGAGCTTTCGTCTAGGTTTTAAGCACATTTATTATATATAAAATATATGTATTTACCCAACCCTTCCGCAACAAACAGGATACGACTCAAGGTCATTTTTAAGAAGAGTTTAACAGATTTGAATTAAGAGTTTTCCTTCTCCTAGACCCGTTGCAATATCAAGGTTAAAGGGCCCACTCTGTCCTATCATATACCCATAACTGGAGACCGAATATTTAGATGCATATCTTTCTCAAATGTATTAGCTCTATGTGAAATGTAAACAGCCTCGTCCAGGATTTTGAACTCGGATCACCGATTCCATTTCCAACGACGATAACGATTACACCACGAGCGCTTCTGTATATATGTAAAATATATGTAAGATGCAAATAGTGTGACCTGAAAGTGTTCTCTGAACAAATATCCTGAAATAAAAATGTCGGTGATAACATACAGACAATCCGTCGGGAAATCTATGTGATAAGATAATTTGTTTATAGTTCTACTAATAATGAATCCATACTACTGCATGTGAAGCGAGGATAATTCAAATGAAATTTCAAAACTTACAATCACTGACTCTAAAGAAATCACTTACAAGTTATCAATTGACAGGTTCAATGATTCGTTCAGCTACTCTTTTTAAGTATGTTTCCTTATCATTAGAAAAGAAAAGAATACCTTCTACCTTGACGTAAAGTCAGACAATAAAGTAATGAGACAGACTGGGGAAAAAATACTTTTATCGATTTTATCATTTATCAACATTACATCTTTATCTTGGTTACAATAATTGATTATATAAATTAATGATTTTATGACTATAAATGGTAGTTGTCCATCAGATCCGATGATGACATTTGCATTCTACAACTCATAAACACGGAGGTGGCTCCGCAGCCCCAGCCCAGAGGTACAGAGTCTTGAACAGTGGGCTGCACTGGAAGTCAATTGTGTTTTCCTTTATGCATTGTTGTTCGACTGCTATGAGGATGAGTCCGTCAATCGCTGTAAGAGACAGATTGGTAATCGGTGATGAGTAGCAAAACTATAAATAAGGATGGACTTATTCACGAGATCGACTAACACACGAGGGTGTCAGTATTCAAGTAGAAGAGAAAGCTTTGGCTTCGGAAATTAATTCCATAAATTTAGGATTTTATGATTGTAAATCAGAGGTCAGCCTATACACAGGATCGACTTATACACGAGTACGTAAGGTATTCAAACATAATGGAAAGGATTTAAATTCGGTTGTATTTTATGGCATATCAATCCTTATGGGTTACTGTATGCCAAATCCCGTTTATATATATATATATATATATATATATATATATGGAAGTAAATAATTGAAATTAATCCGTCATTATGAAGAAAATAGAAAAACAAAGTAATCCAAAAGTGCTGAATTTATTATAATGGAAAGTCAACGTAAAAATGTTTCGGTTTTAATAAACCTTCATCATTGACTTTCCACTATAATAATTCATCACTTTCTGATTTCTTTGTTTTTCTATTTTCTTTATATATATATATATATATATATATATATATATATATATATATATATATATATATATATATATACGCGTGTGTGTGTGTATGTGTGTGTGTATGTGTGTGTGTGTGTGTGTGTGTGTGTGTGTGTTTTCTAAGCAAGTAGTTTGTAGGTAATATTATTTTTAAACGAACTAGTGGTTATTCATTTGCAAACAGTTAAAAGGTTTCAGGTATTGTTATTCAACACTAATAATTCAATTTAATATTACTCATTTGTTTGCACACAGTTAAATGCTTTCAAGTATTGCAATCTAACATTAATAATTCTATTTATCAAGTATTAAACTTCAAAACTGGAACCTCGCCATCTGATGAAGTTTGGTGTCATAACCAAGAGAGTAAATGCTTTCAAAATATGCTAATTCTATTCATCATTATTCATTCGTTTGCACACAGTCAAATGGTTTCAGGTATACTAAATGATAGAATAGTCCTATTTGTCCCATACATGGGACCCTAACAAGTACGACTACTCAGTCAAAGTGGACATGGAAGTAATAACAATGAATGGGTACTCCACATTTCCTAAAATTCCAGAAATTGAGACTCACGATCAAAAGGTTAAGTGTCATAGTCAAAATACTCAATCGGAGTTTTACCCCTCAGCAGAGATGCAATCAGTGCATTCTACAGCCACAGCCGACAGAACGAGGACTTGGAGAAAAAAAAACTATGGTTTCAAAAATTATTTCCCTAAAATAATTATCTCATGACCATAAATCAAAGGTCGACCTATACACGAGATCGAGTTATATTCGAATGTGTTTGCTTATTAAGATGTTGCGCCACGACACCAGTTGTTGAATGACTGGCTTTGTGATATTTTCTTAAAAAAAGCTCGAATTCGAAAGTTAAATAAAAATATGGTTGTTTAAAATTGAGTAGCATGCTTTTCTTTTGCTTTTCTTTTCTTTTCTTTTCTTTTTCTTCCCATTACCCCCACCACCACCGAAAAAATGTTTTTATCTTAGTGAATTTCAATCAGTTGCATTCATGTAATCCCTTTTTGTCGCTAATTTGCGAATCTTTAGTCTTCATACGAATGGATTAATGTTCAGCAGATAAGAAAATGGCGTCGCAAACTATGAAGTCAAAAAAAAATTTAGATAAAAACATTGGCTACACACGAACGCTAACAAATTATTGTCTGTTCGCGACCTTGCATTTGATCACGTGACCGCTCTGCACGTTCTGGGTTGTTATTCATTGAATCTCTGTGGTATGTGTTTATTTACTCGAAGATAGGACAGGTTTTTGTAGTCGAAGTTTTCAGCCTATTTGAATATATGGCTAATCGTACAAAGAAAAGATTTCGTAACAGAACGAACAAGGCTTCTGAAAAAGAAATATTGTCTTTATTTTTTTTTATCTTGATATCAGAAGTTTCAGGTTACAGTCAACGGAAACCAAGTGGCCTCAAGCCGATTTAAATATCTCACACTCTTCTCAATAACATAATTATATCCTTACTAGGAAAAATACTCGTCTATAGCGGGTAAAACAAATTGTTTCTAAGTGGTCAATGATCTAATTCCTGAAACTACAAAATTCAGTGATCTTGCGGGAATTGGTACTTTCAATAATGATAATTTAAAGAATGAATTAAACACAGATTTAGAACCAGACCGCAAGAATGAGGCACGTAGTAATCATCGAACTTAGATATAATTTTTCTGAATGAATTTACACAACTCCTCCGCTATGACCAAACTGTGACAAAAAGTCACTTTTTAAGCGGAGTAAAGCTGTTCTGAATCCTGAGTTTTCCATCACCTTCACTGGCTGCCTAAGGCTAAACAGCACAGTCTGCCCTACTATTGAGACGCGAAAAGATGGTTATGGATTCCACTTTCATAATGATAAACATTACGCTAAGCACACGTCTTAAAATATTCTATCTGTTAGACTATCTTGCTAACCAATACATGATGACAAGACGCGATTAGTGTAACGGTGATCATTGTAAGGAATGGAATAAGTGACCCAAGTTCAAATCCTGATCAAAGCTGTTAGAGTTTCACTTCTGACTTATGCCCTTGGAAAAGGTGTGAATCCATTTCTTCTCTCCAAGAAAGGCCGGCTAAATTCTTTTGTCATATTTGGGGAACCAGTCTCGAAGCAAATATTTTGCAAGCGTCATTGTCAATTTAAATCTAAAAGTTAAATAATCATCAAGTTGTGCTGCTACCACAGATTCCCTGGACTATCTTTAGCCATCCGTCTGTACAGTTCATCACTCTTGGCGGGTCCTCAAGATGGCATCCAGTGTCTGTACAAAGCCGATAAATATAAGTATTTGCTGGTCAGCTAATACTGATATGTCCAGAATTCTCGTTTTATTCTATCAAAGAGAATCGATTCCCATATGATCGATAACCTGTCAATAGTAGTCTTTGACTTTTTTATGCGTATGTTGACATCGATTTTAGTAGATGAGATATTGCTACCAAGGTATGAGAAATAGTCTGATAATTTCTGGGGCTTACCATTTAATGTGGAGATAACTCCCTCTAGTTTAAAATATATGAACTCTGTTTTATCTGAGTTCACGAGGAGACCAACGCCTCTTGCTGCCTGTTTCAGGCTTTGCGAAAGACATTCGGTTTGGGTTGGAGTATTTGCGAGAAGCGCTAGATTATCCGCGTCTTATGTATCCATGATAGTTTCTGCAGGATATTGTCTACTTCTTTTCTTTTTTTAGTAAGAGGACATTTTCTTTCATTAGAACTATTTACGTTCGTCGTACGTAACCTAGACAGATTATAAATATAGTTTGTGCTTATGTATCTCCAATCAGGACTCAAGCAATAATGTAAAAAGAAGCCGGTGTCACTGCCGGATGAGAGAACCATTGTTTTCGTTTTTTGATTTGCATCATTATAGTGGTAACAATTTCCTTAGGGAGATAAATGCTAGTAATATTTGCTCCATCTTTTCTCTTTGTATGGAATCGAAAGTCTTGGAGAAATGAATAAACAGTTCTGCTGCCCCGAGATTTTTTGCACAAGGATTCGACGATTAGTCAGGAACCGAAAAGTTGTCGATCGAAAAATAAACTCAAGGGAAAAGAGATTTACCAATTATGTAATTTCTATAGAGTCAGTTTTATGAAATCGGTTGGGAGGGGGTTGCACAAAATGATTTTTGTCTTTATCAAACTCAACCAAGCATTAACTCTATGCTATCATTTAGAAAAAATTAATCTAAAAACGTAAAAGATTCTTTAAGGTAAATTCGTTTTAGCTTCCTCTCTATTACTCGCTGAATGTTTCCTGTTTTCTTTTGTTTATAATTGATTTGGGATTTTTATCAGCACTTGTGTAACGTGATATGGAGAGTCGAAGTCAGAAAGCGACGGGAGGTAGATTTCTGGGGAAGGAGAGAGAGAAGAAGAAAAAAAGAAAAAGCCGACAGTGAGTCTTCGGTAGGAGCCGCTGACCTCTGAGCGACTAAAGCTACGGCACTCGTTGTAAGTCAGCCCGTCACGGAGGAATGACACCAGTATTTGAAAATGACTCGAAAAAACAGTGGACCTAAATGTTCTACGCAGGTGTGGAACCACCGGAAACCGATATATACTCCCGCTGACGAAAGTAAAAGGGATGACTTTGAAAGTGAGTTGGCAGCCGGACGCGATGAGGAAAAGATGCAAGTTGAACACCGGCCACGAAAATGTAAAGACAAACGAAAATTACGGCCCCCATTTTGGGGTGAGCTCCGAAAAGGAGTCTCACGCAAGACGCGAACTTCTGAAGACGGAACTAGCGCGCAAGCAAGTTAGACCAACAAGAAAATACAGAAAGAAAATTCAACGTCTGTGTCTGCTCTCTCTCTCTCTCTCTCTCTCTTTTTCCTCATCACAATGCTGTTTGTCCAGGTAACACAATACTGTTTGTTCAGCTGTTTGTCCAGCTAACATACGCTGTAACTTAATTACTTAAAAAGTGTTGTGGCAAACAATCTTTTGTGTTATAAAACTAAAAACTAAAACAGACTTTTTTGTCTTCGTCAACTTTTCCCTCGGTAAGGTTACAACTGGGTTCGACTACTACTTAAGATGTAGCGATACACGTATTAAAACGTTCGAGCACCTGGTGCTACAAACGTCTATTCGGTAGCGTTATGGTACATTTGGAGCTTAACTAACGAAATTTAAACATTGAAATGGGTTTGTTTTGGTTTGGTTTCTTAGTCTAATGGCATATCAACCTTCATGGATTATTTAGAGTTAAAGCCGTCCTTAGATAAAGTTGTGGTATAATTTAACTCATAGCTGCGGGAATAAGGGAATTCATGCCTTTCCCATGAGTATTTATTCAAATGTGAATGTAGTAGCCAGACTGGAGTTTGAACGCTTACTAAGATGTCACAGCCCAGCATGTTAACCTCTACCCCCACCAGGACTCATCAGGGCTAGTTTAGTGGTTGTAATTTACTTTTAATATTTCCAAATATGCTTACTTTAAAAGATAATGTCTGGTCTTCAGAAAATCTTGAAGCATCATCAGAAGATTTCATTGACTTAGTGGTTGATAATTTATTTTAACAAGCATATACCCAAACTTTCAGTCACGAATAGGATACGACACAAGATCTAAAGAATCCACTCTGCCCGACTA
The DNA here is from genome assembly GCA_963585895.1 of Sepioteuthis lessoniana. Lineage (NCBI taxonomy): Eukaryota > Metazoa > Mollusca > Cephalopoda > Myopsida > Loliginidae > Sepioteuthis > Sepioteuthis lessoniana. The sequence goes on from OY757918.1 coordinate 106,283,803, forward strand.
TTTACCCATATTTGGAAAGAGAACATGAATTCATGTTTTGCCCAAGAGCATTATTGCAAAGAAAAATACAAACAGCCTCGTTCAGGATTTGAACTCAGATCACTGATTCCATTTTTGACCTGACATTAATACATGTTTTTTTTTTCTTTAATTTTTCAGCAAATTCTTTCAATTTTGTCACAATTTCCTCATTGGTTACTTGAAATGTGACAGTATGTAGGTGGTCCGCCAAGCAGACGATCCCTTTGTCTGTTTTGGCGCGAAACCAGACAAAGGGTTTGGACTCGAGATCTTGGACGTGACCGGAAGTAGGCAAGGGAACGCGAGTCGAGGAGTTGGACAAAGGAACTCAGAGGAAGGCAGTTGGCGACGGGAGACGCAGGGTGGCAGTTGGGCAGTCGACACCGGACAGCAGAAGAGACCAGTCGGATGAGATAGGGTCCAGCCGCAGTGAGAGAAGACCAGTCAAGATGAGTCAGCACTCCTCGTGGTTTGTAGAATTTTCGCTAGAAATACACGCTAGCGTTAGTCTACAGGAAATGCAGAGTGTCACAACTTAACCTTCTTGCACTTGAGTTAACCCAAGCCATCGTTTGTTCTTGGTTCTTTTTCTTCCACTCCCTTGATTGTATTTCTTGTAGCTATGAAGAAATGTGCGATGCCCCTATCGGAATCACTAGATGATCACCGGCCAAGTTTGAAATGGTTTCGAAGAAGTTGATGAATCGGGGGGGGGCAGGGGGTATCGACACAGAAATAGGTTTAGTACAAGATTCCAGTAAATATGTTATCTCCCAAGTGATAGTCATACCACTTTTTTTATTGACAAATAACTATGGTGGAACCGATATTTCCGTTTGTCTTACAAAATGGTCGAACTGGTACTTCTGGTTTCTTAAATCTCAAATACCTAATTGCAACAGACTCCTCAACCCAAGCCACCCAACTATTAATCCCCTAAAGATATTTTAAATCTTAACCAAACATTTGTTTCTATCGCTCAGTGTCAGAAAAATGCCGAGAAATCTATTTCAGTTTATTTCCAATGCTACGGAGTACCGTTACATAAATATTTAGTGAACTATGTTAATAGAACAACAAGGATTCTTAGAGTCAAATCATTTTGTCTTTAGAACACTGAACTCTGGGCTAGTGTTAAGGTTGTTGTCACAGTTGCTCGGAGAGGTGACAGCGACAACCAGAGCTGGCTCTTAGCCGAGGCTGCCACCCTCACCACTTTGGAGCAAAAATTTAACTGACTGGTTAATCTAGAGACGGCAGACAATGTTATTTAATGAGATTACCCCTCCAACATTATGATACGTTTAGAAGTCAGGCTGCGAAAAAAGAACTACGTGTCAAACCCAGAGGGTTAACGTTCCTTCGATTTCAACGGGAGAACTTCCCATTCCTGTGGATTACTAAATCGTAAGGGTTATTCGACGGTCAAACAACTATGTCATAATTATGAGATTCGGGGTCAATTGAGGAAGGTGTGCAAGAAACCCACAATATCCGAAGCAGACATCACCAGCTAAACAATAAGAAATTATATTGGACATGAATTGTTCATGTTCACCAAAACTTCTGAACACCAGACATCGTCTTTTGAAGCTAGCATATTTGGAAATATCGAAAGTAAATTACAACCACAAAACAAGCCCTGAAGAGTCTTACTTGAACCACTGTGCTGTCAAATGAAATCAAGGCCGGAATGCCAGCCCAAAACCGTCGATAGCTGTGTCCCACTAGATATGGAGCCACCATAGTCAGTGACAGTGACAGTTACTGTAATGCACCAATTACGTGTCGCATTCGGTAACCCAACAACGGGTCCTGTTAGCCACTATATACATCGTGTCCTCGCCTTTGAGGACAAAGACATGTTCGAGCAGAACAGAGATCTCGCACCAAGAATTACAAAGTATGACTGATGAATCATTGAATAACGTATTCGTCGTGGGCACGATACTAACAGTAATCCAAGCGTCAATCCCGATCCTTTACTATAAGAAGAGGATGAAACTTCAGCAGAGACGCTGTACTGTACATAATTGAAGCAGTACCAGTCGGCACTTAAACAACCAGTCAGTCTTGGATGTTGGTTGCACTAAAAAAAATACGGCTCTCCCAGATACATAATGAATTTACAAAAATTGAATGCTTCCTCCATGAGGGAAACACATTACACCCAGTCCCTTCGTGACTCCTCCTACCTACTCACATCAAGAAGGCAAGAATCCTTAACGCATGGAATAGGTATCACACCCCAGATGCACGGAATACTACTACTTTCATCCCGAAATTTGGTCGTTACAGATACCTTTGTTCATCCTAAGATTTCATGCTTCTAGAGGCGGATTTACTCTTCAATTTGATGATATTACCGGCGATATGGCTTGCAAAACCCGCAGTATAGATGATAGCCTCCTTTGAGACAATTTCGTAGAAGCTTCGTTCTGTCATACAATAGCGTACTTCACTCATTACAATGAGAACTGGCCCAGTCGGCTGGGGCTGTAAAATACACCGACTGCTTCTCTGCAGAGGGGTAAGACTTCCCCAACAAGTGTCCTGGGTATGAGACTAAACATTCTGATGGAGCTTTGGAGAATGTGGAGCGCCCCTTCATTGCCATTTCTCCAAGGTCCCAGGTCCACTCCGGCCCGGCGAGGTAGTACCTGATAGGGTCCCATCTATTGGTCAAATAGAACAAAACTGTATGCTTATGCTAAACTGAATTGCTTGAAATAGATCTTTTTCGACAGTAAAACTTCATACTTATGCTCTACTGAACTGTTTTACATTTCACTGTCTAAATGACCGAGGTTTAACAGAATTGTCCGTGATACGTAGCAATACTTGGAACCATTTAACTTTGTTGAATAAACTGAATTGTTTAAAATGGAACTGTTTTTACATTTAGCTGTGTGATAACAAAAAAACTGTTCTTATGCTAAACTGAATTGTTTGAAATAGAACTGTTTATATGTATAAAAATAGATTTGGCACTAAATAACCTACAATTGTTGATATGCCATGAAACAAAACAAAACAATCTTGATTGGGTTAAATAGAGCAGTTTGACATTTAAACTGTACTTATGCTAAACTGAATTGTTTGAAATAGAACTATTTTACGTTTAAATGTGTATTCGTATTAGATAGAAATAATTGTGTAAACAAATGTCTGATATCTGATTGAATTGTTAGTGTTAAACAGCAATACTTGAAAACATTTAACTGCGCAAACGAACGATTAACAGCAAATAGAATTAATTATATAAGATAGAAATAAGTGAAACTGTTTAACTGGGAAAAAAGAGCCCCTGCTCGTTAAAAAAAGCTATCTGCAAAATGCGTTTATAAATCATATACTCAATGTCTATGTATAAAAGGGATTTGGCATTAAATAACCCAAAATGGTTGATACGTGGTGAATTCAATAAGTTTCCAGGCTTTTTTTGTACAGGCTTTTAAAATTGTCGTTGACTCTTGAAAATTCAGTACGTCATTGCTATACATCTTATGAGATGACTGACCAGTTTTTATGATTTCAGTTTAAATGAACAGCTACAATAGCAATTGGAATACACCTTACTAAAGCCTGATTCTCACAGTTGGTGAATTTCAAAAATGCAATCTAGACGTGAAGACACATTAGAAGAAAGATATGCAATAAAATTTTGTTTGAAACTTGGAAAAAATGCCACAGAAACCTATGGAATGCTTCAGACTGCTTTTCAACCATCTTGTATGAATCGGGCATCAGTTTTTGAGTGACATAAGAGATTCAAGGACGGCAGGGAGTTTGTGAGGAATGATGAGAGGTGTGGAAGGAGTAAGGAAGTCAATAAACCAGAGTTGATTGCCCAAACGGTTAGGGTTAGGGTTACTATGTTGACGTTTTAAAGGAGTTCAGGAAGAGATTCCATCGGAAGAGGCCAGCACTCTTCTAATCGGGTCAGTGGCATTTCCACCAGGACAATGCACCAGTCCACAAATCCCTCCTTTCACAGACTATTTGATCAAGATAGACATCAAGATTGTTCCTCAGCCTCCCTGTAGTCCAGACCTTGCTCCCTGTGACTTTTGGTTATTCCCTAAGCTCAGAGGCTGTTATTCAGAGACAATTGAGGAGATGAAAGAGGCTGTGACGAAGGTCATTGACACGCTCACACAAGAGGACTTCCATGGGGCCTTCGAGAAGTTGTTGGAACGGTATAACAAGTGCATTGCAGCCGGAGATTACTTCGAAGGGGACTTGAGTTTCATGTGTGACAGTTGTACTTTGCATTCTGGACGAATAAACAGTTTTATCCTACCCTGCTGTTCTCGTGATTCAACAATTGCTAGGTTACCTTGAAATATTTCCCGCCTTCTTAGTCATCTGCTGAACGTCAAATTCTTTGTGCGGGAATAAATCCGCTCTTGTTTGCAAATCCCTTAATTTTCCGTTATGCGTTACTTCAACCCGTTTGGGATTTGATGAATGTGCAACGTAAATTCGGGAATTTAAGCTTTACGAACTGGGTCATAATCCAGCAGAAACAACGAAAAACATTTATTGTACAAAAACCAAAGGTGCAGTTGGTCATAGTAACCAGATGGTTCAATAGATTTCGTTCGGGTTGTAACAAAATCGATCAGGTAAGATCAGGTAGATCTAAAATCGTGGATTCCGAGGTTGTGCTTTAAGCCAAAGAGACAAATCCAGCGAGTAACACTCGAAGAGTATCAGGCGAGATCAGCATCTCACAATCCAGAATGATTCATCACCCTTACAGCTTGCGTAAAAGCGTCTGAAAATGCCAAATTATATCTCATGTGACCAAAATATTGTCAAACTTTTGACTCACACTAGTAAACCAGTTTTCTTGGCGTAAAAAACATTCGATTGATTTCTAAAATTCGTCATTAACTTCAAAAATTAACTTTTTCGTAAAGTTCAAAGGAAAATATTTGAGATAGGAATGTAAGGAATGTCCCACTCAATTTATCTCATAAAAACGTAGAACTAGGCCAATTTTGAACAATATCTGTGATGGGCTTGGTATTTTGGCGTAAAATATTTTTGATTTAATATAAAATAATCTTCAAACTACGAAATCGCTCTTAAAAACTGTATAAAAAGTTTTAGCAATTTTTAAAATTCTGCTAATATTTTGTATACTAAATGTGGTCAGAGGCTGTTCAGACCTGCTGGATATAAAAATAGATATTCCTACTTCTGGGCATTGAAGAATGCTAAAATTTAATATTCAAATACATAAATATTGTTTGGGATGCCGCTTTCACCAACTCTTCTTCTCGTGTGTTCCACGACGGTCTTGTTATTTTTCCGGTTTAGGCAACACATTAAAACGGCTTTTTGTTTCTTAGATGAGACAAAATGTCATTTTTATCACTTAGAATATTCGGACTAATGACTTCATCTTCATTGTTATGCATACAATGTTTCGTCTGTTATGTCCTTCGGCCTTCTTCAGGTCGAACTCGGGATCCCGCAAAGAACCTTGAACTGAACCTTTTACCTGATCCACGGGGTAGATTGTTCCAATTCTGTTAATCCTGACCAGATACAAGTGTTAAGCTATTGTAAGTTTTCCTGGTTATTCTTTCCTGTAATTAGGATTGAACCTGAAACCTCTAGATGATTTCATTCAGAAGCACTTTTAAGCAAACGCTTTATCCTCTGCACCTTATTCACTGCGTTCATTGCGCTTAGTTTCACGCAGGTGCCAGGCTTCCAAATAATAAACTTGCTTCCTGTGCCAGACTACTGGAAATTAAACTTGTCTTCAGTGCCAGACATCTGGTTCATAAACTTGCTTCCATGGCCAGGCTTCCCACTGATAAACTTGTCTTCGGTGCCAGGCTTGTGGGTAATGAACTTGTTTCCGGTGACAGACTTCTGGAAAATAAACTTGTTTTCGGTACCAGATTTCTTGGGTAATAAACTTACTTCCAGTGCCAGACTTCCGGATAAAAAACTTGTCTTGGTTGCCAGAACTCTGGATAATAAAATTGCTTTCAGTGCAAGGCTTGCGGGTAATAAGTTTTTCTTCGGTGCCTGGCTTCCAAGTAATAAACTTGTCTTCAGTGCCAGACTTCTGGATAATAAACTTGCTTCCAGTGCCAGGCTTTAGGGTAATAAATTTGTCTTTAGTGCCTGGCTTCCGAGTAATAAACTTGTCTTCAGTGCCAGGCTTCTGGGTAATAAATTTGCTTCCAGTGCCAGGCTTCCGAGTTATAAATTCGTCTTCAGTGCCAGGCTTTCGAGTAATAAATATGTCTTCGGTGCCAGACTTCTGGGGTAATGAACTTACTTCCAGTGCCAGACTTCCGAATAATAAACTTGTCTTCGGTGCCAGACTTCTAGAAGATAAACTTGCTTTCGGTGCCAGGCTTCCGGATAATAAACTTGTCTTTGGTTCCGGACATCTGAGTAATAAACTTGCCTCCGGTGTCAGACTTATGGATAATAAATTTGTCTTTGATACCAGACCTCTTGGGTAATAAACTTGCTTCCGGTGCCTGACGCCCGGGTTATAAACTTACTTCCTCATGCCTATTTTCTCGACATAGCATTTCTAACGAAAAAGAAGGAAGGGAAAGCGTAGCAGCATCGTAACAATATGTTTCATTTTGATATTTGATTGCGAATATTTGAACAATATCGTTATCATCACGCAGCTTTGACAGAAAATCTGCCAGGTGTTGTCCGAAAGGTAATTGTATCGTCATAAGTTAAGTGTTAAATGTAAGAAGAAAGGAGAAAATACTGATATTGAAATGATTTTTTAATATATAGAACAGGAGATATTTGAGTTAGAAAGGCTGTTTTTGTTGTTTAAAACAGTGTGACTGCATAATTTAGATAAGAAAATGTTGACATCTGAAAAAAAAAAAGCTTTTTAAAAGTCTGTTCACTATCTATTTTCAATAAAATTTCCGGTTGGTTGGTTTTACAACACGTGCTGGTTTGTTTTATGCTAAAGTAAATTTAAGAATTATGACCTCCAATTAAATACAGTGAAAATAGATATCTTCATAACAATTTTAAACCGGTAAACACCTCATACTTAATTATAATAATGATATTTTAAGAGCTAGTATATTAATTAAGTTCACAATCATTTTTACATGATCTCAAACAGATCTTTTGATATATAAATGAGTATTACCACTTAAAATCGACCCAGAAGTAAAGGTAGAGGAGTCTATAAAACTGGAGCCTCACCACTTGATGAGGTTTAGTGTCCTTCCCAGATCAATGTTTTGGTTGGTTTTATTCATGTAAAAAGTAAATTTTGATATATTTTGTGGAAATAAATTTAAGTGAATGAAACCCTCTTTTTGATGATTTTTTTGAAAAGTTTATAATTTAATCATTTATAAAATGTAGCAGTGATGGAGCTTTAATTGATAATAGCACTCGAGCTTTGGGGTAGTCACTTCCCTAAGTGGATGGATTATATCATTCTGCAGATCTTTTAACAGTGAATTTTAATCAAATGAAAGACTTTGATAGCTGAAAATAATCACTTAAGTGCCTTTGAGCATTTTTTTCGTGAAAATTTTGAATTCTTAAAACAGAAAATAACAAATACATGATTCTTACCCAAGTTTATATTAAATGGGGGATTCTGGTTTATTAGGGGGGTATCCTCGTGGTGTAATGGTTAAAGTGATGGACAACGGAATCGTAGTAAGCGAGTTCGTACTCCAGTCGCGCTATTACGTTCTCTTTCGGGCAAATACCCTTGGGAAAGGTATGAACCCTCTTATCCTCCCAGCTATGGGTTAAATAGTACCACTACTGTTCTTCTATGAGAATGGCTTTGGCATTAAATAACCTACAAAGGTTGATATGCCATTAAAAAAAGAAACCAAACCATCTGACATATTATTTTCCTGTTCGTTTTATGATCATTCTAAAGTCAACGGAGATATTTTTTTATTTCAAATAACAAGATAATCATTTTCCGTAAAGTTACAAATGGATTTTAAATAGAAAAAATTGTTTGTTTGTTTTTTTTGCTTTTTGGTTTCTTGGTTTTAATGTCATGTCAACCTTTATGGGTCATTTAAAGCCAAATTCATGTTTGTAGAAGGACAGTAGTGTACTATTTAACACACAGCTGGGGAGGTAAGGGAGTTCATACGTTTCCTAAGGGTATTAGTCCTTAGTTTGAAGTCGATTACTACAATATCCCTGTCCTTTACATAAACCACAACGCCAAGAATATTCTAATATGAAATAAACGAGAAAAAATTACGATGCAAAAAAACTTACATTTCCCCCTCATTTTTCATCTGTTTTACATAAAAATATTCCTGTTCGGTGTTTTTATCCCTTTAGGAAAGGCATGAACCTACCTCTCCCCTTTACATCTGTCCACGCGTAATTTTATGTAATGTCTTCCCCATATGGCGAATGTTCAGTAGGAGTGATTGACAGATATCAAATCAAAGTTGAAATCACCAACTGAGTGAAACTTTGAGTTTCTTTGTTGTTGGCAGTCGACAGTCACGTACGAAATAAATATTTATAAAGTCAGAAGTTGGGTATTAGACACTAAGGGAAACAGACGCATATTTTGTAGCTTAAGTGAGACAGCACCTCCCACTGGGGCCAGGCGACGATTTATAAAGAAATTGATCTTTCCTTAATCAACTGAATGAAAAACACATCTTCCAATTTATGAGACTGGTCATAAAAGAATTTATAAAATCCAGAATAAACGTCAATGGGTTTTTATAACGAAGTTTTTGTTTCTTTAGTCACCGGGACCAAGTGACAACCTCTTTTTTCTTCATTATCTTCTTAGTCACTTTCATTCGTTACTTCAAACTCTCGAGAGACCAACTTTGCGAGAAAACCACAATGGAACAGTTGGTAAATTTTCTAAAATCACCATCATCATCATCATCATCATCAAGTCGTTCTGACTGTAGTGAGTTCCCTGAAATTCTCGGCATCCGTCCCTGTCGTCCATCATTCCTGGCACGCCCTCTAGATTGCATCCGGTGTCCGCACAGAGCTAATGTATCTACGTTTTTGCTTCTCAGTCAACACTGGTGTGTCCATACTTAGGAGTCTACAAGAGGACATCGCTTATGAGTGTGTTCTTACTTCTCCAGCAGTGTCCAGTATGTTTTATTCGTCTTAGGTGGATGGTTCGTGAGATGGGAAGTAAATCCCGTTTTGTTGGGTGTTCCTTCTCGGACGTGTTCAAAACAGCGCGTAGCATTCTTGTATAGTTCCCATTTAGGTTTTTATTTATGTGTATTACTAGAGTCTTAGTGGTGCAACCATACAGTAGTACTGACAGAGCCACAGCTTGGACGAAATCCCGTTTGCTTTTATCAGAGAGATCAGATTTCTGCGGGAAGCCTTTTTTAAAGTAAAACCATCTTCTTTTATTAAATCTATTGACGTTCGAAGTAAATAACTTCGACGGATAATAAACACATATGGTGCTAATATATCTCTATGAAAGACTCCAGTGACAATGTCAAATTAGTCGGTGTCACTATCGGGAGAGCGAACCATTGCTTTCATGTTTTTGTAAAGCATTATTATAATGGTAACAGTTTCTTTGGTTAAACTCTATTCAATTACTATTTGCTCCATTTTTCTTCTGTGTGTGGAATCAAATGCTTCGGAGAAGTCTACGAACAATAGTGCTGCCGCCACGATATTTTTGGATATACCCCGATAAGTCGACGGATAGTCAAAAACCATAAAGTTGCGGATCGATTTCTCCGAAAGCTGTTTTGATTTTTCAGAAGAATTTTCAGTTAGGGATAGGCCTCAGTACTTCTGGGTGATTCCGAGATCGCATTTCTTGGGCAAGGAAATGATGCAGCCTTTTCTCAATTGTCTTTTATTTATATACAATATTGCACAATCAAAGAAGTACATCTTTCTTCTCGGCAGGCATCTTTTAGATTTACTTTCGTCGGAGTTTTGCCCAGTGGGCTGAGGCTGTAGAATACACCGACTGCACCTCTGCAGAGGGGTAAGAACTCCCCCACATCGAGTGTCCTGGATATGGCACTAAACAATCTCATAGTTAGGTTCCAGTAATGCTGGGGCTTTGAGGAATACTGCACACCCCTTCATTGCCATCGCTCCCAGGTCCACTCTGACCAGGAGTGTTAGCACCTGATAGGGTCCTATCTATGGGTCAATTAGAACTAAACAGAGTAATTACGCTAAAATGAATTGTTTGAAATTAACTGTTTTTACGCTTTAAACAAAAAACGTGTACTTATGCTAAACTGAATTGTTTGAAATAGAACTGTTTGATCATTCAGCTGTGTGTTAACAAATGACTGATGTTTAATTGAATTGTTTTAGTGATGCATAGCAATACTTGGAGCCATTTAACGGTGTTGGCATGCTAAAGTGAATCGTTAAAAATGGAGCTCTTTGATCATTTAACTGTGTGTGAACAAAAAACTGTGTACTTAAGTTAAATTGAATAGTTTGAAATAGACCTGTTTTTACATTTAACTGTGTGTAAACAAAAAACTGAATTTAATCTAATGACTAATTGTGTAAACAAAATACTGTATTTATGCTAAACTGAATTGTTTGAACGTAAATGAAACCCTTTAACTGTATGCCAAAAGAAATAGTTTAGGTTTCTTTAAAAATGTTATCTTCAAAATACAAAAACTGTACTTGTATGAAATAGAATTGTTTTTGAGATTTAAACTGTGTACTTATGCTAAACTGTATTGTTTGAAATTGAACTGTTTATATTTAGGAAAATGGATTTGGCATTAATAACCAACGTTGCTTGATATGCCATAAAAACCAAATCAAATCAAACCAAACCCAACTTAACTGATATTGACTTCCATTGAATTCTACATTTCTCTGCTCTTGGTTTGGTTGATATACACTCGACAGCTGCTTCTAGTTTGGTGGTAATAAAGTTTCATATTTTTCATTCAGTGTATGACATTCAGATGTATCCTGAAGAGTATCAAATTTGTTTCCTATACTTATCGTATATTGATTGCTTATATCGCTATTAGCAAGTGACGACCAGTCTTATCGTGAAACTTTAACTGTTTGTTTCTTATTTCTACACAAACTCAAGCGAATCTTTACTGAGACGATTCGGTGATCGGAAGATTAGTTGTTGGTTGGTTGGGGTTTAATGGCATATCAACCCTTGTTGGTCATTTAACGCCAAATTCTGTCTATATATATACATACATATTAAACCAAAGATTTCAAAACGAATACTTAGGTAGGTAAAAATTTCTATAAGCAGAATTTCATTTGTTTGCACAAGACTAACCAGTTTTAAGTTGTCATATTTTTTGGTACAACTCTATCTCTCTCAAGAAGGACAGAATGTCATCTATTTTGACGTTCTCGAACAGATCAGTTAAGTTATTTACTTTGAAAAATCGCTTTCTGATAACAGCGAAAGCTCTGCATTCTATAAGAATGTGTTTAACCATACAAGTTGTCTGGCAGGTCAAACACTGTGGTTGTGGTTCCTGTTTCAAAATGGAAGAGTGATTGGTTTGGTTGTTTGGGTTTTATGGCATATCAACCCTTGTAGGTCATTTAACGCCAAATCATGTCTATATATATACATACATATTCAACCAAAGATTTCAAAACGAATATTAAGGTTGGTAAATTTTTCTATTAGCAGGATTTCATTTGTTTGCAAAGATACTCCTTCAAAATTTGTTTGCAAAGATACTCCTTCAAAATTCCAAATGCTGTTTATCCACTTCTATTTTTATAAACATATAATCTACCTGTGTCTTTGTGTTATTTGGGTAGATGTAAGTCTATAGTTTTCGTTTTGTTTGTGGAAATTTAGCGTTTAGGCTAGATATTCATCATTTCTGTTTTACGAGTTGCGTAAGCAGAATTTGTTATTTTTGTCGTTGCCTATATGAACATTTATGTCTCCAACGATTAATAAAACGTTTTGCTTGAGAAAATGGCGAATAAGGTGAGATAGCTCGTTGTAGAAAGTGATTATATATATATATATATATACAAGTATATATATATATATATATATATATATATATATATATATATATATATATATATTCTGCTCAGCTACAGATGCTGTAAGCTCGGGTTGCTGGTTTATTGTGTTTAATGTTTTAATGTTAAAAGTTGTTATGTTGACAATGCTATGGTATCTAAGTAAGTTTGGTCTGGGTTCTCTATATGATTTTCGAAACAATAGAACCAAAGCTCAAACTTCAACAGAATCCACCCCTTGTTCATTTGCCGGAAGGATGCTTCGGTTTGGATGTAATATTTCGTTGACTGTTTTACTTTTCTCATCAATAGACGCCATCCTTAGAGATGAGCAGCTGTAGTTTACTGACTGAACAATATGATTCTGGCTGTTGACCTATACGGTTCCTCTGCTCAGTATCTAGTGAACCGTACCGTTGACCCGCCTTTAAATTCATCCGCCTTACTTCAAATCCACTGTGCAGCGCCCTGTAGTTTCCATTGTAATACACTTGAATAACTCGATTAATACTCTCCTCCCTCATAGACGATTTTCCCTGTGACATGCCAGGGTAGGATAACTCAGTGATTATGGGAGCAACAGGTTTGAATATTGCGAAGTTTAACCTTTCCGGTTGAACCTTTATGGTTTGATCGCAGTTTTATTATCACAGAGTTATCCATCATTGGAACTACGCTAGTAGAGTTTTGAGAAGGTGAATTTTCCTTCTCAAAAAAAGGAATAAATGATTCGTCTGATTTTCCTGTATTCCTTAAGTTTTAACTCAAGAAAAGTCCAGCTGTTTTATTCAAATCTGATAAAGCAACTTCCGGCTATTCTTTCATTTTTCGCGTAGACCATGTTATTTTGGAGCATTGGATTTGGAGGTTTCTAATGCATTTTGTTAAAAAAAAAAAAACGTTAGAGGATCAGACTTTTTCCTTTTCTATGAGTTTGTCGACATCTCCTCCTTTCGTCTTTGTTTCCGAAAGCTTTCATGACCGAGTTGTGTAACAGTTGTTAAGCTGCGAACACATCGCTTGACTTCCTAACCCAGAATAAAAGGATCTTCCACAGGATTATTCAAGCGAGACAATTACTCACTATATCTTTGCGCATAAACAATTTGTCAAAATCGGCTTCGAACCCTATCAGAGATAGATAACATTTGTACGTAAGAAGACCAGATGGGACACAAAGTCATTTGTAAATGTGGGATTCCCCGTGCCTTCAAAAATTGCCCAGTTTCTTCAGTCTTCTTAATTTCCATGTTTTCGAGAATTTTGTTCTCATAAATTCAAAGCATGGTCATTCAATCATCAAGAACATGTCATCTGACTTGTATTGAAGGATCCATTTGAAGTTCAAAGTAAGTAAGCTTTTTATATAAGTAAAGTTGGCGACCGTAGTCGAGGGCGACCAGAAGGCTTCCTCTTAAATAGCTACAACACCGAGGTGTAGAGGAGGGCGCTACTCCTTTCCCAGGATTGCTCCACTTTATCCTTAATACGTAACTTATATTGCTGAGTGTTAAGCAAGGAGGTACCAAGTACCATTTTTAAAGTCTTTGGTATGACGCGACCTGGGATTGAACCCAGGTCTTCCGGAACATTGGCGAACGCTCGACCCTCTAGGACAATGAGCCGGTAATAAGATTTTTAAATACCATTGTTATAATAAGTCATTTTTACATTTCCTTGATATTTTCAATGCTATAGAGTTTGGTAATATATAATACCTAATAATATCCGTTTCGATTGTATAATCTTCCATTGGAAATAATAAAATTCTGTTATTTTGGTTGAGAAGATCATTGATGCTTTTCTATAAAATGATTCATGAATGATCAGCAGTTTTAATAATTTCCATTTTTTTTAAAAACTGGAACAAGAATGGAATGGATCACAAAATCTACAATCTATCTAGAATATCATATTAAGTCATAGAAAGCTTAAGCCTCTTCAATAAAAAACAATGATTATTAGGTGATTAGCTGTCTTACTCCTTTTGCTGCAAAAGTTTCCCAGAAGTATACCGGGGGTGTCCTCGTGGTGTAATGGTTAAAGCGATGGTCTGCGGAATCGTAGTAAGCGAGTTCGTACTCCAGTCTCTCTATTACGTTCACTTTCGGACAAATACCATTGGGAAAGGTATGAACCCACTTATCCTCCCAGCTATGGGTTAAATAGTACCACTACTGTTCTTCTTGGAGAATGGCTTTGGCATTAAATAACCTACAAAGGTTGATATGCCATTAAAAAAAGAAACCAAACCAAACCAGGAGTATACATGTTTTCCCTCGGCGTTTATAGAGATATAAAACTCTACAACATTGAAACTCTGTGACCAAACATATAAATATGTAGCTGTCCAAAAAATTAGTACATCCCTTATTACATTGCTTTTTTCGTTCACCAGTACACTCCTTTTTTCGTTCACCAGTACACTCCTTTTTGGAACTGTTAAGAAAGACGTTTGTAGCGTAACGATTATCGTTGTATGAAGTGCACCCGAACTTCAAGAGTTCAAATCCTTGACGTGACTGCTTAGAATAGGCAAACTGTACCCCCGCCCCACGAATGAAGAGTCAAGATTACCTAACCCACCAAAACGGGATGTCCTGGAAATTACATTAAACAGCATCTGATGGCAAGGCTCCAATTCTAGAGATCTGCTGGGTATAGAGTATCCCTCCAATGCCATTACTCCCAGGTCCACTCTAACCCCGTGTGATAACACCTGTTAGCGTTTCATTAATGGAACACGATATCTATTTTTAAACAATTCGTATTCGATAGGACCGTGTGCAAAAAAATTCTTCAGAAACAACACAAAAAATGTTAACATGAACATACAATGAACGCCATCCCCTAATATCTTGGTATAAAATAACCCTAGACAGGTTGATATGCCGTTTAAAATCCATCATCATATTAGGAATTATTCATTACCAAATTCTACATTTAAACTGTAACCAAAAATAAGTTGCATTAATATATAAAAGTGTTTTCTTATTTTGAACGGATCCATGGTCACATTTTTGGTTACAGAATTTCAGTGATATAGAGTTTGGTAATGGATAATGCATAATAATATCCTTTTTCGTACGTAAATAGTGGAAATAATAACATCTAAGAAATTCAGAGAGATAAATTACGATTCACACAACTAATCAATCTGCAAACACCCTTCACATAGCGCAAATACCCTTGAGAAAGGTATGCATCCAACTATTCTCCCTCCCACCGGTTTAAGAGAATGAAAATTCAAACTACCTGCAGACGAGGGTTGGGACGGTCTTTGCCAGGCTATTCCTTTCCAAGACATACTACAAGGGTAGCACCCCTTCCTCACAACCAAACCAGGTTAAGAGACCAGTAAACAGTAACATCCTTTTTCGTAATTAAATTTTTAATAGAAAATTAATTCGCATTGAAATGTTTTTGGCGCCCCACGGACATCAGGAACTGGTTCTGACCCTCTCCGACCTCTGGAATAGGAAATGTTCCTCGGCTCCTTTTTGAGGAATAAATGTTTACATTGAAATGTTAAAAGTAGGTTCTTGGATCTGGCAGCAAGTTTCTTTTTTATTCTCACAATAAATACATTTTTTATTATCAAGGATTGTTTTCCAAAAAGGGTTTTCGATGTCTCAAAAAAGACAAGTGCTTAAACGCTTTTCAATATTCTTTTCAGTATGACAATATGGAACTCTATATTCATATTTTTATCTTCCTAAAGCCTCTTGTTCCCCATGTTCTACTCTTGATTAGCTTCACAGGCTGAGATAAACGCTAAAAAAGAAACTATAATATTTCTTTAACATTGTGCAAATTCTGGCTTCATTCTGATATTTTATCGCCAGTCTTACACCTATCACTGCATATTTTTCCATCTTAGTTTTAATAAACTTGGTTCTTATCGAAAACAAAGGAGTGAAGTGAGAAGACGATGAATAGTGAATGGCAAACGTAAAGATTTACGTTCACAAAGCGCAGAAGTCAGATTGAAAACAATACCACTTAACAGGAGAAAGGCTGAATAGAGAGACATACGTTAGATGAAAATAATCGAATGAAATTGAACGTAAAATGAAATCCTTACTCAAGCGCAGAAACCACAATTCATACAGTATCACCTATAAATAACAACCACGTAACAGTTTTAAATAAAAGGTTATTTTCTTCTCAACAAAAGAGGATTTTAGTATTTAATATCTCATCTACTAAAAGCAGCGTCAACACGCACGGATGTAATGTGTGGACTGCTATCGGCTGGTTATCGGCTATATGGAAATCTTACCTTTTTGATGAAAGCTGTAGCCGTGTAAGTACTACTGCATGGCTGCTTCATTTAGAATCTAACAAAACTTTTAGATAAATAGCTCGATGGGAACTACACCAGGACACTATATGCTTTTTTGAACAAATTCTGGAAGCAGCACCCCACAAAATAGCATATGTAGGGCCACTTACTCTTGACCCAGCCAGCCGTGTTTCTGGGTACACGATTTGGTCTGCTCTTTATGGTAAAGTCAACCAAAGCCGGCTATTATACGTGCAGGAGAGGCCTAGCATTCGTGTCGGATGGCTGAGACCGTCACTCTCTTGGTCTCAGGGTCCGTCTTTCGACCTTTTTAAGAAATGCCGACAGGTCCAAGGTATTTTTTACCAGCCGCACATTTCAGCTTTGGCTCGTGCCCGGTTCCTACAATAAAAAGCCCTTGTGCTACATTCTATCTTAATGGGGAGACAGAAAAATACTCGGTCACTTGCCTCCTATCTCACAAACCATCCAAGTAAGATTAGCAAGACATGCAGAGCACTCCTGAGGAAATAAGAAAAAGCAAATAAGAAAAGTTATCCTATGCAATAATACACATGGACACACCACTGTTAGCCTACAAGCAAAAATTTTACGTCCATCAGCTCTGAGTGATAGGAATGGATGGCGAGAAAGAACTCAAAGGAATTCGTATGTTTGATGGTGAGGAGGAGGATTAATTTGATCTGATGTGATATCCCTAACCTTAAAATATCGGGCAAATAATAGAAAATTAAATAATACTCAGCTTGAAATACTGGGTCATCAGTTTCAAACGAAAGTTTCCATAATATTCCTTGTTCTTCTAATCTAAAGCTTTCTGATTTTATTTCTTTGTTTAAGGAAATCAACTTCCGGTATTTCTCGTCTTTGCATTCTTAATGATTTCCTGGTAGTGTAGTTCAGTTCCTTCGTTTGCTTCCTGTTTTTCTTTTGTTCATTACCGACATTTCCCGATTTAAAACTTCATTCTGATATCTGCACAAAACATTATTACAAGTTTAGTATTCATTTGACATTGTTGAAAACACTTTTATATAACTAAAATTATAATATTTGTGTATATTTGACTGTAGCCCAACAAGATCGGAACATTATAGCGAGATTTTTTATAAAAGCAATGTCCTTAAAACTATGAAAATAATGTAACTGCCAGTTCAGTTTGCAATTATGGAGAGTCTCCATGGTATAATAGTTAAAGTGCTGAACAATAGTCTAGAATTGAGTAAGTTCGAACTCCAGTCGCGGTATTACGTTCACTTTCAGACTAATACCTTTGAGAAAGGTATGAGCTCTCTTATCCTCTCAGCTATGTTTTAAATAATATCAGTGTCGTTCAACAAGGATAGCTTTGGAATTGAATAATCCACGAAGCTTGATATACCATTAAACCAAGAAACAAAACCAGACTTGCAATTTAATCTTGTGAAGTCTTCATTCGCGCTGAAAATTATTGTTTAATCATCGAGCTTCTCGATGTAATGAATGTGACGCGAAATTGACTAAAAATCCCAAAGCGGGACTTTATTTTCGCACGTGTGAAGACAGGGCAGGTTGGCACTTGATCCCCTATAGAATAAGTCCTCGTTCAGAGTTTTTCTCTCAGCCATATAAGACCTGGCATATTACGTGAGGGATTAATTTAGGGCCAGACTGACCGCCGCTGGCAAGGGGTTCCAAATTTCACACTGTCCACACACCCACCAGGTCGCTAAACTTCCTTCCCCTAGACAATGGAAGAATACGGACCTATAGGTTTTAGTCGTAATGATATTATATTGTAGTAGTCGGCAACTCCGGTTTCCCGTGTGATATTTTTAAGGAATTAATAGGACAATTCTAAGCAAAATAACATAAGGCGAATAGAAGCTGAAAAGGGAAGCATAAAGTAACAACATAGACCACGTGGTAACATAAAAATACATGAATTCCTTTACTACAGTTATATACACTTTCAAAGCGTCAAAACATATAATAATTGGACAGTCCACGAATATAAATGTCTTTTCTTGACTTTTGTTTTTGTT
The DNA here is from genome assembly GCA_963585895.1 of Sepioteuthis lessoniana. Classification (NCBI taxonomy): domain Eukaryota; kingdom Metazoa; phylum Mollusca; class Cephalopoda; order Myopsida; family Loliginidae; genus Sepioteuthis; species Sepioteuthis lessoniana. The sequence goes on from OY757918.1 coordinate 106,302,172, forward strand.
CAAGTTGAGAGAGAGAGAGAGTGGTATACAAAATTTGGGTATAAAGGAAAATGGCCCCAAAGTTACTTATCTTATTTTTCCACTGGAGAATCTTTCTTCTTTCACGGGCTAATAGACTTTGTTCTATTTTTTACACTGGCTTGAAGAACCTGGGGTCCCTCGTGTCTCAGTTATTCTTTTGTATTCAACCCGGAGTAAAATGGCTATGGTTCGTCTGCCACGAGCCCTGCTCAAAAACTGACTTTCTTATTATTTACTTCCGCTGAGGGGAAGGAGTCCCCACTTCCGTTTTGGGGTCCCAGCCAATCATTTGGCTTCTCTCCTCCTCCTCCCCTTGGTGTTCGACGACCTGAGGTTACTAAGTACCAACACCTGTTGATATCCCCTCTGTGACCCACATTCTCTCTTAACGGTCACTTTTTTGACGGCTAGATACTGTTAATTCAAACACGAGGAGTAGTAATTTTATCTCCCCCCTCCCAGTGGGATATCGCGTGACATGAAGTTAACTATAAAATACTATCAGAACTATTAATTCTTTCCTAAAGAGAAGCACCAGTATCATCATGGACCGTTGTTTCAATGGAAATCCTGTAGGTCTGGTATATATATTTGGTTTGAAATGTATGACAACGTTTTAGGTGACCCATTAAGACGAGTCAATTTTTAAACCATTCATGACGTGATATCCTCGAAATTCGCAATTTCCACAAGTTCTTTCTCTTTCTTAGATTAAAAAAAAATAATGTGTGTTTAATGTATTTAATGATGGTTTGATGTTACGACCATTTGTAGTTTTATAATGAATTAAAAGCCAATTTAAAAGAGAAAGTGTTCATGTTTTCTGGTCGCCGTTCTAATTTAGGTTTGTGTGTAAAGAGAAGGAATCAAGTGTCAAATGAAGTCAGTTAAAAAGATTTAAAAAAACAACGAAACAATTCATGAAATTTGAGGAAGAATACTACCAAACAAACCTGTAAATTTTTCATCGTTATTTTTAGATTCGTCATTGTCAATGATTAATTTTGACAAGCATTTTCTTTCATCTTTAGTTTCTTCCAATTTTTTTTTTTATCACAACTCACGAGTTTTGTCAAACTACGACATCGAAGAACAAAGGAGGTCGGAAATAATAAAGAATAAACACACAGTAAGGTTCGAACTCACGTCTTCTTTAGCTCGAATAAACTTGATTAAATGCGCCAGTTGCTCCATCGACTGTGCTACGAAAAATAAATAAACCTTTAAACTCATCCCTTACTCTCTTCTGGGTCTTTCGTGGTGCTATATTTTTTTTATAATATTCTTTTTATACGCTGGTACTTGTAGAATATTTAGTTCTTGTACAAAATAGAACGCCGGTGAAAGTTTCTGTTATTACAGGGTGAAACGATAAAATTGTCACCCTAGAAAAGACGACATGATTCTATTTCCGTTTAATGAAAACCGGTTTTCTTTTTTTGTTGCCGACCATCTACTAGTTGACCAGTTGCGTACAAATCCCAAGAACGATAGGAGCCTTCTATCATGTCTGAAAGTGACACAATGTTCAACGAGCGAGATCGGAGATGCGCTGCTGTACAACTCATGAACTCTACCGATCGAAGTTATGACAACAAGACTATTGCCAGCACCCTCAAAATGCAAATCCGGACGGTTCAACGTACCCAGGGTGATGAAAACAAAATTTCCGGCTACGGTTATGGTCTTTGGTGTGATTTCAAGTGAGGGCCACATCATGCCACCTCAAATCTTCAAAGCCGGCTTCAAAGTCAACACCAAAGTGTACCTGGATGTGCTGAAGAGTGTGGTGATCCCCTGGTGCAATCAGGTGGCCGGTGGCAGACCCTGGGTGTGGCAGCAGGACTCGGCGCCGGCCCACAAGTCCAAAGAGACCCAAGCTTGGCTTCAGAAGGAGTGCTACGACTTTGTACCCTTCTCTCACTGCACTCCCTACCTGAACCCGCTCGACTACTTCGTTGGGTCATACGTCGACAACATGACCTCCCATAACACCAAAGCCAGCCTGATCGCCGCCATCCGCCGAGTATTCACCGAGCTCCCGGCGGAGCTTGTGGAAAAGGCATGCTCCCAGTTCCGGATCCGTATCGAGGCGGTGATTGAGGCTGAAGGCGCCTACATTGAATAGATGTCAGTTCTACTACATAATCAAGTTACCTGAATTGATTTTTTCAATATAAGTTTTAAAATAAAGCTGTAGTGTTGTTTTGTTTAGGACGACAATTTTATCGTTTCACCCTGCACTGTAATACACAAAAAATTATATAGAAATGTATATATTTACCCAAGCCCTCCGTCATGAGCATGATTCGACACAAGGTCAATTTTTAAGTGGAGTTTAACAGGATTGAATTCAGAGTTTTCCTTCTCCTAGACCGGTTGCCATACCATGGTTAAAGAGTCCAGTCTGCCCACAGCTAGAGGGAAAATAGTTTGATTCATACCTTTCGCAAATGTATTAGCGCTGAGATAAAAGCAAATTCGACACATAGCTTTTAGCCTTGGAAGCATTAACATCCTGGAGACATATACAATATGAAGTAAGTTTTTCTTTATCTTTAGATTCTTTGCAATTCATTTTTCGCGAAATTTAGACGCCTCTCGCATGATACCATTGTCTATCTGATGAATGTATAATCATAAAATCTTAATATTAGGCTCAAAACTTGGTAAATATATTGATTATGTATTCACGAAAATAACTACATGCATCACAATATGTGAAAGTTTGAAAAAAAGCCAAAATATTACTCGTACTAAGATGTCACCACAACTAAAATCTGAAATTTCTATTATAGGCAAATGTGACTATGCACAAACAGATTTTACTTTTCATGCAAGATTTTTCAGAAAAATTGATATTTCATTTTGCAAAGGCTGCTATCATTTGAGATGAAAATATCTAAGTACATTATCTAGGTGCCCGTGGTGTAATGGTCATCGTCGTAGGAAATGGACACGGTGACACGAGTTCAAATCCTGGACGAGACTGATAGCATTTCACATAGCACTAATACCCCTGGGAAAGATATGAATCCCATTATTCTCCCTCCAGCTATGGGTAAATAGTAGGACAGACTTGGTTCTTCAGCCTTGGTGAGGCAACTAGTCTAGGAGAAGGAAAACTCTGAATTCAAACCTGTTAAACTCCGCTTAAAAATTGACCTTGTGTCATATCCTGCCCGAGCGGAGGGGTTGGGTAAATAGGATTATCTAGGCAAATGAAACTAAACAAGTCTGAATCTATTTGTTCTCCTCTCAACAATGGATAAATGGATTGACGGGGTTCTTTGACCTTCGTATGGTAACCAGCCTAGGAGAAGGAAAACTCTTAATCCAAACCTGCTGTGCCCCGCTTAAAAATTGATCTTGTGTCACATTCTGTTTGTGGTTGAGAGGTTGGATAAATACATATGTTACACTTATGCAATACTCGGTGACATTTGTGCTTATCGGTATCAAACCTTCATATGGCAATAAGTAAAAATACTAAGTACGAATCAACTTATCGATCGACATCGATAATGACCATTAGAGGTGCCCGTGGTGTAATGGTTATCGTCGTAAGAAATGGACACGGCGACTCGAGTTCAAATCCTGGACGAGACTGATTGCATTTCACATAGCACTAATACCCTCGGGAAAGGCATGAATCCAATTATTCTCCCTCCAGCTATGGGTAAATAGTAGGACAGGCTAGGTTCTTCAGCCTTGGTGAGGCAACTAGTCTAGGAGAAGGAAAAACTGATTTCAAACCTGTTAAAGTCCGCTTAAAAAATTGACCTTGTGTCATATTCTGCCCGAGCGGAGGGGTTGGGTAAATAGTATAATGACCATTAGACCTAACCAATCTTAGCAAATGAAATGATTTGTTTATAGTGTTTAAAATTTGTGTTTCGCACCAGCCACTTTTAGGATGAGCTGATAGCATAATAATGGTGCACCAGTAAGCTACAGATTCTCCGAACAAGACTTCCCACCAACTGAATTCAGTTTTTCCTTCTTCTAGACCAGTTGCCCGACCAAGGCTACTTGTCTACCTATTTTACCAATAGAACAGATGTACATATAATACAAAATGACGGACTAGATAGACTACATCTATTAATTTCTCTCTTCTTTCTTTTTATGATAACACAGGGTATTACTTGATGTCGCTCGAAACAAGACAGAGGTCGATTGTGAAAACTATACTACTTAACATGTTTCGGGCGCTTCTGGTGATGTAATGGTTAGCAAGCTTTACTAGCAAATCTGTACGAGTGAGTTCGAGTCTCGTCGAATTCATATGGCCCTGTGCCACATCTAAATAAAAAAAAAAATAGTAAATTACAACTTTCTCTTTCACTTTTTCTTATCTCATTATAATGTTCTTTGCTCTCCTCAACATCATTGTCGACTTTTTCCGTTTCTCTTTCCTTGAAATTAATTCTTTCTTCATTTTCTTCTTCCCGTATTTTTTTCTTTTTTCGGTTTAAGCGATTTGAAAGAATTTTAATCGACCAATGTTCCTGCATTTTCAATTCACCAACACCCCTAATGCGAGTAACTCAAACTTATAGACAGGCAAAAGTTTTGATCTAAGCACAAATAATCTTTGCTTATGATAAATATAAATAATGAATTTATTTTGACTCAAAATTTGTTTAGATAGCAATGAAAGAAAAAATACTCATTTTGATTTCTTTAAACACACGAAAGATTCCCTAACCCACCAAAATGGAAATTACATTAAACTGCATCTGATGGCAAGGCTCCACTTCTACAGAGCTGGCGTATATACAGTATCCCTCCAATGCCATTACTCCCAGGTCCACTCTAACGCAGAATGATAACACCTGTTAGCGTTCCATTTATGGAACACGATATCTATTTTTAAACAATTCGTATTCGATAGGACCGTGTGCAAAAAAATTCTTAAGAAACAACACAAAAAATATCAACATGAACATACAATGAACGCCATTCCCTAATATCTTGGTATAAAATAACCCTAGACAGGTTGATATGCCGTTTAAAATCCATCATCTTATTAGGAATTATTCATTACCAAATTCTACAGTGAAACTGTAACCAAAAATAAGTTGCATTAATATATAAAAGTGTTTTATTTTGAACGGATCCATAGTCACATTTTTGGTTACAGAATTTCAGTGATATAGAATTTGGTAATGGATAATGCATAATAATATCCGTTTTCGTACGTAAATAGAGGAAATAATAACATCTAAAAAATTCAGACAGATAAATTACGATTCACAAAACCAATCAATCTGCAAACACCCTCCTACTAAATCCCCCCCCCCCCAAAAAAAAACATCTTCCTCATGGTTTTAAAAAGTTTTGATATATTTAATGCATAATTAGTTTTTGAACAGAAAATTGACAAAAATAACTTTACACAATCAACAATACTCAACGAATTATTCATTTAAACAAATCAAAACGTTTTTTTTTATCACAAGGAAAAAAGATTTTTCTTTTGTGATTTCAAAAGAGGGTTTTTGTAGATTGCTGCCAATAACAAATTTAATCAAACTTATCCAGAAACATTTTTCTCCTCAAAAATCAAAAAACTGTAAAAAAAAGTTCTGTTTTAAGTTTATAACAGTTGGAGACTTGTATGGTTTGAATGTGTGGTGGAAAGGTTATGAAGTTTATCAGTTTTTCTTCTTATCCTCATTCAATTATTATCTTTCATTAGTCGTTCAAGCTAAAAAGGAATGAATAACGGAAAAAAGATAAGGATACTTTTAAACTCAACTTTTATTTCCAGATTTACATCTATTCTGTGGAGGGGAATGTTTTTTCCCGAACTAATAAATAGCCGTCCACCCAATCTGAGAGGAGGTTCTTTTTGGCGCCAGGAAGCCCATATTTTCAAGCATGCGTAGATTATCTTTCCTGTCAGAGGCCTCCAAAGAGATTGTTATTTTTTGTATTTGTTTATTTTATTTTATTTTGTGTTTTTGGGTATTTGTTTATTTTATTTTATTTTGTGCTATTGGGTATTTTTTTTTATCACTCAAATTCCTATACTTGTAACCATTTTCTTCATGCATCATAAAATAAATTTTCATCCGTCAGACATTAAACAAAATTTAGAATAAGGCATAAAAACATATACAAAAATTACAATTATTTTCCAAGTTCGTACCCCTAAAAGAATTAATACATATCTTTACATTTGTGTGATTTTTTTTAAGAACAAGTATATGATATATTTACATGTATCTATTATAATCATTAATTATAATTTATTATACTTATTATTTGTTATTTTATTTTATTTTAGTTCTTACGAGTTTTTTTTTCATCAGCGTTAACTGATGGTCTTTCACTGGAATATGAGTTACAAGTCTCCTCGGGTCTCCAGGACTCTTCTCAGTATTCTGGCAGATCTTAAAAATGATGTAGTTTGGATGGTTTCAATTCGGCTTCTACTTTCCATCCTTTGAAGATCGTTCCTAGGACACCAATTACCATTGGTATCACCGTAACTCTCCATTATTATCATCAGCATTATATTTATTTATTAATTATAATGATTATAACTATTATTAGAAGTATTATAACTATTATAATTATTGTTACCACTTATAACCATTATTTATTCATTTATTTACTTATTATGGTAACATACTGCTCGCTTGATTTAAGTGAGGTCAAAAAGAATACCTTATTTTACAATGGCTTTGGTCATCACTCATTTTGCCTCTGATTGCAATGGAATATCCTGTATACATAGAAAACTGAAAAGTTCTTGGGTTGGCCAAGAAAAGAATGACATAGAAACATGAAGTATACATATTCTATATTTCCCCACACAGTTCATCACACTTGATTGACAATTTTTCATGTTTCCATAATGAAGGCATTAAACCAACCCAATGTTTTTTTTGGGGGGGTTGAGGGGAGGGGGGGTTTCTTTCCAAATACGATTATGAATTGAACCAGTACACATTATGCGTTCACTGCTGAAATAGTTTGGTGTGGTTGGGTTGGGTTGGGTTTTATGGCACATCAACCATTATAGGTTATTTAAAGCCAAATCCATTTTTATACGTATAGTTATATTTCAAACAATTCAGTTTAGTATAAGTATAGTTTTTGGTTATACTCAGTTAAATGTCTAAACAGTTCTATTTCAAACAATTTAGTTTAGCATAGGTATACAGTTTAGTTCTATCTGACCCATAAATAAGACCCTATCAGGTGCTACCACTCCGGGCCAGAGTGGACCTGGGAGCGATAGCAATAAAGGAGTACTCCACATTTCCCAAAGCTCCAGCATTACTGGAAAGCCACCATCAGATTGTTTAGTGTCATAATCAGGACACTCGTTGAGGGGTCTTACCCCTTGGCAGAGAAGCAGTCAGTGTATTCTACAGTCCCAATCGACTGGGAATCTGTTGAAACATTTTTTAAGACTGGTGAATCTGTAACTGCTACACAGAGAGATTATTGTGCTCATTTCATCTTACAATAGAATAATGCTGTTCCGAATAGAATTTTCCGTCCATAATCATTCCAACTTCCTATCCAAAACAGCATCAATCCAACCATACATAAAATGAGTGTGAAAAGCTGTGTAGCAAATACAGATTTATCACTCTTAAAAAAAAAACTTTCAACAGCAAATGGACGGTGTACACTGGTCCAAATCATGATCGTAACTGATTGTATGTAAAGAAAAAAAATTATAAGACATTAGCTACCATTACCACTTGCCTAAGTTCATTTGCACCACATGGGTGACAGATTAAAATGTCAGAGGAAAAATATGTCAACAATATCTCTTGAAGAGGGATAAGACCCCCACCCAAATTGAGTATCCCAAGTCTGTTACTAAACTGCATCTGGTGGTGAATCTCCAGTTCTGGAGCTGTGGGAAATGTGCAGTACCTCTTCATTGCCACTACCCCCAGTTCCACTTTGACTCAGAGTGGAAGTAACAATTAGGGCTCCATCTGTGTCAAATAGATCTGTTTAAGATTCATTAGAACTAGCAAAAATATGCACCAAGATTAAGTATTTAAGCTTGGACAACAAGTTCTTCCAGTCACAAAATCTTCATTGCTAAATTTTCCTAATTTAACTCAATTAGACAGTAAAAATAAAATTACTGTTATTTCTTTTTCTTAATGGATTTTTTTAAGACTTCTCGACAGGATTTTTGTTCATATTTATCAAATAAAACCAGACATTTAGAAATCAATAATACCAAGCAAATATTTATTAAAATCAAATTTTTATGATCAATATAAAAATCAGCTTTCTTATCCACACTGTAAACTGCTGTTTAGTTGAATATATAGATACAATTTCATTTTATTAGTATGTAGATAAGATCAACAGTATTAATAATATAAAGTAATTTTTTTAATAATTGAGATTTAAATGAAAAGAAATCAGAGAATATGATGTAAATGACTAAAGGAATTGTGAACCCGGTGGTGATGTAAGTTAGCTTATAGACAGAGACAATATCCATTATAGAAAGGAATACATGAGACTAGGAGTGAGCAAATTATTTGTATTAAGTAGGAATACTTGAAACCATATAACAGTGTACAAATTCATTGTATCAAATTTTGGCATGAAGTAACCCATAAATGTTTGATAAGCCATTAAAAACACAAAACAAAAATAAATTTATCATATATATATATATATATATATATATATATATATATAAGGAGTGTACCTATATTTATGTACAGAGTTTCATTGCTGTAGAGTTAGGTAATAGTATATAATATTCATTTTAATTGTAAACGTTCCACTGGAAATAACAAAATCTTCCTATCTTTGACTTAGAGTAGGGAGTGGACAAACATTTTGGTGGGAGGGTTGCATCACTGAGTTATGAAACATCAAAGGGCCGCATCTATCAAAATCAAAAGAATTTAGTCTTGATTCAAGTGTAAGTGTTTATTTTTTTAGAGGCTCCTGCAGGCCACACAGACCAGTGCAGCAGGCCATAATTTGCCCACCTTTGGTTTAGAAGAAAATTAAATTTTAGTACAATTCCATTTATTTATGAGCAATAATCTACCTACATAGATACAAATTACATTTCATATATGTGAATTTACCTGTAATTAAAAAAAAAAATCATTAAAATCAATAAATTGAAATAGTCTGGCACAAGGCTAGAATAAAGATGGAACAAAATCCAATATATACTGTTTTTCCTACCTTAACATATATATATATATTTATAAATTAGCATAAATTGCAATTTACAAGTCAACCTTAAGATTTTTAACTCAAAACCCTGGGTTAGACCTATACCTGCTGTTTAGGTCAACCCCCAAACATACAGTCGGCGACTATGATGTTCCAGTTAGTGTATAAAGACAGTCCATCAACTGTTGAAAATGGTACAAAATGTAGAGTTAATACTTAATATGCATGACATTTTTATTATTCTATATTAATCTCTATGTTAATTTATTAACAAACACCAAACATGAATTTGGAAGTTGGAAATGTTTGTGACAGTTTTCAGGAGTTAGTGTAAGTGGGACATATCTATTGTTTGGAGTATTGTTTTACAGGTTGACCACTTGGTGTTTAAGGGTTTGCCATATAAGTTAACACTAGTTGTGTAGATTTTTTTAGACTTCAAAGACCAACTAGTATGCCTCAATTTATGATAGACATAATAAGCGGTTAACAAGAATAGCTAATCATAAAAATAAGCAATCAAAACAATATATTGTAATGAAAGGCATGTAATTGATTGATTTTAATGGCATGTCAATCCTTCTAGGGCTATTGTATACCAAAAGGTTAAGGAATCATGTACAATATACATTTATATTTACATTTTTAATGAAGTTGTTTCTTAAGAGATTTTTGCAGTATTCCAATCAAGTATTCCAATCTAATATAAATTTTTAAACAGATCTATTTGATCCATAGATTGAACCCTAACAGGTACTACCACTCTGGGTCAGAGTGGACCTAAGATTAATGGCAATGAAGGTTTGGTTTTGTGGCATACCAACCATTGTAAGTTATTTAATGCCAAATCCAGTTTATCTATATATATATATATATTTATTAGATATATTTGATTTATAAACAAATGTCAACAAAGTTAAATAATTCCAAGTTCACTTACAACTCAATTAAACATTTGTTTACACACAGTTAAATGATCAAACAGTTCTATTTCAAACACTTCAATTTAGCATAAATCAAAGTTAAAAGGTTCCAAGTATTGCTTAGTATCAATAACAACTCAATCAAACATCAGTCATTTACTCTCACACAGTTAAATGATCAAACAGTTCTTTTTTAAACAATTCAATTTAGTTGGTTGGTTGGGTTTTATGGCATATCAACCTTTTTAGGTTATTTAACACCAAACCCATTTTTGTGAATTGAATTACCACAACCAGAAAATCCGGCATATACTTGCATGCGACACACAGAAATGCTGGACAGCTGTTTTGACTTTATTCGATCTCATCATCAACATATACAGTGATCTCCCCCACTGGAGATCGAACCAGCGACCACAGAATGCAGAGCCAAAACTCTACCACTGATAAATCAGTCTACATTGCACAAAAGTGATGACAAATCAACTAGTCATGGTAATTGCGTGGCCAATTGACCTGAATGTGTCTTGCAAGTTACATCCATACTCTTTACAGAGGACACAGTCACCTCCAGGGTCACGTCTTCCCTGGAGGATTGGAAATACACATCTGTGCAATTATTATAACCTCTAGGGCAAGGATATAGATGTACATTTTTCTTTTTTAAGTAGAGGAATTATATTGTGAATTGAATTACCACAAACAGAAAACCTGGCGAACACTTGCACACAACACAATTCCTCTACTTAAAAAAAGAAAAATGTATATCTATATCCTTGCCCTTGAGGTTATAATAATTATGCAGATGCATATTTCCAATCCTCCTGGGAAGACATGGCTCTGGAGGTGACTGATTCCTTTGTAAAGAGTACGGAAGTAACTTGCAAGACACATTCAGGTTATTTGGCCGTGCAATTATCATGACTAGTTAATTTGGTATCACTTGTGTGTGATGTGGACTGATGGTCAGTGGTAGAGGCTGCATTCTGTAGTGGCTGGTTCGATCTCCAATAGGGGAGATCATAGTATACACTGCCACTGAGACCTAATAAGGTCGAAACAGCTGTCTAGTGTTTCCGTATGTTGCACGCAAGTGTTCGCCAGATTTTCTGGTCGTGGTAACTCAATTCACAATAAAATTCCTCTACTAAAAAAAGGAAAAATGTACAAATCCATTTTCATACAAATAGTCTGTTCTATTTCAAATGATTCAGTTTAGCATGAGTACACAGTTTGTCAAAAACATTTCTATTTCAAGCTATTCAGTTGAGTCAAACAATTCTAATTCAAACAAATTAGTATAAGTATAGATTTTGTTTACACACAGTTAAATGTCAAAACAGTTCTATATTAAACAATACAGATAAGCGTAAGTACAGTTACATTTCAAACAATTCAGTTTAACATAAGTACACAGTTTAGTCCTATTTGATCCATAGATAGGACCCAATCAGGTACTACTACTCCAGACCAGAGTGAATCTGGGAGTGATGGCAATGAAGGGGTGCTCTGCATTCCCTAAAGTCCTAACATTACTGGAACCTCACCATCAAATTGTTTAGTGTCATATCTAGGACACTTATTGTGGGGTCTTACTCCTCAGCAGAGAAGCAGTCGGTGTATTCTACAGCCCCAGCCGACTGGCCAAAATTCACTTTAGCATAAGTCATTAGTTTGCACTTAGTTTGTATGTCAAACAGTTTTATAAATAAATAAAAAAACAATAGAATATTTTCTTAGTAATAAAGTAAATAATGAATGCCAGATTTGATTTTAATGAATAGTTAAATTCCAAGGATAGAAAGAGAGTATTTTGAGCTGAACCCACAAGTGCTTACGAAATATTCTACCTAATTTTTGCCAAAGTCAAATTGGCTTTGTTTAAGAGACCCCCCAACACACACGCACACACGTTTTTTTTACTGGGGAAGTCTATCATACAAAGAATCTAAGATGAAAACAAAACTAAGAATTTCAAAGAGAAAAAATGCCACCAAAAGGAAGATTTTCAAAGAAAAATAACTTCTTGCTTGATTTGTGTTGGACATTTTTTCAAGTAACAAATTTGACATTTGCAGAAATAAATTCAAGAAAAATAAAAAAATTGTAGAAACAATCAAAACAAATAAGTTCTTCAAGAATATAAAAATATTTTTACAAATTCTGTCCTCAAAACTCTTCATTCTCTGGGAGGAAAAAATGAAGATTAATTTCCATGAAGTCTAGATTTTTAAAAAAACTTCCAAGAAAGAAAACTACCCAATGGTTTTTTTCTCATCAAAAACTTTTTATCTTTGAAAAACTGATTCAAAAGGAACACACAGTTTGTTAAGACAAAACTAGAAACACTTGAAGTTTCTCTTTTTCCTCTTCTTCAGCATTCCCAAATTTGAAGAGAACTTGCCAAATTTTCTTTTGAAATATCAAAAAAAATATACATATAGTGAATTATTTTTATTTGCTCAACCCTTGAATGAGAGGAAATATATTCTGAAAGAAAAAAAAAAAGACAATACTAAATATTTATTAATAGCTTTAATCATGGCATTGAAATGGGCTTTGTTATTTAAAAAATTGCTGCAGGAGAAAATTTGAGCTATTTTTACTTTGGCTGGTGTACTGTGTAGAAATGCAGAAAATAAAATCCACAAAGTGAATTCAAATTGAGGCTGTTTGCATTCATAGCAGATACATGCTCTTGCCAAAGGCATGAACCTACTTCCCAAATAAAGTAGCAGGGTTGTTGGGTTATCTAGTTATGGCAATGGAAAACAGTCTAGAAGAAACACAACTCTGAATTCAAACATTTGAGAAACCAAGAGATACTACTCAATCTTCTGCAACAAGAATCATGATGTTATTTACTTGGATAGTTTGTGAGATGGGATGCAAGTAGCCATACATAAGATTTAAATCCAATCAGTACATCAATATCAAGGACTTGTGAATTTTGTAAGTACAAATTAATCATCTCAGTGCAAGCAATACTGACCACCCCTAGCTAGGGTAGAAATATTCAAGCAAACACAAAAAAAAAAAGAGTTGGGCAGTGAAGAATGCAAAGAACAGCATCAGAACCAAAGAGGCCTTTTTTTGTAGAATATCTATATAATAAAATCTAAGTCACTATCACTTGAATGTATATATTTTTAAAAGTATAAAATTAATATTTATATGCAAGGAAGCTTGGTTTTTATTTTACTATGGGGTCCAATATTCAAATATTTCTATCTTGGTCTGAACAAGATACAAACCAGCAACAAGATAGCAGATGGGCAATGACAATTCTTCTTTTGTCTGAAAAGGCAAAATGTAGGTATGATTAAATTCTACTGACAGAATAAGGAAAATTTGCAAATTTATCTAATTATTAAAAAACTAAGACTGAGTGATCTTAAAAGGCATCTCAACCCATATAGAATTATTCTTTTGCACAAAGGTTAAGGAATCACATTTTTTTTTCTGTATAGCAGTTCAAGAGATTTGTGCTTTTTTGGTATACGATCCTCTAGAATACAAATAATTCTTTAACAGATTTTTTTTCCAATAGATGGAAACCTAGCAGGTACTAATAGTAATGGTATAATATAAATAAGGATAATTAATTATATTAGATAATTATTTTATTTGTAGTGATAAATTTTAGTTAGTAAAAATCTTTGAGAGGAAGTTGCGAAGGTCATATACATGATGCAGGATGTCGAGTTGACACCTAGGATGACAGATTTGTTTTGAAATTGCTGTTTGTAGGCTGGATATTGGAAAGTAAGCATTTTATCACCTAACTTGGGAAGGTGACATCTTACTGGAAAATTAAAGACATCTTCTTATAACATTAGCTGAATGAGATAATTAATAGATTATATAAGTAAAATTAATTTTGATAGTTTAGTGGCAGTCTAAGCCAGAGGTTGGAGTTAGGGAAGTTCAGAGATTTGTGGCCTCTGAGGTGGAGGACTGCTTGGGGCAAAGAAAAGCGAAGTTGGGTATTCTGCTCGTCTCACACATGAGACTTTGAGCATTTCTAGTGACATGACTCATTCTTTTACTATATCTTTCTCTTATGTTTTGATGGCTGACTGCTAGGAAATCTTATAGTCAGTTAATAAACTTCGTATTTTGAAATTTGCCCAGAAATCAATTGAGATTTTTTCTTTGCAACATACGTTAGTGCACAATATAAATGGTCTGATATTTGTGCTTAAATAAGTTTTTCTCACAAGTCAATATTTTTTGTCTAAAGAACATCTTCCCAAATTAATGAAGTATGAATTTGATAATAGTGGAAAACTGAATTTGCTAAGATGAATTCTAATTGACTCAAAATTTGTAATTCCCTCGTGTCATCTGACAATATTTTTTTCCAATCTCTTTTTACATCACAAAATTCTTTAAAATATTGAACGGCAAAGTTTTTCATGATTCCAGTGTTGAAATAAATACTGACAACTCACATCTGCAAATAAATACTGACATTTCACATCTGGAAAAATTGTAAAATGACACATAAAATTGCAGTCAGAGTTTAAATCAGTCTCACAAATTAAATGACTGAAAAGGGTCATAACATTCTGCGGAGAGGCACAGTAAGCCAAGTGCAAGATGAGTGAGGCATGATTTCCACTAGTTATAATGTTAACCTACAATACAGCCAAATAGGCTGCTATTTATTCAGTTTTCATCAAAATGAAATATGTGAATTTGTACACAATGTACATGGACAAATTTTCTGTTTCAAATCATTGTATTTTATGAGTAAACAGCAATAAACTGTACAATAAATATTATTAAAACACAAGAAAAAAAATTAAGTTTTAACAGTTTATTCAACAATCTACTCTTAAACATTTTCTATGATTTTCTATTAGTGTGTGTTGTCTATTATATCAGATCCACCTTCCCCATATCAATATGAAATGACACATCTATTTCCCTCATCTTCTGTCATGCATTTTAGTTATTTATCAACTCAAGTACACCTTCCACACACAAGTCTACCTCTCCTCACATTATGAAATTAAAAAAAGTTCATGTTCTGTTGTACGAGTTAATTTTCTTGAATCTCAGTCACCCCTCCACTACAATAGGTTTTTGAAACAAGCCAATGTAGATTTAATAACATTCCAATTTAAATGTCTTTTTTTAAATGTTGGTTGGTTGTTTGGGGTTTATGGCATATCAACCTTTGTAGGTTATTTAATGCCAAATCCTCTTTATACATATATATTAAATATATAGGGTTTGATTTGGTTGGGTTTTATAGTATATTAACCTTTGTAGGTTATTTAATGCCAAATCCATTTTTATGTGAATAATCAGTTCTATTTCAAACAATTCAGTTTAGCATGAGTACACAGTTTAATTGTCAAAAACATTTCTATTTCAAGCTATTCAGTTTATTCAAACAGAGCTAATTCAGTTTAGTATAAATACAGATTTTGTTTACACAGTTAAATGTCAAAACAGTTCTATATTAAACAATTCAGTTTAGTGAAAGAACTGTTTCAATGTCAAAAACAGTTTCATTTCAAACAATTCAGTTTTGCATAAGCATGCAGTTTAAATGTAAGAACAGTTTAATCGTCAAAAGCATTTCTATTTTAAGCTATTCAGTTTAGTCAAATAATTCAGTATGCCGTTAGTTCTATTCAACCCATAAATAGGACCCTATCAGGTGCTACCACGCCAGGCCAGAGTGGACCTGGGAGCAATGGCAAGGAAGGGGTACTCCACATTCCCCAAAGCCCCAGCATCACTGGAACCTCACCATCAGATTGTTTAGTGTCATATCCAGGACACTCAGGGGGGGGGCTTACCCTAGATAGATGTGTAGTCAGTGTATTCTACAGCCCCAGCCAACGGGGCAATTTGTTAAATGTATATAAAATTGTTTTGTTTTTTTCTTCATTACAGTTTTTGATCTTCAAGTGAAAACAACTGAAATATTAACATACATTCTACTTTTTTAGCAGAGTAAAATGGTCGGGGTGAGAGACAAATTAATAAGATTAAGGAAAACATTAGTCATAAAAATTGTTCTACTGAATGCTATAGAAAAGAAATTTGCAGTCGCAAACATGGGACGCTTACTTGAAACCCCTGGTTCAAAGATAAAATGTTCTTCCGCGTTAACTGAAAGAAACTCAGTCAGCTACTTAATTCTAATCTTTTGATTGGTGCCATTACCCCACAAATCTTGTATTCTGTAATGCCCATTAAATTAATCATTTCCTTCACCCTCCCTTTCCTATCTTCTTCTCTCATTTTCTTCAATCCAACTTGAATAAAACTAATGGTAATCATATCCATCTGAAAATTCCAAGCATTTCTCTTTGTACTAAAGTATCAAAATTTCCTTTTATTTTTTTTTTAAATGATACTTATCTTTGCAAGTAGGAAACGTATATAAACAGAGTTAAAGGTAATGATTCATTTTAATAGGATATCACACTATCAAGAGTTTAGAGAATTGCATTCCTATCTAATATGAATAATTTTCAAAAAGCTCTATTTGACCCATAGAACCCCTCAAGCTTGGGCAGGATATGGCACAAGGTCAATTTTTAAGTGGAGTTTAACAGGTTTGAATTCAGAGTTTTCCTCCTCCTAGACTAGTTGCCTCACCAAGGCTGAAGAACCCAGTCTGCCCTACTATTTACCCATAGCTGGGGGGAGAATAATTGGATTCTTACCTTTTCCAAGGGTATTAGTGCTATGTGAAATGCAACCAGTCTCGTCCGGGATTTGAACTAGTGTCGCCGTGTTCATTTCCTAAAACGATAACCATTACACCATGAGGGATGAAAGACAACACTTGAAAGATGGACAGACGGAGACCAGGACAGGCTAGACATATTGCTATATTGACCCATGACTATTTCTCTTGACCATAGCATGCTATGTTATCTTCAAGAGCCCACTTAGCACTTCTGCTTCTTGGCTGTGGGTACTAAACCGGAGGCTTGGTATGGGCAGTAGCCCTCAGCAGGGCAGTCTCTATGACTGCAAGCAGGGTCTCTCAGACCCTCACTGACTCCAAATGCCCAGCAGGCATCTGCATAAATTATTTCATAATGCCTACAACTGATTAGATCACATGATGATCTTCCTCTTATTTACACAGGTTTGTCTCTGATTAACGGCTCAGTCAAGGATCAATATGCAACAGATGGGAGCCTAAAAGATACTACCATTATAAGCCAGAGTGAACCTGGGAGTAATGGCAATGAAGTGGGTACTGCACACTCCCCAGATTTCTAAAAGCCTCGACACCAGATGCAATTTAGTGTCATACCCAGGATATTCATTTTTTTTTTTTTTTTTAGTTGGGTATCTTACCCTTCTGCAGAGGATACAGTCAGTATATTCTGCAGTTTGCCAATAGGGCAAGAGTTAAAACTTAGAAGAAAAAACATAGCTATTGAAAGTAAAAACAATAAAATACAATTTTAATAAGATGTCTATAATTCAACAAGGATTTGGGATAAACCCAATCTTGCTTTTTCTCTAAATAAATACTTACTCAATTTAATCTTTGCCCAGTCGGCTGGGGCTGTAGAATACACCGACTGCTTCTCTGCAGAGGGGTAAGACCCCCCCAACGAGTGTCTTGGATATGACACTAAACAATCTGATGGTAAGGTTCCAGAAATGCAGGAGCTTTGGGGAATGCGGGGTACCCCTTCATTGCCATTGTTCCCAGGTCCACTCTGGCCCGGAGTGGTAGCACCTGATAAGGGTCCTATCTATGGGTTAAATAGAACAAAACCGTGCTTCTTTCACTATACTGATTATTGCATTTAAACTATGTATTTATGCTAAAATGAATTGTTTAAAATAGAACTGTTTTGACATCTAAACTGTGTACTTATGCTGAACTGAATTATCTGAAATAAAACTGTCTGACATTTAAATCTGTGTATTGCCCAGTCAGCTGGGGCTGTAGAGGGGTAAGACCCCCCTAACGAGTGTCCTGGATATGACACTAAACAATCTGATGGTGAGGTTCCAGCAATGCCGGAGCTTTGGGGAATGCGGAGTACCCCTTCATTGCTATCGCTCCCAGGTCCACTCTGGCCCGTAGTGGTAGCACCTGATAGGGCCCTATCTATGGGTTAAATAGAACTAACAACATACTTATGCTAAAATGAATTGAGTAAACTGAATAGCTTGAAATATAAACGTTTTTGACAAATAAACCGTACTTACACTTAAACTGAGTGCTTATGCTTAACTGAATTATTTCAAATAGAACTGTTTTTCGACATTAAAACTGTATTTACACTTAACTGAATTATTACATATAATTGCTTGAATAGTTTGAAATAGAAATGTTTTTGACAATTAAACTGTGTACTTATGCTAAACTGAACTGTTTTCAATAGAACAGATTATTTACATAAAAATGGATTTGGCGTTAAATAACCTACAAAGGTTGATACACCATAAAACCAAACCAAACCAAACCATCAATTTAATCTGGCACAAGGACACAAGATTTTGGGCATCCACTGAGTATCAAGCACACTACATCAAGAAATAAGCCAATAACATAAGTTTGTTGACCATTACACTATGTCATGTGTATTTTGTATTTTAAATTAATAACTCACATCTACAAATGAGGATTCTTACTGTTTAAAAAGATAATTTGTTTTTGTCATACTGTTTCCAAATTTTGGTAACAAAAATGCAAAGGTTAGACTAGACTTTACTTTGGTCAAAACCAAGAAAAATTATGAACCCGGGAACAAAAACAGTTTCAACTTTGAAAAGAGCAAAATAACTGGAAAAGTTTAGGGGTTTTTTTTCTCCTGACTGTGACAATATCAGTAAAATTTGTCAAACTCTGAAATTGAAAGATTAATAAGAAAATGTTGAAATAAAAACCAAATAGGAACAAATTGTTTTTTGCAGAAATCAATTAGACATCTACATAAAAAAGCTGTCATTTACAAAGTTTATCTTGGTTTAGCACAAGACTAGAAATAGTGAACACCCAGTGAGAATCAAATTCACTAAAAACAGTTTGGTAACCTTGTTTACAATTCATTACACTACGTGTTATATAGCTATAACATCTCAATCATAACTGTGATACCAAACACACATATTCATATACAGTCAAATACAAAACACATGCATACAGGCAGACTCTTTTGTTCAGGTACGAACTATTTATTAACTTCTGACTTCATTTCTTTGATACGAGGAGAGAGACAATATTCTTAAGAGTATTTCGTAATCAGACTATGCAAACACCACATCTTTCAATGGCCAAAATCCAACTCTATGCCCCAATGGCAGGAACTCAACTATCGTCTTCCATGGTCCAACCTCAAAATCCCAACTGCAACTGTCTGCCTCAATGGCAGATAACTCAACTTCTCTGCCTCCATGACAGAAACTCAACCTTCTGGGTCCAATCTCAAATCTCAACTGTCTGCCTCAATGGCAGAGAAACCAACTTTCTGCCTACATGATCCAATGTCAATTTTCAACTCCATGGTCGGACTTCAACTTCTCAACACCATGGTCGGAAATCAACTACCGTGATTTTTTCAAAATCTTCCAAATTCTCAGCCCATCTCTTCTGGGCATGACGTCATCCACACTCCAGCCACATTTCCTGTGTGGGTGTTTATTATGACAATCATGATTGTCATATCCTTTGCGCGCAAGTGTAAACTGTACCCAGTGCTATGCACCTGAACTCTTAACCCGAATAGTTCAAAGCCCAACCAAACTGAATGATAAAATATAATTAATGAAAAATGATTAAAATAAAAAAATCATTCCTTAATTATATAACATATACAAGGCACCCATTTTCTAAAACTAAGCAGAGCTGAGCTTACAATTGGCACAAGGCCACAAGTATGAGGCACTTAGTAAGCATCAAACTCACTACTCAGTAATAATTGATTTTCACAGCAAGTTTTCTGACTATTATACCATGATGAGGTGTCAAGTTGAATAATTTCCAGTATGTTTATATCCACCCCCAGGATATGACTCAAAATTGGAGATCCCAATATGTATATGTATTTAGCCTATCTCTCTGCCATGAGTAGGATGTGACACCTAGTTGACATACTATGGTTAAAGAGCCTAGTCTGCTCTACTATCTACCCATAGCTGGTGTCAGAGAATGCTTGGATGAAAATCTTTCCAAAGGATATTAGTATTACATGAAATGCAAACAGTCTCATCCAGGATTTGAATGCTAGACACCATATCCATTTCTTACAGTGATAACGGTTACATCACAAGTGTATATGTAGATAGTTTGAGATGTTGACCAATCGGATGGTGCAGGCATCAGGGATTAAACCTGACTATCCCTTTGAATGCAATGAGGCCTCTTAAGATCTTTTTTTATTTCAGATCCTAAAGGACAAGCATCGGGGTTACTCAGTGTCACTAAAATTCACTTGGGTCTCTTGATTTTTATTGATCTTTGGTGCTCGACAGAAAAAGAACAAAGTTGGTGACCCTGGAAATGGATTCAAAAAGCAAAGTACCTTTAGTAAAGCAGTTTAGTTCGGGTAAGTTTTAATTATCTTTTACCTTAAATTCTGACATCACTATTCAAGCCAAAAATAAGTAAATGAACAATAAAATGAAATATACAATATTCTGAATAAAATCTACAAAAATTCCAAATATTTACCATTTTGCTGAAATTCAGTTTCAAAAGACGGGCAACATTGCCACACTAGACGGAGCCTCTCTGAAACTAGTAGACAAATTCACCTACCTAGGAAGTAGCGTCTCATCAACCGAAAAAGACATCGACACACGACCGACGAAGGCATGGACAGCTATCGATAGGCTCTCGATCATATGGAAGTCGGACCTAACTGATAAAATGAAACACAGTTTCTTCCAGGCAGCAGTTGTGTCGATACTGCTATATGGATGCACCACATGGACGCTAACGAAGCGGCTGGAGAGGAAACTAGACGGAAATTACACAAGAATGTTGAGAGCAGTATTAAACAAGAACTGGCGACAACACCCCACGAGACTCAAACTATACGGACACTTGCCCCCCATCACGAAAACTATACAAGTCAGACGAACCAGACACGCGGAACACTGCTGGAGAAGCAAGGACGAGCTCATAAGCAATGTACTCCTGTGGACCCCCACATATGGATGTGCAAAAGTAGGACGACCAGCACGAACTTACATACAGCAACTATGTGAGGACACAGGATGTAACCCTGAAGACCTGCCGGAGGCGATGAATGATAGGGAGAAATGGCGAGAGAGGGTCAGGGATATCCGCGCTGGCGGCGCGACATGATGATGATGATGATGAGATGCCCATTGACTCTCTGTCTCTATTGGTCATCATTCTTGTTAAGTCTTCTAGACAGCATCCAGTGTTCATACAGAGCTGATGAATCCAAGCTTTTTTTCCTGTACCAGCTAATACTGGTGCGTCCATGAGTAAGAGTCCATAGGAGTTTGTCCTTACTTTTACAGCAGTCCCCAGCATATCATGTCCATCTCACTTGGATGGTTTGTGAGATAGAAAATAACTGGCTATACAGCAGTCATTTTGGAAAATTATGCTTCCAGAATTTGTTCAAAACAGCACACAGAATCCTTATGTAGATCCCATCTAGCTTTTGCTTCAAGTATTTGATCAAAGTCCAGGTGGTGCAACCATACAATAGTAATGATATGGCTATAGATTGGAAGAATTTCCACTTTATACCCTGTAACAAGTTGATATATCACTTTTTGCTTGAAGTCACAAGGCTGTTAAAAATCAATCAAGCTATACTAATTTAAAACATAAATCTGTCTTTAGACAAATGACTTCAGAACATCAGATATTGTAAACAGCTTATTATCTTGTGCCATACAAAAAAGAAATATCAGATATTGTAAACAGCTTATTATCTTGTGCCATACAAAAAAGAAATATCAGATATTGTAAACAGCTTATTATCTTGTGCCATACAAAAAAAAAATATCAGATATTGTAAACAGCTTATTATCTTGTGCCATACAAAAAAAAAAATTTTTATAATAAAAAAAAAAAAAAAGCAGTGATATCATTACAAATATTAATTGAAGAAGTTTTGAATATTTACATGAAATTTGTCACAAATAAAAGATTTCTGCTTTTAGCTGTTCATTTAAGATAAAGTTTTTGGGTTTTGTTTTTTTTTTTAAATTGACTGTTACAAGCTAATATATCACTCTCTGCTTCAAGTTAAAAGCCTCTCAAAGATTTATCAAGTTTTTCTAATTTTAAAACCTAAATATGCAAAAATTGCACTTTCCTAAAAGTTACAAGAAGCAGCTATTTTGGAAACTCTTAAAACAAAAGTAGATTACAAATTACAATCAAATTCAAATGCATCAAAAATTGATCAAATGAAAAATCATAGCAGGAAAAAAATAAAATCTATTATAATGGTTAAAAGATTTATATAGCAATCAGGCACTCAAGATATATACAAAGTTTATTAACTACAGCAATAGAATTTAACTGTCACAATTAAACAGTGCCCAGCATGTGGTGGTGTAGATTCAGTTCTGCAGCTCTGGGGGAGTGTAGAGTCACCTCTTCATTGCCATTACTCCCAGGTTCACTCTGGCCTAAAGTGGTAGTACCTATTAGTATGCTATCAATGGGTCAAATAGATTCTCTGTGAGATAATGTTTGAAATGATTTTAAACTACACTGATACATGTCCTGAGTATGACACAAAACTGCATCTGGTGACGGGGTTTAGAATATTCTGTGTCCACTGCAGAAGGGTAAGAACCCCAAAAAGGTGAACGTCCTAGGTATGACACTAAACTGTATCTGGTGGTAGGGTTTACAATATGGTGACTATGTCCCCTGCAGAAATGTAAGAACCCCAAAAATGTGGATGTCCTGGGTATGACACAAAAATACATCCAGTGGTGAGGCTTCAGTTCTGGAGCTCTGAGGAGTGTGGAGTCACCCCTTCATTGCCATTACCCCCAGGTCCACTCTGACCTAAAGTGCTATTGCCTATTAGTGTGCTATCAATGGGTCAAATAGATTCTGTTTGAGATAATATTTAAAATGATTTTGAACTACACTGACTCTTAAAACACATATTGCAAATATGCATAAAGTATTTTACCAGTTCAAAATAATTGTGAAGAAACATTTTTGTCCATAAATTGTCTAGCTGACTCTGGCATAAAATAACCCAACAAGGATTGAAGTGCCATAAAACCAACCAATCAAGCACTTGTAATAATATGAAGTTGGAAACCAACAAAAAAATTCCTTTTTTATAAAATAAAGTAAAAATAAATTTCCAGTCACAATCAGGTTTTATTGATTGATTGATTGATTTTAACAGCACCTTAACCCATCTAGAGTTATTTTATGCTTAAACGTTAGATAATTGTGTTCATTGTATATTTCCACTTAAATTTTTTGAGTAGTTGTTTCTTAAAATTTTTTAATTTGCAAACAGTCATATCAAAAACAATTTTTAAACAGATCAATTTGACTGACAGGAGCCTATCAAATATACAACCACTCGAGGTCATAATGAACCACAAAGCAGTAGCAATGAAGTGAAATTCCACATTCTCCAAAACTGTAGCTTCACCATAAGATGTAGTTTATTCCCATACCCAAGACCTCCCTTTGATGGGAGGTACAATCAGCATATATTAAGCTCTGCCAATAAGGTAACATAACAGTCAGGTACTTGAGATATGTATCTAGTTGGGACTACAAAAATTTTGAAAAATTAAAAAACAATTTTTATTCATTGTAAAATAAATCATGGATTCCTGCTTTAAAAATCAATTTTCTTTATCACATTGATGTCTCTTTTAGAGCATCTTGGTAGGGTTTACAAAGATAATTTTGTTGTTTTACACTTAAACAAAAAGAAAGATTTCAAATAGAAATTCATGAAACAAGAATATTCATATCTTTGTTTATTATAAGATTTGAATAGTTGAAGTTTTATGAAAACATTTTTTTTAAAAATCAAGTCAAAATATTTCAGTCATTTTAATAATTTATCTGATTACCTTTCATAAAAATCATTCTTTAACCCTTTTGCAGTCAGAGCAATATTTTAATCATTTTTGCAGTAGTGCAATGTAAGGCATTTTCCTATTAGCTGCTCATTGACCAATGTTAATGTATAGAAACATCACTAGGTGTAGGATTGTACAAAGGTTATTTTGTAAAATATCAAAATAAAAAGTGAGTACTTTATTGTTTTCATTCTATTTTACTGAAACACTCAACTGCTGATCAAATTATCATGTTTTGTTTTATTCTTTTTTTTTATATATGATTAAATGAATTGCTTGAACATAGACTCTATTTTACAAATATTCTGAAAATAATTAGCCAACTCAACAAGGATTGGAAAAATTATCTGCCTGTGAAAGGGTTAATTCAAAGATTTTCTTTCACAAAATTCAAATAGAAAGAATCATTTAAAAGATGACAATATCATTGAATTTGGCAAATGTTCATGATTCTTTAAATTCTTCCTAATATAATGAGATTCTAAAACATTATTTTTCATCTTCTCTCTCTTCTTGATTAGAGGAGAACTTCTTTCATATAGATGAAATAATGAGACTCACCAACCAGAACTTATAAAGAAATCTCTACTGACCCTCATAACTTCAGCTTTCAATTTCCTGTTCAGTATATGTTCACATCACAAATGTATAAAAAAAAAAAAAAAAAAAAAAAAAAAAAAAAACAGCGATAATGAACCCTTTCCATCATCTTTTTATGTTTTGCAAGGTGAAGTTTGACTAAAAGCTCAAAGGTGCTTGTCAAAGATTTACAAATGCCAATGTTTATTGTAGTTGTTGTTGTTGTTATTTAGATGAGCTGGTAATATTTTCTGCTTTTTGGATCATAATAATAACCAAGAACAGGATCATAAAGGAGTTGCAATTCCTCTTCATGTTCTTTCTCATTCAAAGAGTTTTTTGCCTGGACACCACAATCTACAAAGACAAAAAGAGTAAAAAACACAATGGCAACTTTAAATAGAATAATAAAATCAAAGAGATTTATTTGAAAATTATTTCTATTGAATAGGAATACTTGATTATGATATAATTGCATTCAAATTGTTTGCATTAAAAACAGTTGAAATTGTAATTGTTTACAACTATTATTGATTACTTGAAGCTGTATTAATGGCTGATAAATTATTGGTGTGAAATAAGTTTACTTGGAATTATATATCTGTTTTTGCAAACAAATTATTATTAAAAAGGAATAGTATTACTTTAAACAACATAATCGTGGATAAATTATTAGTATTAGATAAGAATACTTGAAAACATACAACTGTGAACAAACAAATGATTATAGACAATTAAAAAATACAATGGAGCATTAAATTAATTAAACAGTTTGAATGTGTGTGTGTATATATATATATATATATATATATATAAAAAATAAAAGTGAAAACAGCATAAAAAGTGTTTGATGCTATTATGGCAGAGAAGATATAATATCTCAAATATTCATATCAACTTTTGAAGCCTGCTACTAAAAACTTCATGCAGAGTATACAATCATCAGACTAGAAAAAGTGGCTAATCAACTATATTTATGATATGAAATATTTGTCACTTGGCAAGATGTTTGTTTTCATCGTACACACACACACACAAAAATCAAATGAAAGGAATTAGAGCAGTCCAAATACAGAAAAATAAATTATGGAATTATTCAGGTCATAAATGATGCAGGAGAAATTTTTTTTTTTATAGATTTACACTTCGATATCAATTCTCTTTTTTTGTTCAGCAATTTATTTTCAGCATATCAAAGAATACATTTTTCTTGTAAACATAACTAAAGTAAGTAAAGTTGGCAACCTTAGTCAAGGGTGACCAGGAGTCTGCCTTTTCAATAGCTACTACACAAAGGGGTATGGGGAGGTGCTACTCCATCTTGATCTTTACCTTGAAATGCTGAGTGTTAAGCAAGGCCTCATCAAGTACCATTTTTTGAGTCTTTGGTATGACTCAATTTGGGATTGAACCCCGATCTCCCTGACCATTGGCAGACACTCTACTCATTAGGCTAATAGTTATTATCACCATCTTTAAATGCTTTTATATTATGAGAAAATTGCCTATTTCATCTCTTGTTAAGCATATTTGATTAGGTAATCTGGTACTGTTGATAAAGTTATAGTTATATTATCTATTTTTCCAATTCAATGGCAGCAGCAATGTATATACTTTCATTGTTATTATTAACTTTTTCATTTCTGACAGGGGCCTTTATATATCACATTATTAATCAAACAATTACCCTTCAAATGGCATCTTGCTTTATCTCTGCAATTGCATCTGTCATTCTTGTTATTATCTTTTTTACTTAATATTCTAAAATTATGCCTGGTGATGATTGTTTTACATTTGTTCATGTTAACCACAACTGTTACACATATTGTAATTGATATGTTTAAATTTTGATATGTATGTATACACGTCCATACAGGGCGTATAGGATATTTGACAATATATCATCAAGCTATTACTTACCCAAAACTAAGTTAATTGCTTCTCTTTTAGCAATCCAAATTTAAGTACACACACACACACTATATATATATTGAGGTCTTTTTAACAAGTGTTTCAGTGCAGTAAAGTTTGGTAGAAAAAATAATACCTAATAATATCTTTTTTGATTTTATAATGTTTATCTTTGGTTGAGAAGAAAATTAACTTCCCATAAAGAAAAATAATTTTAAGAATACTATGAGCAATACTATATATATATATATATTATGAGAGTGTTGGTCGTCAGTAAATCCCTATGTGGTTATGTATCGAACCAAGTGCAATATAATATGGAGAGTGTTCAATATCTATGATAGAGCTATTATAATAATAATAATGATAATAAATAAATATATATTATATATATATATATTTAATCCATGGAAAATATTATTCTGCAACCTAAGGTTTAATGAAGTTTATAACATTCATCAGGCAGTTAAGAAGATGGAACTGCCTGATGAATGTTGTTATAAACTTCATGAAACCTTAGGTTGCAGAATAATATTTTCCATGGATTATATATATATATATATATATATATATATATATATTTATTCATTATCATTATTATTATATATATATAAGTCAATATCCATATAATAGACATCTACGGTTTCATTTATCAGTGTTTGGTTCATATATCTAAAGTAAAATTAACTTTTTAACATATATCAAAGAGTAAAATATAGATAAAAAACCAAACATGTGTCTTTGATGATAATAAAATAGTGTGAAAAATAATTCTAAAAAACTTAATCATTTTAATCTTTACTGCATAGTGATTGAGTATATCTGGTTTTGTGAATGTGCATTTGAAACATAGGAAGCACATTAACTTGCTAGCAGGATACTTTCTTGACATCTTTGCATTTCATATGACATAGTATGCTCATTATATTTTCATTAGCCAATAGAAAGAGGTTTTAAGAAGTGATTTGAATATGATTAGTAACATCAGATTTCTCACGTTAGAACTTAATCAGTGCAGTAAGGGTGAAATTTCCTCATTTTCAACCAATTTTGAAAGAACCAAGTTCATAGACAATCGATATATTTGGGGACAATTGATTTAACTTTTTCAATAGCTCAAATATATTTCTTACCAGAAGTACTTGACGTTATCAAATATACTTAATGTGCAGAGTAAAATAGAACTCATTCAAAGACATTGATCCTCAGGGCTAGTATCTAACTTAATTACACCTTGATAAAATGAGACTTTGGGATCTAACTTTCTAAAAAAAAAGTTTCAAGTGTTTATTGATAAATAAAGATATCTCAGAATCTAATGAGCATAGACCACAAGGAGAGTATATATATATATATATACACACACACACACACAAATTTCATACCAAATCCAATTCTATATTATGCTAATATACAATAAGAGCAGGAATCAAATTCTTACAGCTGAAAATTCAAAATAATTTTAAAAGATCAGTAAAGAAAAAGAAACAATTTAGAATCCCTAGAGACAGACACTATAGATTGAAAGAACTGCAATTATCAGATTTTATAATTCTAATGAAAAACATCCATGCAGCAAAAGGGAGATAACTTGTACAAAATATTGATATATTTCTCTACAGTTCTTGATGTAAATATAAGACTATATTAGACAATGTGCTATTTTAATATCAATAATAATAACAATAGTATAAAAATATGTAAAATAAAGAAAATAGTGAAATGTCAAAATTTCAGAAAATAAAAAACTGAATCAAAGAGTGACAAGCCGTGTTGGAAGTTGGGACATATAAAAACGCCAATATAAAATACAGAATATAAACTCGTGAAAAGGGTTAAGTTCCAGTTAGCTAACAAATGTTTGGATTAAGTCCTAGATCAATAAAAATTATATAATCCAGCTTAATATTAAATCTAAAAACGGTAATGTATCAGATAATCCATCATTGGCAAGATGTTTTTCCTTGCAGGAAATATTGCATTAAATAGCTTACATGTGTTAGATTTTTTATAATAATTAGAAGATTCATTTTTCCAAGAATGTAGCATCAATGGTTATTTATTTTAGACAAGAAATTATTTATGGCTTATACTCAAAACAATAATTCAACAAGCTGTAAAAAGAGATTTCTATGCAAGACATGCTGACCTACCTGCTGTAAGGTTGTCATTAGGACAACTATCAAGGGCTTCTTGCAAAGGTGCTTGATTTATTTCACTTGCAAGTACAATGGGTGGACTGAACACATTACTCCAATCCCTGTACAAAATATAAGAAAAATATTTTAAACAGAATGATTTTAAGTTTCATTTTTTTATTAACTGAATAAAAGTATAACAGACACATTAAAATAGGTCAGTTACTCTGAAAAAGATCTTTTAGAAAATCAATAACAGATAGACAAGTTCAAATAAAGGGTGCTTTTCCTATTTCGATATTTATTCACATCAATGTCAGTATATGATGAACTAGAATAACCTTCAATCATATTTTATAGAAATAGATAGAACATCACTTATAGATAACAACAACAACCCTAACAATTTTCTATAAAAAAAAGTTAATATCCTTCTAAACAAAATACCAGGATTTTTATTATTTATA
Organism: Sepioteuthis lessoniana; assembly: GCA_963585895.1. Classification (NCBI taxonomy): domain Eukaryota; kingdom Metazoa; phylum Mollusca; class Cephalopoda; order Myopsida; family Loliginidae; genus Sepioteuthis; species Sepioteuthis lessoniana. Next base: position 106,331,464 of record OY757918.1, read on the forward strand.
GTGAAACATTATCCAACCAAAATTGATAAAAGTATCGCCCATAAACATGAACATGTAGCACAGTCTGAAAATATAATAATCCAATTTTATTTTTGGTTAGAGAGTATGATAAACAACACCTAATAATAACCATTTTCATAGGATAATGTTCCACCAGAAATGATCCGGGAGACCTGGGTTCAATCCCAGGTCATGTCATACCAAAGACTTTAAAAATCGTACTTGATATGTCCTTGATTAATACTCAGTAATATAAGGTACGTATGAAGGGTAAAGTGGAGCAATCCAGGGAAAGGAGTAGCACCCTCCCCTATACCTCGGTGTAGTAGCTATTGAAAAGGGAGCCTTCTGGTCACCCTCGACTACGGTTGCCAACGTTACTTACTTAGAAAGGATATTCTGCTCTAAATTTTTTATTAAAAAAACTAGCAGAGGAAATTATTTCTGCATAATATACATAGAGAACCAAATAAAAATAAAAAGTTTAGTTTGGTTCGGTTTCTTTGTGGGTTATTTAATGCTAAAGCTACTCTTACTGAAGAACAGTAATGGTACTATTTCCCCTAGAGTTAAAGGGATAAAGCGGTTGATACTTTTCTCAAGGGGCATTAGTCCAAAAGTGAATACAAAACAAATGGAACAATGGCTAAAGACATTAACAGAAGAATAATGCATGGATAATAGAGGAAAATAATGAAAAGAAGAAAAAGAGATGCCTATCCAGCCTAAATGATTAAATAGATCAAGAATTTAGTTGGTCAGAAGAATTTTTAAATGCTAATTATTCCAGACATATTACTCAATCTTTTATAATAATTTAAAAAGAAATATTAAAAGTGGCTCTGCACATGTTTTGTTGAATTCACAAGATGCCATAAGTAAAAGACTAGCATAAATCAAATAATGACACCCAAAATAACACATTTTGTTCTCTTTCACTGAATAGATGATTTAATAATGTGAAGAGATTTAATGTGAATTCATAAGATTAATAATATTCATTATTAACAAATACAAAAGGTGAGGCAAAAGTTTTACCATAGTTTAGTAGTACATACTAGTTTGTAGCATGTATGTCACATGACAGAAGTAGTAGTTAAAACCATGGTAGATTTGAAAGCTTCACAGATGAATATGCAACAAAGTTTAATTTAGAAACTTGTGCTTTACAAGTTCAAACTGAGCCATAATGCGAGAGAAGCAAGCAAAAACATTTGCTGCATAAAAGATAAAGGCACAATTGATCACAATACAGTAACCAAATCATTAAAGAAATTTCATTTGAGTTGCAAAAACCACAATGATCAGGCAAGATTAGGTAGCACTTGAAGAGTATCAGGCGATCTCAGCATTTCAAAGTGCAGTCTAGTAAGTCATCTTCACAATTCCAGCAAAAGCATCTGGAGCTGCCAAAATGTGTCACATGTTATTAAAATATTGCAAAACTTTTGACTCACACTGTTGTATACTGATCTTCAACCCGGCCAAACATGCCATTCCAAGGTGATGCACCGGAAGGAAGTGACACATTCCAATGGCCAGTAATCGAAAGAAATCGCGTAGGCAGATTTGGCTGACAAAATGGGACAAGGTAAAAGCCCATGATACACTCATAGACTGATGCACCGGAAGAGAGTGACCTCTGAACTGCATAACAGTTATTTCTGCTTGATGATGATCAAACATGCCATTCCAAAGATTGAGTGGGCGATTGAACTATTATATAACTCGGTGTAGACAGGAGATCAGACGAGTTAGAGACGAGATGTGGTAGGGAAAGCCACACCCGGCCGAAGGGGCCCTCGGGACCCCCGATGGAGTTTTGGAGACCAGTTGGTGATAAGATGCAGTAAAGAAAGCCATCCTGGAGAACGAGAAAGACACAACGCTAACGGCCATAAGAGTGGGGGTCAATATATTGCAATCTTTGTTCAGTCTCCAACTCCCTCTCACGCACAAACATTACAAATAAAGTGAGAGGTATATTTTTTTAAAGAAGTCTTCTCTCATCCTTTATCATTGTGTCGTTGTGATTGATTCTGCATGTATGTAGATGTATATACATGTGAGAATACAACAACACTAGTAATAATGTTAATTTTTACATTCACAAGTTTCCATAAGTCAACATAAAAAAAAAAACAGATTTTTTTACCGAGGATTTGAAGAGCTCAATGTATCAGTGCTTCGCCTGGACGGATGTTTCATTTCTTCTTTGTAATTGTGTGCAAATCTCAAAGCCAACTGTAACAAAAGAGTAAAGTAATTGATTGGCCAATGTTTTTAGTGATAACTAAAATCATGGGAATTATTTATGGGAAAGGTGATGAAAAAAACGAACACTGGATGGATGGAGTTTAATGGCAAGTCAGCCCATCTAGGGTTATTTTATGTTTCCAAATAATGTTTTTTTTCGGCAAGTATTTTCTTTAGAAAGATAGAAAAATAGTTCAACCGACAAGTGCCTGATAGTTTATATTGATTGAATGAAAAAGAATGAGCACCAACTTACAGGCACTTTGAGAGAATTAAAAGTTGTATCATCATCACTGGTTGTTGTTAAGGAATCATCATATAAGTGATTAGCTGATAATAAGGGATCAACAGGAAGTCCATCTGATCCAGCAATTTTCTTCTGGTGAAGAGCTAATTCTTCGTCTTGTTGCCTTTTCATGCTGGCTAACATTCGCTCTTCAAGGGAATCCATCATGATATTGTCTGCAGTCTGGTATTTGGTGCTGTCATAAGGTTTCTATCAAAAGGAATATTACAGAATCACGTTGGATATTTTACAAGAATGCATATATAACATCATAGGACAAGATTTCCACAAATCATTTCAACTACTATCTTCATCTTTGCTGTTTTGTTAACTCACATAGATATTACATATGGTTGTTGGATTATTGTTTTGAGTAGAAGCCATAAATAACTTCCTGTCTGAAATAAATAATGATCAACATTGTATTTTGGGAAAAATGAATCTTCTAATTATTATAAAAAAACCAACGCATGTAAGCCATTTAATGTGATGTCTCCTGCAAGGAAAAGAACATCTTTATCCTTTTAGGATTTAATACTAAACTGGATTATATGATTTTCATTGACTCAGGACTAGATACCAATCATTTGTGAGCTCACTGGAATTGAAACCCTTTCCACAAGTTTATTTCCTGTATTTTGTATTACTGTTTAATATTGCACATCTTCTAACACTGGTAATTCTTCAGTGTCATCAAAAGTATTTTTTATCTTGTAAGAAAAGAAAAAAGACTATAAAGTTTTTCAACTTATAATCTTAAAACCAAAATCTTTGTCAAGACATAAAAACAAATTTCCAATATAAACATGAAAAGTGTTATGAAAGACTTTTGGATGACAGTGAAGGATTTAACCAGCTGTAATATTCACTGCTGAAAGCTGGAGAACACATTAGCTAAAAAGGTTCCGTAATCTAAGGAATACTTATATCCCAATGAGGCTGCTGGCAGAAGCAATGAAACGTTCAAATTTGATCATAAACAAAAAGCAAATTTTCAATGTGATTTGGTGGGATGTTTGATTTTAACAGCATGTCAACCCTTCAAGGTTTATTTAGTTGTTTAAGTTTTTTTTTTGCATATAGTCCTATCAAATATGAATCATTTTAAACAGATCTATTTGTGTTATAGAGGGAACCCTAACTCCAGGTCAAAGTGGACCTGTGAGTAATGGCAATGAAGGAGTGCTCCACACTCCCCTAAGCTCCAAAGCCCCACAATCAGATGCAGCTTAGTATCATCTTCAGGACATGCATTTTTTGTGGAGGAGGGGATTTACCCTTCTGCCAGGGAATACAGTTGGCATATTCTAGCCCCTGAAATAGATTGGTCTTAGTATATTATTTATACTTATCAATTTCTGGAATGAACTTTAGTTTGGAATAAACCATAATATATTGCTTGTAAAAAAGAGTGATAAATGTGTGAACATTCTCCAATACAATGTTACAATTTCATTAAAATAAACAATTGATAAATCAATTTTAATGGCATGTCTACCAGTCTGGGGTTATTTTATGTTGAGAGCTTGGAGAATTGTTTACATTGTACATTCATATCTATATTCTTTATATAATTGTTTAAGAAGATTTTTTTGTTCACAGTTATATGATATCAAGTATTCCTAACTAATACAAATAATTTTCAAACAAATATATTTGACCCATAGATAAAACTAACAGATACTAAAAGTGGACTTGAGAGTAATGATAATGATAGGTTAATCCATATTACTCAAAGTTTTGCTATCAGATGCAGTATAGTGTCTTACCCAAGACATCTTGTAAGGGTTTTCTTTTACCCCTCTGCAGAGAATAGGATGTTCTAGCTCCACTGATACATCACAGCAAATAACAATACAGCAAAGAAATAAAAAATATTAATCTAAATAGAAAAGAAGAACCTTAAGCTTCACTCACCTCTCCTGACTTGACAAGAGACTTCCTGATATTTGATGGGCTCACTTCTCTTAAAGATTTGCGATTTAACCTGGACACTGAACTTTGATGACCATTTGCCATGACTGGAAAAGGAGCATACTGTCTCGAATCATAAGGAAGGGCGTTGATGTGATTAGATGACTCGGATTTGTGGTTAACATTTGACCTTGACTGTTGCTGTGGCTGCTGCACTAACTGGCTGTGGACAGGCAGCCTGCTTCCTTTCTCAGGTAAAGGAATGTTAGTGCGAGAACTGACACTCTTGCCTGAACTGCCACGACTTGATGTTGCACTGTTGCTATGGGTGCGCGTACACCGACTGTTTGTAAGAGTTACAACCTCAGCAGAGCCACTGTCTTCATCACTGCCATTCATAACCGATACAAAATCATCTTCAGGCTTTGCCCCTCGGCCAGAATAGACTTGATCAAAAACATTGCCTTTGAGTTTCCCCTTAAAAAGATAAGATTTAAATCAATTTGGAGATAATATCTCAGTTTTGTATGTCATTTAAACAGAGATGGATACACATATCAGTTTAGAAGAAAAAAAAAAAATTGGATTGGTTTTAACAGCATGTCAAGTTATTTTCTTGCTAGGATTTATGGACTCATGTTCATTGGATGTTTATATGTACATTTTTTGTGTTGTTCTTTCTAAAGAGTCTTTTTTGCACAGTCATATGACATTCCTATTGTAACGAATTTGGACTCTTGGGCTGGTCAAATTCATATTTCCTTGAATGTAGAATCTTTCTGTCTCCCTCACTTTCAAACTAGCGGATATAGACGAGACGTCTGGGAATTGGAGTGTGTCAAGGTCACGTACGGGTCGATTGGTGGTTGCCAAGCCTCCCCTAAAACGGTTTCGTTATTAACAGTAATAGGCAAGCAAACAGCTCCTTGGCAACAAACGATCGTTATAAGGGCTGAATGTTGATTGGTTGATACTCTCGTATCATACAAATCGGTGGGATATCTGAGACCATGAGGAGAGAATTATTTCAAGTTCAGTTGGCCGAAAATCGTCTTCGGAAAAAGACGTGCCTGTTATTTGGTGAATAATGTAAGCTCCAACTCATGTGGGGAGCTTACGAAAACAGTCAAAAAGATATAAGAAACTTTGGCCCTTTTGTTTCTTAACTGACAGTGAAAACAGAATCTGAATGGAACAAATGTATTGAAGGAAGAAATCTTGAGAAGTTTGAAGGAAGGAAAAATATGACAAGTTAAACCAGAATTGAATGTTCGCAAAAAATTGAAAGACCAAAAATGAGTTAGATGATAAGCCTAGAAGATATACGAAAAAAGGAAAAGATCTGCTCCAGCCATACATTGCTACACTTGAAATTGATAAACAGAAAATGCAAAAATATTAAGAACAAAGACAACGAAAAAGCCAACCTCAGTAATCTATTTCCTTCTTGATGAGAAATACGACAAGAAAGAAAATAAAGAATAACAATATAAGCGTGGAAAGAAAAGAAAGAAAAAGAAAGAAAGAAAGAAAGAAAAAGGATTTTGAGAGAAAAAACTTTGTGCCAAAAAGAATTAATCAACTGAGAAACAGCAAAATCAAAAAAAAAAAAAAGAGAGAGATAAGAAAAAAAAAAAGAGACTTATATTTTTCTTTTCACCCAGTCCGCAGAATGCACATACAAACACGTTAAAGAAAATTTCATCGCACACATCTTACAAGAAAAAAATTACCGCCCCCAAAGCTACCTAAAATATCAGTAGTAAATAAAAGTCCCAACGAAGAAGACGTATTTGAACTCAGGAGCCAAGTGGAAGAAATATGTCAATATTGGTCAGTATGTCTTTAATTCCAATTTAAAATGCTGAATTTTACAAAATGTTATGCTGTATTTTGTTTGTAAAATAATGCTTAAACTATGCGTTTTAAATGTAAAGGCACGCTTACTCTACTGTAAAGCCAATTTGATATTAAGCCTATCCACATGTCAGCGAACAAGGCAGAATGTTTTTAAATATCTTCTATCGAATAATTTAAAAATTCGTAAAGAAAGCCCTAACAGTAGTTTAGAAGAAAAAGCCTAGAATGCTACTACAGCCCCCCCCCCCCCTCAGAAAAGGAAAAAGAAAAAAAAAAAAAAAAACCCAACAAAAACGAATTGTCCCCTTCACCCCACTAGACCGCCCCCAAAGCTACCTAAAATATCAGTAGTAAATAAAAGTCCCAACGAAGAAGACGTATTTGAACTCAGGAGCCAAGTGGAAGAAATATGTCAATATTGGTCAGTATGTCTTTAATTCCAATTTAAAATGCTGAATTTTACAAAATGTTATGCTGTATTTTGTTTGTAAAATAATGCTTAAACTATGCGTTTTAAATGTAAAGGCACGCTTACTCTACTGTAAAGCCAATTTGATATTAAGCCTATCCACATGTCAGCGAACAAGGCAGAATGTTTTTAAATATCTTCTATCGAATAATTTAAAAATTCGTAAAGAAAGCCCTAACAGTAGTTTAGAAGAAAAAGCCTAGAATGCTACTACAGCCCCCCCCCCTCAGAAAAGGAAAAAGAAAAAAAAAAAAAAAACCCAACAAAAACGAATTGTCCCCTTCACCCCACTAGACCGCCCCCAAAGCTACCTAAAATATCAGTAGTAAATAAAAGTCCCAACGAAGAAGACGTATTTGAACTCAGGAGCCAAGTGGAAGAAATATGTCAATATTGGTCAGTATGTCTTTAATTCCAATTTAAAATGCTGAATTTTACAAAATGTTATGCTGTATTTTGTTTGTAAAATAATGCTTAAACTATGCGTTTTAAATGTAAAGGCACGCTTACTCTACTGTAAAGCCAATTTGATATTAAGCCTATCCACATGTCAGCGAACAAGGCAGAATGTTTTTAAATATCTTCTATCGAATAATTTAAAAATTCGTAAAGAAAGCCCTAACAGTAGTTTAGAAGAAAAAGCCTAGAATGCTACTACAGCCCCCCCCCTCAGAAAAGGAAAAAGAAAAAAAAAAAAAAAACCCAACAAAAACGAATTGTCCCCTTCACCCCACTAGACCGCCCCCAAAGCTACCTAAAATATCAGTAGTAAATAAAAGTCCCAACGAAGAAGACGTATTTGAACTCAGGAGCCAAGTGGAAGAAATATGTCAATATTGGTCAGTATGTCTTTAATTCCAATTTAAAATGCTGAATTTTACAAAATGTTATGCTGTATTTTGTTTGTAAAATAATGCTTAAACTATGCGTTTTAAATGTAAAGGCACGCTTACTCTACTGTAAAGCCAATTTGATATTAAGCCTATCCACATGTCAGCGAACAAGGCAGAATGTTTTTAAATATCTTCTATCGAATAATTTAAAAATTCGTAAAGAAAGCCCTAACAGTAGTTTAGAAGAAAAAGCCTAGAATGCTACTACAGCCCCCCCCCTCAGAAAAGGAAAAAGAAAAAAAAAAAAAAAACCCAACAAAAACGAATTGTCCCCTTCACCCCACTAGACCGCCCCCAAAGCTACCTAAAATATCAGTAGTAAATAAAAGTCCCAACGAAGAAGACGTATTTGAACTCAGGAGCCAAGTGGAAGAAATATGTCAATATTGGTCAGTATGTCTTTAATTCCAATTTAAAATGCTGAATTTTACAAAATGTTATGCTGTATTTTGTTTGTAAAATAATGCTTAAACTATGCGTTTTAAATGTAAAGGCACGCTTACTCTACTGTAAAGCCAATTTGATATTAAGCCTATCCACATGTCAGCGAACAAGGCAGAATGTTTTTAAATATCTTCTATCGAATAATTTAAAAATTCGTAAAGAAAGCCCTAACAGTAGTTTAGAAGAAAAAGCCTAGAATGCTACTACAGCCCCCCCCCCCTCAGAAAAGGAAAAAGAAAAAAAAAAAAAAAACCCAACAAAAACGAATTGTCCCCTTCACCCCACTAGACCGCCCCCAAAGCTACCTAAAATATCAGTAGTAAATAAAAGTCCCAACGAAGAAGACGTATTTGAACTCAGGAGCCAAGTGGAAGAAATATGTCAATATTGGTCAGTATGTCTTTAATTCCAATTTAAAATGCTGAATTTTACAAAATGTTATGCTGTATTTTGTTTGTAAAATAATGCTTAAACTATGCGTTTTAAATGTAAAGGCACGCTTACTCTACTGTAAAGCCAATTTGATATTAAGCCTATCCACATGTCAGCGAACAAGGCAGAATGTTTTTAAATATCTTCTATCGAATAATTTAAAAATTCGTAAAGAAAGCCCTAACAGTAGTTTAGAAGAAAAAGCCTAGAATGCTACTACAGCCCCCCCCCCCTCAGAAAAGGAAAAAGAAAAAAAAAAAAAAAACCCAACAAAAACGAATTGTCCCCTTCACCCCACTAGACCGCCCCCAAAGCTACCTAAAATATCAGTAGTAAATAAAAGTCCCAACGAAGAAGACGTATTTGAACTCAGGAGCCAAGTGGAAGAAATATGTCAATATTGGTCAGTATGTCTTTAATTCCAATTTAAAATGCTGAATTTTACAAAATGTTATGCTGTATTTTGTTTGTAAAATAATGCTTAAACTATGCGTTTTAAATGTAAAGGCACGCTTACTCTACTGTAAAGCCAATTTGATATTAAGCCTATCCACATGTCAGCGAACAAGGCAGAATGTTTTTAAATATCTTCTATCGAATAATTTAAAAATTCGTAAAGAAAGCCCTAACAGTAGTTTAGAAGAAAAAGCCTAGAATGCTACTACAGCCCCCCCCCTCAGAAAAGGAAAAAGAAAAAAAAAAAAAAAACCCAACAAAAACGAATTGTCCCCTTCACCCCACTAGACCGCCCCCAAAGCTACCTAAAATATCAGTAGTAAATAAAAGTCCCAACGAAGAAGACGTATTTGAACTCAGGAGCCAAGTGGAAGAAATATGTCAATATTGGTCAGTATGTCTTTAATTCCAATTTAAAATGCTGAATTTTACAAAATGTTATGCTGTATTTTGTTTGTAAAATAATGCTTAAACTATGCGTTTTAAATGTAAAGGCACGCTTACTCTACTGTAAAGCCAATTTGATATTAAGCCTATCCACATGTCAGCGAACAAGGCAGAATGTTTTTAAATATCTTCTATCGAATAATTTAAAAATTCGTAAAGAAAGCCCTAACAGTAGTTTAGAAGAAAAAGCCTAGAATGCTACTACAGCCCCCCCCCTCAGAAAAGGAAAAAGAAAAAAAAAACAAAAAAAACAAAAAAAAAAAAAATTGAAAAGCCCTTGGAAAAGTCCCAATACAGCAAAAAAGTGTAAGTCAGTATTAGTGAAAGTCATAAGAAAGTACCTTAATGTTGGACTTTAACTAAGTTAAAACTTAAAACAAATTTCCCCCCCCCTTTTTTTTTATTTTTATTTTTTTTTTTTTTTTTTATGTACACATGGGAAGCAGCATGATGTACGTTAAGGTATTTGAATAAACCAATGGACGACCAAAGTCAATACCCAAATGGGTCCTGGACGTGAGTTTGACGACTTTTCGCTCAGGATCGACAGTTCGATCGGGGAACTACTGCTGCTCCTCTATAAGAGTGGCTTCTATAGAAGAGAACAAAACAGCCATCGAAAGATAACCATGACCCACACTCAAACCACTTACACAAACCGCATCGCTCTTCGCGCGGGTAAAAAAGGGGCGCGTCCTGCTGAGGTTGGAGCCCTGGCCTCGGTGTTCGAAAAATCAGCTACAGAGCTCAAACAATCAAAACTACTAAAATGCAAGCAAACACTACAAATAGCCACATTTAACGTAAGAACCTTAAATAGAATAGGACAACTCCCAGAGCTAATCGCATCGGCCGAAGAACATAAAATAGACATAATATGCATACAAGAACACAGATACACACACACAGAAGATATCAAATATCACGAAACTAGCAATGGATGGTCGCTCGCCACTGTATCCGCATGGAAAAACTCTGTCAACGCCGCAGTGGGAGGGGTAGGATTGCTTATAGGACCTAGAGCACTAAAAACGCTTAATAGCATAGAGAAAATACAACCTAGAATGATGGTAGCTACATTTAACGGAAACCCCAGAGCAACAATCGTCTCATGCTACAGCCCCACCAATGTTAGTGAAGAAAATGAAATAGTCACCTTCTACGATGAGTTATCCTCATTAGTGCGTAGCATCCCGAAACACAACATGTTAGTCATTGGCGGAGACATGAATGCACAAATCGGGAAAAACGGAAACAACAAATACAGCCTCCACAACACGTCAAATAGAAATGGACAACATCTAACAGATTTCATGATAGAAAATAGATTAGCATGCCTCAATACAAACTACCAAAAAAGAGAGGGCAAACTATGGACATACACGTACGCAAACAACACTAAAGCTCAGATAGACTACGTCCTTATAAACAAGAAATGGAAGAATAGTGCATTGAATTGCGAGGCATACTCCTCTTTTGAGGGTGTGTCCACCGATCACCGAATAGTCACAGCGAAAATACGGTTAAGCCTACGAAAAAACGACAAACGAACAGCGACCACCAAACACTATGACTGGGCCCTATTAAACAACAAAGATGTCAGAGATAAATACGTATTAGAATTGAGAAACAGATTCGAAACACTACAAGAAAAGACGGAAAAAAGTACACCAAACGACGAATACGAAAATTTTGTCAATGCACACCTTGAGGCAGCAGCAAAATGCATTCCAACAAAAATTAAAACTAAATATAGAGTCCCATGGGAAACCTTAGCGGTGAGAGAAAAACGTGCACTAGTGAAAACAGCCTCCAAAAACTATCGAAAAAACCCAACAAACACAAACGCCTTAAAACTAAAAACGGCACAATATCAATTAGCAGGCATATATATAAAGGAACAGACAGAATACATTCAAAATCAGATAGATAAGATCAGAGACTCGGTAGAAGATAGACAATCTAGAATTGCCTGGCAAACAATAAACGAAGTGAGCAGAAGAAAGAACACAACCAAAGCAAAACTTAAAGCAGCAAACCAACAAGAAAGAATAAAACTGTGGAAACAGCACTTCGAAAACTTACTTGGAAACCCACCAAAAATAACGCATGAACCAATCACCAGAATAATTAGCAAACAATTAGACATTAAACTTGGACCGTTCACACAAGAAGAACTCGACTCGGTTCTCAGAAAAATTAAAAATAGGAAAGCTGCAGGACTGGACGAAATTCCCCCGGAAGTATGGAAGACCAGACAATTCGACGACATACTGCTCCGACACTGCAACGCAGTATACAATCAAAATCCGATAGATAGATGGACGAAGGGATGCATACTCCCCTTCCCTAAAAAGGGAGACCTCGGATTAGCCAAAAACTACCGAGGCATAACACTTACATCCATAGCTGCCAAAATCTACAATGCCCTACTACGAAACCGCATAGAACCCAAAATCGACAACATACTTAGAAAAAACCAAAATGGCTTCCGAAGAAATAGATCTACGACCTCACAAATACTAACCATCCGCAGAATCCTTGAGGGTGTACGGGCAAAGAACCTACAAGCGACATTAATATTTGTCGACTTTACCAAGGCTTTCGACTCCATTCACAGAGGAAAGATGGAACAAATCCTACTAGCGTACGGCATACCTAAAGAAACCGTAGCGGCAATAACGATTCTCTATAGAAACACTAAAGTAAAAGTACGATCACCAGATGGAGACACAGAATACTTCGACATTGTAGCAGGAGTACTACAAGGGGACACGCTGGCTCCGTATCTCTTTATCATTTGTCTAGACTACGTACTTAGAACATCGATTGACAAAATCAAAGAGAATGGCTTCGAACTGACGAAGAAAAGAAGCAGAAGATATCCCGCAACAACAATTACCGACGCCGACTACGCCGATGACATAGCGATACTGGCAAATACACCTGACCAAGCCGAAACACTTCTGCATAGCCTGGAACGAGCAGCAGCAAGCATAGGCCTCCATGTTAATGCACACAAAACGGAATATATGTGCTATAACCAAACGGGGGACATCTCCACTCTAGAAGGAACCCCTCTTAAACTAGTAGACAAATTCACGTACCTAGGAAGCAGCGTCGAATCAACCGAAAAGGACATCGAAACAAGGTTAACGAAAGCATGGACAGCTATCAATAGGCTATCGACTATATGGAAATCAGACCTAACCGATAAAATGAAACGCAGTTTCTTCCAGGCAGCGGTCACATCGATACTGCTATATGGATGCACTACATGGACGCTAACAAAACGGCTGGAGAAGAAACTAGATGGCAATTACACAAGAATGCTGCGTGCAATCCTCAACAAGTCCTGGCAGCAACACCCCACAAGACACCAACTGTACGGCCACCTGCCCCCTATCACGAAATCTATTCAAGTTAGGCGAACCAGACATGCAGGACATTGCTGGAGAAGCAGAGATGAACTCATAAGAGATGTACTCTTATGGATCCCCACACACGGCCGCGCAAAAGCAGGACGACCAGCACGAACGTACATTCAGCAGCTATGTGAGGATACAGGTTGTTGTCCTGAAGACCTACCTAGGGCGATGAACGATAGGGAGGAGTGGCGAGAGAGGGTCAGGTATATCCGTGCTGCCAGCACGATATGATGATGATGATGACCCCCCAAGTGATTGAGATATAAACATTTTGTACTTTTATGCTAAGTCAGTTTTATTTTAACTAATTTGTTTCTTTTTTTCGGCGGGGGGAGGGGGTTATAATAAAAGGAGCTGGTACTTTTAATTGTGTGTTTTATGGTATCTTCATTTTGGTCGATCAAAGGTTCTGTGTTGAAACTTCCTGTTCGATTGTGGTAGAGTGACATCCCATAAAATTGTCCGACCCTATACCACTTGATGTTGTCTGGACGGTGGGTATAAATATAAGGGTTGTGACTTAATACTTGTCACCCTTGCCGGGAGTGAGCCCCAGTCGGAGAGGTTCCGTGACACTATCAAATACAAATAATTATCACACAGCTATATGGTATCAAGTATTCCTATCTAATACTGATAATTATATGGTATCAAGTAATGATTTAAATTTAATAATAGTCATTTGTTTGCACATAGCTATATGAGTTTCAAGTAACTAATAAGTAAAAAAATAAATTAAAGTTGGTGAAGGCTTCCTTTTTGTTAGCTACTACACTGAGGTATAGAGGAGGGCACTACTCCTTTCCCTGGATTGCTCAACTTTACCCTTGATCTGTACATTATAATGCTGAGTGTTAAGCAAGGCAACATCAAGTACCATTTTTGAGTCTTTGATATATGACACAAAGTCATTTTATAGAGAGGAACCACACATTGAAATCCAGACTGGTCCCATCAGCATTTCCCTATTGGAGTACCTCTGGGTACCAAGCAATAAACTCTGGAGAAATATAGTCTATACAGAGAGATATGTGCAAATTTTGTTTAACTGGTTAATACCATTTATTGAATAAAGTAGAAAGTTTGCATATCACTAAATCAAAGAATCCAAGTTGTGTTGAATTTTTTAGCCACTGTTTAAATCTAATTGGTATATTTTCCTAAGTTCAAATCCTTTAAATATGATATGTGTAATAAATATTATATAGATTATTTTTGTATGCATTTTTATTATTCATTGCAAAGGTAACAAGAGAATTTAAAAGTAATAAAATTGCAAATTATCCTTTCTCGCTTAAATGGCTCTTCTTGATTTTTTTCATTCCAAAAGAATTTCCAGTTAGTTTGACAAAAATGACTGAAAAATATGCTAAACTTTTCAATAGATCAACAGACATTAAAAATGACCAAAAATTGAAAACCTCATTTTCTTGGCTTCTTATTAGGAAAATAATGAGTTAAATATTTATTCAGTTGTGCAACTTAAAGCACAATTGAGTAAAGTCTAAGACAAAACGATCAAAGGATTACAAAGACTTACATTTGTTGTGTCGTTCTCTTGAATGGGAGAATGACTGCATTCTGGTGCTGATTTTGGAAAGGATGTAAAAACATAAACAGGATCTTTTTGGTCAGCTAATTCTCTAGTAACAAAAAACAAAGTTTAAAGTTTAAATTTGACATTTCTAATCCTCTACAACAGTGATCTCACTCTCAAGCACACAATGCAGCCATTATATTCTGGTGAAGAGATACAGCAGGCCAAAAATGATGTGGTAAACAGTATCTACAATTTACACCAGTCACAATGTTAAACTGCAATAAAGCTAATAGGCTGTAAATGAATGTGCATATGACATGTTTGGGTATTATGAGAAATAATATAAAAAGTTCAATGTGAATAAAATAATTTTTTTTCAAATGAATATCACTTGATGCAATGATTTCGGGCTTTACAGCAATCAATGGTTCTATGTTTGGCTTCAAATTATGGATTTCATCTAGCCACAACAGATTCAACATGATCATATAATCGTACATTTTGATTGTAAGGCCAGTTATTTATTTTGCTTGTTGAGGAAAAAAAACAGCTCACAAATATATGTGCTTTTAAAAATGTAAAGACAAGAAAAATTTAGGAAATCTGAAAAGGCTGCATATTCAAGACTCCTAGTCAAAAAGTTTATTTTAACTTTAATAGAAAATACAAGTGCTTATAATATAGCAATAACTTTCAATCTATTTCCATAAATTTATGTACAATCAATCATTATTAGGCTCTTCTCTCATATTCCATGCTTGAAAAAATGACTTTCATATCAACTCTGGTAATGTTTTTTACATATTTAAAAGAAATACTTGATGCATGCACAACACAGCAAATACTTACAAGTCACTGTCTCTGTATTCACTCTGATCATCCTCATTAAAGCTACCATCATCGGACAATTCACTGTTAGCCACAACCAAACCATCTTTTAACATTGCAATAACTGCACACAAAGAGTCATCCATTTCAACTAGGAAAACAATGTTAAGTCAACAATGAAACTAGAAAACACAAAAAGGATCATCTTTGCTACTTTCATCAATTATATAGGAAAGATAAAGAATAATCAGTAAACTATCGCAAACTTTCTCAACAGTGAATCCTAACATTGTTTATTTATTATTAATTGATTATCTCAGATTAACTTATTCCCCTCACCCTGCTACCTAAAAAAAGTGAGAAGTTTCATACATTACACTGTTGTGTATTGTCATTTAGATTTTTTTTTTGTTACCACAGTTAAAATAATCCATTAATGGTATAGATTAGAGATCCCCAACCTGCTGCTCTTCAACCAACTTTCAACAGTTGCTCTTCACCTTTTGATTGTGAAGAAGTACCATTACAATTGCAGATGGAACTCTTTGATTTCCAGTTGGTTTATCACATACTTCCATCTGGAAGATTACCCAACCAAACCACATACACTCAGTAAGTAGTGAGTATGTTTGGCACTACATATTGCTATGAACAGTTGTTCTTTGAAATAAAGCATGCAAAGAGTATGCAGCATTTACAACTGTCAAATAATCATGAGTTTGAAAGGCTTCTTCTATGAAGCTCTTCGTTTATACACAATTATATTTGGTATCAAGTATTCCTATCTAATATTGATATGATATCTTTGTGATTACAAATGACATCAAATGTCTCATTTATAAATTTTCATTGTTACCTAGTGAATTTAGCTGTGTTTTTCTATCCTTTTAAGATCATAGCCAAAGAAGTTTAAGTTTTTGTGGCTCTCAGGCTGAAAAAGGTTCAAGAACCATCAATCCAAAACACAAAGATCTTTATGAAAGACACTAGAACAATCAGAATTCTAAATTCACAAAAATACAAAAACATTCTGCTTGACTGATCTAAATTATCAGATCCCTTAAGTTGTGATTTTGACATTTTACACTAACAACAAAGAAACAATTCGTAATAACAAATTGCTCTTCTCATGTCCTGGCCTAAAATTACAGACTTATCAACAAATAAACAAATTAGAAATTTACAAATAAACTCTAAAGTGCAGACGTCTTCGGTCTGATTTGGTTTATTTCTTTAATGGCAAATCAACACCTTACGACTTAGCTGATGCCAAAATTTAATTTATTTATAAATGTTTAACTGCAAAAACTAAAGTTTCAATGTTGTATTAATTGTTTTTATTTATCTATAAGCATTTCTTTGTAGACATTTGTATGGAATCAGGTATTCTTGTCAAATACTAATAATTAATACACAATTATATATGGCATCAAGTATTTCTAATACTAATAATCAATTATATGGTTTAAAGAGTCTATTCTTATTTAATATCATTTGCTTTCAGTTACATAGTTTCAAGTATTTCTACCTAACACTAATAATTTACAAGCAGTTATATGGTTTCAAGTATTTCTACCTAACACTAATAATCTACAAGCAGTTATATGGTTTCAAGTATTTCTACCTAACACTAATAATTTACAAGCAGTTATATGGTTTCAAGTATTTCTACCTAACACTAATAATTTACAAGCAGTTATATGGTTTCAAGTATTTCTACCTAACACTAATAATTTACAAGCAGTTATATGGTTTCAAGTATTTCTACCTAACACTAATAATTTACAAGCAGTTATATGGTTTCAAGTATTTCTACCTAACACTAATAATTTACAAGCAGTTATATGGTTTCAAGTATTTCTACCTAACACTAATAATTCACAAGCAGTTATATGGTTTCAAGTATTTCTACCTAACACTAATAATTTACAAGCAGTTATATAGTTTCAACAAATGATAATAATAATCCTTCAACAATTATGACTTTCTTCTAGGTTTTAGAAGTCTAGTCAAAGTGGAATCAACCTATTGAGCGGGAGTCAACTTACTTAATATGCAAAATGAACTGATGGATGTTCCCCAATCGGACATAAGCAAAATGCCGCTCTCTTCCACTTCAAATTTAGTTTCTTTTATGCTCATTAAATCTCGCCACTTCACGTGGGCTTATCACGTTCTCCTCCATAAAATAAGTCACAACTCTGGTGTCTTTTTCTTCTGGTTTCTGCGTGCCGGTAGCAGAGAGAGATCAAACCTTCGGTTTCTTCGAGGTAAGATTGTTTGTGGCATTACTACTACAGACTTCAAGTAACTAATAATAATAATAATCATTAGTAAAGAATTATAGTTTCAAATAAATTGATACAAATAATTTGCATATAGTTAAATAGTTTCAACTATTCCTGTCAAACACTGATAATGTTTTTAATCATAATAATTATTTGTTTGTACAGTTATAATTTCACATATTCCTGTTCAATATGAATCATTTTCAAATGAATCTATTTGACCCATAGATTGAACCCCAACAAGTACTACCACTCCAGGTCAGAGTGGACCTGAAAGTAATGGCAATGAAGAGGTACTCCACACTTCTCAGAGCTCCAGAACTAGAGCCTCACCCATAGATGAAATTTAATGTTATACCCAGGTAGTGGGGGGGGTACTCTTTTTTAGAGGAAGCAACATATTCTAGGTGCTGCTAATAAAGTTTAGAGAAAACTTTGTTTAAAGCTACTCAATGAAATATTATAATATCAAGCCTTTTATAGTTAGTATCTAAAGTGATCTCAAGCCCAAAATATTGGGATTACAGTGTATATTAAAATAACACTCATCCTCAAATATCAGGCTTACAAGTTTAAGGATTAAGCATTTAAAAAATAGAAAAGCAAACATTAGACATCATACTTGGTTTCCGAGGTGACTGAATTTCTGGTACATCAGGCCCAACACCAGTTTCCATGAATCCTGAGGAGTGGCTATTATCAGAATTTCTTGTATGACTTTTTTGTAGTTCAACTTTAGAACGCATGATATGATCCTTGCAATCAGGAATTTTCTCTTCAAAAATATCCATCTCATTGTTTTTCTTCAAATTGCCATTCTTGTTTCCATGAATTTTATCTCTGCAAATGTCCCGACTTGCCCGTCCATCTTCAGAAACACTGGGCTGAGCTCTTCCATGAGAAGAAACCTCCAAACTTTCTTCTGAATCAGCTAGACAGTTTGGAGTTTTGCAACTAACTAATTCAGAATTTAGTTCATGACCAGCACTCCTCACTCGAATCCTTCTGCGATTTTTCTCTGATGAAGGTTCATGAGGTGGATGAGGCTTGAAAGATATGTCAGGTTCTAAATATAAAATATAAAAACTTGTTAAACCCAAAGGAAATTTAAACTAAAAAATACAATATCTTTTTTTTTTAGAGAGAAATCATTATAGTATGTTTTTGTCTGAACGACATTGAAATTTATAAACTGTACAGTTACCCTTGTTAATATTCTCAAAGCATAATTTATAAACTGCAGTTTCGGATCAACAAAGAAAGTTTGGTGAATACTGTGAGCAAGCACTTTATCATAAAAAGAAAATGGCAGGAAATTAATCGTTAATTGATACCTTCTCTCAGACACTGTTCGTTGGCTTAAGTAGTTGTTACTTTATCAGCTGACATTTAAAAGCCAGAATTTTATATAAAAATATCTATGATTGGTACAATACAATTTTCCTACTCCTAACATATATATATATATATATTAAACTAAATAAAACCAAGACCAGTAATAACTTTAAATGAACATAAAGCAAACAAGTCTTTAGAATTTTATCGGTTTATTTTCTACAAATTCTGATAGTAAAATCAGTAACAGTAGCTTTATCATAGCATCCTGATTGGTTTTAACAGCATGTCAACCCATCTGGGATTATTTTATACCCAGAGGTTAGGGAATTATGTACACTATACATTCATATTTACATTTTTGTGTAGTTGTTTTACGGGATGTTTAGTTTTTGTTTTTTGTTTTACACAATCCTATCAAAAATAGTTTTCAAACAGATCTATTTGACTCATAGATGAGACCCATAACATTCCATTTTTAGGGGGCGAGGGTTCTTACACTTCCATAGAGGATACATTCAGCATATTCTAAGCCTCAATTCCAGGGTAGTCTGGATTTAAAAGTGTTGATATAACAAGTGGATTTTTTTTAATTATTCAGTAGAAATCAGAAATACAGAAAAATAACTTCATTATATTTTTATAATTTATCATCCTTATACAGATAGATAGATAGATGTGAAGAGACTGAATGTGATAGATCATAGAATGTAGAAAATCCAATATCATATTCATTAATGCATTTTGACTAAAACTTTGTTTCATTTTCTTAATAATTTCAAATTTAGGATTTCATAAGACTTTCCTTTTGAATTTCTTTACAGATTTCTGTTTTATTTTAGGCAATATTCTTTTAAGGGTTTCCTAATTTTAATTTTTAATAATGTACTGAAATCTAATCGCTGACGATAATGCATTAAAATCTAATCACTGACAATAATGTTCCCACTCAAATATAAAAGCAAAAACATCATTGAAATATTTATCATTGTATAGTGACATTTCAATGAATGTGAGTACATAAAAATTTATTGAACTATCATTTTTTTTTCATGGTTCAACTTTTTATCCGATATTTTATTGATATCATTCCTAAATTAGCTGCACCAACGTGAGATATTTCAGCTGCAAATCAACTTTCTCTCAAATTCATACACAAATATTAATATTTATACAAGGCTATTGGGAAAGGCATGAATCCATCTTTTCTCTCAATGGTAAATAGTAGAGCAAACTTAGCACTTTAGCCATAACAACTGGTCTATGAGAAGATAAAATTCTGAATATTTAGCTAAGAGTAAAATAGTAGAGCAGATTGGGTTCTTTAGCCTTGAGAGGGCACCAGTCTAGGGGAAGGAGAAAACTGAACTCAAACTGCCCTTTACTTAAAAATTGACCTTGTGACACATCCTGCACTTGGTAGAAGATTTACATAAATACATACAAACATTTAGACAAGTGTTGATTTTATGTCTGACATACAAGAATGAAATAAACAGCAACAATAATAAACATGTAGAAGAGAAAAATCTTAAAACAGATAAAATTAAAAAAACTGTTACTAAATAACAGAGTCCCAAATCATTTATACTATTTACCAACCCCTCCGCTCGGGCAGGATATGACACAAGGTCAATTTTTAAGCGGAGTTTAACAGGTTTGAATTCAGAGTTTTCCTTCTCCTAGACTAGTTGCCTCACCAAGGCTGAAGAATCCAGTCTGTCCTACTATTTACCCATAGCTGGAGGAAGAATAATTGGATTCATACCTTCCCCAAGGGTATTAGTGCTATGTGAAATGCAATCAGTCTCGTCCAGGATTTGAACTCGTGTCGCCGTGTCCATTTCCTACGACGATAAGGACTACACCACGGGCACCTCCCGTTCCAAATCATTTATACAGCTTAGTGTAATATATTTAGTAGCAAGGTTTAGCCAAGAAAAGTTCTATAAGTTTAGAATGTTATTATAGTTATGTGATGTGAATGTAGTGACATCACAGGATTTAACAATACCTGGTCAAATATATATTTCAGTATGCATTTGAAAAAAAAAAAACAAAGTTCAATCTCAAGCCAATTCTTCCCAGTAGCACTTGCACTATTTTATGCCTAGAAGTTAAGGAATCTCATTCATTGTAGGTTTATATCTATATAGTTTTGGTGGTTGTTGCTGAAGAGTTTTTGTTGTATATCAAGTACTCCTATCTAACATAAATAATCTGCACACAGTTGTATGATTTCAAGTATTCCTATCTAACATTAATAATTATATGGTTTCAAGTAGCTAATAATCTTTAGTAAACAGTTAAACCTTCAAGTAACTATTCTTCATACAAATAATTTACATTAATATGGTATCAAGTATTCCTATTAAATACAAATGATTTTAAACAGATTTATTTGACCCATAGATGAGACCCTAACAAGTACTGCCACTCCAGATCAGGGTGGACCTAGGAGTAATAGCAATGATGGGGTATTCCACAGTCTCCAGATCATCTGAACCGGAGCCTTGCCATCAGAGACATTTTAGTGTTGCACCCAAAACGCTCCATTTGGGGGGTTTCTTAGTCCTCTGCAAGGAATACAGTCAATCTATTTTAAACCCCACTGACAGGATGGATAATTTAAAATCAAAAGAAATTCTGTTGTTACAGTTATATTAATCAAGTAAATATATGTAAATGTGTTATTTAATTTCTAAAAAAAAATCATCTCATAAAAATTTTAATGTAACTGGAAATTTTTTTACAAGTAATAATAAGGTAAACAATACAAATAGATCTCCCTTTTTCACTTTCTTGTCTCTTAATGATTTTCTCTCAGTTTTCTCCCATCTCCATTGTCACTTCATGTTCTTTCTCTTTGTTTTATTTGTTTTCTTTCAACTTATTCTGTTTGCCAATACATTCTTTCTTCAGTTTAATCACTGCTTCTTCTCAACTCATCTCGAAAGCCATAGACAAGCAAAAGTATTAATACATAGATAAATAATCCTATCATAAATGACTGGAATTATACCAGCTAATAATATCACCAGGTTTTGATTTGGTTTGGTTTATGGTACATCAACCATTGTAGGTTATCTAATGCCAAATCCATTTTTATGCATATAAACAGTTCTATTTCTAACAGTTCAGTTTAGCATAAGAACAATTTAAATGTCAAAAACATTTCTATTTCAAGCTATTCAGTTTAATGGTCCCAAATATTGCAATGTATCACTAACAATTCAATTAAACATCATTTATTTACACACAGTTAAATGTAAAAATAGTTCTATTTCAAACAATTCAGTTTAGCATAAGCATACAGTTTAGTTATATTTGACCCATAGATAAGACCTATCAGGTTCTACCACTCCAGGCCAGAGTGGATCTGGGAGCAATGGCAATAAAGGGGTACTCTGCATTCCCCAAAGCTCCAGCATTATTGGAACCTCACCATCAGATTATTTAGGGTCATATCTAGGACACTCGTTGGGAGAGTCTTACCCCTCTGCAGAGATGCAGTTGGTGTATTCTGAAACCCCAGCCAACTAGGTTAAATATCATCAGGTAAGTAATTGATACAGTGAAAAATATTTCAAACTATCTGCACCGAAACGTTATAAATCAATAAACTCCCATCCGACCCCAAATAATTCAGACTTGCCACAAAAATCTTTTTTTTTATATTTTTGTTACATATAAAAATGTATGATCAAAAAGTGAATATTTTCCCAAATACAAAAACCAATTCCTTTCAAGATCACAAACATCAGACATTTCTACTTACTAATTTTTCGAGAGGTCAACTGGCTGTGTGTCTCAGCAGAATGCCTCTGAAGAGTAGAAAAAAAATACAAGGCTTTTTCTTCATAATTAAGTTTGTGTTATATAATAAATATCA
Source organism: Sepioteuthis lessoniana (assembly GCA_963585895.1). NCBI lineage: Eukaryota > Metazoa > Mollusca > Cephalopoda > Myopsida > Loliginidae > Sepioteuthis > Sepioteuthis lessoniana. The sequence continues at coordinate 106,354,232 of OY757918.1, forward strand.
CCAAAATCCAATAAAATCTATTTTAGAACTATGAACAATTAATTGTGTCATGGCTGTGTATGTATTTACAAAGTGTTACAGAAATATTGCAATCATTTTGTAATCTAATATCTTGACCAAATGATCTCAAATTTTGACAACACCATGTGTAGAAACAACTTAAAATTTTGTTTATGTTTTCTTTCTCTTTCAGGTATAGAAATGTCATTCATTAAAAAGGAATTTAAACATCAAACATAAAATATTGAGTTGTTTCTATTTATTCTGTTAAAATTTGAGATTATTTAAACAAGAATTGGTCAAAATTACAAAATTATAAGAATTTTTCTGAAACACCCAGTACATCTGAAATGATATCAATTTTTTTTAAACACTTAAGAGATTCAATTTTTTTTATTGATCTATATGAATGTGCAATTGTATATATAATTGTATTTATTTAATTCTATAAGCATATTATTATATAAAGTCTTATATAGATTTGTATAAACACACAAAATAGAATAACATCTTGTATTTAAAAAAATTATTTTTTAAGAATAACCCAAGTGTCACCTTGTTAAACAAAATCTATCAATCTTGTTTTCTTAAACAGTAAAAAATATTAAACTGATCTGAATTGTCAATGTAAATTCTTGTTTCTTTTTTTGGGAGAGACTCATAATACCTAACTGAAATTATCAGCAAGTTTAAATCCTTTTTGTGAAAAATAGAAAAAAATAATATCATTTAATGTGAACACTGACACCTAAGACCTTTCAGTCTTCATTTTACCTGAAATTGAACCAAACACCTTTAGGTCTTTATTTTAATACACTCACAAACCATGATATTTTTAACTTATGAACAACAGTCTATCAGTTATTCTCATCAACTTACAAGAATTACAAAAGCAAAAGAAAAGTCAAAAGAATTTACTGTAAAAAGTTCCAGAATACCTTATGTGAACTTTTCCTTGGAGCCAAGTATGGAACTTTCGAACCAAATGCAATCTGACTTTTTGGTTTAGGATCTGCAAAAAAGGACTATATTCACAAGAAAATAGACTTTTATAGACATCTACATAATTCTGAATAGAATAAATAAAAATCATTCAGCTATTTTGGGTTCTTTAGTAACAATTAGTTTAAATTAGGAGTCTCAAATATATGGTCCACAAACTAAGTTTCTATAGCATGTGCCAGAACAATTTCCATGACTAACATTATCCTAAAACTTGGAAATTTGTTCCTCATCCCTGACTATGTTTCTCTTCAGAAAAGGGTAGAATGTACTTTGATATTTCAGATGTTTTTATTTCAAGATCAAAAACTGGAAAGTAAAAATAATCCAATTTTATATTTAGAAAATATTTCTTAATAATAATGTTAGGGAAATCCACATTGTCTTGTTTCAAAGAATTATTGTGGTGGAGGGGTGATTGAGATTATAGAAAATTAACTCACATAACAAAACATAAGGAATTTTTTTTTCTAGTTTCATCAAGTAAAAAGGGATAGAAAGGATGACTCATAATGACATAATGGTTGTACCTAAGATGACAGACAATACACACACACACTCAAGTAGAATATCATAGAAAAAATGTTTGAGAGTGGATAATTAAATAAAAAGAATTTATATCAGCTATTTGTCAATGCACACAAAACGGAATATATGTGCTATAATCAAATGGGTGACATCTCCACTCTAGACGGAACCCCTCTTAAACTAGTAGACAAATTCACTTACCGACGAAGCAGCGTCACATCAACCGAAAAGGACATCGACACGAGGTTAACGAGGGCATGGACAGCTATCAATTATATGGAAATCAGACCTAACCAATAAAATGAAACGCAGTTTCTTCCAGGCAGCGGTCGCATTGATACTGCTATATGGATGCACTACATGGACTCTAACAAAACGGCTGGAGAAGAAGCTAGACGGCAATTACACAAGAATGCTGCGAGCAATATTGAACAAGTCCTGGCGGCAACACCCCACAAGACACCAACTGTACGGCAACCTGCCTCCTATCACGAAAACTATTCAAGTTAGATGAACCAGACATGCAGGACAATGCTGGAGAAGCAGGGATGAGCTCATAAGTGATGTACTCTTATGGACCCCCATACATGGCCGAGCAAAAGCAGGATGACCAGCACGAACATACATTCAGCAACTATGTGAGGATACAGGATGTAGTCCAGAAGACCTGCCAGAGGCGATGAACGATAGGGAAAAGTGGCGAGAGAGGGTCAGGGATATCCGTGCTACCAGCACGACATGATGATGATGATGATTTCTTCGAATATGATAAAAATTTTGCTTTTTTTTTCCCCATTTTAATAATATCTAAAGTAAAATTTATTGAAATTTCCACATGAAACCCATTATATTAAAAATAACAAAATTTATCAAAAGTGAAAATAGAAAAAAAAAATTCACCCAAAGTAAAAATGGAAAAATTGTCCCTCTACATCTTGAACTAATTCATATATTTCATTTTCTATCATATGCATAATCATTTTGATGCAAAAAAAAATACAGCAGCCAATCAGTTGTATTGCAGATTAGCATTCTAACAGTTGGAACTCATGCCTTCACCTCTCATCAAACTTTTGGTCTGCTATTCCACCCTCCCAACATGAAATGAACCTTTGAAATTCTTGTGTTTGAGATCCCAGTTTTGAATAATCAAATGATTTTTTGTTGTTTTTTATATTTAATTTAATTCAGAAGATGCATTTTGAAATACAACCAAAAATAGAAACTATCACTTATATTTTTCAATATTTTGGGGGCTTTTTTTTAAAACTTGGTTATTCTAATTCCTGAAAAGCCTAAAAATAGAATTTTTTCTTACCAAATTCCGAATGTGATATTGGTTGACTAATTGGAAATGGACTTTCTCTGGAACTGGCATCATCATTGCTTTGTAGTTTATCAACTCTGAGAATTTTCTTTAAGTTTATCACCTAAAAGTCAAGATCAAAAAAATAAATCCTGATTCAAATTAAAGAATTCAGATTAAATATTTCTGTCATCAAAAATTAATTTTCTGATTACATTTGCAGAAGCTGCCAAACTATCAGAAAATATACAAAATAATTAGATATCTCATTTAAATTCTATTTCAACTTGATTTTATAAAGTCAAAGGATAAAAGCAGACACACATCAATCTGATTTTTGTTCTAAAGATAAAAAAGGAATAAATAAATAACAACTTTGAGAAGGAGACATAGAAAAAAAAAGAACAAATATTCTATTTTAAAAATAAAAAAATGTTAGAATGTATTTTGATCAGAATCAATTGATGACCAAACTTATTTACAGCACTGGTGTCCATCAAATAACCAAAATTTACAAATAAAAACAAATGACCACTAAGACCAAGAAAACAGATTACTAATAAATAAATAAAAAAACTGACTTCTTTCAGTGAAAAAAATACCATGAAAAATTACAGATAAAAAACTGGTTACTGTAACAGATAACTGATGAAAGAATAACTAAGAAATTACAAATATCAAATGATTACAATAACAGATTACTGAATAAAAAATGACCACTATAACCATAGTTTAACGAATAAGAAAGTGAAAATGTTTATTATCAATATTTTACAAAGCAAATATTTCAATACTTAATAACAACAAAAAAAACAAAAATGAACCGATGAAGAATGAATACAGACAGAATTAAGAAGAAAAAGGAAAGGAGAAAAACAAAAAAAACTCCCCTAGCATATGCTTTTGGAGAATATAAAAAACAGCCAACCCCTGAAAACATTAGTGTAGGCAGCCAGCAGATCCCAAAACAGATGAAATATTTTTCTACTTTATGATAAGAGTATAACTATTTTTATGTAAATATTTAGTATGCATTTTAATGTTCAAAACATTGGTTCTACTGTTAAAATTGCACTCTTTGTAGATAATGGAATAATTATCTCCCTTTGACTTAGAATTGCTTGAGGGCGCATGAACCCTTTTATTAATCTGTCTGTCCTTTTTTTTTCTCAGTTCCAGTAAAAATGTCACGCTGAATAAATAGATAAGTTACTGTGTTCTAAAACCATAACAATGTCTCGTTTGTCATTGCTTCTTGTATGAATGTTGTTTGTTCTGTTACCACCAAAAGTTTCAGGTAGAAAGTTTTTCATTCATTTATTCATTCTATCTGTGGAAATTTGTTAAGGAACTGGTGATCCTGTTTCACCGAATATCAGCAGCCCCTTGGGGTCACGTGGCGTCCACCATAAAAAGGGCTACGACTGAAGATACTTCCTCTTTTTGTTCCCCTCCCACCGCTGTTAGCAACAGGTCCATTTGTAGCAGCCCTTGACGGCAAACGTATTTGGTACCTTCCACCAGCCAGGAACCAAGAGCGACAAATGCATATGCTGAGTTAAAAGGAACAGGACACACAGCTAAGTTCCAGCAGGCATTTTATCTGCATAACCAAACCTTACCTAACCAAACCACCTTACCTTACCTTATAACTTTACCTTATAAAAACCTTACAACTAAACCTTACAAACCTTACAAAACCCTACCACCTATCTGAACTTTGAACTCTTTTTTGAACTCTTACATATTCATTGTTTGTTCCATTTGGTGTAAAACCCTGTTTATTGTTGTTGTTGTTGTATATAAATTTTGTTGCATTAAAAGTCGTTTGGCTCCTTTCTTCAAAAGCTGTCACCCATTTCCCTACTGCTGTTAAAGTACGGTTTATTCTTTTACAAAACGTAGGAATAAACCAGGCTTTTCGGGGCTTATAAAAATCCCCATATATTAAAATGTGGTGGTCCCCACTGACTATTTTATTCAACATCTACAAACAAGAAAGAGGAAATGTTTATTATCTATATTTTGTACATATTTCAATGCACAATAACTACCCAGAAATGAATCTATGAAAAATGAATATTATGGATATAATGAAAAGTTCAAATCCAGAAAAATAAAACAATAATTAAATTGAAGGTTATTGTTAAACTAAAAAAGAAAATCAATCCACAAAGCTCAAATAAAATAAAAACATTTTTAGACTTAAAGTTAAAACTTAATACTTTTACTAGTAAACTTACAAATATTAATTCATCTTATGATATCTGCCTAAAAATATAAACAATAAATTCTGGAATATGGTACTAAAAAATCAGAGAAAAACTAAAAATCCAGTACATCTGACCCCTCCTCCTCAAAAAATATCTTATGCTTAGCATCAAATAAATTTGTTGAGAATTTTGAATTTGTAGGAAAAAAAGAAAAAGGGAAAAAAAAGGAGGAAAAAAGCAAAATGAATATTTAACATTACACTACTAAAAAAAACAAAAAAAAAATGGTGTCACTGAAAAAGTGACAAGGTTTGGTTGGTTGGTTTGAATTTTATGATATATCAACCTTTATAGGTTATTTAATGCCAAATCTATTTTTATACAAATAATTAGTTCTATTTCAAACAATTCAGTTTAATATGAGTACACAGTTTAATTTAAACATTTCTATTTCAAGCTATTCACTTTAGTCAAACAGTTCTGATTCAACCAATTCAGTTTAGTATAAGTATAGAATTTGTTTACCCAGTTACCATTGGCCTTCTCCATTCCAAACTTAGCAAGAACTTTTAGCCATATATAACATGATAGGCCAACTCTAACCTTAAAGTCTCCAAGGGGGACAATTTTGTTGGCATTCAGAATAGCACAAAATACCTAGTCATAGAAACTGCTTATTTTTTCAGGGTTCTGGGTCATAGTTGCAATTTGGTTGGTTGGGTTTTATGACATATCAACCTTTGTAGGTTATTTAACATCTAATCCATTTTTATACAAATAATCAGTTCTATTTCAAACAATTCAATTTAGCATGAGTACACAGTTTAATTGTCAAAAACATTTCTATTTCAAGTTATTCACTTTAGTCAAACAGAACTAATTCAGTTTAGATTAAGAATAGATAAACAAGGGGTGAATTCTGCTGAGGTTGGGGCTCTGACTCTAGTGTTCAAAAAGTCAGCTAAAGAGCTCAAATCTAAATCAAAAGTACTAAGATACAAAGTAGTGTCAAGTGACATTTAAGACTTTAAACACAGTAAACCAGTTAGCTGAGCTCACAGCATCAACATAATAGAGACATCATATGCATGCAAGAACATAGATACTACTATAACAAACTAAATATTACATACCATAATACTGGTAATGGATGGAGATTTGTTTGGGCATCTGTATGGAAAAACTGTCAATGCATCTCAGTCCTCAGGCCTTAAAATCACTAAATAGCATTGAGAGAATGATGTGTACTTCATATAATCGCAACCTCTGCACAAGAATTGTCTCTTGCTACAGTCCTACCAATGCCAGTGACATCATCACCTGCTACAACAAGCTATCTTCCTTTGTCCAATGTATTTCTAAATATAATATCCTAATCATTGGCGAGGACGTGAATGATCCAAGACAAAAATAACAAATTCTGCTTAGATGACTAGTCAAACAGAATAGTCTAGGATGCCTAAATACTAGATTAAAAAAAGAAAAAAGAAAGGAGAATGTATGGCTCTACACACCTAAATAACTCTAAACCACAGCTGAATTACATATTCATAAACAAGAGGTGGATAAATAATGCTTTGAACTGGGATGCAAACTCCTTTTTTGAAGGAGTATTTCCAAATCACAGAATAGTCTCAGCAAAGATTTACCCAAGTCTATGCAGAAATAAGACACCAACAGTTAAAGCTTCCCAATACGACTGGTCCTCACTCACCAAAAGTGATATTAGAAATCAATATATGGTAACAGTAAAAATAAGTTTGATACTCTTCTGGAGACTTCTAAAACACATACACAAAATGACAAATATGAAAACTTTGTTACCACCCATAAAGAAGAGGGGGTGTCTTCGTGATGTAATGGTTAAAGCGATGGACTACGGAATCGTAGTACGCGAGTTCGTAGTCCAATCACACTATTATGTTCACTTTCGGGCAAATACCCTTGGGAAAGGTATGAACCCTCTTATCCTCCCAGCTATGGGTTAAATAGTACCATTACTGTTCTTCTAGGAGAATGGCTTTGGCATTAAATAACCTAAAAAGAGTTTATATGCCATTAAACAAAGAAACCAAACCGAACCATAAAGAAGAAGCAGCCAAAAGCATTCCAACCAAACCAAGAGCCAAATGTCCAGTTCCATAGGAGTTAAAAGCAATTAGAGAATATTTGAGATAAATTTAAAAAGCATCCAATGCCAATGCACAGAATCTTAAGAAAACGAAGAACTAATTAACACATACCAAAAAGAACAACTTGAATACATTCAAAGCCAAATCAATAAAATTAGAAACTCAGAAGATAAGCAAACATGAATAGCAGACAATAAATAAAAGGAATGGAAGGAAGAGTACCTCAGGGTCAAAATTGAAAGCTGCCAGCCAAGAAGAAAGAATACTGAAGTGAAAAGAACACTTCAAAAATCTGCTTGGAAACTCTCCAGAAGTTACTGATAAACCTATTGAAAAAATTATCAATAGCAGACTCAACATCAAACAATATCAGTTTATGAAAGAAGAACTAGATGCTATATTGAAAAAAAAAAGTTGCCAGCCTTGTGAAATATGGAAGACAAAAAAATTTAACATACTTCTCTGATTATGTAACGCTGTGTATAAACAAAACACAATAAAGAAATAGACAAAAGGCCGAATCTTTTCCTTCCTCAAGAAAATTGACATCAGAATCACAAAGAACTATAAAAGCATAACCCTTACTGCTATAGCTGCTAAGTTTTAGAATGCCGTGCTTCTCAACCGAATCCAACCTGAAATTGAGAAAATTCTTAAGAAAAATTGGTTTTCAGAGAAATCAATCCACAACTGCACAGATCAAACCATCCACCAAATAATCCAAAAAGTATATGCAAAAAATCTCAAAGCAACACTGTTGTTTGTAGATTTCTCTAAAGCATTTGATTCCCTACATAGAGAAAAGATGGAACACATACTACTAGTATATGGTTTAACCAAAGAAACTGTTACCACAATAATGATGCTCTACAAAATCACAAAAGCAATAATTTGATCACTTGATGATGACGCTGACTTCTTCAACATTGTCACTGGAGTTTTGCAGAGATACATTAGTGCTATATATATATCTATAACTTGCCTATACTATGTACTTTAAACGTTGATAGATCTAATAAAAGAAAATGACTTTACACTAAAAAAAGGAAGAAGCAGATGATATCCTGAAGAAACCATAACAAATACAGACTATGCAGATGATCTAACACTTCTTACAAATACACCTGCCCAAACTTAATCCCTTCTGCATAGCTTGGAGCAAGCAGCTGGAGGCAATGGCCTCTTTGTGAATGCAAATAAAACAAAGTTCATGAGTTTTGAACAAAAATGAGCCATCTTCACTTCAAATGGCAAGCCTTTAAATTAGTAGACAAGTTCACATACCTCAGCAGCAATATCTTATCTGCTGAAAGTGATGTTAACATACGCCTAGCAAAGGTGTGGACAAAATGTTTGTGTTTTTTTAGGGTTTTATGGCATATCAACCTTAGGAGGTTATTTAATGCCAAATCCATTTTTATACAAATAAACAGTTCTATTTCAAACAATTTAGTTTAGCATAAGTACACAGTTTAATTGTAAAAAAAAATTTCTATTTCAAGCTATTCCCTTTAGTCAAACAATTCTAATTCAAACAATTGACTTTAGTATAAGTATAGATTTTGTTTACACACAGTTAAACATCAAAACAGTTCTATTTCAAGCAATTCAGTTTAGCATAAGTACACAGTTTGATTTTATTTGCTCCACATTTCCCAAAGCTCCAGCAGTACTGGAACCTCACCATCAGATTGTTTAATGTCATATCCAGGACACTCATTGGGGGGGTACCCCTCTGCAGAGATGCAGTCGGTATATTTTACAGCTCCAGCCGACTGGGTAACAGTCATATGGAAATTTGATCTCTCTGATAAAATAAACAAGATTTCTTCCAGACTGTAGCTGTGTCAGTGCTATTGTACGGATTCACCACATGAACACAAACAAAATACATGGAGAAAAAGCTAGATTGGAACTACACAAAATGCAATATGCTGTTTTGAACAAATCCTAAAAGCAACACCACCCCCTAAACAGCAGCTGTATGGCCATTTACTTCTGATCTCACAAACCATCCAAGTAAAACAAACGAGACATGTAGGGCACTGTTGGAGAAGCAAGGATACACTTATAAGCATTATCTCTCTATTGATCCCTACACATGGACATACCAATGTTAGTCAATCAACAAAGACTTATTTATATCAGCTCCGTGCAGACACGAGATGTAGTTCAGAGAACCTGCCAAGAGCAATAAATGATAGGGATAGATAGGAAAAGAGAGTCAGGGAAATCCACACTGTTAGCATCACTTAATGGTGATGAGTATAACAGACTACAAATATTTTTCCTGTGTAGAAAACATTTTGCCTTAGCTGCTTTTATTTCTTTAAAAAAACCTGTTTAGATAAAAATGTATCATCTAGTTAACTCATCCGCCAATCAGAATAAAAAGTAGAAATAATTGCAGGAACAATACCTGGGTTTCTTGTTGTACATCATTGGCTAATTGGCATTGTTTGGGAATGTGGTCAAATTCAGATAGTGAATTTTGATTAATATCTGAAAAAAAAATAAATAAAAATCTTTAACTCCACAAATAAAAATCTCTTTTTAGTCATGGTTGATTGGTTGGGTTTTATAGCATATCAACCTTTGTAGGTTATTTAATGCCAATTCCATTTTTATACAAATAATCAATTTCAAACAATTCAGTTTAACATGAGTTCACAGTTTAATTTAAACATTTCTATTTCAAGCTATTCACTTTAGTCAAACATTTCTAATTCAACCAATTCAGTTTAGTATAAGTATAGAATTTGTTTACACAGTTAAATGTCAAAACATTTCCATTTCAAGCAATTCAGTTTAGTATAAGTATAGAATTTGTTTACACAGTTAAATGTCAAAACATTTCCATTTCAAGCAATTCAGTTTAGTATAAGTATAGATTTTGTTTACACAGTTAAATGTCAAAACATTTCCATTTCAAGCAATTCAGTTTAGTATAAGTATAGATTTTGTTTACACAGTTAAATGTCAAAACATTTCCATTTCAAGCAATTCAGTTTAGTATAAGTATAGATTTTGTTTACACAGTTAAATGTCAAAACATTTCCATTTCAAGCAATTCAGTTTAGTATAAGTATAGATTTTGTTTACACAGTTAAATGTCAAAACATTTCCATTTCAACCAATTCAGTTTAGTATAAGTATAGATTTTGTTTACACAGTTAAATGTCAAAACATTTCCATTTCAAGCAATTCAGTTTAGTATAAGTATAGATTTTGTTTACACACAGTCAACTTTTTAGTCATGTATTTCTTGTAGTTCATAAAGCTCCAAATAAATACATATATGTGTGCGTGTGTGTTTTAAAATATTATGATAATAAAATTTATCAACTTATAATAAAGAATAAAGAAATAAAAAAAAGTGACTAGAATACTGATTCTTTGTATATTACACCAAAAAAAAAAACATAGTTGCAACAATAAATAAGTAATAAATGTTCAGTTATTGATAATAGAAAAGTATCAAATCTATTATAATACTTTCAAATATTTTATTTGCCAAGTTAAAACTTGGATCCAACAGTTTTACACTTCAATTTCTAATGTTTTCTTTTAATGTTGCATATTGACCCCAGCCAAACTGTCAAAAGAAGAAATGCACCTGTGTAAATAACAGGTGCATCCAGTCGAAGATATCAGGGAGCGACCTTGACTGTCAAGGGGTTGAATTGAGTGCGAATTGTGACGCTCGCAGGAAGTAGGTGGACGTCAAATTATTATATAACCCTGGCAACAGGAAGTTCAGATCAGTTGGAGATAAGATGCTGGAATGAGAACCATGTCCCAGCAGAGGCTGGGCCCCCAGGCCCCCAGTTGAGCAGCCCAGGAGAATAGGAAAGAAAGGCTGTGATAGCCAGGGTCAATATGTTGCAGTCTTTGTTCAGTCTCCAACTCACCTCTCACATATAACCTTTTGTAACCCTTTCCAACCATTATGAATAAAGCGAGAGGTATATTTTTCTAAGAAGAGTGTCTTTATTGTGTTGAATATGTTTCTGCATGCATATGTCTTATGTGGCTATACAACATTAACATACATTGATGGTTTAATTTGAGAAGAGTCATCAACAAATACTATAAAGCCTTTTAGCAATATGAGGTCAAGAGGGAAATAAATTTAGATTTATAACTCATGAATAATGTAAAAAGAGACTTACCATTTTCATCAGCAGTTTCATGGGGAGGTCTTTTCATTGAGAAGATCTTACGCAACTGACAAGTTGCAGTAACACATACACTTTCAACAGCCTTAAAAGTTTGTCCTCTCCACAAATCACCAACCAATGAAACAAGATCAATGCACAAATTCAACCACTGAAACAATTAAGACTTCATTACAATTCATTAATTTACTTTCTGCATTTAAGACTAAAACAGTTGTGTAGGGAAAGGTAATAGGGGTTATTGTAGACAAATTTAAAATAAATATCGAGTAACATTGTAAGCAAGTGGTGCCATGGTTCCAATGGTTAAGTTTTAAAAAAAAAACAATAAAATAAGAAATAAAAAAACATTAGCTAGAAGAAAGATGAGTCGACAAATTTCAACATCTCATACAGTAGGCAAGGTGAAACAAAATATGCTTGATCTAGGACTCACTCAAGACCAGGTCTTGCCAACGTCACCAGCAATTAGCCATCTAAGTGTTGACAGAGGCTGGCTGGATGTCACCAATCTAAGGTGGAAGTGGAGGTAGAATATATGACAACAGATTTCATGATTCTGCCTCTATCTCTTAAGATGGCTAGAGTTTGCTAATGAAGAATGAGGAACGAATCAAAGATACAAGAAGAGTCGGTTCCTGGACAAACAAAAAAGCCAACCTCCATATGGTGTTCCTTATCCATTTTTTCCTGCTTTTATGGCCTCAGAAAGTGAACACAGAGGATAAAGCAACAGTGGTCCAAATGCTCAAGGTGTTTTTCCTCCACCCCATCCTATGATGAGCTACCACTGGTGATAACAGTTATTGATGAGTACAATACAAATGACTCACTAAAAATAGGTTTTGGTATGTTTTCTAATTTTTGATGTGCTAAAAAAAAAAAAAAAAAAAAAAAAGAATACAAAGACTGCATCTCTGCAGAGGGCAAGACTTCCCTCCTCCACAATAAGTGTCCTGGATATGACATTAAACAATCTGATGGTGAGTTTCCAGGAATGCAGAGTACTCCTTCATTGCCATTACTCCCAGGTCCACTCTGGCCAGGAGTGGTAGCTTCTGATAAGGTCCTATCTATGGGTCAAATAAAAGTGTTTGACATTTAAACTGAGTAAACAAATGACTGATACTAAATTGAACAGTTTGATCATTTAACTGTGTGTTAACAAATGACTGATGTCTAATTCAGTTGTTAGTTATACACAGAAATACTTGGAACCATTTTACTTTGTTGACTAATACTAAATTGAATTATTAGAAGTAGAACTGTTGGATCATTTAACTGTATGTATCTAGAAAATGAGTTTACCAATCATATTTAATATATATGTAAAAACAGGACTTGGCATTAAATAACCACCAATGGTTGATATGCCATAAAACCAAAGTAAACCAAATTCATATGGTGTATTTGCTAGTATGCTGAATTAATAGAGCATTGTTAGTGAGTTTGATTCTCACTGGTTGTCTTCTACTTCCAGCCTTGTGCTACAATCTTAAAAAGACAGAAAAAATAGCCAAATTCACAAGTGAACAATCATAATTCGTTAATCTGATTTTATTAGCAATAACAAAGGGATGTAATATCAATGTTAAATGAAGGAGGTTGTCAGAAGGATCATATCAGCCAGGGATTATTTAACAGTTGTGAACACAACACTTAGCATACTTTATTTTGGAGAAAAAGAGTTCACAGAAATGTGTAGGACTAAATGCGCTCACAACTTGCTGGGTGAAGATGACAAGGTGAGACGATTATACAGATAGAAATACATATTTTTTTGAAAACAATCAAAGATGTGACAAGCAAGAAATTTGAACTTGAAATCATCTGAACACTGAAGATCAAAGAGATCCATCTGCAGTGGTAATTGTACTTCTTCATTGTCAACATAAAAAAGTGAATAGAAAATTTTGAAATGGGCATCAAGAGCTGCATGCAGCCAGAGGACCCATGTTAAACCTTTGAACCTAGTATTGAGTATTATTTTACTGATAGCCTATTTTATGCTCAGTGGGACCACATCAAATACTTATAAAAGGTTTACTACAAAAAGCATTCACAGATCTATCTATTAATGGATTTATAAATATGAGTATAAATTTGAATGTGCTGTGTCCTCAATTGTTTTTGTGATTTTATGAGTTTATGTACAGAGTATTTAAAGGGTCCAAGGGTTAAGGGTTAATTACATAATGAATACTCATCTTTACATGACAATTTTCCCCAAAATATATTCTTAATTATGTCAAATGTTTATGCCAATAGAGCAATTCCATTCAAGTTAAATCAGCTCAACAACTTTAGAAAATGAAGTCAATGGATGCATTATGTGTAATGATTGGTAATCAAAAAGTAAAATTTACAAAAGACAATTTCATGGATGCAATGGAGACAAGAGATTGGATTGAAATGATATCAATCATGTTGATAGAAATGAATTTTCAGACAAATTTACCCATGCCATCAATTTATGAGACCAATGTTTAACTTGCTGATATTTTATAGGTAAAATGAAATTGCAAAATTATCAATTCATTCAATAGCTAAAACTACTCCACAACAAATCATGGTGTTTTATTTTTCAAATTAAAAGTAACAGAAAATTCTTTTTCTAATATGTCATCAAAACAGTTCACATTGACCCTTAAATAATAATGGAGTTTTATTTGTCAAGTTTAACATAAATTTCTATTTATAGTACATCATTAGGTTGATCAATTTTAATAGTATATCACAATAGGTCTGGGGTTATTTTATGTCTTGAGGCATAGATTGCATGTTTACATTTTTCATGAAGTTTCTTAAGTTTTTTGCAAACAGTTATATGGTATCAAGTATTAATAATACAAATAATTTTTAAACAGATCTATTTGACCTATAGATGGGACCCTAACAGGTACTAACATTTCAAATCAGAGTGGATTTGGGAGTAATGGTAATGAAGAGGTACTCCAACCTCCACAAATCTCAAAGACTGGAACCTCACCACCATATGCAGTTTATTATCATACACAAGACATTTTTTGTAGTGGGATCGACATAATCAGAATATTTTAAGCACTACCAACAGGGCATACATCATTATAAGAATCCATAGTGATAGACATTTCAGGAAAATTAAATAGAAAAGTCTTACAGAGGAATATATATATATATATATATATATATACACACATACAAAGAGGATCTCCAATTAGTACATTCTTGACAATTTTTTTAAAAGTCAAGGTGTTTATTTTTTAAAGAATAATTTCAAAGTGCATTTTAGATAAAACTCAACTGCTAAACTTACCATTCCTCTTTTGATAACACTCAAAGGCACTTTAGCATGAAGGGGTGTTGATTGAACTCCTCTTTGAGTAGTGGATAATAAAATTCTGCGTTTATTGCTGCTAATATCTACAACTCTGCAATGAAACAATGAAAAAAAGTCTATTCACCATTTTCTTTGCAGATAAACTTTATCATGAGCCAAATATTTTGGGCTCATTCAAGGATTCTTCAACTCAAGCAATTTAAAGACAAAATAACCAGAAAAGGTAAAATATTTCTGTAATATGAAATAAAGCATTTATTTAGATTTAATATCAAGCAACTAGTTAGATATGATTCTTCTTCAATACAAGCAAAAATTATTTCATTATCAATATACAAGAGCATGGAAAAGTGGATTCATGCCTTTCTCAGAGACATTAATACATTGAGATTTGGTTTGCCATTCCATTTTTTATGCTAATGATGCAATTCCATTTTCTTATGCTGATAATGTTCCACCACCACATAAAAAAAAAGTTTCTGTTTTCAGTTCACAATTTTAAAATCTCATTAACTACAGTTTCATTTTTCTATGAATTGGCCAAATGAGCAAAAATTTGGAGGGTTAAAATATTTTTTGCAAAATGTTTTCAAAGAGTAAATTTAAAAACAAAGAAAAAATAAACAATTCTTTAAAAATGATTTTTTGAAAAAAAAAGAAAGAAATCAGTTTAAATGTCCCCAAAGTTTAAAAAAATCTGGGTCATCAGATCATGAGATAGAAAAGCTTATATTAAAAAAAAGGTTTCTTCATTGAATATTGAAATGTTTTGACCAATTCATTTCAGTTTTACTATTGATCTGCAGGATAAGTCAAATATGTAGTGAACAATGTCAAGAGCCTTGTTGTTACTTTGTAGTGGACAATACCAAGAGAGATTTGCTGTAATGAAGTTAACCAATTTAACGTAACAAAGTTAACTTGTTTTTGAGAATAACAGAGATAATTTTCTTTACAGCTGTCCGAGTTAATGATTTGAGATGTATTTTCAGCGTGGATTGATTTTAATATTGAAATATTGTTAAGTATAACCTAGGGATGAAATGAAACTCTTGTTAATAAAAGGAAATGACCCTTTGAATTTAATGCCAATCTGAGATGTATGTTTAATAGAAATAAATTTGAAATTATGATGAGATGTGCATATAATGTTTAGATTTTAACTTTACAAATTAGTGGGTGTTTAAATAGTGAAAAGAATGGATCAACTCATATAGACAGAAACATAGAGTGCGTGCACACACACACACAGAATTTTTCATTGCAATCAGCCAAAATATAACTCTATATCATACTATGAACATCAGCTAGCCACCTCACAAACTTATGCACTCATGAGTAAATGAATCAAACATTGTTGAGAGTTAACTAAAGACCGACACACATATAACCAGTACGAACATTGTATCGTTTTATATAACTATAGATACCATATGATAGATGATTGTATTTCACTGACTATAATGTTATAAAACTGTTTATATTGAATCAACTGGAATTATTATTATTCTTTCAGGAAAAGGGACCAACTTATTCTATTCACATCATTCATAACCAAAGAAGATAATCATGGCTTATGGGGTGGAGAAACAACCATTTCTTTAATCTATAAAAATCAATATACTTAAAAATATATCAGGCTAGACAATCCGCAACTGAAACTATGTCAGCCAGACAGTTTTAAATAATAAACACCTGACTATTCTGACAGCTAAGTAGAGACTGAGATTTTAGAACAGGGTTATGGTATATTGGCAGAGACTAGTACTTCAGGTTAGAGTTTATATTGCTGCAAAGTAGCAAACAATCCAGAAAGGCTTATTTCTTATGTCCTCTACCCAATAAAGGTAGATGAAACTTGTTTTCCTTCTTCAACCATATTCATTTCATTACTCACTCTCTCTCTCTCAAAGTTCTGTTCTCTGCATTCCAGTTGAAAGTCAATATCATTCTGATTTGCTTCCAATGGTCATTCTGCATCCGTTTTGCTTTTGGTAAGTGAAAATCAATACAAAATTTATTTCTAGTAGGAGTAGAGTTGTATCCCCTCAGCCATGAAATGAGATGAAATATCACTTATATTTTTTTTTCAATTGTATATATATCATCTCCCCTCATTGGGTTTTAAGTAGGTCTTCTGTCCATGTAGCGAATGAGGCGTTTGGTGACGAAAGAATGAATTTATTGTCAAGAGGGAATGAAGATGATTCGAACTAATTAGGGCTCCCAAGAAAAATCATTGAATAGCACAGTTTTTTTCCCTTTCCCCCACCTCTCAAAACATTTCGGACCTTGTGCCCACTTTTTTCAAATGTATTTTCATTTCTAAAAGAAATAAAATCACTTATAATATTTGACGGTGTATAAGATGCACCTCAATTTCAGCAAGGCAAATCAAGGAAATAATGATGAAATTAATATAATGAATATCATCAATAATAACACTTTTAATCTGCATAATAGCCTTTTAAATAATGACAATAGGTAGATGAAAGTTACTCTAAAGTCTAAGCTAAAAGGACTTGCCAAGTAAGTAATTTCAGCTGACTATGGCAAATTTTAAACCTACATATGGCATATAAGACACAGGGGAATTTTAAAAGATATTTCAAGGAAAAAAAAGGTGTGTCTTATACACCATCAAATACAGTAGCTTGAAATATGGCTTTATGTTTTAGTATCACAGCACCAACCAAAATTGCCTTTTTTTTCTTTCAAACAAAAACAAATATTTCAGAAATTAATTTCAGATATATTTTTAAAATAGAGAGTTGATTCTCTGGTAAAAATCTTTGGTTAATACTAAGTATATATGGTCTGCTATAAGGCTTGGATTTTACCATCCCAGAAGAGAGAGTGGGTCTTAGAACCTTTGTCCCAAGGATAACAAGGTCCTATTATATTTCAAATTGAATAACAAAGAGAGAATCACATAAACATTATATGAGAACACAGCAAAATATCTAAAAAATAGGATTTTACACTTCAATATTAGGATATCAAATCCTAATGCAAAGGCAATGTTACTTTATCATTAAACAAGAACAATATTGCTATTAAAAATTAATGGAATTAGTCGTGGTTTTACTGAAATAATTAGTATTTCTATAATTCCTAATTCACTTAAAGTCTCAAGAATTTAAAACCTTTACCTAAGGATGCAACCAAGGCTCACAAAGAACTGGAACCATAATCTATTATCCATTAAGAGTAGACTACACAAGTATCCAAACTTCTTTGCAAGAAGCTACAGCTTCCTGTTACAAAATCTTGCAAGGTTGTATCATTTGAGCTAAAGACAATAAAACAACATATTCATTTGGGCATCTTCAATGAACTCCACTCTGGATTGATGTTTATTATTATGTCCACACAATCTCATAAAGTCTTTACTCTTTTTATCTTGGTTTAAAATAAAAGAGCTATCCTTAGCTACAGAGTCCTTATTATGAAAGCTAAGATTTTGATTTCTACACCACAGCTCAATTAATGATGGGATATAATGACCCAGCACCAAACCACTTGGATATCATCTTGATACTTACCCAAGTTCAATGGAGAAATCTTGACCTCTGCTAACATAAGACTGGAAAATCAGATAATGCTGAATGAGAACCACTGAAAAGACAAGAAAAAAATTAATGTGCCTATAAAAACAAAAAAAAAAAAAAAAGATCAGTATATCTTTTAAAAGAAAATGCCAAAATGAATGAATGTTGTATTTGCAATAATGCATTCATAGTGTCTTGTTATCTTTTCTGAGAAGAATTCTTCTTTGACCCGAAAGGTAGCATCATCAGTTTTATCTCTCTACAAGTTTTTCACACCAATAATAATGAGAGGTTTTCACTAAAGTCTGAATGACAGCAAGTCTGCTCAATTCTCCAGGACTTCTACCTGATTTCTGTAGAGCTGTAATCAGTCTCAAGCTTTTCTAGGATCTCTATTTACTCCCAGTTCCTTTTCAGCTCTCTAAAAAGGTTCAGGTATTTTTCTATTTTTTTCACTTTCCTGTATTTTCATCCATTTAGATTACAAAATCTACAAGCTAACAAGTTCTTCTCTTTACAATCAAAACCAGCTTTGGTTTTCTGGCCTGAATTGGGTGATCTGTTTGTATCTCAAAATCAGAGTGTTTTGTAACTCATTTTCCAGGGTAGATTCTGTTTTGCATACACTATTTGTTACTATCATTAAACTTCAGTCTCTTGCATAATTCCCAGTGGATCACCTTCCCCACTCAATTTTACCTGTTTTTGTACTTCTGTGCCAGTTTACAGCATTCACTTTCAGTTTCCTGTTTCACCTCTTTCTCCACATAGCTTACAATTGCAATTCTTCTGTGGTTTGGTTTGATTGTTTAGGTTTTATGGTATATCAACCTTTGAAGGTTATTAAACACCAAATCCATTTTCATACAAATAGTCAGTTGTATTTCAAACAATTCAGTTCAGCATGAGTACACAGTTTAATTGTCAAAAACATTTCTATTTCAAGCTATTCCCTTTAGTCAAACAATTCTAATTCAAACAATACAGTTTAGTATAAGTATAATTTTCTTCACACAGTTAAATGTCAAAACAGTTCTATTTCAAACAATTCAGTTTAGCATAATTACACTGTTTAATTGTCAAAAATATTTCTATTTCAAGTTATTCAGTTTAGTCTAACAGTTCTAATTCAAACAATTTAGTATAAGTATAGATTTTGAACAATTCAGTTTAGCATAAGTACGCAGTTTAAATGTCAAAACAATTCTATTTTAAACGATCCAATTTAGCATAAATACGCAGTTTAAATGCCAAAAACAGTAAACTCAAACCACAGTCTAGTTCTTTTTAAACCATAGATAGGACCCTTATCATATGCTACCACCCAGAGGCAGAGTGGACCTGGGAGCAATGACAATGATGGAGTACTCCACATTCCTAAAAGCCCCAGCATTACTGGAACCTCACCATCAAATTGTATAATGTCATATCCAGGACACACGTTAAGGGGGTGGGGGTCTTACCCTTCTACAGAAAAGCAGTCGATGTATTATACAGCCCCAGCCGACTGGGCAAGCAATTCTTTTGTCTTGTCAGACAACATACTTAAAATATGCAAATCAAGTTTTGTGCCAGATTGGCTCCAATAATCACTTTCTTGTGTGGCTTCCATACACAGAGAAAATAAAACCTACAGAACCAAATTTCCATCTGAAATCTGATACTTAGACATAATAAAAATGTGACATTTTTAAAATAAATTCTAATGGACAATGAAAAGTAGTTATTTGAAAACAATGTGGCATGCAAGATATTGGGGGCCAATCAAAATAAACTACCACAATCCATAACAAAGTTTAATCTTCATCATTTAAAAAAGGAGATGCAAAATATATGGTGGGATTGAAAGAGTCTTTTTAACAATGTGCTCCTTCCTGAGAAGCAAATGATTTGACAAAGTTGTAATAAAATAATTTTTATCACGCAGAGAATTTGGACTATTGTCTTCATCTTAAGTATTATATTCACAATGTTTCCTTAGGCCTTCTTCAGGTGTTTCATGTTAAACTTGGGAGCCGACACAGAAATTTGAACCAAACCTTTCATTTAATCCACAGCAGGTAAATTGTTCTAATTCCATAAATCATGACCAGGTACAAGTGTTAAACTATAGTAAACATTCTTATTATTTACCTGTAGTAAGGACTGAATGCTTATATTCTTGTATGCAAAGCAAACATGGGCCTGACAAAGTGGTCAGGGCACCCTAGTTTTCATAGGATGCTCCATAGCACTTCCCTGTTCACAGCATTGAAGGTTTTCATAAAGTCAATAAATATCATGCAGAGAGGCATATTCTGTTCAATGCATTTCTCCCGTATTTGGTACAAGGAGATCATGTCTGTGGTTCCTTGGTTCGTTAAGAACACACATTGGGCCCCAAGTAGGAAATTCTCCATGAGGGTCAATCGTTTGTTCAGCAATAGATAGGCAAACACTTTCCCTAGTATAGAGAAAAGTGAGTGTAGTGAAAATTGGGGTGAAAATCACTGGTGGGAAAAGGGAAAAATAGAAGTGGGAAACAACTGATATCAGCTTGGTATGGACATAACCTATTACAGTGGCAATGCGACACCCAAAGATAGCGAAACACCATCTAGTGCAACAGCAAATGGTATATACCAGTATGAGCAATGTGTGAAGGGCATAGACCCCAAACCATCTCCACCAGAAGTCAGAAGTAATGCATACCAAGTTGGGGAACCTGTCTGGGTCAAATCACCAAACTGCCGATGCACCACCAGATTTTGCAAAGGACAGGTTGATGGGGTAATCAGTCCTCAGACAGTGCTGGTCAATGGCACACCCTGCCATGTAAAAGACCTTCACAGATGCAACAAATCAGCCATTACGGAGGAAGACAAAAATGACACATCATCTGGTAGAGAGATGGGGATCATGGTGACTTGTGAATCGGAAGGCCAACATTCATCTGCACAGTTAATGTCTGAGGAAGATACCAAAGATGAAGATGACCAAACTAGTGGAAATGGAGGGAATGTGGGAAACCTGACAGAAGAGCACCCTACACTTATGCAAAGAAGCACCCGGCAGAAACAGGTGCCGCCTCCAATGCCATAATTGTGATCATGAGGTCAGCGCGGAGTGTAGTGAAAATCATCGCTCACCTCAGCGCAAACATCAACACATATGCTCCGTGTGCAAGATATTTTTTTTTTTTGAAAAAACATGGCTGCCCTGTGCAAGCTTATGTTGCAAACAGTCATGTATTTTCGCACCGGCAGTCACGTAAAACCACAGAGAGTGAAGACACTCATGCAAATGAGAGCAGGCAGAAGAGAACATAAAAACAACGAACGTTATCACTCGGGGTCTTTTGTGTGTTGCATTGGACATGAATTGATTGGAGAAGTGGTGGTCAGTTTAAAGAGACAAAGGAGAGGATAATTGTTGAATTTGTTGTTGAGAGACACGACAACAACTCTACCAGGCACATTGAGATTCCTTGGTAGTTGCCGTAATTTTGTCTGTCTCTCTCTTCTTGAAGATGGTGACTAGTTGGGCATCCTTCCAGTCTGCAGGGACTTCCAAGTTCCCAAGTATTTTTTATGATGGTGTAGAGGACCTCAACAAACCTCCTACTTCATCTCTTAATAACTTCTGGATGCAGTCTGTCTGTACCAGGAGACTTTTCGATGTCCTATCAGTACAGGTATTTTTCTTTGATGAAGCATGTTTCACAGGAGAAGCTGGCAAGGCGTTTTTTAAGAATGTATAAGGGTTTGCCAGCTGCTTTGGCATCCCTCTCCTCCTCTGGGAAGTTGCTGAGCTGACAAGAAGTGGTCCAAGATCAGCATCTCAGTGGTTGCAGTGACTAACCAGAAGTACATGAAGGCATCTATATCCACCCTCACAGATTGTCTCACATTTGGCTTTCTTTCAAGTGTTTATCATCCCTTAATATTTCTATTTAACCCACATAGATAGGACCCTAACAGGTACTACCACTTTGAGTCAGAGTGAACCAAGAATAATGGCAATGAAGAGGTACTCAACATTCCTAAAGCTCCAAGACTGGAGCCTCACCATCAAATATAGTTTAGTGTCATACCTAGGAAACTAGAAAATGAATTAGTTGATTCGAAGGATTTGCAGAATAGGTGGTTGTTGATATTGCATGTTTGGCAAAATTTAGTAGATATTATAGTGGGTTTCCAATGATTACTTCATTGTTTAGTTTGTTTTTTTCTATCATTTCTCTGAGGTTATTTGGTCAATGGCCTGTTAGTATATCTAGTTCTTGAAAAATATCTAGTTGGAATTTACTTTCAAAATGTCATAACGGTTTTTGTTTATATGGACTAGTGGTGGGAAAGTGTTGTTGATTGTTGTTATGAAAGGGACGTAATTCATTTTCACTTTCAGTCTTAGTTTTAGTGTGTCTTGTCTAAGAGTAGAGATGGCTTTGGTTGTCTGATTTTTTATTAATGTATAGGGATATCCCTTTGCTAAAAACTTTTGTTCAAGTAGTCTTTTTAATTTGTTGTTGTCTGGGCAGGTTCTTTTTAGTTTGATGTTTTGAGAGTAGGAAATGCTGTCTTTAAGATATTTGGAGTGAGATGTTGTTTGTAGTTACCTGTTCTTGTCAATATATATTAGGATGTGTAAAAATGTGATTGAATGGGTAAATTTTTGGTGATCAAATTTGTTCCAGTCATGCATCTGATTTTGGTTGGTTAGGAAATTATTCAGTTTTCCCTTTCTGCTTGCGTATATGAAATATTATCAATGTATCTTGCATAAAAGAAACATTCTTAATTTTCAGGTAGGTGCATATGTTTTCAAATTTTTCCAAGTATATGGTGGCATATGAAGGGGATACACATCCTTTTTGTTTGTATGAAGTGTCAATTATTAAAGTTAAAGTAATTAAATGTAAGTATGTATGGCATTAGTGTTGTTATTATTTCAGTGGGAGAGTTTTTTTGTTATTCTATTGTTGAAGTGTTCCTCTAAAGCTAAAAGTCACTTGCTGTTTTTGATATCAGAGTATAGGGATCTGACATCCATTGTGACTAGAATCACATCTTGTGGTATTGTTTTGATGTCATTGATCTTGTTTAGGAAGTTTGTCATATATGTAGGACTTTACTTCCTTAGTGGTTATATCTAGTGGTCTGCAAATTTGGATAATTTCATTATGTGGCAGTTAATTGAGAAAAATCAATGGTCTTCTATGATTGTTCCTTTTATGGATTTTTGATAGATAGAAGCGGGCAGGTTTTGCATTGCAAGATTTAATTATCTCTGATGTTTATTTGTCAATGAGATTTTTTTCAGCCCATATCATTTCATTAATTTATAATGTCTGTGTAATCTTTGAAAGGATCAGCAGGAAGTTTTGAGTAGAATTCTTCATCTAGTTGGTTGTTGGCTTCTTTTAGATATTCATCAATGCCTTAAATAACTGCTGCTTCACTTTTGTCTGCTTGTGTTGTGATCAGAAAAAAATTATATTCATATATGTCTTATCACTTTTGTTCATCATTTTATTTATTTATATTTAACTGTAGTATAGAAATATTCCAGCAAATGGTACTGTGTCTTAAATGCTTCATCATCGTCATCAAAGCATGCTGATAGCATACATTCCTTTAACTATTCTGTTATTTGTTCCGATCAGTTATCACTCTTGATAAGTCTTCCTACACTTTTGCTGGTCAGCCAATACTGGTGTGTCTATGTATAAAAGTCTATAGGAGAACATCACTTATGAGTTTATCCTTGTTTCCCCAGTAGTACCCAGCTCATCTAGATGGCCATTCTTGAATAAAATTCCAAGATGTAAGATAAATGGTCATAAAACTGTAGTTTTGTAGAGTCTGGTTCCAGGATTTGTTGAAAACAGTATGCAGCAGTCTTGTGTCGATCCCATCAAACTTTTTCTCCAACTGTTTCATTAGAATCCAAGTGGTGCAATCCTATTCATGAAACAGGAACAGCTTGGAAGAATTCCCTTTAGCTATGCTTGTGTTGACATTGCTTTCAATAGATAAGATATTGCTGTAAAGGTTCGTGAATTAATCTAATTTTAGAGGCTTGCTATTTAATGAGGAGATGGTGCCATCTTGATTAAAACACATAATCTTTGTCTTATCAGTTTTCACATAGACACCAATGACTCCTGCTGCCTGCTCCAGGCCATGCAGCAGCAGGCAGCAAGAAATGCTTGATGATCTGCATAGTCTGCATGCCATAATGCTTAGAGTGTTAGCCAATGGTCTGGGAGACTAGGTTTCAATCCCAGATTGTGTCATACCAAAGACTCAAAAAATGATACTTGATGCCACCTTGCTTAACACTCAACATTATAAGATACAGATCAAGGGTAAGTGGAGAAATCCAGTGATAAAAGTAGTGCCCTCCCCAACACCTCAGTGTAGTAGCTATTGAAAAAGGTGCCTTTGGATTGCCTTCAACTATGGTCAGCTAACTTATTGCTAATTTATTATATATCTATACCATACTATAATAATATCCAGCAAATTGTATTGAGACTTAGATGTCCAAAATGACAAATAAAACTATTTGAAGCATTAATTTTTATTTAGCTTGTTAGGAAAATTAAAAATACATGAACTAGCATTACTTATAATTGTCTTAATAATAAAAAAAAAAATAAATGAGATGTGGTTAATGATGCCTTTTACTCACAACTTTGTCGAGAATCTTTTGGAAGTGTCATCTTTGTAGTGCTAGTGGTTCCTTCCAATGAATAAACAAATCCTTTGACTTCTTTTTCATAAACCTTCAAGAAAATAAGCACACAAAAATTTATCGCAAAGCAAGTGTAATTATACAGGATGGAATATTTTAAATATAGAATCGTAACATACAAGAGATAGAGGTGTGTTTAGCATAAGGGTCATTATGATAAGAAATGGATTAGGTAACCCGAGTTCAAATCCTGGATAAGGCAGATTGCATTTCACTTTATAATAATACCTTTGGGAAATACATGAATCTATCTGTTCTCCCTCAGCTACAGGTAAAGAATGGGGCAGACAGGGTTCTTTACATATGGTATGGCAACTAGTCTAAGAGAAGGAAAACACTGAATTCAAACCAGCTTTACTCTACTAAAAAATTTACCTTGTATCACATCCTGTTTATACTGGAGGGGTTGGGTGAATACATACAAATAACAGAGGATGAAAAACTTCCAAAAATCTAAATGTCAGTTCATAAGATTTGAATGAATGAGCTTCAGAGTAAAAAATGTAAATTAAAAATTTACAAATTCTTCTGATAAAAAAATTCAGTAATTTCAAAAGATCAAGGTTTATGAAATCCTAAATGCTTACAAGAAAATATATAAAGCTGAAAATGATTAAAGAAAAAAAATTTCATAGAAAATTGTTTTTAACATTTAATGAAAATTAGAGCATCGATTTAAAATTTTGTGCTTTCATTTATTGACTGCTTTTAATGACATGTCAACTTGTCACGATATATTTTATGCCAAAATGTTAAAGAATCGTATTCATTAGACACTTATATTTACATTTTTTGTGTAGTTGGTTCTTAGGAGTTTTTTTTACACTGTTATATATCAAGCATTTGTATCTCATATAAATAATTTACATACAGTTGTATGGTTTTAAGTATTCCTATCTAATATTAATAATTATATGGCTTCAAGTAATTATTTATATTCATTTGTTTGCAAACAGTTTTATGGTCTCAACTAATTAATAATAATAATCCTTAGTAACTTCACATAACTATTCTTAATAGAAATAATTTAGTTATATAGTATCAAATAAAAATCATTTTTAAATCTATTTGTTCCATAGATGACACCCTTACAGGTACTACGACACCAAGTCAGAGTGAACCAGGGAGTAATCAAAATGAAGGGATTCTCTAGATACATTTTAGTGTCGTACCTAGGACATAACTAAATGAGCATCTTATTTATCATCAATTATGATTACATGACCCTTATTCTTGTCTCAGTTAAAATAATTCCTTTATTATTGATATTCTAAATTCAAAACTACCACATAGATTTGATTTCCAGCAACCCACAAAAAAAGTTGAGAAAAACCTTTTATCCAGCAAGTCGTTTTCATCCAGATCTTTATTAATGCGCAGGCTGGTAGGGAAAATATTTAGTTGAGTCCCCACTTACCAAAGACAAATATTAGCATTAATATATCTGAGATATATTAACATTGAATAAATGGAAAGAAAAACAAGTTCATTTACACATACAAGAATATTTAACCTTATATATATATATATATATATATATATATATACACACACACACACACACAAATATTATTAAAGAGATATCAAAACTTATCCCATGGTAGAATTATACACATATTCTTCCATGTGTGTGGAAGGAATACAAAATAGCTAAAAGGCTTACTTAGAGGGTGTAAGTAATATAAGCATGTGGCTTTACCATACCCTGGCAGGGTCAGAATCTGGCATCCAGACATCAGACCCTCTGATTAGACAACTAAAAAGATAAAGGTGAGGAGTTGAGAAAAAAATTACCTTAGCCTGCTCAGAAGATAAAGGTCAATCAAGGGGAAAAAGCAAAGACCCCATGAGTTATCAACACAGAAAACTTGGGGAAAAGAGGAATTAATGCAAGCCACCCTGTAAATACAAGGTGACCCAAAACAGAGCTTAAGCAGGTAGCCAGAGGAGACTCAGTGCACAAGCCTAGGAGAAGTCTATTATTTGTGGCTGACTGTACCACTGGCAACAGTCTTCTTGTGGGCATCGGAGCATAAATATTTTTAATCCCTGCCACTAAGGTAGGCAAGTTAAAAAGCCTTCTTAAAATAGTCCAACAGGCTCTTAAGTCGCTCATCCAGACGTATGGCCAGAGGTGCCTCACATTACATTTAAGTTAAAACAGGTTTTCACTCATTTATTTGTTATAGTGGACATAGAGAAAGCTATATTAGATGTAGATTTTTTTTATATACTTTCGTCATGTTTGAAATTTTTTTCCTTAGGATTTCAGAGTTGATAACTTTCTATGCTGACAAATAACACTGAAAAATGAAGATTCAAACAAGTGGCACACATCTTCCACTTGACTAATTAAATAAACGTCTTTTTAGTTTGGTTTGGTTTGGTTTGTTTTATGGCATATCAACCTTTGTAGGTTATTTAACGCTAAATCCATTTTTATGTAAATAATTAGTTCTATTGAAAACAGTTCAGTTTAGCATAAGTACACAGTTTAATTGTCAAAAACATTTATTTCAAACTATTCAAGAAGTTATATGTAATAATTCAGTTAAGTGTAAATGCAGTTTTAATGTCAAAAAACAGTTCTATTAGAAAAAATTCAGTTAAGTGTAAGTACGGTTTAATGGTCAAAAACGTTTCTATTTCAAACTATTCAGTTTACTCAATTCATTTTAGCATAAGTATGCTGTTAGTTCTATTTAACCCATAGATAGGGCCCTATCAGGTGCTACCACTCCGGGCCAGAGTGGACCTGGGAGCAATGGCAATGAAGGGGTACTCCGCATTCCCCAAAGCTCCAGCACTGCTGGAACCTCACCATCAGATTGTTTAGTGTCATATCCAGGACACTCGTTAGGGGGGTCTTACCCTTCTGCAGAGGTGCAGTCAGTGTATTCTACAGCCCCAGCTGACTGGGCAATACACAGAGTTAAATGTCAAACAGTTTTATTTCAGATAATTCAGTTCAGCATAAGTACACAGTTTAGACGTCAAAAACAATTCTATTTCGAGCAATTCAGTTCAGCACTAGTACGCAGTCTCAATGTCAAAACAGTTATATTTTAAACAATTCAGTTTAGCATAAATACGCAGTTTAAATGCAAAAATCAGTATAGTGAAAGAAGCACGGTTTTGTTCTATTTAACCCATAGATAGGACCCTTATCAGGTGCTACCACTCCGGGCCAGAGTGGACCTGGGAGTGATGGCAATGAAGGGGTACTCCACATTCCCCAAAGCTCCAGCATTGCTGGAACCTCACCATCAGATGGTTTAGTGTCTTATCCAGGACACTCGTTGGGGGGGTTTACCCCTCTGCAGAGAAGCAGTCAGTGTATTCTACAGCCCCAGTCGACTGGGCAACGTCTTTTTATGACCAATAAATGAGAGCATTAAGGTAAAAGTTGAATAAATCAAACTGAGTGACTAATTGGATAAAAGTGTTGGTCTCCTGGAAATCAAAAGTTCAGTGCAAACGAAAACCAATTTAATGGAGAAGGTAAAGCATCAAGAAGGGAAAAGTGACAATCAAAGTCTGAACTCGGAATATGTCAAATGCAAACATTATAAAATACCAAGAATAAGAATAATGTATACTACTGTCATCATCAACAATGTATGCCAACAGTATGGATTGACTTTCTCTCTCACCATCCAACCCTATCAGCCATTGCACTTGATAAGTTCTCCAGATGTCATCTGATGAATAAAAGTTTTTGTTAATTGGGAAACACTAGTAGGAGTCCATAAGAATTTCTCCTTACTTCTCCAATAGTGCCTAGCATTGCTCAGCATGTCTAACTAGCCTTTCTGGGATCGTTTACAAGATGGGAGGTAAATAGTCATACAAATGTTGTTTGTAGAGCGCTGCTTTCAAGATTTGTTTAAAACAGTTTGCAGTATCCTTGAAAAGTTTTTATCAAGCTTTTTCTCCATGGTGTTTTGTTAAAGTCCAAGTGGTGCAACCATATAGTAGTACTGACACAACTACAGCTCAGAAGAATTCCTGTTCCAATAAATATCATAGTGTAAATTTACCATGATAAACAGGACAGTTATTGCGGTATAGTGCTTCACTCCACAGAGATTGCATATCAATTCTACCTTCTTCAAACAGTCAAGCCATCAAATTTCGAGATTAATAGACATACCATCCAACATTTTGCTAAAATAGTCTGTAGTGAATAATACCAAATATTAAAGAGAAGTGAATCAATACTTTTTACTATGTCAAACAGTAGAAGATTAAGCAAAAGTCTTGGATCAGTTACTAAATCAAATAATGACATAACAATACTGGGAGTTAGAGTTTGAGTTTTGTTTAACAGCATATCAAACCTCTGTGGGTCATTTAATGCCAGAAGGGTTAAATTGATTTTGTCTTTGGTACATGTTTTAGAATTTAGGGTATGGGTTTTTGTTAGGTTTTATTATATTTGGTTAGATTTTGATGCAGAGATTGGTTTCTTTTAGAAATCTCAAGATTTCCTCTGGTTTGGTGTTTTTGAAGGGGTACTTTAAATTGTTTGTTGAGTAATGTTTTGGGCAAATTTGTCTAAACCTGTCACAGTTCATGAGAATGTGTTTGACTGTGAGAGCTACTTTGTATGTTGAGCATATTGGGAAGAAGGAGTCTTCCCTTTTTAGGAGATGTGAATGGGTAATGTGGGTGTGGCCAATATGAAGTCTGGAGAGTATCACTTCTTTTCTATTTCTTCAGTAGCTTCCTGGCAATTCACCTATGTTATCTCGTATACAGTGTAGCTTGTTTTATGTTTGATCATCCCAAAATTTTTGCCATTTCTTGAGTATAAATTTGTTAATGAGTAGTTTTAGGTTGGTGTATGGAATTTTTGTATTGGATATATCTGCCTGAAATGTTTTTTTGAAGCTTTGTTCGTCCTCTCATTTTCCCTGTATACCAATATGACGAGGTATCCAAGTGAGAATGATGCTAATATTTTTAGAAAGGATGTTCATTTTATCTAGTAGTCTTGTGATGAGAGGATTTTATGTATTTTTGTTCTGTAGAGCTTGGATGACTGATTTGGACTTTGAATTGATGATAAATTTAGAGGATTTGTGATTCACTATAATGTTCATGGCTTGGGCAATAGCTATGACTTGTGCACAATAGATTGATGATTCATTTGGAAGATGTTTTAGCAGTTCTTGGTTTTGGAAGATATAAACACAACCAACTTTCATTCCCTGTTTGGATCCATCTGTATATATGTAGCGGTGATCTGGGAAGTTGTGGATGTTGAGGAATTTCTCTTGGAAAGTTATAGGGTGTGTTTTGGTTTTGGAAAGTTTGGTTAGTTCTAGCATTATTATTGGTTGGTTTATGGTCCATGGTGCTGTTTTGGGGAGAAGTGCATTATGTATGATTTTGGGATTGATTTTAATTTTATTTAGACGGGTTTGAATTCTTTGATTAAAACGTTTGATGGCCTTTGCTTTATTTTCAAAAAGGTTTTTATATCTTATTTCTATGATGCAGTTATAGGCAGGATTTTGGAGAAATGAAATGAGTTTAGAATAGTATTGGAGTGCAAGTTTATATTTTCTCAAGGAAAGTAGGGGTTCATTAGCTTCTATGAATAAACTTTCAATTGGAGCGGTAGTGAAGGCTCCTAGGGCAATACAGAGTCCCAGGTGATGGACAGTTTTGAGTTCTCTAAGATAGGATTTTCTGGTTGCTCAATATATGAAGCAGCCGTGATCAAGTTTTGATCATATTAGATGTCTCTATAGTTTGGTTAGGATTTTTTATCAGCACCCCAGTCTGTATGGGCTATGGTTCTAGGGAGTTGGATAGTTTGGTTGCATTTGATCCTTAGTTGTTTTATGTGGGGGATGAAGGATAGTTTTGGGTGAAGAGTAATGCCTAAGAATTTATATTGCAAGGTTATAGGTATTTCAGAGCTATTTAGTGTTAGGGCGGGTTGATTATATATTTTGTGGATTTGGCAGAAGCGCATGCATTTGGTTTTATTGCTAGAGATTTTAAAACCATTTTTCCTGGTCCATTTTAATATCTTGTTGATGCATTGTTGCATTTTTCTTTCTATGGAGGCCATATTTTTAGAACTGTACAAATAAGGAAGTTGTCAACATATAATGATCCGTTGATTTCTGAAGGGGGGAGGCAGGTTGTTATCTTATTTATTTCAATCTGAATAAGATCACAGACAGGATACTACCCTGATGTATACCTATTTCTTGTGGTTTGGGATCAGAGAGTGTATTGTTTATTTGTGTTTGGAAGGTCCAGTGGTTTTCAAGGAAGTGTTTTATGAAAATGAGGAGTCTGCATTGTAGACTGAGGTCTTTGATATGACCATGATGAGCCATAGGCTTTTTCTAGGTCAAAGAGGACTGCAACCAAATGTTTTTTTTAATAAATGCTTCTCTAAATAAGGTTTCTATAGAGACTATTTGGTCTATGGTACTTCTTTTGACTCTGAAGCCAGTTCGTAGGCTTGAAAGGAGGTTGTTGGATTCAAGGAATCATGTTAGTCTTAGATTGATCATTCTTTCAAGAGTTTTGCTGGTACAGCTGGTTAAAACTATAGGTCTATAACTCATTGGGTTTGTGAGATCTTTTTGTTTTTTAAGGATAGGGATGGTTGTGTTTCACTTCCATAAGGGAGGGATGTTGCCAGAGATCCAGATATTGTTGTATATGTCAAGATGTTTTAAAGATATTGTTGGAAGTTCTTTGAGGAAGGTGTAATGAATTTCATCAGGACCAGGGTCTGAGTTGTTAGATTTGGATATTGAGTTTTGGAGTTTGGTTAGGGTGAAGGTTGGTTATAACTTTCAGTATTGTCAGAGGTCATTTTTATTATGTTCTTTCCCTCTTTAATTCTAATTGAGTTAAATTGATTTGAATAATTTTTTATAGACGATACTTGAGCAAAATTTTCTGCAATCAGGTTGGCTATAGGCTTTTCACTTGTGACATTTGTGTTCTCTTGAAAGAGGTGATTTATTGGGTTGTTGATGTTTTCATGTTATTTTCTTTATAAAGTCCCAAATAATTTTTTGATTGGTATTGGAGTTTATTTTTGAAGTGAAGATTCTCCAAGAGGATCTTTTGATTTCTTTGATGGTACGTCAAGTTTTTGCTATTTGTTGTTTGTATTTGTTTAGGTTTTCTGATGAGAGGTTTGTTTTGAATTTCCTGAGGGTTGCTTGATGTTCTCTTATGTTTTCAGTCTTCTGTGAACCATAGTTTATAGTGTTTTAGGGATATTGTAGTTTGAGGGATAGTTTTATTGACTATGGTAATGAGGGTGTTGGTAAAATGTATTATGGGTTCTTCTTGATTTGTATTTGATTCTGGGATTAGTGTGGTAAGGCATAGATTTTTTTGTAGGATTCCCAGTTAGCTCTTTTGAAATTCTATTATGGGGGTTTTGTTTGTGGTTTTGAGTTTTTTTTAATGTAGAGTGTTCTATTATTATTGGGTAGTGGTCACTGCCACAGGGGTCTTTGTATACTCTCCAGTTATAGTCTATGATAATTGATGGGTTACTGAGGGTTAAGTCTAAGGCAGAAAATGGACCTGAGAGAGGGGCTGAAATTTCTAATTGTGGAGGCATAAATTATTGCTATTGATGATTTTTTTCAAGGATCTTGCCTCTTTTGTTTGTTGTTTTACTTCCTCTTATTATATTGAGGCTTTTAAAATATCCCATCAAGATAAATGGCTTAGGGAGTTGTTCTATTAAATTGTTTAGTTCATTCTCATTTATGGGGTCGTGAGGTGGAATATACAGTGAGCGGAGGGAGACAGATTTGTGTAAGGTTGCAGAGACTACAATGACTTGCAAGTGGGTGTTGATATTGATTTTATTTTGGGGGATATTTTTCCTAATTAGGATTGAAACTACACCTGAAGATCTTTGTTCAGTATCATGTATGTAGTCATATTGTTCAAAGGTTTTTGTGTTTGGTTTGTCATTGTTTTTTGAAGGTTTCTGGGAGACATATGGCAGTAGGGTTGAGTTCAGCTATTAACAGAAGCAGCTCGTAATTTGCTTTGTAGCCATGGCAGTTCCATCGGATTATTTTATGGGTCATGCTTTTTTAATTTTTGTTGTGTGTTTGATGTTTGTTTTGGTGTAGTTTTGTTTTTTTATTTGGCTGGATTCAGTAATTTCAGTAGTTTCTAGGCTTTTCAATCTGATTTTGTTGAGGCTTTTGGGGTATTTAGGATTTCTCTGTTTTTATGGGCTTTCTTGGCTTCTTGTTTCGAATTTATTTTTTAGTTTCTGTTAGCAAGATTTATAGTTTATGTTTGTATTGTGGTGGAATCACCTACTAATAAACTCAACCACTCTCCATAATACCGGAAGACGCAGCAATACGAAGTCTAGATCCAGAAGCTAACCTCGCCCACCATGTGGTTATGCAAAGTAGCTTACCATCCTTTATTCTTGTAAATATATACCTATACTATAACCGTAGTGTTCTGTTTTCTTTGTGACCCCTTCCAGGGCCATAACAGTTTGTTAGATTCCTTTTTCCAAGGAGATTTCTTTTCTTGGGGTTAGTGGAAGGCTTTCATTGTTATCCAATTTTGGGGGGTGGGAGATTGTTGGGTTTTGTAGTGATAGGAGGGATACCTAGAGTTTGTTGTTTGGGTTGAATTTTTCTTTGTTTTTTTTTTATTTAGGTCTTTGCTTCATTGGTCTGTGGGTGGGGAGTTTTCTTTGGATCTGGTCCAGCATCGGGCTAAGTTGTCAAGTTGGTCAAGCTTTCTCTTAGTAATTCAAGTAGTGTCTTCAATTCTTTTATTAGATTTATCATGTCATAGTGAGTCATTCTTTGATTTTGGGTTGAGTTGTTTGCATGTTTGGCTATGTTTGCAAAGTTGTGACTAGAGAATTTTCAATGAACTTCCTTGTCTCAGAGTTTGATGTCTTTTTTTGTGTTTAACTATTAATATTCTTTTTATTTTTTTTGCATAATCCACATTCTGCATCATGTTTCTTTGTAGTTTTCACACTTTTGGGATTGTTGACAGTCTATATGGTTTCCAAATTCTCTGCAGCTTTTACATGCTGAAGGTCTGCTACATTTTTCTTAGTGATGCCTAAATTTTTGGCAATTGTGACATCTCAGAGAATTTGGAATATAAGTTTCAACTTTTCTTATTATGTATCCTATTTTAATTTCAGCAGGAGATTTGGGGGTGTTGAAATTAAGAATGTAGGTGTTTGTTAGGATTATTTGATTATTTTTCTTGATAGATATTCATTTGGCATCAGTGACACCTTGTTTGCGGAGATTATTTTTTATTTCATCTAGAATGCAGAGAGAGATATCACCCTTTGATGAGTTTAGAGAGTTGTTGGGGTAAACTTTTATTTTTAGGTTGTGAAAGTATTTCTGTTCTAGTTGGAGATTCAAGAAAGTTTTCTTTGGTACTTCAACCAGCAGGATATTGTTGATTGATTTTTTTTAGATTTTGGTTTCATTAAGGAGCTAAGGGATTTTTCGATAATAAAAGGAGGCAACTTTGTTATTGGGGTATCCTCTGTCAATTCCAGCACTATAAATTTGGGGAAAAGAGTCTGGTCAGAGTCATTGTCAGAGTCAGAGTCAGACTCTGCATACAGATGGTTTAATTGGGGGGGGGGGCTCGGGTTTTGGGGTTTCTTGTATCCATAGGGATTTTTGTTGAGTTTACTGACTGTGCTCCCCACCCACCATGGAGCTCTATAAAGGGAAATGTCAAGGGGGAAACCCATTTGCATTGACAAATCAGGACTAAACACCCACGGTATATTCACATTAAAGAAAGGGACCAACAATTTGTGATCTCTAGGTTTTCATTCTCAAGGGGAAACATAGGTCTTTCTTCAGCAAATTGACCCTGCAGCCACCGCTTTCTGATTCGGAAACCTACAAAATTCTTTTGCAGACCTCCGAAAGAGAGCTTGACATGACCAGCCAATTGATCAGATTGGACCTCTCCAATTGCCCATCTAGCCCAGAAAGGGCCAAAGTGGAGTGTTGCTAATCATGTGGCCACTTAGGCAACAGGGTCACTGACTGCTCAGCCATCAGGATCCCATCCCAGAGCATCACCCACTGCCAACAGGTATCCTTGGGGGGAGGCGCTCTTACCCCTCTACTGAGGTGCAGTTGGCGTATTCTATAGTCCCAGCCGACAGGATGGATTATTCAATTGTTTGCTCATAGTGAAGTGGTTTCATGTACTTCTACTCATCACCAACAATTCAATTGGACATCAGTCACTTGTTTGCTCAGTTAAATGATCAAACAGTTCTATTTCAAACAATACAATTTAGCATAAGTCATTTGTTTGTATAGAGTTTAGATGTCAAACAGTTCTATTTGACCCATAGATAAGACCCTGCCAAGTGCTACCACTCCAAGCCAGAATGGACCTGAGAGCAATGGCAATGAAGGGGTACTCCGCATTCCCTAAAGCTCCAGTATCACTGGCACCTCACCATCAGAGTGTTCAGTGTCATACCCAGGACACTTGTTGGAGGGTGCATATTTGACATGGTGAACAACAAAGATAGAAGTGTTCCTTCTTTACAAAGAAATCTAGTTTCTTCAATAATTTTCATTTCATCATTCTCTCTCATATAAGGATCCATTTCATGCCGTCCACGTAAATGTCATTCTTGTTCTGGTTTGCTTACTATGGGTTTTATCAAGACAGCCATCTGTCATTTATATTCACAACCTGTGCATATTCATAAGTGATGGCAAAATGGACTGAAATGTACACAGATCATATTGCAAATGACTGCTTATTCAAAAAAAAAAAAACGCATGAAGCAGAATGACCTTTTTGTTTGAGGTAAGAGAAAATCCTCACATTTTTTAAAGGTTATTTACCAACCCTCCAACAGATATAGGACAAAGCTTTTTTTAATATTGGATAAATCATTCAGACATGGAATTAATGACGAAAATGTTCCTTTGGAATTTCTCTTTTGGAACATTTCAGGTATTGAGCAATACCCATCTCAATGAGGAGGTGCTGCTAAAAGCAAAGAACACTTGAAGCTACATGGTGTAATAATTAATCCTTTGTCACAAATGATCAGATAATCTAATTTGTGTAATGATTCCAATAAGTTACATAAAATGATAATGAATTGTCAAATTACCAAACAAAAAACAATAACTTCTTACTAGAAAATATGTTACCCTGAACAAGAACAACAATTCGTAGAAGCTTGCATCGAGATGAACTACTTTAGAAAAAAAATGTCATCATAAAATGTTCAATGACTGAATCTACAACTCAGTATTTTTCCATCTTATCAAAAGATGCAGGTAGTATGTTTGTTAGGGTCCAAAATGGAATCAGCAAGGAAAGTTCAAAGCCCAATCAAGGAAGTTTGCATTCCCTTTGCAAAAAACAAAATCTGTACTTATACCAAACTGAATTAGTGGAATTAGAACTGTTTGAATAAACTGAATAGCTTGAAATAGAAATGTTTTGATAATTAAACTGTATACTCATGCTAAACTGAATTGTTTGAAATAGAACTATTTACATAAAAATGGATTTGGCATTAAATAACCAACAAAGGTTTATATGCCTTAAAACCTAAATTATTATATCCTATGGGAAAGGCATGGATCCACTTTCCCTTGCCATATGTAAAATAGCAGAGCTATTGAGCTCTCTACCAGAAGCCTAAAAGAACAGAAAACTACCATACTACATCTATCAAAAATAATCATGGTAATTCACAGTTACTGATAAAGGAAAATGTGAAGAATCATGATTGGTTGTTGGTTGTTTAGGTTTTAAGGCATAAAAACCTTTGTAGGTGATTTAATGCCAAATCCATTTTTATGCAAATAGTTTTATTTCAAACAATTCAGTTCAATATGAGTACACAGTTTAATTGTCAAAAACATTTCCATTTCAAAGTTTATTCAAACAGTTCTAATTTCGCTAATTCATTTCAGTATAAGTACAGATTTTTTTTACACAGAGTTAAATGTCAAAACAGTTCTAAATTAAACAATTCAGTTTAGTGCAAGTACAGTTTCAATGTCAAAAACAGTTCCATTTCAAACAATTCAGTTTAGCATAAGTATACAGTTTAAATGTAAGTACAGTTCAATTGTCAAAAACATTTCCATTTCAAGCTATTCAGTTTAGTCAAACAGTTCTAATTCAAACAATTCAGTTTAGCATAGGTATGCAGTTCTATCTAACCCATAGATAGGACCCTATCAGGTGCTACCCTTCTGGGCCAGAGTGGACCTAGGAGCAAAGGCAATGAAGGGGGTGCTCTGCATTCCCCAAAGCTCCAGCATCACTAGAACCTCACCATCACATTTTTTAGTGTTATATCCAGGACACTCATTGGTGGGGGTGGGTACCCCTCTGCAGAGAAACAGTCGGTGTATTCTACAGACTCAGCTGACTAGGCAACATAATTGGTCAAGTTCTTAAAGAACATAACACTTTTAATTGCATTATCAAGTTTCAAAATCCTCTGATACAAAACAAAAATTCCATTTATAAATTAGATACATGTTAAGATTCAATTTAAAAGAGCAGATCAAGACTTACCTTTTTGATACCTGTACTTCCAACCAGCTTCCAGTTGGCCAGTGCATCTTTTCCCTGGGCAGAAAAGATTTCAAAATATGCTCCTCCCTTAAAAAGCAAAAACTTTCAAATAACCTTTGACTGCTAAATACTCAAAATAAAAAAGTTATCAATGACACTTTTAATTCAATGTGCAATTAGAGTTGAAATCCTATCATTGGGTCAGCTGCAACTAGAATCAAATTTCCAACTACATTTCATTTTTCCATCACTTTATATTGAATAGGCCCTTAAAGAAATTATGCAGGACTCAGAATTCAGGAAAATTAGTCACTACAAAGTTGATTTTCATTCAAATGACTCAAGTATAGATGATACACAGGCAGCAGTACATAATCTCTATCATTTACTGATTTGATTTAAAAATTTTAAAGTCACATTACCCAAGTGAAACAAAGAAATTATGTGATTGTGCTACCCAGAAATCACTTTAATTTCCTAAATACAAAACCTAACTTTCTTTAGAAATAACAAAGCATCTATCAACATAAGAATTTTCATTCATCAAAATAATAATCACTAATAAAACTT
Source organism: Sepioteuthis lessoniana (assembly GCA_963585895.1). Classification (NCBI taxonomy): domain Eukaryota; kingdom Metazoa; phylum Mollusca; class Cephalopoda; order Myopsida; family Loliginidae; genus Sepioteuthis; species Sepioteuthis lessoniana. The sequence continues at coordinate 106,392,363 of OY757918.1, forward strand.
GTAAATAAAAAAAAAAAAAAGTGTGAAATAACTAAATGTAGATGGTGTAGTTGTCATTATCACAGGAAATTAAGAGTTTGACTATTTGCATTCACTTTGCACTAATGCACCCACAAAAAGACATGAATACATTTTTTTCCAAGCTAGTAGTTCTGGTTGGGCATTCGAGCCATGTCGGAGAGCTGTTCCAAATTTAGGCAACAAATACCACAGTCTAACTATGCCATGATAAACAGGATAATTAATACAGCAAATCTTTAACGGGTTCAAAATGCTGGAATTAAATTTTGTAATGGAATTTACCAACTCTAGTTATTTGGTAGGCAATCAGTGTAGGAGAAAAAACAAGTCTGAATTCAAACCACAATGAAAATAATAGGAAACAACTTCCCTGTCACCAAAGAACAGTCAGGATAATCAAGAGATAAAGGAAGCTGTGAAAAGTGATGAACCCCCAAGTTTTGAAGGAACAGGACACTTTCTATTCTATCATTAATTATTTACTTTTAAAAGTTTCCACAAAAAAAAAAAAAAAAAAGTGTCATGGTAACGGATGTACTACAAAGTAGCAGACAATGTTTTGTAAATTAAAAGTAAAAAGAACAATTTACTTTTAGAAAAACATAATTCTGATATACATGTACAAATAATTTAAAATCAACTTACTTGATAATCGTTCTTGAACATTCTGATTTATTAGCCCCTCTGTTTGGTGAAAAGACTGTCAAAATTCAAGATGGAAAAATTAATTGAAGGACAAATAATGCAGTTTTTAATTATCTATGACATTTAATTTGTTTTTAGTGAGTAAACATTAAAGATCTTCAGTTCAGTTCAGTTTCTTTGTTTATTGGCACATCACCCAACATGAGTTATTTGATATCAAAAGACATCCTTTTAGAAGAAAACAGTAATGGTACTATTTAACCCATAGCTAGGGAATAAGGGGGTTCATGTCTTTCCCAAGGGTATTCATTCAAAAATTTTCAAAGGTAAGAAAAAAAATGATACTTCAATTTCTTGTGAATTTCTGATCTGGACTAGATATAAAAAAAGCAAAAAAAACAAATTTTATATTGGTTTCATTGCAAAATCTTTCAGCACACTACTGCTTAAAGATTTTACAATGAAACAAAACAAAAGATGTTAAAAGAGTCAGGAGGCATATTATACATAAGAATAAAATATTAACTTTTTTATGGGGCAATATGCATCACCTTATTTAGGATAATCTAACCAAATGTAAGTTATATCTATGATCCAAATTAATTCAGGTGTAACAAATACTTTTGTTTTATGCCCTACAAAGAAATAACCCCTGGAATGTGTTTATTTATCATTCCCTTTTTTTTGTCTCCGAATGTGAACTTATTCTTACCACAAGTTTGTTGCATTTTTGTGTGAACACGTCTATGTATTTGCTTTGAATAGAGCATAAATATTCTGTTTGAAAACGTAAGTAAACTGTATAAATTTTCATCTGTAATCTATACAAACTGTAATATAATTAAGGATGAAAATTAATTAAATTAGGTAATTATTTAATTTGTGGTGATAGATTGTAAGTTAGGTAAAATCTTTGAAGTGTAGGTCACATGTGAAGGTCATATGGTACACATGTCGCAGGATGTGAAACAATAGTCAGCCTGTCATAACAGGAATTGTTTTGAAATCGTTTTGTTGGGCTGGATGTTTAAAATAAATACATTTTGAACTCAATGACAACTGATTTAGCTATTGAATATGGAAAGTTAAAGACGTGTCCTTATATCATTAGTGAATGGAATAATAAAGAGATATTATTCAAGCAGAATTTTTAGGGCAATTCAGAGCTCAGAAGTAGAGACAGTCAGTTGAGAGCCCTCAAAGTTGAGTTTTTTGTTCATTCATCTCGCACATGAAACTAAGCAACTAACTAAGTCTTTACTTTATCTTTCTTTCATATTTTGCCTTTGACTCTCGAATGAAATTGTTGTGGTTAGAAATAAACTTTTCGTATCTAAAGAAGTAATAAGCTTGCCTGGTATTTAAGAACAGTGCATATTATATACAACAAGTATATCAAGATTTATAATACACCTTTTCTTCTAAAGTATGGATAATTGAAAGCATGAAAATCTATGGGTTTTTTTTATGTTAATAAAGTTTTAGAAAAGGCTTTATTTCACATGATGCTTTTTAGATTGGTTCTCTTACAGGCCTCCATTGAAAAAATATCATCCAATGAAAAAACAAACATAAAACCGAAGAGTAAAAAAGTATTATTTAGATAATTAAGACTTTTTTAAAAATATAAATCCCTTCAAATTCATTTATGCGGTATTTTTGCATTAATAAAACAAATTACTATTCCTCTGTGGTGAGTGCAAGAGTTTAATTTATGGATGCCAATTTTAAACCTCTAAATTTTTTTTTTTTTCATTTTATTAACCATATCCTTAGATTAACCTAAGAAAACAAATAAATAAAATAAAAAATACCTACGTTATTTTACTGAGGTTTTTAGCTTAAAAAATAATGAATTCCTGACAAACAAAACAGACAAATTGTAATAAAAAAAAATGTAAACAAAATCTAATTATCCATGGAATTATTATTAAAAAATGTAAAACTTATTTAATGCACCTTCATTAAGGGTGTCAAATTAATAAAACTATTGAAGCGTGATTTGGCGCATGACAATAATTGAAGAAAACAAAAAAAAAAAAGGGAAAAACATGTCTTCAGAATTTTAAGGTAAAATGTCTTTAAAAAGAAATCTTATCTTTTATTACTTTAAATACGAGACATTTAATCAAACTCTGATAATTAACGGATTTTAGAGGAATTTAATAAAAAAAAAAAACGGTGCTTTAGCAGGTGCGTGTTACTGTATATATTTAATATACAAGAAACGTTTTTTTTTTTCGAGGTGGGGGAGTCAGAATTTCGTAACCCAAGATTTGGTTTAAGTTTTGTTTAATGGCATATCAACCTTCGCGGGTTATTTAATGTCAAAGCCATCCTTGTAGAAAAACGATAGTGTTACTTAACCGATCGTTGGTGAGGGATAAGGGGGTTCATAGCTTTCCAAAGAGTATTAATTAGTCTGGAAGTGAACGTAAACAGTGCCACTAGGGTAAAAACACATTCTTTTTAGGGCAGAGTTTTAAAAATATCTAAACTGAATTTCTTATATTGTTTGTTTTTTTATGTTCGTGTTTTTTGTTGGTTTTTTTTTGTTGTTGTTGTTGTTTCGTTTTTGTTTTTTAATAAATCAAACTCAATTTTGCTGACATGTATTCGTTTCACTTTTAGTCAGGGATAAATTACTTTGTATAAATAACCTTTTCAATAAAGATAAATGCAAAAACATTTAAAATCAAAGTACATCACAAAATATCTATAATCGATATTGGCAATTTTTTGTTAATTCATTTCTTTTGTTAAACTTTAAAAGTTATTTCGAGAAAGTTAATTTTTTCGCTTTATTTTGTTTTGGATTGATCTGTGTATTTTTTAATGTTTTCTGGAGAGGGGGGATTCTATTAAGTTTAAAAGGAATAAATTCAAATAATTTAATTCTAAGTTTGCTCTTCTTGTTTTGCCGTTGTCACTTTAGGTTGTTTTTTTTTTAATAAATTGTTTTGATAACAAATTTTATTTACTTGAGACAAAAAAATACTCACGTTTTTTTCATCTGTAAGTTAATTCAGTCAATGATAAATAATATGAAAGCATAAGTAATTAATAGAGAATAATTGATAAATAAGCAATTGATCCACGTATTAAAAAATAGATTGTCAAATTGTCGCAATGACAACAAAAAAAGAGAGAAAAAATTGTCGTCGTCTTGACCAAAACGCCATGTTAAGAATTCAAAGGGAGATAATTCTTAAAAACTTTTATATCAAGGAAAATAATTCAGATAACGTTTCTATTAAAGGGAAATAACTCCAATCATTCCTATCTGAAAAACTAAACTTGATCTATCACAACTGAGGTGTGAGTTCGATCCTCAGTAGGTTCACCACACCTGTTGGTTTGAGCCAACAATAAGCAAGCTTATTTTTTTTAAGTGAGAAATGACTTCAATATGTTTCTGACACAGTACCAAACTAAACTAATCTTAGTAAATAATAACTTATTACCTGAGAAATTGGGTCATCTGATTTGAGTGTAGTCGGACCTACTCTAAAGTACTGGTCTCGTTTACTAACAATCACACCCAAAAGTTTTCTTCTAGAAAATCACCTTATATATATTTATATATTTATATATATATATATACTACCAGTCATAAGTATTTGGGCACCCTCAAAAATCTTTATTTCTCATCCTAAAAGTGTTATTTTAATGAAACAAGTTAAGCACCACAATGGTTTTATTTATCAAACTAAATAGAAGTCTTCCTGCACCACATTAAATACAAATTAAATTCTAAAAAAAAAACAGACTTCTTAAACTTTTGATTAATCAAAATGAAGCTATTAGGCCTCGATCAATGCTTCACAGATTCTTGGTATTGTTTCCAACAACGACTAGAGGTAGACTGAAGATAGCTCTTCCCAGCTTTCCTGCAAGAATTGCCAGAAATTAGCCAGACTTGTGGCTTGTTTAGTTCTGACTTTTTGGTCAAATTCATCCCACACTAGTTCAATGGGATTTAAGTCCGCTGATTGCGCCAACCGAGATATCAGTGGAAGGACGTTCTGTTCCTCTTTGCTTTTAATGTATGTCTGGCAAAGTTTACTTGTATGTTTTGGTTCATTATCTTGTATGAGTACAAATACTTGACCCACAAGCCGCTGCGTTCCAGATGGAATTTCGTAATACCGCAGTGTACTGTGATAGCCGGTCTGATTCACTTTGCCTTTCACCTGGTGCAAATCCCGGCTAGGCAATTGGCATAAGTCCCTCATACCATATCAAAGCCTCCTCCAATGCTTTACGGTTGGTGTGATACAAGGGGCTGCAGCTCTTTCACTAACTCTATAGGATACACATTTCTTTAGTTTTAGATAAATCAACAAAGAACGCGTAGATAGGAATATTCCAGAAAAAAAGATCAAAATCTCATTTACACGAAGTTTATACTTTTTTATTTTTAAACTAATCAGCGAAGGACACATAGAATAGAATATTCTAGAAAAATTGAATAAAAGGCTCACTTGGAGAAAAATTTGTTACAGAAACAAAAATAGGTTCCAAAATAAATAAGAAATTTCTATGAATCTGATTGGTTAAGATAGGTCACGGGTTGTTTTTCGCCGACTTCCGCGATTTTGAACTTTATTTGACTTGTAATAAACTTTCTTTAATCTACTTTTATTTTATCCAAATGTATAAATAGCAAAGTTTTTAGTTCAAAGCAGAGAGATCGACAGATCAACAGACCGGCACATCCCGGCACGATAGACTGACGCTAGATGACACGCTAATATATACGACGGTTAGGAGAATTGGCCGAAAGACTCATAGATATCAGGAAACACATATACACACACACACACATGCATGTAAGAACAAGTCTATCTTCTCTCTTTAGTTCAGACATACTTACACATATACACACATTCAATTTGACTGACAATATTTTTATTTTACACACACACATATGAACACCCTTTATATAATTATTGCCATTGTCGAGTTGATATAATATATAAAATTGTTTGTTTTTTAATGTTCTTGTTTTTGTCTAATTTATCTTGTCTACGTTGTTTGTACAAATTTGTGTTTTATTATTGTGCAACTAACACCCGAAGTTTTACTTTTCGCAGAACCTCGAGAAATACTTTTCCTCCACAATTTTTCGCCGCACATAAACCCTCGTATTTAACCCAAAGATTTCGAACTTTGATTCGTCAGTTCAAAGGAATTTATTCCACTGCTCTGCAGTCAGTCTTTGTGCGCCTTTGCCTACTGGAGTTTTCTGACATTGTTTGGTTTCCTCAACGGACGTTTCTTGACAGCGATTCTGCCATATAAGCCTTCTCACAAAGTCTTCTCAAAGTTGATGTTGACACATTTTTTCGCGACATTGCTTCAGTTGTGTAGTGACTCTGATGAAATTGTTCTCTGCATAGGTACAACAGGGAGTATCAAACAAGCAGTAGTTCAACACAATATAGGTCAAATGGGGGTTCAAGTGGTGGTAGCATGTAACTTTCGAAAAACGTTTTATTCATGCTGAGTACTAAATAAGAAAAACGCCATCAAATCAATTTTTCAAAAGATGTCGGGTAATATTAATGTCAAAGTTACTGAGTAAGACTTGTATTCAGTATAATAAATAAAAATATTATGGTGTTTAACTTGTTTCATTAAAAACAACACTTTCAGGTCGAGAAATAAATTTAAAAAATAGGGTAGCCAAATACTTTTGACTTGTTGTGTATATATATATATATATATATGGAGAAAAATTGAAAAACAAAGTAATCCAAAGTAATGAATTTATTGTGAAAGAAAGTTTATAAATGAGATTATACATAAAATACGTTGAACTAGAAACAAGTGAGTATAGTTTAATGGGGATGGAGGAGAAGTGTGGAAAATATGTATGGAAAATAATAAACTAATTAAAAATTGAATATATTGTAGCTATTCTTGACAAGTTTTCCTAAAAACAAAAAGGAGATATATTTTTAAAAATCCTAGTCGAGTTTTGACAGAGGGAAAAAGCGAAATTGCACACCATTAAACGATTAAACAGTATTTTACGTATAATCTCATGTCCCCCAATTCAGTTCTTTCCCCACCTTTTTTTGGTTGATATATTTCTCTGTCTATTATAGCTACATCCATTATTTAAACCTTCATCCACCTTTCTCCCTCTGCTGCTGCTTTTTCTACGTTTTCATTTAGGGACATATCAATTTCCATACGATTTTTTTTTTTATTTAATCTAATTTATTTACCTATGATTTGTTTGTTTGTTTGTTTGTTTGTTCTTGTCTTTTTTTTTTCTTCTTATCGGCATTTATATTTCGCTCTACTTAATCTATCGAGTACTTTTACGCTTAGCATAAGGAATTCCGTCGGTGTTTTTTGTTTTTTTCTTTTGATTAGGCAGACGTTATTGGTTGATTATTTTCAAGTATTACGTATGTTTTTAATCTTCTTTTTTTCATGGAATTTTTTCCAGATATCAGTTTGTGTAATATTATTCATTTACAAATTGCACCATTCGGATTTTTGTCACACAATTTTTCACACCATCAGAATTATAAAATAGGCATAAAAGTTATATATATATATATATATATATATATATATATATAATGATTCGCACATCTTGAGAGATGGTAGCCGTATTTACCAACTAAATTACAACTCAGATTCATGATTAATTCAACTTATGAAAAATATAAAAGATGTGTAAAATAGTAAGACATCTGTAAATCATTGGATTATAGTGATATATATTTGTATGACTCTTCTGTCTTTCTCTTGATCTATAAAGATACTGCCCAGTAACAAGCACAGCAAGATAACAGGTGGCAATGCAAACTGAAAGTCTAATTTTAAAGAACCTTCTCTTCGATTTTTCCCATCAAATGATACATACAAATAGGTTGAGGTTTGATACTGGAGCTTCCTTCTCCAGTTTTGATTTTGGAGTCAATTTCTAATAGAGTTACCTTCGCCAAAACTTTGTCATTAGACTGAAGCCTCTTCTACACCACTCTGTGTGTGGGGGGGTTGTAGTATAATTGTTATCGTCGTTAGAAATGAACACGACGACTCGAGTTCAAAACCTGGGCGAGGCTGTTTGCATTTCACGTAACGCTAATACCCATTCAGCTATTCTCCCTCCAGCAGTGGGTAATTAATAGGACAGGCTGGATTCTTTAACCTTAGTATGACAATTGGTCTAGAAGAAGAAAAACTCTTAATTCAAACCTGTTTAAATCCGCTTTAAAATTGCCCTAATGTTACATCCATCTCGTGCAGAGAGGATATATATATATATATATATATATATATATATATATATATATATATATATATATATATATATATATCATCATAATCATGTCGCGCTGCTAGCACAGATTTCCGTGACCCTCTCTTATCACCTGTCTCTATCGTCCATCGCTCCCGGCAGGTCCCCCAAGCTACATCCTGTATCGGCGCAGAGTTGTTGTAGATAGGTTCTAGCTGATCGTCCAACTTTTGTTCGTCCTGGTGAAGGGGTCCACCGGAGTACATCGCTTATGAGTTCATCCTTACTTCTCTAGCAATGTCCTCCATGTCTGCTTTGTATAACTTGGATAGTTTTCGTGATGGGTGGTAGGTGGCCATACACCGACAGTTTTGTATGATGTTGCCTCCAGGACTTGTTCAGTACAACTTAGAGCATTTTTGTGTAATTGCTGTCAAGCTTTTTCTCCATACGTTTAGTTATATATATGTATATATACATAAAGGCAGGACACTAGAAAAGTGCTAGTGGTATCCCATACGTAATCCAGTATTACTTACCGGATGGTATGGTAATCAGAAGCTAAACCAGTTCCTCAACCAATATTTACCAGAGTGGAGAGTGATTAAACACTCGACTAGATGAAAAATAAAGCCGGCGAAAAGGCAGATGAATCCACTTGTAAGAGACTCAATCGGCTGGGGTTGTAGAATACGTCGGCTGCATTTTCTCAAAAGGGTAAGATTCCCCCATCCCAATGAGAGTCCTGGATATGCGCATAAATCATCGGATGGTGAGACTCCAGTCCTTGATATTTGGAGAATATGGAGTACCTGTTCACTGCCATTACTTCCTGGTCCACTCTGACCCGGAGTGAAATTCTCTGTTTGGGTCCTATCAATGGATCAAATAGAACTTCAACCATTTCACTGTTTGGAAACAAATGATCGATGTTAAATTGAACTGGTAGTGTCACATAGTGATACTTGAAACCATTTCACTGTGTGCAAATAAAACTATTGGTGTTAGATAACAATACTTGAAGCTATTTAAGCGTGTGCAAACAAATGATTAATACTAAATAGAATTATTCATGTTGAATTGGAATACTTGAAACCATTTAACAGAGTGCAGAAATTGAATTATTGATGTAACATAGCAATACTTGGAACAGTTTTACTTTGAGAAAATGAATGAATTATGTTGACTAGAATTATCACAGCTAAATAGCAATAGTTGAAACTATAGAATACACATTTTTTTAGCCTTAAAATAATCAACCCCAACATCATACATCAGAACATTCTAGAAATTTCGGATCAAAATTGCATTAACATTAAAATTACACTTTTATATTTTTCAACCAATCAGCTTAAAACACAAAATAAGAACATTCTAGAATATTCCATTCAGAAACTGATTAACAGAAAAATATTTAGGCTCCAAAATAAATAAGTAATTAAACGAATCTGATTGGTCAACAAATGTCCGCGCTCTTGAATTTTAGGACCTGCAATAAAACTTAACAAAATCCTATTTCTAATTCACTTTAGTTCCTTCAAAAAGTATAAATATAGAAGAATTTAATTAACTAAGGCATTCAACTACCAGACAGAGAGAGGCAAGGACAACAGAAAGCATCGCACCCAGGACACAGAGCGAAGAAACATGCGACGTTTTTTGCCAACTACCGGAACGCGTCACGTTGTCGCCAAAGGTCTTAAACCACTGAAAAAACGCACGTTTGAACTTGAGAGAACAAAAGGCCCATACTTACGGTCACACACATATATACACACACGCATACACATGTATGTAAGTAAAGTCAATTTTTTATCCTTTTTACTTCAGCCAACAATGGACACATTGATTCAATAGACTTTCCTAACATGTACACACGCACACACAGGCGAACAAATCATTTTTATTGAGCTTGCTTTCGCTGTATTTTCTACATATCCATACACACGCACATAAAATGAACATTATATATCAATTATTTTTATCCTGTTTGTTATGGTTATCAAATTGCTTGTTTCTTAATATTTGTTGTTGTCACATTTCATTTATTTACATGCTTGTAAAATTTGTATTGTATTTGTGGAAACGAAACCTGAAAATAACTCCCGTAAACTACGGAAAGTACTTAGTTCTCCACAAAACCATTTAACTGTGCAAACAATAGTAATACTTGTCTGCAAACAAATAAGGTATTTTCTATAAAAAAAAAAAAAAAAAGAAAAAAAGATTACCTACAAACTATTCACTGACAAATCTTTCATTCAACGGTGTGCAAACAAATAACTGATGTTAAATTAAATTGTTACTGTTACATAGCAATACTTGAAACCATTTAAGTCTCTGGCTTATTTAAAAATGCTATCTACAAACAATTTGTAAACTGATTTTATATATATATATATATATATATATATATATATATATATATATATATATATATTTAGGCAGCATTTCTTAGTTAATTCAAATTTCATTAAACATAATAGACATTTTATGTCTACATATTTTCTTCTGGATCCGTTCGAATTCCCGTATTACTTTTATCGTATTCGGGGGGAATTGATTTATGTATTGTACATAGTTATCCCTAGTACCTTCTGCCCGACTTTGGGCCATCATCAGAGGAGGATCTTATGCAAAAGTGATGTAACTTTTGTTTTAGCATATTACTACTGTGTAAAGGCGTCTTTGCCGTTAAAGATTATGGCGTTTGCTTTTAAATGTAATTCTATAATTAGTGCCAGTAACTAAAGACATTTAAGTACATTAGCACTGGTTCGAAAATTAATTCTATTGAGTGTTGGTTGCAGGTTTCTAATATGTAATGCTTCGAGAATCTGAAGTTTTTGTTTATTATTTTTATATTGTTGTGTTGTCGGTGAGAATTTTCCGTAGTTGTGTTGCTGGGCATGAATGTTTTTTTAAATGCTGAGCTATTGAACTTGTGTCAGAAAGGTGCATTGAAAGTCTCCTCGACAGGGTAGTTAAGGTTAAACCAACATATATATTATTATTATTATTATCAGAGATACAATCTCCTAAAGGACATTTAAATTTATATATAACGTTGGTTTTTTGCAAAACCCCAATCGAGGGAGAGGAATTATTTCTAATGACTAAATTCGAGGTTTTAAACTTATAATAAATAATAAGTTTTATTTTTTTATTAGGATCAGTGGGGAGTATGTTTTTGTGAATCAATGTTTTCAATATTTTTTCATCGGATTTATAATTGTAGTGCATTTGGTTACGATAAAAAAAGTTTGATATATGTTTGTTGACTGGATGGAGTAGTACACTGTTTATTTTGTTGGTAAACATTTTTGATCATACGTTTAATTTGTTCATCAACAATATAGTTAGGAAACCCATTAGTGATGAAAGCCTGTTTTATGTTTTCTACCTCTTTATAAAATATTGTTTGGGAGGAGGAGATTAGTTTGGCACGGGATATTAGATTATGAATAATTGCTTTTTTATATCTGAAGGGGCATTCACTTTTAAAGTTGAGGGTACAGGAGTACAAGAGGGTTTTTGTAAGTGGAGGTAGTGAAGTTATTATTGTTGTTAGTATCGATGAGAACATCTATGTTTAATATATATATATATATATATATATATATATATATATTGTGGTACGTGCAAAATTTGAATAATGCTTTTAATAGCGTATTCATGTTTAAAATCAATAAAATATTTTAAAAGGAATTAGAATATTTGAAATTTGTAAAACTTTGTTTCAATTACGTCTCTTCAGAGAATTGTATCCGTTATACTTGATTCGATATGTGAGGAATTCATATTTTGGGTAGTGACCGACAAAAAAGCAAAGGGAAGGGAAGAGAAAATTACCTGCGGGGTTAGTGTAGGTATTATTAACTTCCCTTGGCTTAAGAGGATTGCTAAATAGAATCAGTGAATTGAATTGCTTCTGTATACAGAGTTATAGTTGGACTTTGATAATCAAGAAGGTCTCCAGGATCGACGAATGGAGTTCATTGCTGGAAGACTCAAGGATGGAAAATATGGACGGGTTTTATGCGGCTGCGCAAGTTGGATTGTTCAATAAGTGATGAGCAATGGTGAAAGGTAGATTTTGATTGCTTGACACTTTACAGTGGTTCAAGGTATTTGTCGAATATGAGAAGGGATGTGCAGGTGTATTCTGATATCCAAACTCTTCGTTGTGCACCCGATGTAGCTAACATTACATTTGCATTAGAATTTGTATATAGGGAAGCTTTTTTTGAGAATTGTCACACTCTTGAGATTAAGAGGGAAAAGCACATCGGATTTACGAACGACACTTAACCGAATTAAAGCGACGGTTGACAGATCTTTTATTTTGTCCCAGAAGTGTATGGACGTGTCGGGTTGGTGTTGTTATTTTTTGTTAGCGAGGAAACGTTGTAACGTGCGTGTGTGTGTTTACGTTGAGTTGTTTCCTCGCTAAGTGTGTAAGGTCCCTCGCTAATTGTTGTTAGGTATATAAAGGAGAGAAGTTCCAAGATGTCGAAATCGAAATGTTTTTAGGAATAGTTTTTATTTGCAGCATGGAATATTTAGTTTGTGTTTGTGCTGCAAACCTCGCAGGAGAGGAAATAAGTGAAAAGACGAAATGGAGATACGATAGAGTTGAGAAAGCAGCGCGTATCGTCGGACGTGCGAGGGATTGTGTTCGCCGTCGTTTAGCAAAAGTCTTGTTTGCCGTTGGAGGAAATAAACTTTGGAGTCACCCTGAGTTTTGTGTGTCTGGTGGATTTGGGGAGAGGCGTGCGTGTCTCCATTAATGTTGCCCAGAGGTGAAGTAAGAGCTAGGTGCCGGAACGGAATTAGACATCATCATCGACATAACCAATTTTGGGAGTGAAGTAAAGTTGTTCCTGTGTGTGGCGTATTGAATTTATCTAATTCATATTCAACTGGGATTCCTTGGTCTAAGAGATAGACGCAAGGAATCCATAAATTAGATAGGTTCCCTCATGTGTCCATGCTGCTGCTGCTATTGAAGAACCGCCAGTGAGACGTCTGCACTGGACGGCGTTGTTCAGCCAAAGAGAGTGTGTTTGGCAGCTTACCCAATTTCTGCTGCCCGGAAAGGAGGTACGGTTGATTAGGATAAGTCATCCTGATTGGGTGAAATTATGCGTCGAATTAAATTGCGCGCCAAACCAAAATACCTTCTGCTACATAGGCATTGCATATATAGGATAATTTGAGATATACAGGACATCTCTCTAGTCCAAATTTTGGTTTGGAGGAGAATTGTATGCCTTTATATCTGATAGTGGTAGTGAACGTCAACGCTTGCAGGAGATGGTTCTCTAAGTGGAAAAAACGTCTGCTCTCTGATCTGGAGGAGAAAATTACAAGTGTCATCAACATACTTGTCTGGGAAATGCGACTATTTCTACAGGTTCAGGAAAACATCCCACACCACAGAATTGTCATAAACCTTAAAATAAAGTTTGAGTTTAAAGGTATCCTTGTCTTTCCTTCCATTCTCAATTCTCTTGCAGCTTCGACCGACAAAAGAAGGTAACAAGTGAATAAGGTAAGAAAAAAAGGAGTCTGTATATAAAACCCCAAAATTTCCCAACAAACCAACTATTCGTCCACAACAACCACAAACAAACCCTTTCAATGCCTCATAACTCCAATGCAGATCATATATCTATCTATGTTCCGTTTTTTAGTTTTTTCCTTCGGTTAATAATTTGTTCATTCAAAACATTTCTGGTCTTTGCACACAAAAACCAAGTCAGAATCCTCTGAACTTACATTCGAACAGTGGTATAAAGAAGTACGTGATTTCTTTTAGTTTTTAGAGATTAATATTCTCTCTTCATTCCTTTTGTCCAGTCGGCTGGGGCTGTAGAATACACTGACTGTACCTCTGCAGAGGGGTAAGACCCTCTCCCAATGAGTGTCCTGGATATGACACTAAACAGTCTGATGGTGAGATCCCAGTTATGCTGGGGCTTTGGGGAATACGAACACCCCTTCATTATCATTGCTCCCGGGTCCACTCTGGCCCAGTGTGGTAGCACCTGATAGGGCCCTATCTATGGGTTAAATAGAATTAATGGCATAATTATGCTAAACTGAATTGTTTGATTAAAGTGAATAGCTTGAAATAGAAATGTTTTTGACAATTAAAACGTACTTAAATTTAAACTGCTTATGCTAAACTGAATTATTTGAAATAGAACTGTTTTTGACGTTAAAACTGTATTTACACTAAATTGAATTGTTTAACATAGAACTGTTATGACAATTAACTGTGTAAACTAAGTCTGTACTTATACTAAACTGAATTAGCTGAATTAGAATTGCTTGACTAAACTGAATAGCTAGAAATAGAATTGTTTTTCACAATTAAACTGTACTTACATTTAAACTGTGTACTTATGCTAATCTGAATTGTTTGAAATTGAACTGTTTTTGACATTGAAACTGTACTTACACTAAACTGAATTGTTCTATATAGCTGCTTGAATAGTTTGAAATAGAAATGTTTTTTTCAATTAAACTGTGTACTCATACTAAACTGAATTGTTTTAAATAGAACTGGTTATTTACATAAAAATGGATTTGGCGTTAAATAACCAACAAAGGTTGATATGCCATAAAACCCAACCAACCAACCAACCAATCTTCATTCCTTCCTTTTTCTGAATGATAGTGGTGCTGTTAATCTTAATATGGCAGTTCAATATCATCGAACTTGAGTGCCATCACACACAGCAGATTCGTAGTATGATGACCTGGAAATGACCTCTATGCTTTAAGCCGAGTTATATATATGTGAGTCTAGCTCCACAATGAAACAGTTTGTGCCAAAGGGTAGGAGTATCCAATTTGAGTGCTCAATGGCAATGGCCATCGACGTATAATTAATTTAGGATTTAAAATACATCGAAACTCAATGTGCAGAGTCAAAAATATGTTTTTATAAAGAGATAATAAAATAATAGATATAAAAAATGAAAATGATAATATATAATTGGTAATTTTTTCTTTTTATATATATATATATATATATATATATATATGACCTATAGAGATATCTTTCTAATTTATCGTAGGCACAAAATAATGATTGCAACTAGCGCCCACGTGAGCATTCACTGGATGTTATCGGTGCTGAGACTTTCTTCAAAATGGAAAAAAGAGGTTTCTGCGCATAGGATCAGTGCATAGGGAAATGTCGATGAAATTTGTCAAAAAATAAAAATTAAAAGTAATTTTTCGGCCAATCTGTGACCTTCGTAGTAAAAAAACAGAAAACCCAATCTGATCCGATCAGAAGAGAAAAATGATATAAAAGACAAGTTTCTCGGCAGCGGGGCAGGTCAAAAGAAGGCAGACGTCAATCCGCAGACCAGAACTCCAACTGAGAGAACCACTATTAAGCATAGGACATTTTTCTTCCTTTTCATTCCATGTCAACACGTTTATACAAACCCTGTATTTTGAATTTTTTACTTATTTGTTTTCAATACATTTGTTAAAATTGTTACGTGCCTTCGTGTTCTTTGTTTTTGGAACTGTATTTTGGTACTTTCCTTGCAACTAGACGCTGATATAACATACATATCTATATATATATTGTCAAACTCTTTTTCGTTAAATGATTTTTTTTGCCAGAGATTTTTTTTTATTAAGAAATATGAATGCACGCTGATATAATCTTGATTGTTTTGTGCTCTACATTCTTCTTCAAATAGTTGGTAACTGTCCGAGAATTTCAAACCAAACCTTTTATTAAATCCGTAGAGGTAGAGTGGGTTAATTCTGTCATCCATGCTTAGAGGATTATTTCATGGCAGTTAATCCTTTTCTACTAAGGTAATCTTTGAGATATATCTAATCTATCTCTTCCGCTGAATCGGAATATATGATTTTTATTGTAATCAATGTATTTTTAATCCACAAATATAAACTGTTAAAAGATATTATGAAAGCATGTGTAGAAATCTTGTTAAGGAACTGGTGATCCTGTTTCACTGAATATCAGCAGCCCCTTGGGATCACGTGGTGTCCACTATAAAAAGAGCTCCAATTGGAGATTCTTCCTCTTTTTGCCACTCCCACCGCTGTTAGCAACAGGTCCATTCGTAGCAGCCCTTGACGGCAAACGTATTTGGTACCTTCCACCAGCCAGGAACCAAGAGAGACGAACGCACGTGCTGAGTTAAAAGGAACAGGACACACAACTAAGTTCCATCAGGCATTTTATCTGCAAACCTAACCTAACCTTACCTTACCTTAAACCTTTACCTTATAACTTTATCTTACACTTTTACCTTATAATTTTACCTTAAAACAACCTTACAACTAAACCTTACAAACCTTACAAAACCCTACCACCTATCTGAATCTTGAACTCTTTTTTGAACTCTTACATATTCATTGTTTGTTCCATTTGGTGTAAAACCCTGTTTATTGTTGTTGTTGTGGTTGTATATAAATTTTGTCACACTAAAAGTCGTTCGTCTCCTTTCTTCAAAAGCTGTCACCCATTTCCCTACTGCTGTTGAAGTACGGTTTATTCTTTTACAAAACGTAGGAATAAACCGGTCTTTTCGGGGCTTATAAAAATCCCCATACATGAACAGCTAAGTACAAATATCGTTGCCGGAACGGCTGCGATACCTAAAATCTCCGATTTAGAAAAATGCTGAGTCACCCATGACGTTGAACATCAAACGTAATCAGAGAACTTCTGTTACTAACACACGAACTATTTTCGAAAGGATTAATTCTAATGACATTTCGGAAACAAAATTACTACCACATGATAAAATACATTATATTAGAAGTTCCACTTCAAAGTAAAACGAAGTCTTTCATTGTTACTTATATTAAATAAAGGAACTTCCTGTGGACAGAAACACTTCAATCGGCCCAACATTGTGGTAGCGGCCAACGCTATATAAAACACAGCAAGCAGTAACCAAAAGTCGAATCGGCAGCTGGATTCTCAGAGCCGGCCATCAATTTCAAGGTCGAGACCGAAAGGCTCCGGTTTTCAGCTGGGCCACCTCTGGGTGGTCGATAATGTCATTGCAAGTATTGTATAGCACTGGACTCCTTGGTCCAGTTAAGCTATAATCAAGCATCTGTGTCTGGACTCACGTTTGAGTTCATGTCCGGCAAGCTCATCAAGCTCACATTGCATTAAATGAGTCGATGACCAGCATAGTCCAGCAGAGTTCGAGTCTCGGCTAGAGCTCGATGTCCCCTTCTCTTAAACCCCACTATAAACCGACCTTTGGATCAGTGACCTTATGTCAAGTCCTGTCTGGTAGGAGACTGAGAAAAATATCGAATCCGGTGGAGAGGTATCTGTTTCCATTCCCAGCAACATGGGGTCTGCGTACTCACCACCAAACCAAGCTGCTGAACGTGGGATCCGCGTCCTTAGCACCAGCCGAAGCAGAGGACGTCGAATCAAACGAATCACAGCCACGGACCCAGCACAAAAAAGAGCTTACCTCAGAATGTCTCCCATTCAACAGTTCTTCCAAAAGCTAACCTCAAAAAGTCTTCCGAGATCACTTTTGGACTCCTCACTATACCTTCCGGGCAGATACCGCGAGACGACGATGCAATAACCAGCACCAACAACAGAACAGCACCAGCTTAACCCAGCAGTTGTTCCTGTGCAACCAAGTAACCAGCATCTGCAACAACTAGTCCACGAGAAACTCACTGTTCGGACTACCTCCAACACTTGAGGCCACATCGACCCACAACTCGTTAACCAAGGACAGATAAACGGGGACATCGATCACACAGCTTCTGCAACCAGCATCTGCAGCATCTAGACCATGAGTGACTACATTGCTCGGACTAGCACCAACACTTCAAGGCCACATCGACACACACCCGGTTAACGAAAGTATTACATAACCGGGACATTGATCATCCAGCCTTTGCAACCAATGCGTCCACTTCGTCGACCGTCTCCAGCAACATCTACAACCAGACCATCCAGCCACACCTCGTATCTGCACCAAGCACAGAGATCATCCTTAACTTCTAGACGCGCTATCACCACAAACTAATCGATCGCTGGGTCTAAGACTTTCTACAGCGCAGGCGTTCAACACCCGACAGAGAATACACTTACATGACACAACAACCACAATTCTATACTCATGCACCTTTCGTGTACGATTTGCTTCATAAAACCTGAATTTAAACTAATCCACTTGCCTCTGTCATTTGTTCTGTCCTCTGTAAATCATAGAACACAAACTTACGACAGTTCACAGGATCGACGCACCTATACCAGTCTCGCGACACGAAAAATCTACTGCCAGAAGAGCTATGTTATCTGCGTCCGTAATAGTTTGAGCGGTGTATCGTCTGATTCTTATCTTTTTTTATAGTAAAACTATAGAAAGATTACCATGACTCTCACTTAAACCAAAAATAAAAATTATGATAATTATAACATCATATTATCCATAATGTAATATATTTTACCAAAAATTACATATAGATTTGTAGTGGAAGGGAAAATCCGTATTTTGGTTTGGCGCGCAATTTAATTCGACACTTAATTTCAACCAATCAGCATGACCTATCCTATTCACCCCGGACCTTTCATTTCCGGTCAACAAATCGGGTGAGCTGCCAAACCCAGTGCAGACGTGACACTGGCCGTTCTTCAATAGCGATGCTTTTTAGCTGGTCAACGCCGCCCAGTGCAGACATCTCACTGCGGCTCAAAAATAGCAGCAGCAACATGGACACACGAGGAAAACCATCTAATTTATGGATTCCTTACGAGGAATCCCAATTGAATATAAGTTAGATGTATTCAACATGCCTCGCACAGGCACAACTTTATGTCACCCCAAAATTGGCTATGTCGATGTGAGCTTAATCCCGCTCTCGACACGCATGGAGATAACGGCTACTCTCCCCAAATACCAGGCACGAAACTCACGGTGACATCCAAAGTTCAATTCCTACAACTGCAATATGTCTTTCGTCAAAAATGCAAAAAAAAAACACAATCTCTCACACGTCTAACAACATACGCTGCCATCTCAACTTCTCATAACTCAATTTCGTCTCAATACCCGTAAATTACGGACGCACATCTACTGAAATAACTAAAATTACATACAACCCCCACAGATTCATGCAACAATATTATGATTTTTTATATAAAGAATTTTTAATTGATTTAAATCAATGTTTCTCTTTGTGAATTAAGTAGCATTAATATAAAATTTGAATAAAATTCAAATTAAAGTTACACTGTTACAAGGGAGGTAACTATTCACGTTGTTTTTAAGAAATAAAAAATATATATATATTATTCACTAAATTGCAATAAAAATATAATCATCCTAAATTTTTATCATATTATTAGGCTAAATATTGTTATATTAACTGATTAACTCGATGGATATCAATTCCGATAACATCTGAAAACTTTCAGAATTTAAATAAACTTAAATGTGACAATTGAATTATCGTAAACATGTTAAGATTTTTTCAATGAACAATTAAATAATTGATTAGATTTAGATTAAAACAAAACTGAAATTAAGATAATACAATTTGGTTCTTGAAATTGAGTTTTTTAAATATAAAAAACATAGAAAATATTAAAAAGAACAGAAATTTTAGAAAAAATTTAAAAGTGAAGTTTGTTTATAAATAAAAAAAAGTTTGCATGACACCTGACATTAACGGGCCAATATCTAATTCATAATCTATTGGATTAATATATTTTGTTTGTATAGTAAGGCTTATATATATATATATATATATATATATATAGGAGTGTGTGTGTGTGTGTGTGTGTGTGGATTTATAATTATCTAAATGTTTAACTTTATGTAGAATATATTCCCAGGTGTAACGGTAATAACTTCATCAAACCTGGTATTCTATCTGAAGAGACAATTTAAAAAAATATTGTGGAAATAGATTTAAAACGGATCTTATCTGTTGAGTTTTACCCGATATATATATATATATATATATATATATATATATATATATATATATATATCATGTCGCGCCACCAGCACAGATCTCCCTGACCCTCTCTCGCCAACCTTCTCTATCGTCCATCGCTTCCGTTAGGTCTTCAAGTGTCTGTGTCGTAGTATGTAGGTTTTAGCTGGTCGTCCTGCCTTTGCTCGTCCATGTGAAGGGGTCCACAGGAGTACGTCACTTATGATTTCGTCCCTGTTTCTCCGGCAGTGTCCCGCATGCTTGGTTCGTCTAACTTGGATAGTTTTCGTGATTGGTAGTCAGTGGTCGTAGAGCTGCTGCTTTGTGGGGTGCTGTCTCCAGGACTTGTTCAATATTGCTCGCAGCATTCTTGTGTAATTACCGTCAAGCTTTTTTTCCATACGTTTAGTTAGCGTCCATGAAGTGCATCCATACAGTAGTATCAATACGACCGTTGCTTGGAAAAATGCGTTTCATTTGATTGGTCAGGTCTGACTTCCATAGGACCGATAGCCTATCGATGGCTGTCCACGCCTTTGCTAGTCGCGTGTTCATGTCTGCCTCAGTTGATGAGATACTTTGTAGTGGGTACATGTAATTGTTTAATGGATATGTTACTCTCCAGTTTGTAGTGAGTGAGTTCTCGTCCTATTTTACAGGTATTACTTTCACGTTCAGTTCCACCACAAATACAACACAAATTTTACAAGCACGTAAACAAATGGAATATGACAACAACGAACATTAAGAAACAAACAATTTAATTAATGATCATAACAAACCGGTTAAAAATAATTAGAAAATACAATGTTCATGTTATGTGTTTATGTAGAAAATACAGCTATGGCCAGTTGAATAAAATAGGGTTGTTCGCCCGTGTGTGTGTTTACATGTTAGTAAAGTCTATTAAATAAATGGGTCCATAGTTGGCCGAAATAAGGAGGATAAAAATTTTGGCTTCACTTACATACATGGATATGTGTATGTATATAAGTGATGGACCGCAAGTATGGGTCTTCGTTTTCTTAAGTCTGCATGTGCGTTTTCTTGTGATCTTGGCGACAACGTGTCGTATTAGTAAAAGAAGGTGGCATGCCTTTTCCCTTTGAGTCTTATGGCATGGCTCTCTGCTGTCCTTTCATGACCTCTCGTCGTGGAAAGAATAGATGACTTGGTTGATTAACTTCGTTATTTATACTTTTTGGGGTCACTAAAGTGGATCAAAAAATAGTTTTATTGCGGGTCCTAAAATTCAAGCGCGTAGACATTTCTTGACCACTCAGATTCGTATATTTACTTATTTGTTTTAGAGCCAAAAATTTTCAGTTATTTAGTTTCTGAGTCAGATTTTCTAGAATGTTCTTATTCTATGTTTTTAGCTGATTGGTTGAAAAATTTAAAAATGTAACTACAATGTTAATGCGATTTTGTTCCGAAATTTCTTGAATGTTCTTATGTATGTTTTGGGGATTGATTATTTTAAGGCTAAAAAATGTGTTTTCTATACCCTGCTTCCTAGGTAGGTGAACTTGTCAACTAGTTTCAGATAGCTACCGTTTAGTGTGGATATGTCGCCGGTTTGATTAAAGCACATATATTCCGTCTTGTGCGCGTTGAAGATTCATATGATTTGTGAACGAATAGTTTATAGGTAATATTTTTAACCAATCCAGAGCATATTTATTTGCACACAGTAAATGATTTCAAGTATTTCTATCTAACTGTAATAATTCTATTCAACATTTCTCCTTCGATTGCACACAGTTAAATAGTTTCAAGTATTGCAATGTAAAAGTAAAAATTCATCATCAGTCATTTGTTTGCACACAGTAAAATGACTAAAAAGTTCTATTTGACCCATAGATGAGACCCTAACAGGTACTCCATCTCCGCGTCAGTGTGGACCTAAGAAATATGGCAATGAAGGGGCACTTCACATTCCCCAAAGCTCAACCATCAGATGGTATGGGGCATTCATTGAGGTGGGGTACCTCTCTGCAGAGATACAGTCGGCGTATTCTTCTGCCCACCCTGTTATATGGGCTATTTATAAATAAATAAATTAATTGCTCCTCGAACAAATATAAATGTATCTTAGAGTAACGCCACTGTGTCCGCGAGGCCAAGAATACAATGACTATAGCCTCTGCAAAGGAGTAATACGTTACCAAAAATAGGGGTGTCGTAAGTATGATACTAATTGCATCTGATGGTAAAGCTTTTTATGCTGATGTTTTTATGGGAACGTTTTTTGAAAATATCCTTCTTTTGAAGTACCTCTTCGTTGTTATTATTCACTCTGACCCGGAGTGGTAGTACATGTCAGGATCTCATCTATGTGCCAAATAGATCTGTTTGAAAATTATTTGTATTAGATAAGAATACTTGATACCATATAACAGTAAATCATTTGTATTAAGAATAGTTATATAAAGTTATAATCGTTTACAATGGATTATTATTATTAGTTACTTGAAATCATACATCTGTGAAAGTTGTTCGAGTTGGATGGAAATACTTGATATCACAAAACTGGGAAAAAAAGAAAACCAAAAACCAAAAAAAGAAACTCATGAGAAATAACTTCACAAAAAATGTCCCGTATATACGGCGAGAAATAAACGATTTGGTGTAATAAATGATCTCTATTTTTAGCCACAAGAAAGTGTTTTTATCAAAAAGTTTAGATCTAGAAACAAGGTAAACTTCGGTATTTCAAAAACATATATCATGTAATGAACAACACCTTGTTTTTGTGGTAAAAGAATTGGTCTTATAACATGAGGGCTTTGGTTTGGTTTGTTGGGCTTTATGGCATATCAACCTTTGTAGGTTATTTAACGCCAAATCCATTTTTATGTAAATAATCTGTTCTATTTAAAACAATTCACTTTAGCATAAGTACAGTTTAATTGCCAAAAATACCTCCATTTCAAACTATTCAAGCAGTTATATGTAACAATTCAGTTAAGTGTAAATACAGTTTTAATGTCGAAAAACAGTTCTATTTCAAATAATTCAGTTAAGCATAAGCACGCAGTTTAAATGTAAGCACGGTTCAATTGTCAAAAACATTTCTATTTCAAGCTATTCAGTTTAATCAAACAATTCATTTTAGCATAAATATGCTGTTAGTTCTATTTAACCCATAGATAGGGCCCTATCAGGTGCTACCACAGAGTGGACCTGGGAGCAATGGCAATGAAGGGGTACTCCGCATTCCCCAAAGCTCCAGCACTGCTGGAACCTCACCATCAGATTGTTTAGTGTCATATTCAGGACTCTCGTTAGCGGGGGGTCTTACCCCTCTGCAGAGGTGCAGTCAGTGTATTCTACAGCCCCATCTGACAGGGAAATACACAGTGTTAAATGTCAAACAGTTTTATTTCAGATAATTCAGTTCGGCATAAGTACACAGTTTAGACGTCAAAAACAGTTCTATTTCGAGCAATTCAGTTCAGCACTAGTACACAGTTCCAATGTCAAAACAGTTCTATTTTAAACATTTCAGTTTAGCATAAATACGCAGTTTAAATGCAAAAATCAGTTTAATGAAAGAAGCACGGTTTAGTTCTATTTAACCCATAGATTATCAGGTACTACCACCACGGGCCAGAGTGGACCAGGGAGCGATAGCAATGAAGGGGTACTCCACATTCCCCAAGGCTCCAGCATTGCTGGAACCTCGCCATCAGATTGTTTAGTGTCATAATTAGGACACTCCTTGGGGGGGGTCTTACCCCTCTGCAGAGAAGCAGTCGGTGTATTCTATAACCCCAGCCGACTGGGCAATGAGGGCTTTGATATTACCATTCAAACATAAATGGCAGTTGACGTTGTAGAGTTCTGTTGCCTCTTGTTATATTAAAAGAAAGAAAATAAATAATGAAGGTGTTGATATTTATGGTTTTTAATTTTATAGTTTAATGACAATTTGAGAGGAAGTTTTTCCTTGTGCCGAAGAAGATTGTATGACAATTGTAACTGGCTGTGCGGGATTTTAGTACTTAACCTGACGCTTCGGGGTCCATTTGGTTTAGGAGGGAGGAATAATTGACCAGGAAATGGTCTTCTAAAGGAAGCAGAGGAACAAACGTTGAAATGTGCTCTCTCTAGATGAAAAGTCCCTCTGTCTGCTGTTGGAATGGTCCCGGGATAGAGAGAGAAATGTTATCTCTCGTGTCTCCTCCAGCAAGAAGGAGAGGTAAAGAGAGGTCTTAAGGAGGAGAGGTAAACAGAGGTCGAGCTGGGTTAGCACTGCCTTTTATGGTGCCCGGAGAGGTGTGCCCGGGCAAAATAGCATCGGTCATTCTCACTGAAGGAAATGTATAATTTCAAAACTCCTACGACAAAAACAATTCCTGAACTAAATAATAGTTTGAAATTCTTTCTGCTACAGTCTTAAAATTTTTTCTCGGCATTAATTAACTCTAGACTGGTTGACAGGCCGTTAAAATCAATCAAGAACTAAAGCAAAAGTTTAAATTTACTTTTAGATATTAATTCTTTTGAATCAGTTTATCTAATTTTTTTACAAGGTTATAATCGTATAAAATAGATAGAACTTAGGCCAACACAAAAAGAAACTGCAACGACAGAAGCGCTAAATTCCATATTAGGTAAATACTGTTCTAATATTGTTTACGTAGCCCGTTTGCTGCTCATTTTTCTAATTTTCGTTAGCTCTCAGTGTTGCATTTTCAAATAAATAAAAAGAAAGAATATTTCAAAAAAACGATACTAAAAACCCTTTAAATCAACATAAGATATTATTATGATATTGTAAATGATATGAATTGGTGTTTGACCTATAAAAAGTACTTTCTGTACGACGGTATGAGTATCGTCTGTATTTGACAGATCACAATCAACTTCGCTTTTGTTAATCTCAACTTTGAATCATGTCTGATTTTTTCCAGAACCTGCCCGGTATAAAATGACTGATATTCTTCATCTGTATGAGTTTTGATTGTAATAATTGCAATGAAAAACAGTCGAATTTAACGTGGAAATAACAAGCAGTTTCCTGGTAAAATTCCCTTGAAATTACAGACGGAATAAAGGATGAATTCTGACAACAGCTGCACACAAGCAAACATTTCAACGAAGAAAGTCATTAATGAATAGACATCTATACCCAAACTCTCTCTCTCTCTCTCTCTCTCTCACACACACACACACACACACACACATACACACACACACACACACACACAAACATACATACATACATACATGCATACATGTGAACATTTATTCAATAAATATTCATTCTTGTAAGCATTTAGTAGTTTAAACCGGCTGAGATAGAAAGTAACACTGAAAGAACATTAAAAAAATCAGTTCAAGCCGATATAACTGATCATAAACGCTGATTTTAATGACCACGAATAGAAATCCACAAACGATAGTTGATTTATCCTGCGTCTTGAGGCGAATTATACGAAACATCCAGCCGATGGAAACTCACTTCCAAAACAAATCGATATAAACGTTGAATTTTCGTTTCAAATCTTCAAAGACTGGAACGCCTCGAAGAATGTTCCTTCGTGAGCACCTAGCAATGACGTCACTGTTTTAAACAAACTTGGTTATAACGACTTTTTGCGATACGATTGATTGGAACTTTTTCAAAGCCAAACGTAAATTGATTTAAGTGCTGAATTATCAGAAAAAAGAAAATAGAAGAAACAAATAAGGATAAAAAAAAGGAAGATGGTGCGACTGAGCCGCTCTTATATAAAAGATTGGAAGCATATGTGTCAATTAAAATATACTTATCCATTGAAATGTGATAACTCCTTATGGGATTATAAGCCTACAAGAAGGGCTAATGAAGGTTGCAACCGACCTCCTTCGTCTGGGAATGATTCCAATACCTTACAGGATTCTCAGACAGTGAAGAGTTTCTCTTCCAGAAATACTGGTTCCAAACCGGCGGACGTTGAAACGAAAGAACCTGGGTTAAGAACTTCGACTGGTAACGGGAGAGACAAGCCCAGGCCTTACGAACGGAGACAAGAAACCCGAAGGAAGAATCCTGTCACTAACAGCAACGCGAACGTTAGGAAAGAAGGCTTCACAAACGTAGATATCTTAACCGAGAAAACGTTCACAAAAGAATTGAAGCATTCTAAGATGAAGCAACGTGTTTCCGGACTGTCACCTCTCCCCGAACTAGCATTACAGCAAATGGTTATCAACAGAAGTCGGGACTATATCAACTCCAACTGTAATAGTTCTAACAATAACGCTGTTAGAATCACTGAGTCTGGGGCCCAATCGAAATATGGTCGCAGAAGAAGATCTCGACCTCACCGAAGACAAAAATGTACTGAATGGGCGAATTATTCAACAGAAAAAAGATATGGTCCCTTAAACAAAATCACTAACAACCAGCAAGACAACTTCCATAATCTACCAAACGCTCCTTGGGAAATAACTAACTACTTGAAATCAAATATGAACCTGAGAAAACTTGGTCAGAAAGGATTTGGAGATTTGAGTCTGAGGAGTTCGACGAATAATAATAATAATAATTGTGAAATAGTTTTGAGTTCTGGTTCAAAACTGCAAGAAGAGCAAGAGACCCACTCGCGGAGGATCAATGTCACTCCTCTTGATCCTTTGTTGCGTAACTGTCGGCAGATCATTGACCGTCACCCGTCAATTTATGTATCCCAGACGGGATTAGTGAATCTTTTCTTGCGTGGTGGTACCTTACTGGAAATAACCGTTGATAAAACTCTGCGTCTTGTTGACCAGCGCCTCAACATCGCGGTTGCTCTCAATTGGCGTGACAAGTCCTGCAATGTATACCACCCCCAGGCTGTAATAAGCATGGCCGAGACGTCGGCTGATATTGAGCTTTACGGAAAATGGCAAGCAAGGATGAGATCTGGTAATGTCTTGGCTGGAGATAGATGCCGTTCGGTGTGGTTTGACAGCATCGAAAATTATGGCACTACAAAATATGATAAACACCAATTTCTTAATTCTACAGTTGATAACACAGTTGATTTAGTGTATTCCACTTCAGCGTAAGTATTTTTTTTCTCTTTATTACGTATATTATTTCGGTTAACCATATATATTCGGGTCTAAGTAGATCTTTTGTATTGGTCAACCATTAATTCATGGTCAAGAAATCATTAGCTCATGGAATACCGGAATGGTACTTATGCATCTATGTTACCGCGATAAAGCCGAACTTTCACGAGCGTTTCCGGGCCGATATCAGAACGAATCGGTATATGCCGACAAAACGCATGAAGACCAGTCTATCAGGGCATGCGTTGAGTTGATGCCGCACTCTCGTCTTATATTTTCAACTGTAGCCATCTCGTGCGACCACCGATATATCAATTTTAATATTTGAGCAATGGCCAGTTTGGACTGGAAGAAAAACGTCCCTTCGCGCAATGCAGTCCACGTCCTGCATTTGGTATTTCGACATCTCCAGGCATAGCCTTTTGGCAAGGATGCTCACATGTCCGGCAACTTTTAATTTTGCCAAATTTTTTTTCTTGGCAGAATTGTATCACCTTTTTCTACAGATTGTAGTTTGTCACTTAGCTGCGATAAATTCATGTTATTTAAAATTGCTAGAATAATACTGTTCTCGTAACTTTGTCAACAAATTGATGGAATAATTTTATCGTCTGCTTGCTTAAGTTTGATTGGCTAGGCGTTTTGTCGGCATATTCCGATTCTTTCCGTTATCTGCCCGGAAACGCTCGTGAAAGTTCGGCTTTATCGCGGTAAGATAGATGCATAAGTACCCATGTAATTAATTTTAAAAACTGTGTGTTGCTCTGGGTTATTTTTCTCGATTATGTTTGAATTTCAACTTAACAAAATTATTGTTCCTTTATTGGTTATTTATAGGTCAACATCATTTTTTAACCAAAAAATGAGATCTTCAAACTTCGACTTAAAAGCAAGTAAACTAATTTCCAGTCTATCAAATTGGTTTTGGATGTTTGCTAAATTCAGTTGAGTATAACACAGAAAGGAAAATAGAGGTTAGAAGACTGTGCTAAGTAATCTTCTAAGAGAAGAGGACCTGTCTATTTTGTAAATCTTTTGGGGCGTCATACACCCCTTAAATTGTTTGAATAAATTTTTTAAATTTGAGGAAATAAACTGTCTTCTTTAAAAATCATGGACACCTACCATTAAACTTACTGAAAAATATGCTACTTACTCAGCTACCAAGCAGGCAGTCACGTTGTTTTGTTTTGTTTTTGTTTTTTACACAGGTTTGGAATGTATGATTTGAGAAACTATCGGATTAGGGGTGAAAAAGACAATATTTTTGATGGTCGCAGTTTGACCAATTCAATTCACAATATAATTCTTCGACTAAAAAAAGAAAAATATACATCTATATCCTTGCCATTTGAGGTCTTAGTAATTACGAGGATGTGTATTTCTAATTCTTTAGGGAATATGTGGCCCTGGAGGTGACAGTGTCCTCTGTAAAGAGTACGGATGTAACTTAAAAGACACATTCAGGTTAATTGGCCGCGAAATTACCAGGACTAGTTTGGTGTCACTTGTGTGCGATATGGACTGTTGGTTCTGTTGTAGAGTTTCGGCTTTGCAATCTGTGGTCGCTGGTTCGATCTCCAGTGGTGGAGATCACGGTATACACTGCTGATGAGACTTAATAAGGTCGAAACAGCTGTCCCGTGTTTCCGTATGTCGTGCGTAAGTGTTCATCGGATTTTCTGGTCATGGTAATTCAATTCAATCTATTTCTTATTTATGAGGCTGTAATCTATCTGTGTTTTAGCATTATCTGCGTAAGTGTCGGTCCATAGTTTTCCATTCCTTTTCTGGAATTTAATATTAAGGCATGTTAGTTCATTTACAAGTGAACAATCTGTTAGATGTTCCCCATTTTTGTTTGACAAGTGTAAGCAGTATTAAGGAAGAGCACCCTCAAAGCAAAATTAAAAGCTGCTAGCCAAGAAGAACGAATACAGATGCAAAAAGAACATTTCAAGAATCTCCTTGGAAAATTCCTAAAAGTTCAAGATAAACTTATCATGAAAATTATTGATAAACAACCAGACACCAAACTAGGACAGTTTACTCAAGAAGAACTCAATGTAGTACGAAGAAAAATTAAAAACATGAAAGCTGCTTGTCTTGATGAAATACCACCAGAAGTACAGAAGACAAGGAAATTTGAGGACTTACTGCTCCGATATTGCAATGCCGTATATAACCAGAACACAATAGAGATATGGCCGAATGGGTGTGTCATCCCTTTCCCAAAGAAAAGTGACCTCGGAATTGTCAAGAACTACCGAGGCATAACACAGAAGTACAGAAGACAAGGAAATTTGAGGACTTACTGCTCCGATATTGCAACGCCGTATATAACCAGAGCACAATAGAGATATGGCCGAAAGGGTGTGTCATCCCTTTCCCTAAGAAAAGTGACCTCGGAATTGTCAAGAACTACCGAGGCATAACCCTTACTACCATAGCGGCTAAGATTTATAATGCTCTGCTACTCAACTGCATCGAACCAGAAATTGAGAAAATTCTTAGAAAGAATTAAAATGGTTTTCGGAGAAACCGATCCACAACATCACAGATTTTGTCAATTTGTAGAATTTTAGGAGTTTGTGCAAAAAAAAAAACAAAAAAAACTTGCGGCGACAATCTTAGTTGGAGATTTCTCCAAGCCTTTTGACTCCATAAACAGAGGGAAGATGGAGCAAATTCTACAGTAGCTGTATGGCCACCTACTACCCATCTCTAAAACTATCCAAATAAAATGAACAAGACATGCAGGACACTGCTGGAGAAGTGAGAATGAAATGATAAGCGACGTTCTCCTATGGATCCCTTCACACGGATGTGCAAGGGTTGGCCGATCAACAAGAACTTATCAAGAACAGCTCTGTACGGACCCAGGATGTAATCTCGAAGACCTGCCAGAAGTGATGGATGATACAGACGAAAGGCAAGAGAGAGTCAAGGAAATCCATGCTAGCAGCACAACATGATAATGATGATGATATGTTCATATTTTAGGTTATGGTGTTTCAGAGTTTGATAATAAATAATATCTAATAATATCCGTTTTTATCATGACTGAATGGGTCCAATTATTTATTGATGATTACATATGACACAAAGTGTAAACAGCCTCGTCCAAGGTTTGGAGTGTCTTCAGGGTATAATGGTTAAAGCGATGGACTGCAGAACCGTAGTAAGCAAGTTCATCCCCCAGTCACGCTATTACGTTCACTTTCGGACAAATACCCTTGGGAAAGGTATGAACCCTCCTTATCCTTGTTAAAATGTGGGGTATCTTGATCAATATTAGTGGGGGTTCACTTTCGCATCCTAATTCAATGGGAAATCCCCTTCACTTTATTATAAAACAGTCGCATTTATAAATCACAAGGAATGAAAAATTAAATATTTTGTCGACTGTACCAGTTATATCGTACTCTTAATGTAAGTGACAATAATTTACAAGTGCCGAAGGGGGTGTCCTCGTGGTGTAATGATTAAAGCGATGGACTGCGGGATCGTAGTAAGCGAGTTCGTACTCCAGTCCCGCTATTATGTTCTCTTTTGGGCAAATACCCTTGGGAAAGGTATGAACCCCCTTATCCTCCTAGCTATGAGTTGAGAGAATAGCTTTGGCATTAAATAACCTACAAAGGTTGATATGCCATTAAACAAAGAAACCAAAACTGAAATCGTCCAACTCAGATTACTGATTCCATTTGCTATAAATATAACTGTTATGCTATATATGACTCCATTGCTTGTAAATGGATTGCTTATACGAGGGTGAGTCAAAGGTTTTGCAATATTTTGGTAGTACATGCTAATTTGCAGCATGTATATCATATGACATAGAGGCCTATGTCTACGCTAGAAGGAACCCCTCTTAAACTAGTAGACAAATTCACTTACCAAGGAAGCAGCGTCGAATCAACTGAAAAGGACATCGAAACCAGGTTAACGAAAGCATGGATAGCTATCAATAGGCTATCGATTATATGGAAATCAGACCTAACCGATAAAATGAAACGCAGTTTCTTCCAGGCAGCAGTCACATCGATACTGCTATATGGCTGCACTACATGGACGCTAACAAAACGGCTGGAGAAGAAGCTAGACGGCAATTACACAAGAATGCTACGTGCAATCTTAAACAAGTCCTGGCGGCAACACCCCACAAGACACCAACTGTACGGCCACCTGCCCCCTATCACGAAAACTATTCAAGTTAGACGAACCAGACATGCAGGACACTGCTGGAGAAGCAGGGACGAACTCATAAGAGATGTACTCTTATGGACCCCCACACATGGCCGTGCAAAAGCAGGACGACCAGCACGAACATACATTCAGCAGCTATGTGAGGATACGGGATGCTGTCCTGAAGACCTACCTAGGGCGATTAACGATATGGAGGAGTGGCGAGAGAGGGTCAGGGATATCCGTGCTACCAGCGCGATATGATGATGATGATGATATTATATGACTGAAACAGTGAAAACAGTTGAACATCTCCACATGAGTTGATAGTATTGTGGTAGTTTGTGCTCTGACACATTGTGCATTGTTCATTTCCATGTGTAATTTGAAAGCCATTCAGATGAATGTGCAATGGAGTCTAATTCAGGAATTTATGCTTTACAAATTCACACTGGGCCATAATGTTGTGGAAGTGAGCAAAAATATTTGTTGTGTAAAAGCTGAAGGTGTTGTTGATCACAGCACCGTAACCTGATGGTTAAAAAAATTTCACTCAGGCTGTAAGAACGTCGACATCTAGCAAAGTCAGGTAGGCCTAAAAGTGTGGATTCTGAGGCTGTGATCCAAGTCATAAAAACAAATTTGTTGAAGGGCCGTCTATGGTGGCTGATCCTGTAAACTGTTTAAAATGGGTGAAGCAATACGGGAAAGGTAAAGATAATAAAATGAGATATTAAACTGTAAGAGACAATTTTTATTTGGCAAGAAATAACAAGAAAAGTATTGAGGGAAAAATCCTCTTTATATTGAAATTGTTGACTCATCTATGTAATGATTCTTGACAACAGTGAGTCTGGATGATACTGGAACAGGTTGTTGGTGTTATATTTTCATGTTCATGCAGGATACATACTGACGCAAGGAATAACAGACGAGTGAAGACTTCTTTAACAAAAAATACCTCTCACTTTATTGTAAGGGTTCGAAAAGGTTATTCAAGGTTTTACCGTGAGAGGGAGCAGGAGACCGAACATAAACTGTAATATTTTGACCCCCACTCTTATAGCCGTCAACGTTATGTCTTTCTCGTTCTCCAGGGCTGCTCAACTGGAGGCCCAGAGACCCACTCTGCTAGGTAATCTGCTACATCTTATCAGCAACTTCTCTGCACCCCAACTCATCAGAGCCCCAACACCCCTTCGGCCTGATGTGGCTTTCCTTACCACATCTGTCTATAACTCCGTCCGATCTCTAACTGGAACTGTCTTGACTTCTGTCTTGACTGAGTTATATAATAGTTCAACGCTCACTCAGTCGCCTACTCGATCTTTGAAATGGCATGATTGATCGTCATCCAGCGGAAATAACTGTCATGCAGTTCACAGGTCACTCTCTTCCGGTGCATCAGTCTATGAGTGCACCATGGGAATTTTTTTTTACCTCGTCCCATTTCATCAGACAATTTCCGCCCACGCGATTTCCTCTCATAACTGCCATTAGAATGTGTCACTTCCTTCCGATGCATCACTCTGAATGGCATTTTGGGCCGGGTCGAAGGTCAAAATACAACACTGGTGTAGATATGTGGCCAGGTAGAAGGATTAGATGTGTTGGGTTGCTGAGGCAAGCTAGTTGACATCCTGTGTTTGAATCAGTAATCAATAGGGGTTTGGTCAGTGTTAGCTACAAGTGAGCAGATTGTCATTATCGGTCCAAGTGGTGTCCTCTACTTGTGGACCTGTGTCATCAGTACATAAGGCCAGCAATTCCCCAGGGAATACGTTTGAGTTGCTAGGTGTTGTTGCACTCGGCTAATAGGTCTGATTCTCTGGGAGTTGCTGCATCAAGTTGACTGGTTGGTAGAGTTCCTAATCAGTCATCACAGATGTCAGTGTCACTCCAGCTGACTTGCCCTGAAAAAAGTAGTAGTAGTTTGGTTTGGTTTCTTTGTTTAATGGCATATCAACCTTTGGAGGTTCTTTATTACCAAAGCCATCCTTCTAGAAGAACAGTAGTGGTACTATTTAACCCATAGCTAGGAGGATAAAAGGGTTCATACCTTTCCCAAGTGTATTTTTTCCAAAAGTAAACATAATGACGCGACTGGAATTCGAACTTGGTTACCACGATTTCGCAGTCCATCGCTTTAACCATTACACCATGAGGACACCCCCAGTAGTAGTAGTGATAAGTCAAGTCCTCTGGTAAAGACAGTAGTAGTAGTTTGCAGGTGCAAGCAGGGAGAAGGCAGAAACAACTGGAAGAGTGCTACACTCTGGTCTTCACCCACGGCCTGGCACTGCTACTGGCGAGTCTGATTTTGGCAGCTTATTTTTGCTAAGATGAGGATACAACTGTGCAGAGTTTTGTAAGACTTTCAGTTTTGAAAAAACAATAAATAAAAAATATAGGCAGTAGATTTACGTTTTGATAATCCTGGTATCAGGCAACCTTAGCCTCTTAGAGTCCAGTTTGGTGTGTCATTGAAATGACCTTGACAAAAGCATCTGCCGCTGCCAAATTGTATCTCATCTTGCCAAAATAGTGCAAAACTTGATTCACTGTATTAGCTATTCAATTTTTTTCTCCTGATAAGTGAATTTCTTATTTGTTGAGATTGTCAACAGAATGATTTTGCTTGGACTGAGGAAGACTGTAAATTGGATAGGTTAAAAAGTTTACAATATAAAACACAAAGAAATTCCCTTACCCCTCAAAATTATTATTGGAAATTTATATTATATCCAACCTAATACTTCCTTTTTTTATATAAACATTTTAGAAGAAAAGTGAACACATAGATAAGTCAATTTTCAATTGCACATATTCAAGTACTTATATACATATATACATATATAAACCCAAACAAAAGCACAATTAAATTAACTCTAAGCTTTCGAAGAATAGTTGACTCCGAAGTTTTATTCCTTTTTTAGTTAAACGTTGGTTAAATGATGCAACATCCTTTAAAAGCGCTATCTTTCCAAGTTGAAAAGTTTTTGTTGAATGCGTCTTTTAAAAACCATCTGCTTATTCATTTATAAAATTAATATATACACAAAAACAGCTTTTTATTCTCAACCAATAAAAAACGTCCTTTTAATTATTCATAAAATTTAAGGCTTGCGAGAAGTTTTATTTATTTTATTTATTTATTTATTTATTATTATTTATTTATTTAAATTTTATAATTAGTTTTGTTTTATATTGCAAAATTATATTGAAGGAATATTAATTTCTAACATTATATATAAAAAAAAACAATAAAAAATACAACACTATCACCACCAAGTGTAAATTTATAATAATCTCAAAATTTTGATTCAAATCGTCATCTAAAAGTTGTACATTTCTGGTTCATCACAGTAGCCTCTCCATTCTTCCACTAAGTCTTTGTCACATATTCTCTTGTTTATCATCATAGGAATTAGGATTAGTGCCTTGAGTTCAAATCCTGGACAAAGCAGTTTGTATTTCACTTTGCATTAATCCCATTGGGAAAGGCATGAATCCATCAATTCCCCTAACAACAATGGATAAATTGTATGCTGGGTTCTTTACTAGTCAAGAAAGAAAACCCTGATTTCAAACAAGCAGTACTCCATGTAAGATTGACCTTGTGTCGCATTCTGATTGTGGATGAGGGGTTGGGTATATACATATTCTCCTGTGAGAAAGGTTTGTTTCTTGTCAGTTGAACTGTTTTCTAATTGCCAAAATGTAATCGTCTGTTTCTCCTCTATTTTTTACTCAATGCACTGCTTTTCAATTCGAAAGATTCTTGTAAGAACTTGTGTTGCTGTTTCTGGTCAACAGCGTCTATTTCTTTCTTAATTTCTTCACACCAGATGGGTGTTTTATTTCAACAGTTTCTTTCTTAGAACATCTGCACTAAATTATTTTTTATATCTTTTTATATCTGCAGTTAATAAGTAACATTATAATCTGTACTAAATAACTTCCACTCTTTTTATATCCCCGGTTAATAAGTAACATTATAATCTACACTAAACAAATTTGCCTCTTTTTATATCCAGTGTTAATAAGTAACTTACACTGTCTTAGTTTGGATTTTGGCTTTGTTGTCTCTCTCATAATATCCTGCAATTGGCTTTGCTTCTGATGAATTTGAATATTAAAAAAGAACAAAAAAAGACAAACATTTTAATGAATGTACTGTTTCACAATGTGAGACAAACATTTCGTGTTTTTTTACTTATTGTCATTTTAGATTCTTTGACCCTCAAACAGTTTGGATCTTAAATTCCTTATATCTGAGATCACAGTATTAAAATCTTCTTAAAAAATACTTCAGTACAAAACATGCAAACTTTACTCCTGGATGAAGAAATTTTTTCTTAAACACTTTATATGAAAAGTCTTTATCTTTAATATATGTGATTTGATCTTCTTGATCGCAGGGTGCAGACATTTATGTTTAAAGCTATCATTTCATTCCTTTCAGAAAAGCTGTTAATGGTGACTATATTGAGCCTTTCATTACTAATTTATCAGACATGATCTTTTTAAAACTGAAACACACGGCTTGTGGGATTTCATATCAACAACTTGAAGAGCTATCTTTTCATATTTGTCCTGAGTACCAAAACTCACTGCCACAACTATTTGGTATGAAGAACACAATTTGGACAATTGTAACAGAGGAAATGTACTATGATGGTTTAATATTTACTCCTGCTAAACAGTGTAAAACAATTCATCACAAATTAACAATATATTTATTGCCTTAGCAAACTTAATGGAATTAAAAAAGAAATGATATGAAATACTAAAAGAAAACATTACAAAGAAAAGTCCTAGAATGTAGTTGAAGAGTCCTTTGGTATAAGTTGGGAGTCCTTAATAGAATAAAAGTTGTGTGAAGACTTATGTTAAAGCATGATACCATATCTCATATGATATGAGGATTGTTAGGGCAATAGCCCTTCTATGGAGGAATGCACACCATCATGTATAATTATCATTGTCAAGGAGGAGTGGAAAGAGAGAGTTTGTGTTGTTTTATATGCTACCTTGGTCATGCTGCCAAGCAGCCATTAGAAGTATTACTTGGAAGGCAAGGGAGGTAATCCCAACAAAAACTCCTCCCAGATTGGTGACAGAATATTGATAATATGTTTAAATGTTTCAAGGTGTGAAAACTGCATCAATTGTGCTGTTGATGCTTTGTGGAGAAACTGTGCTTGTCAATGAGAGCATGCAAACTGCATCAATTTCTAAAATGTGAAATGAAGCATGTTTATGAAAATATTTGTTTGAAATTATTTTAAGTAAGTAGTTGGATTTCATGTGGATTTATTTTATTTGACTAATTTTATGGGACAGTGACAGTATCAACAAGATAAATTCTGACCAGTTGCAGAAGTGTGTTTTTTGTTAAAACAACCAGCAGTGAATTGAAGTATGTAGCAAGTAGAGTATTTATGGTAGTTTTCTAATGTATCTAGTTCTGTAATTAATTTGAAAGTACGTTGCATTTGAGATTGGCAACACAAATGTACAGCTGTTAATACTTTGTTGAAAAACTTGTTAAATTGAATGCTAATGTCTTGAATTGGCACCACATGGTATCAGGTTGAAGTATATTTAATTGAAAACTTTGTGTCAATTTTTGATGGTTTTTTATGTATTTCCTTTGCTTTCATTGTTGCTTTTAAACGGTGTGAGTCTCAGATTGAATCAATTTTGCTCTTTTTACTTTTGTGAGTCAACAGCTGTTGAGTCTTTTGACATGCTGTTCAGTGTTTTTGGTTTATTTACTGTAACACCTAACTATGTCTTGTTGAATTATAGTTAAGACTGTATGTGACTGTCCAGTGAATTAAATTGCATTTTTGTTGGTTCCAGCTTTGTCGGAAGAATGTTTATATATTATTTTGTGCATCTGAAGAAAGACACCATGTGATTGGTAATTTGTGCTTTTCAAAATTGAAATTTGTCAGATATGAGTGACCATGGTAACTTGGATTCACAGCAGCAGTGGTTTGTTGGTAAGGGAAAGAAAAAGTGTGGTGGTTGTGAAAATTGTAATAGAAAGTGAGCCATATCATGTCAGTAAGTAAGTGTGTTTCTGTGGAAAGGGTAAGGTAGAAATGATAAGGGAGTAGGAGCAGTACAGTGATGAATAAGTTTTACTTTGTGTTGATCTAACGTCTGTGGTATGTTTCAAGTTGTGAAAATTAAACTATGGAAAGTCTGTGTTGTTACAGTATATTTTTTCGTTAGGCTGTTAGAATTGAATTGAGTGGACTTTGAGAAGTTGAACGTTTTACAAGGAATTAATGACATATTCATTGTCAAAGCAAACCTAATGAAATGAATACAGGAATAACATGAAATACCAAGAGTACATTACAGAGAAAAAGTCCTAGAAAGCAGTTGAAGAGTCCTTTGGTGTAAGTTGAAAGTCCTTAATAGAATGAAAGTTGTTGTGTGAAAACTTATGTCAAAGTATCATATCATGTCTGATACAACACAAGGTTTATTGGGGAACACACACACTTGAATATATTATTGAGGCAGGACCAGAGAGAGAGAGAGAAAGAGAGAGAAATAGTTTAACTTTGCCCTGCTTTTTTATATGCAACTTTGGTCATACTAACTAGTGGCTATTAGAAGTACTATTTGGAAGGCAAGGGATGTAATCTCTACAGGCTTATATAAAGTTAGTGGTATGTATTCCTAAGAAGCTTGAGTTGTATTGCTGGGTTTTAAGGTTGCTGGAGACAAAGATGAGATGAAGAGATGTGGAGTTTATATTAGGAAAAAATCATACACATGGTTACAGAAAAAAGAGCACTCATTTTATTACTCTGTTTCAATTTTTCTCTAGATGGGTCTCAAATCAGAAAGAGTCAAAGGAATTACCAAAGTGTAGTTCCTGTCCTGTTGGTGGGAAGGCGTTTTGGTAGCTCCAAAATTTAAGTCATTTTTTTGTCCTCTGCTGATTAATAACCCTTTTTAAAAAATCCTCATGTGTAACTGTTTCTTGCACCTACCACAAGAGTTTCTGTGATCAACCCCTTGTTGATGGTTACAAAGCCAGTCATCAGGTTCACTGGTGGAGAGTCATGCCCACTACATTATACAAGGTACATAGCGTTTACCCAATAAAAATTATTTCATACAAAATTTAAAATATCTTTATTTATTTAGTTTATTATTTCAGTTGTATTGTAATGCAGTTTAGGTAAACTCGGTAAAAATATGTCTATTGTAATGAACACTTTAAACAGACACTTGCTTTTGAAAATGTGTTCTTCTGTGCTCAGTGAGAATTTTGACATTTTTTTGTCTGTATTGCATGTTTTCAAAAAAGAATTGCCTTATTTTCTTCAGGTATGGACCATGGGTGTTTAAACACAGCACAGAAATGGTCAGTACAGCTCGTTTTCAGCGATCACACACAGGCAATATGAATATCAATCTGAAAGATGTAAGAATCACCCAAAAATACTCAGGTGATTTGCTAATCACCTGTGGTCAAAATCTTATCAAGATGTGGCCTCGTTTTGGTTCATTAGAGGTGCAGACAGCCTCTACTTATATTAGCATAAGGCCAGACCAAAAGATTCGAGGCAAACAATGGAACACATTTTCTTTCACTTGCTGTCCACAGAGAGGCATGACTATCTCAAACAGAAAAATTGAGGTGTACTTGCTGCAACTTGGGCGGATTGACTTTTTCAAACTTCCAGAAAGAGT
The DNA here is from genome assembly GCA_963585895.1 of Sepioteuthis lessoniana. Classification (NCBI taxonomy): domain Eukaryota; kingdom Metazoa; phylum Mollusca; class Cephalopoda; order Myopsida; family Loliginidae; genus Sepioteuthis; species Sepioteuthis lessoniana. The sequence continues at coordinate 106,431,244 of OY757918.1, forward strand.
GCCATTAAAACTGTAGTGGGTCTATACTTGTTATTGTTGCGTTCTTCTGAAAGAAAAAAAATCCAACTTTAAAGACATCTTTAAGCAACAGTAACTTTTTCATTCTTTACTTTTGCTGATATTTGAAACCATACACCAATAGTGTGTTAAGAGTAACCTGAAACTAAATTTTTAAAAGATCTTTTTTTTTAATGCAGGTATCATTGGGGAATGAGAAAAGTTTTGTGAATGAGCCAGGCTTTGGCTGGTTTACCAAAATTTTTCTTGTTTCCCAATGATTGATACCTGTATTGCGAAAATAAGGTCAAAAAAGTTTAGCTGCAGGTTACCCTTATTGCACTTTTAATCTGGATTACAAAGAAAACTGCAGATATGAACAGAATCAGTAGAAATTGATAATGATGAAAAAAAAAAAAAAAAAAAAAAAAATCAACTTTTAAAAATACAGCAAGAACTTGTAGAAACAAAACAAAGACTGAGTTTCCATTTATCAAAAATGACTTTTTTTTATTCTGAGAATAAAAACTATTTTATCAACTACTTATCTTCAAGATATTACTGAAATTTATGTTTGTTTGTATGTAACCCAGAAAAAACAACACATCATAGTGAGATTTTTAGTAGAGCAATACACTAAAAATGCCCAAATTTAAAGCAATTTCCAGTCCAATTTGCAGTTGAATGATAATTTGGGGGTTCAGCCTTGACTTGTCATTATCACTTAAATTCTCCATATAATGTCAGTAGATTCTTTTTTTTAAATAAAAACATCACTATAATCATAGATGACTGTAACAATGAAAATACAACAGGTTCACAAATGGTCTAGTAATTCATAGATTTGGTGTTATTCAAGGTTGAATATCAACAACTAAATACAGTGAAATCTTGTCACAACGTTTGTTTTCATATTTTCAAAAGATTGTCAGATATTAGTAGGCAAACAAGATATGACATAGGTAATATATTTAGAAAAAAAAAATGGCAACACTTATTCAACCAGGTCTTGCCTAGTGAAAATTTTCATATTTCAGGATCAGATGTGAAAAATACTTTAAGTGATAATTTTTAGAAAAAAGAAATTATAGTGAGAAAATACTTAAATTAATACCAAAAAATTTTGCTCTTTTGGTCAGTGGAGTATGATACAGGTTAGAGATCACGAGAGATATTGTCCTATTTTGTACTTTTAAGGAAAAATCATGGAGGGGTAGCACCCTATGAAATGGTAGTTGTACAGCCACTTACCTCCCATCTCACAATTCACCTAAGTGAGATGAGCAAAACATGCTGGGTAATGCTGATGAAGTAAGGACAAATTTATAAGTGACATTTACCCACAAATGAACACACCAGTGTTAGCCACCCAGCAAAAACTTACATTCATCAGCTCTGTGTGGACACTGGATGCTGTCTAGATGACTTACTTAGAGCAATGGCCAGTATGGACGGATGGTAAGAGAGATTCAAGGGAATCTGTGCTGTTGACACATCTTGATAATGATGATATTCTTTTGGATCTGTGATTGCTTTTCTACATAGAAACATTTTATCAGCATTTCTTCTTTTCCAGTTTTGATTTAAAAATAAGTTAATTCAATTTGCATCTTCCAGCTTAGGCAGAGGATCAGTTATAATCTCTGCATAATTTAATATTCAGGAATGATTGAATTCATACTAGAAAATACACAGGAACATATAATTTTTTATATTATTATAATGCAATTACAAAGTTAACCAATTAGCAGGTAGAGCAGCACTTTTATTTATTTTTTAGTAGCTCAATTTAAGGCATTTTCCTATCAGCTACTCACTGACCAATAGAATGCTAATGTATAGAAACATTACTAGGAGGCCCTGTGTATTGTAGTATTATGTAAAGGTTGTTTTGCAAAGTATCCTGATTAAAAGTGAGCACTTGTTTTCATTGAATAGCGAGAGTGAGTTATGAGAATCCACACTATCACCATGCCTTGATGATGATGAAAGAGAAAACAGCCTCTTGAAAAGCAGACAAAATAGATTGCAACAAGGTTTATAAACTTTACAAAATAACAATTTAATAGCTGAAATGTTACATTGAGAATATTCACCAACACTTAGGCTGAAGGAAAGAAAAAAAAAATGTTCCGGACAATTTTTTCAATAGAAGTTATTCGCTTCCCTCTCCTTTTTGATATTTTATATCAATTTATAACTTGAAATCTCATCATTCCAATGGAATCCTCTGCTCCAACTTTTATTACACAATTTGGATCACAAAATATTTTTTCAAACGATATTATGGGTGGAGAAAGAACATTTACAACAATTTTTTACTTTCTCCTAATCTTTTTTTTTTTTTTTTTTTTTTTTAAAAATACAAATGTGTTTCCAATAATTATTGACCTACCACATAGTGGGAGGTCTTCTCGGGTGGATGCTTTATTGTACATTCAGTACACATTTATACATGTATGCATGTCACATCAACTTGTAAACATTCAATTATTCTTTTATTCTTGTTTAGCTAAATAAACAAAACCTGAACTCAAACTATGAGCAAATGGGTGTGTATGTGTGTGTGGGGGGATTGAATTTCAGTTTGGTTTTGTGTATATGGACACACACCTTAAAAAATGAGTATTTTATGTCAGAAATTATATCATACCCAAAAGGAATATTGCCCTCTTGGCAGGACTTAGAATATGCTGACTGTATCCTCTGCATAGGGGTACCCCCCCACCAAAGGTTGCATTGGATATGACACTAAACTGCATCTGATATCGATCCATCAGTTCTGGAGATGTGTAAAGTGTGGAATACCCCTTCATTGCCATTGCTTCCAGATGAACGCTGACGAGGAATAGTGGTAACTCTTGGTATCCCATCTACAGATCAAATAGTTGTGTCTGAAAATTATTCCTATTTGATAGGACCATGAGTAAAAAAAAAAAAATTTAATCCTATGAAACAACAACACAAAAAATGTAAATATGAAATTGCAATGAATGCAATTCCTTCAACTTTAGGCATGAAATAACTCTAGATGGGTTAACATGCCATTAAAATCAATCAACCAAACCAAATGGAATAGCATTGAACAACTGTATCCCTGCTTTGGAGGAAGAGAGGTAAATCTTAAAAATTCAAAACAAGGTAATAACAAAGTGTCTACTTGCTACAAAAAATCTATTATGAGAAGCTAAGTTATTTTTCAAATTCTCTCAGTAACCAGTCTTTTTCAGACAACCAAATTATGAAATTTATGAAAATAACTTCTTTAAATTCTCCACTTAACAATGTAAAGCAGCTTCTTTTGCTTTATCAGAAAGAGACAAAGTCATGGCCAATGCCTGTTTCCATTTTTATCCAGATTTCTCATTAACTGTCAGATGTTCAAGTTCATTCTTCCATCCAAATTTTGGTGAGTTTTATATCCTGAAGCCATTAAACTATGCTATGTTACCAAAATGTTAATTGACAAGTCCTCTTCCTCTATAGCCATTTGTTTCAGATACAAAAATAAACTCAAATGGATTCCTTCAAAAGCACACTTCAAGTAGCAGGTGAAACAGGACTATCTACTTTGAGAGAAGGGATAGTTTATTTCCATTAACTTCACAAAATTCCCCAGGCTTTGGGCTAGGATTAAAGTGTGGAATCAGTTTATCGTTCTCAAAAAGGGAATAAAAATGATGAGTCTGTTTCCAAGAGTTCGAGCTCTGAGACAACACCTTTCACCCTGCACTTGCAAGGACTGGGTCTCTTTTTAGTCTTGCCCATACATATGAAGATCAACCACCTCAAATTAAACCAAATGTCACATACTGCACTCAGTGTGAGATGATTGTCACCAAGGGTGAAGAATCTTGTATTTATTAAAAAGAAAAAAATCTAGATGAGTTATTAAAATTAATTTATTTCAAGGGAATTTGTAGATTAAAACTCAGTTAACGTTTGGAGCATGAATGCAGGTTTCAAATAACATTTTTGACAATGACACATACAAATATTGTTAAATATACCCATATATAAACAAATATAAGTTTAATACATAAATGTATATCTGTACATATACACAGGTTAGCAAAGCCCACATTTATTTACACATTCAGGCCTTTGTAGAAAGTTAATTTTTTAAAAATCTAGACATATTTTTTGTACATGTTAAATGAGTTAATTCAAGGGTTTTTTGGGTTTTTTTTATGCCAATTTTTTCCTTTTAACAAATACAAAATACAAATGATCAAAAACATCACAGTATTTAAATTTATTTTGGCTGATACCATATTGTGGAAAAATCTCTTTTAATGTCATAAAAAATAAATATCAAACAATGACACAAACCAAAATAAAAGCAAAATCAAATGACTAAATTTTGTTTATCTGTTTTCTTCAGTCAAATTTGCTTCATGATTGAAAGACTAATTAATCAAGAGGTGAAAAATCAAATTTTACTTAACAACTGTACAATGTCCAAAAAGACATTGAGTACAATCCAATATTTTCTTTCCTACTATTATTAAACTATTATTAAATTTGTTAAAAGCTACAAATCAGTTGAGATGAATTCACAAAACTGCAGACCAAACAGGATGTGTGGCCTTAAAGAGATTTTCATTGGCTTCACTCTAATATTTTCTCTGCTTTTCTTTGGCTAGTGAAGTTATTTGATTATTACATAAACTCTTACAAAAATGTACAATACAACAAGACACAAAGAAAAAGGCCACATTTTTTACAATATGGTAACAGAAAAATTACTGAATGCAATATATATATATATATATATATATATATATATATATATATATATATATATAATCGGGGGGGGGCATTAGCATAATTTTCTTTTCATTATTGTTTCCAAAATTTGTACTCCATTTATCCATGTACAAAAAGAAAGTTTACATTATTGTTCAAATGACAAAATACAAAGTATTTTAACTTCAATCAAAAAATAAAAATAATATCCAACATTTTATAGTTGTCTAAAAAAATGGTTAACTTTTTTTTTTTTTTTTTTTTTTTTAGAAAACTTTCAAAATAACATCCTTGATCTTTTCAATATTACAAAAAACAAATATCAAATAATTTACTTAATAAAGTTCAATTTTGAATAATGAATTTCAGTCACCAAATTCTGACATGGCTTTATCACTCAACTTATAATAATAATAATATAGTATTTTTTTTTAAATGGTTGTCAAAAACATTGACTAATTGATGTGTATGACATTTGTCAACTTTAAATTTGTTTCAACTTATTTGATATTTGTTTTTGCAAACAAGAATAAGCTTGAATGTAATGAAAAGTAGAGCAAAGCATTTTCTGAATCAAACCATTGAAATACTGAATATAGTTTTATGTCAAGTCATGAAAAAGCTTTAAAACAAAAAATATTGTAAAAAGGACAACAAAATAATCTCATAAAGAGAGAGCATAAGTGGGGAAAGCCATCTCATAAAAAAATGTCTGTCTCACTTATGTGAACATACAACATCAAAGTGAATAGGGGTGGGGAGAGAAATACACATTTTTGATCTTCTTAGAAGTCAGTAGTACTTTACTTCAAAACAAATTTCCAATATCAAAAAATTTGAATTTCTTATTTTTCTTTTAATGATATTGAAAATCTGAAAAAGTTCAAGGGAAAAGCCAAAACACCCAATCTCTTCTCATCTAATAGAAATGAGAAGAAGAAAAAAAAAAGAAAGAAAATGTATAGTCATTTCTGCATTGTGCACAAGTGGTTATTTTCACAAGAGAAAAACACATCTTATTTTGTTTTCATGATTATCTTTTGAAAGTTGTGGAGTTGACCAAAGAATAGTCTGAAACCAAATGAGCCAAAGAGAAAATTTTGGCTCTTGGTTTTCAGAGTAGCTTAGGAACTCAGCAGGATTGTAAGATCTTTGAGTCTTTGAGACATTAGAATAATCTTAGCTTTAAAATTGTGTTATATACTTGGTCATCATATCAATTAGTTATATATATATATATATATATATATATACACACACACACACGCATACACACTTCCTTATTTATAGTGATTGTGGTCAGTAAGTATCAGTGTATGCATGAGTCTTTTGATAGCAATCTTTCTTGTAGACAAATTTTGTTAAAAGCTACAAAAATTGCTTATTAATCAATATCTTGTAAGGCCATTTTTATTCCAAGTAATAGTAAACAAACACTTGTAAATAACACAAATATACTATATATAATAGAAAGGAAAAAAAAGAGACTACAAATATAAGATGGCATAATTATATATATATATATATATATGAAAATAGCAATAAATGTATCTAACATCTAATACAAACGCAAAATACATCTTTTAAAACAGTTATTGATTTAAAAATGTGAAAATTCTAATTTAATTATTAATGAAAATTATAGAGTAAGTGTAACACATTAAAGTTTTCTGATTTCAAAAATGATCAAATCTCTACTTGATGTGATGGTTGAAACCATACAGAATAAAGATTTTGGATATTTCCTATACAAGTTTGAATTTAACATTTTGTTTGAAGACAAGTTGTCAATTAGTGAAAAAACATTAAAACAAACTTTATAGTCTTAAACAAAAAAACAAACAAACCCTGTTTATTATATTATTCTATAGAAATTCACATACATGTGTGTCCCCATGCATGGACACACAAGTGTTTAAAGGTATTTAAACACACATTTTATACAAAGACATTTGTTCTTACCAATACAGAAAGAATTAAAATATAAGTTTTTTTTGGTAGTTTTGGCTGTTTATAAAAAAATGCTTTTATTTATGATATGTACATTTAGATAACCTCATAACTAAATTGTTAAGGAATATGATAATCACTTTCTGTTCCAAAAATAAAGATGTGTTCTTCTCTTAAAAAAAAAAAATGTTGCAAATAGACTGATGCATATAAAGTGCAAATTTTGCAACCATTGTGCATCTTCATATGCTCATATACATCAGTATTCTTGTGTCTCTAGTAAATTCATCGTATGGTAAATTTATTGCCTGTAAATTAGTTATGATAAATTATTCATTGCTTTTAAGAATTCAGTAAAAAGGGTTAGGGAAATCCAATATTATAAGAGCAATTAATCAGATACGATGAATTTACCCCAAATGATTTTTTTAAAATTTAATTTTCTTTTACATTGTCAGAGAGGAACAGTATTTTCTGAATGTTGGAACTCTTCTTTAAAAAATACAGCAAAAATATTGGAAACAACATTCAAAAACATTTTGTTTTTGACTTCTTTCAACATATAAAATGGCTAATATTTTTCAGTCTTATAATCATTTTGTATTTTTCACTTTTTTCCACAAACATTCAACAACTATAGACAAAATAAAATCCATCAACATACAACAGCTACAAAATATTGGGGGGGTGTTAGATAATTCTCTTTTATAGATTCAGCAAAATTGAGTGTATTTTCTTATTTTATTTTTCATTCTAATTGAATCCACTATGCCTTCAATGGAGACTGAATATTAATAAATCCCAAGTTGGAGGGAAGCAAAGTCCAAATTTCATAATCACCATATTGTTTTTGTTTTTGTAAAGAAATATAAACAAATTTAACAAGGCAATACAGAATAGATATATTTTTTAGTTAAAATTATCAAATTCAATTTCTACTAATTATAACATTTTCATTGGAAAAGATTTACAAAATCAGTCAGGCTTACCTAAATTTAAATTAAAAACTCTAAAAAATGTTTAATAGTTGATCCTTTTTCTTTGAATATTTTAATATTTTGAAGGGATTATAACTTGAAATCTTCCATTATAATATCCTCTGCTCCACATTTTATAACACAATTTGGATCACAAAATATCTTTTTCAAAAGATATGAGTGGAGAAAGAAGAACATTTACAACAATTTTTTTACTTTCTCCTAATCTTTTTTTTTTTTTTTTTTTTTTTAAATACAAATGTGTTTCCAATAATTATTGACCTTCCACATAGTGGGAGGTCTTCTCGGGTGGATGCTTTATTGTACATTCAATACACATTTATACATGTTTGCATGTCACATCAACTTGTAAACATTCAATCATTCTTTTATTCTTGTTTAGCTAAATAAACAAAACCTGAACTCAAACTATGAGCAAATGGGGGTGGTGGTGGGGGATTGAATTTCAGTTTGGTTTTGTGTATATGGACACACACCTTAAAAGATGTGTAACTTTGTAAACTACTTACATGAGAAAATCTTAAAGAAATGAATGAATCTTATCTCGGTTTAAGAATTAGAGAAAAAAAACCTTGAAAATTCTTGTCTACACATTGGATTAAGAAAGATTATAATTGTTATTGAAAATCTTAAAATGATATTTTGGTTAATAAATGATGGAATTAAAACAAAAAGAAAGAAATTCCTGATTAAATGTTAATGAATAAGAAATAAAATCTAAAGTAACTGATCATTTATTAAATAAATAAAGTCTTTCTATTTCGATCAAGACAACTTTTTACTTTGCACTGTACAAAAAGGCCAGTCTTATTTTTTGCATAAAAAAACAAGGTTATTTATACAAAACTGAAAACTAGACAAATGGGCCCAGATTTTCTTGAGTATTATGTCAGAAAAAAAATCTCAAGTTTGGTTTTGTGTTTTCTATTTTTAATATGCAATATTTCAGTTTTAATCACAGAAAATTATACATAGATTTTTTCTAATTGCAATAAAAAGAAAAATGAAATCATTGGCGAGAAGAATTAGGTATATCTCAGGAAAATCTTTCTTTTTGTCAACGAGTTGTTGAAGCTCGTGAATAAGATTAAGAGACAAGAGGTAGAGTCAAATCATGCTGAAAGCACCAGTTCTTGTTAGATTACTAAAGTTAAGCAACATTGAGCCTGTTCAGTTCTGAAATGAGTGACAGCTTGTGAACAGCAAGTATTGTAAGCAAGATAAGATCTATGAATCACACTAGGCAAAGCTTAGTAAATGATGATAAAATCCAGAGATCACCTTATAAATAAATAAAAAATGAACTTGTAAGAAAGGAAACAATGAATGACATTAAAACATACAAATCTGTTTCTATCAAACTGGGCAAAGAATTCACATCAAGACTTCATGATAATAACTTAGAAATTTCACATTTATTAATAAATTCAATTAATTTATAATTCATCAACATAGAAATTCTGATTTATTATATTTAGAGATGAATCAAATGAGTTTTATATATCTGAAATTCAGAAATGATTCCCTATATCTTTATATATATATATATATATATATATATATACACACACACTGTGTGTGTGTGTGTGTGTATATACACACACACACAGAGTGATATATATATATATATATATATATAGAGAGAGAGAGAGAGAGAGAAAGAGAGAGAAGTGTAGGTGATATAATGGTAAGTGATGCAGAAAATGGAATTGACAACTTCCAATTCTGGCTGAGGCTGATTGCATTTATTTCACACTTATCCCATTAGGAGCGCCTCTCAAACCTTGTTTAACAACCAATTTAGAAGAAGGACAACTGAATTCAAAACCAGGTGGGCATGTGGCTAGCAACTTAATCCCATAAAAAAACTACAATTGCAACTGCAGCACCATCACTGATGCAGTGAGGCTGTGGTCCAATGCTCTGCAAAGAGTATACACATAGCCCTAATGTGTGTGTGTATATATATATATATATATATATATATATATATATATCTTGGAAAAACTGGAAATAAATCTGATGGTATGAAAATGTTCTGAGATGAAAAAACACAAGGTCTTCAGAGGATAAAATCATCCAACTGTTTTCTCACCTCTGTACATTTTCATATATATATGTGCGCATACACACTCAACGATTTTCAAATCTGTGCATCAATAACACATACAGGATAAGTTCACTAGGCATAGTGTCATGTATACACACATTTTTATATTTTTTGTATGTACATATACACAATAAGAAGAGATATAAGTGAAAACTCAATTATACAGAAAACCTTTTATATGCAAATATAAATCATATTTACTGATGTGCATGTAGTTCTATGTATTACACACATCTTTAAAAAGTGTAAAATTAACTGAATATGATTCCTATTAATAATGGTTATATTTTGCTTGTATTCTAAGATAACACTTAAAGGTGATCGGGTCTTCCATTGCAAAGGTTGAAAGGTTTTACAACCACCATGAAAAATTTTGAAATTTTTCTTTCCTAATTTCAGAATCATTCATAAATATAACAACAATTTGGGTAAGAAATGAGTAATGAGAGGTACGATGGGACGGTCTTTTGGGATTAAGAGAGAAAAGAAATAGGATTTATTAAATTCTCACAAATGAATAATATATTCAACCCATGACCATAACTTCACGATTTTAGGACACTTTATATAAAATATGCCTTGTTATTCAGAAGTTTTACTGAGCTGTGTAAATTTTGGATTGGACACCATTTGCTGGTGGTTAAACAACAATCTCCAGAAAGATGAATTAGATATCATGAGAAAAAGAGAAATTTGTATTAATGAAGCCAATGTATAAAGTAGTTATGAATGATCGAGAATATGAAGCATATGTTATCAGAATAGTGTCAGGCTCAGTTTAAATTAATAAAGCAGGTTTGAAAGACAACATGCAAAACATATGCATACATTTATACACAGGTTTTTATAACAAAAAAAAATTAAGTTGATACACATTTACAAGTGTATCTGCACACTCTCATTTACTTATAAATACAAATCCTTTGAATTGACACATACAAATCTGTGTATACACTCAATCTAGATAATGCATGAGTATATTACATGACTCATATAAAAAACATATTCAATCTCTATACACATAATCTTTAGGTAGAGGCAAAATGAATCAAATTTAATACATACATATACAATACACATCCATGTAAAATTAAGTATATAAAAAACCAACATAGAATCTAGTTTTTATAAAAATGTACATAGATACATACAAAATTTGATTTTCCAAATGCACATGTATAATGTGTACACACATATTCATACTCTTTATACATCCATCCAATTTGCAAGTGTTCTATAAATACAAATACCATGTATAAACTTTGCTGCTTGTAAACCATTTGTATACAGTATACACATACATGCAGAGTGTGTGTGTGTGTGTGTGTGTATATATATATATATATATATATATATATATATATAAGAAAAAGAAGATAATCTGAAAAATTAAATATACATATTTTGCTATGAGGATAGATTTATCAGAAATGGAATTGTATTTTCCACAAATGAGATTTATAGGTGACAATGGCAAGAAAAGTGTGCCACTTTTTTTTTGCTTTCAAATAGATATTATGTACCAGTTATATTTTAAACCTTATAATAGTTGTTTTCTTTTTATATCTTTTACTATCCCACATTCTTTGTATATTAATTTGGTGTGGACAAGAAATAACTTATAGAAAATATATTGCTATTTATTTGTTATTGATAATATTTTTCATTATTTTGGAAGTGTTTGCAACTATATTTATGTTAATTCAGTTTAGGCTTTTTAAAAGGCTTTTGATTATCATGTTTGTCAGTTATGAATTTTTTTGTGTTCTCTATATTATTTTTGACTTTACTAATTTTGTAAGCCTTTCTTTTTGCAGTGATTAGGGTAATCTAGTATTTTCAATGTACATTATATATATATATATATATATATATATATATATATATATATATATATATATATATATATTGTATACACAGGGTGAACCAAAAGTTGGTGGATACAACTCAAAATAAACCTTATCATTAATCATCCTCCTACTTTTGGCTTACTCTGTATATGCATGCAGATGTACACACACACACACAAGTTAAGTTGCATGTGTACAAATATATATATAGCCCCCAATAATGTGTATATACACACCTATATATATATATAGTCCCCAATAATGTATATATACACACCTATATATATATAGTCCCCAATAATGTGTATATACACACCTATATACCATGTTTACATACACATTATACATGTTAAACTTGCAAATATACTGTAGATAAATACCTCCATATGCATATTTACAAGTGTTTCCATTTAAAAACATCCATGTAGCCAAATACACACACATGCTCAACCTCGGCTAATAGATATTCAAATATCCATTTATATTCCATAATAAAAATCCATGTGGAAAAACCATGGTCAATATTTTCTATACTCAGACAGAAACATTAAGATGAAGAACAACATAAACACATCAAACAAACATGTCTTTCAATGGACCATTTTCTCTCTTGAGTGATTCCATGTAGTTATGAATTTCGTTTTTTTGGTTTTTATATTGTCTTCTTGTTGTCAGGTCTTGAACTTGATCTTGTAAAGCTTTAATTTAAAACCGAGAAGTTCAGATAACACGCCAGAGAAAGCAGATAAGACTACCACTTTGGTGAGATTGTACAAGAATGGATTAGCTGAAAGGCCGGAGATTTTGAATGGACTTTCCAGTTCCTGTCAAACAGCAAAACAAAAAAAAATTAAAGATTAAAAACCAAACAAAAAACCAAAACCAAAACAACTGGAAGAACAATAAAAAGAAAAAGAAAATCTAAAAATTATTCATTATGAGAACATTACTGATTAATAACAATAGATAAATTTTTTTATATTAGGTCATAAAAATGGGTGTATTCGTAGATATACATCTATGCATAATATACAAGGGTGGGTCAAAAGTTTTGTAATATTTTGGTACATACTAGTTTACAGGAAATATAACCCATAATTAAAACAGTTTAAGTTGTGAGAGGCATTTGCTGTGGTTGGTAGTATCGTGGTAGTTAATGTGCTGATACATAGTGCATTATTTTGGGTTGCAAGAATCTTGATGATCAGGCAAAGTCAGGTATGCCTAAAACTGTGAAGTTTGAGGTTGTGCTTTAAGCCATAGAGGCAAATCTAGAAAGCTCGGCATCTCATAGTCCAATATGGTTCACCTTCACAACCTTGGCAAAACATCAAGAGCTTCTGAATTGTGCCTCATATTACCAAAATACTGTAAACTTTTTGTCTCACCTGTGTATATGCATAGATTCTAATGAACATTTTATGATTAATCAAAATTTGATAGAAAAGATTTAAAAAAAAAAAAGAAGGGTGTAAATTGTAAATGTTTGATAAGATTATTTTATTTTTAATCACTGTTCCTGAAACTAGAGATTTAATTTATCTGAGATGTTTTCTGTAATTTGAATAAATCAGCCAAGTTAGCAGCATCCATCCAAACATCAGAAATAAATGCATAGATGATTATAACAAGGGTTTCAGTTCGGGGGTGTTATGTTATAAAAATTAAAAAATCCATTACTAGTGTACTAAGTTCAGTCATCACTGTGTGCTTCATTATTGTCACCTTGCACCATATTAAGATAAGCTTAGAAAAAACATCAAAGATAGAACCCCACCCTACCCCAGAATAAGTAAAGTAAAGTTGGCGACCATAGTCGAGGGTGACCCGAAGGCTCCCTTTTCGATAGCTTACTACACCAAGGTGTAGGGAAGGGCGCGACTCCTTTCCCTGGATTGCTCCACTTTACCCTTGATCCGTACCTTATAATGCTGAGTGTTAAGCAAGGAGGCATCAAGTACCATTTTTTGAGTCTTTGGTATGACTCGACCTGGGATTGAACCCAGGTCTCCCGGGCCACTGACGAACACTCTAACCGCTAGGCCAATGTCCGGTTACCCCAGAATAAAGGTCATTTATTAATAATACTTTTAATGAGATTCACTTTTTTCAAAAAGTAATTTCAAAATATCGGGAATTTCAAAAAAATGTCAACATTTCTATGGGAGTTGGTTGGTTGGGTTTTATAGCATGTCAATCTTTGTAGGTTATTTAACGCCAAATCCATTTTTATGTAAATAATCAGTTCTATTTAAAACAATTCAGTTTAGCATGAGTAAACAGTTTAATTGTCAAGAACATTTCCATTTCAAACTATTCAAGCAGTTACATATAACATTTCAGTTTAGCAAAAGCACGCAGTTTAAATGTAAGTATAGTTTAATTGTGAAAAACATTTCTATTTCTAGCTATTCAGTTTAGTCAAGCAGTTCTAATTAAGCTAATTCAGTTTAGTATAAGTATAGATTTTGTTTACACACAGTTAAATGTCAAAACAGTTCTATGTTAAACAATTCAGTTTAGTGTAAATACAGTTTCAATGTCAAAAAACAGTTCTATTTCAAATAATTCAGTTTAGCATAAGCACGCAGTTTAAATGTAAGTACGGTTTCATTGTCAAAAACATTTCTATTTTAAGTTAGTTTAGTTAAACAGTTCAGTTTAGCATAAGTATGCCGTTTAGTTCTATTCAACCCATAGATAGGGCCCTATCAGGTGCTACCACACTGGGCCAGAGTTGACCTGGGAGCAATGGCAATGAAGGGATACTCCGTATTCCCCAAAGCCCCAGCGTTACTGGAACCTCACCATCAGATTGTTTAGTGTTATATCCAGGACACTCGTTGAGGGGGTCTTACCCCTCTGCAGAGGTGCAGTCGGTGTATTCTACAGCCCCAGTCGACTGGGCAAATTTCTATGGGAGTTTCTTTATGATAATATGATTTTAAAGTCTTTACCTGTTCACCATCCTTGTCAACACATTATTTTAATCTTCTACAAATGGTCTGGTAGGTAGCCGTATAGCTGCTGCTTTGTGGGGTATTGTGTAAGCGGTGTTGTTTTAGTAGCTACTACACTGAGGTGTAGGGGAGGGTGCCAACCAACCATCACAAAAACTATCAAAGTTAAACGATCCAGACATGCAGGACACTGCTGGAGAAGCAGGAACAAGCTCATAAGTGATGTCCTCCTATGGACCCCCTCACATAGCCGAGCAAAAGCAGGGCGACCAGCTCGAACCTACATACAGCAGCTCTGTGAGGATACAAGATGTAGCCCTGAGGACCTGTCAGAAGCGATGAACGATTGGGAGGAGTGGCGAGAGAGGGTCAGGGATATCCGTGCTGGTGGCACGACAAGATGATGATGATGACGACAAATGGTCTTCATAATATCAATTCAGTTTTTCTAATAAAGATATTTCCATAGAAAATTTAACATTTTTTTAACCACCTGTGGTGATTCCAAGAATGTCTTGACAGGGAAGATGAACATGTACAGCTTGAAATTATATCATAAAACTGTTAACCTATTTTTAATCATCTTGTACTATTCTTTGTTTTGTTCCTTTTTTAAAAGAATTTGATCAAAATTAGCATATTTTAGTTCACTGATTTTAACACTGAAGATGAAAGAAAATAAGCAACATTTTTGCCATTTTAAGTATTGGACAAAAAACTCCAAAATGTTCAGTGAAAAAACTGAACTGTTTTCTGTTATTGCTACAAATTTTAATGAAACTTCAAATGGTTTAAACACAGTGATTATTTTCTTTGATTATTGTCATGAAAATTCCCTTAATTGTAAGAAAAGTTATAATCTTCTAAAAAGAAAATTCTCAGAATTATGAAAAAATAGGAAATTTCTAAGAATTTTCTTTCCTTTGATTTGATATCCTAATTTAGACCTTTGCTAATAGCGTGTCAGCAGTTGTCTGAGTTTTCAAAAAAAGGTCAAATTGTGGCATACAATGAATGTGGATAATCACTTGGTGATACTACAAAGAAATTGAATTACCATCATTCATCAGTTCGTGTTTTCCTCAAAAATTATAAGAAAATTGGAAATTATCCTAAAAAAGAAGGTTGTAGCTACAAGAGAAAAAACACTGCATCTAAAGATAAATTGTTAGAGTTACAAAACAGTAGTCCATTGCAACATCACAATAACTCCAACATAAATTGAAATTAATAAAAATGTTTTATGGAGGTGCCTGTGGTGTATTGGTTATCGTCATAGGAAATGGACACGGCGTCACAAGTTCAATTCCTGGACGAGACTGATTGCATTTCTCATAGCACTAATACCCTTGGGAAAGGTATGAATCACATTATTCTCCCTCCAGCTATGGGTAAATAGTAGGACAGACTGGGTTCTTTAGCCTTGGTGAGGCAACTAGTCTAGGAGAAGGAAAACTCTGATTTCAAACCTGTTAAACTTCGTTTAAAAATTGACATATTCTGTCATATTCTGCCCGAGTGGGGGGGTTGGTAAATATGATAAAAATGTTATATGTCAGCTGTTTCTTTTTGTCTAATACCATATACATTTTTTTTCAATTTAAGAAAGCAAAAAATATAATTCAAATACAAACTAAAAAATCAAAACACTTCTGCAGTTTATGGTGAAAGTGGTATGAATGACCAAAATTGTTTGTGAAGTTTTGGAGATATCTTAATGAATAATGCACTGCAATTGAGTAGACTAGTTGTGGTTGATGTGATAAAATCAAGATATCACGATATGATACAGGAGATATTCAAAGTGCTCAAAATCCTTTGCACCAACATGGTTACATTCTTTTATTATGAGTAGCTTTTATTGTAATTTTGTTATTTAAATGTTCAATTTTTGAAACAAATTATAACAGGCAATGAAACGGAGTTTGGTTAATTTTAGAACAATGTGGAAAACAAAGAGATTTGTGGCGTAACTGAAATGAACCATCTAACACTGTACCAAAAGTTATTTTTCATCCAATGAATGTGGATGCAGTGTGGTATTAAAAGAGAGTCTTCTATTTAGTTCCTATCAGGAAATTTAACCATCTGAATAAGTACCATCCCCAATCTGACCAATTAAAGTCAACAAAAAGAACTTTGGACTGCTTAACAGAAATAGTGTATTGTTCCAACATTTTTATATGGTTATCTGGTAAAAGACTGAAAATGAATGAAATGGAAGAAACCTTATTTTTATTGTCACATGAAGAACAGACTAGCAGAAGAAGCCGTTTGAAAAGAACATTTGGATAAGGTTACCTTTAGAAGATCTTCAGCAAGTTTTAAAACACTGTTAGCCAACATAAGTTTTTCTTTTTTGTGAGGTTTCTGTTCCATTTGGAGATAGAGATTAATCTGTAAAGAAAGAGCATTTTCTAATGAAATTTAAAAAAAAAAAAGGCTTTATTTTTTTCCACTCACTGGCAACAAATTTTGAGACAAGAAATAGAGAAAAGAGCAAAATATTACAAATTAAAGTGTACACAACATTTTCTTTAGATCAAACTATGAAAAATTTGTTTTATAAAAGAACAATAAAGATGTAATTATTTACATAAATCTATGTAATGTTCTTGTTTCTCTTTTATGTGGCATCAAATATTTCAATAATAGGAGGGTGTTGAAAAATTCTTAGCCAAAGCAAAAATTAACTGAACAAAAAACCATGAAATGTAAACAGTATTTCACCATTTTCATCCTGCAGTTCAATACACTTGGCACTTCATCTCTTAAGTCTCTTCAACTTTTTCAAAAAAAATAATGAATATATTAAAAAGAAAATTAAAAAGGTCATTTCCTTTTTGTTGGACTAAGAACTTTTCAGCAGCTCTCTATACATATTGAGACATTTGTCTGTCTTTAGTTTTTTAAAGTCTATTAAAAACATTAAAATTTTCAATTTCCCACTTGTACAAGTTCAAATATTAAAAAATAATACAGCAAAATGAAAGCTAGGATAATAAAAGCCAATTCTGATTAAAAGGTGAATTTTCAAACAATAATTGAATATTTTAATAACAAGTTTCTTACCTGTTCTGTTATAAGTACTGACAAATTGCGATATTTCTGGTTGATTTTCAGTCCTAGGGTCATAAATCGAAGAATGTATACACCAAGAGCCAGGGACCAGGCAAGTAACTCCCAATTACAAAGATAGTCCAGATATGTGTCTGTGTCTTTCAGCAACTGCAAAATTTTAACACCTTTTTTTAACATTAAATTCTTTTATTATCTGTACTCTGTAAAGGGACTGAATGAAAAAAGTCTATTTAGTAGAAGCAAAATATAATACAAAAAACATTTATTTAAACTTTTTAGATGTTTATCACTTATTTTAGAATCTACCGTACTATGTGAGGGAGAGGTACCTATATAAAATTTATTAAGTTTTTTGCTTCCAAGCAGCGATTATGTCGATACTACTACATGGATGCTAACTAAACGGCTGGAGAAAAAGATTGACTGCAACTACACAAGACTGCTGCGAGCAATATTGAACAGGTCCTAGAGGCAACACCCCACAAAGCAGCAGCTATAAGGCCACCTACCACGAAAACTATCCAAATTAGACAACCAGACATGCAGGACACTACTGGAGAAGTAGGGGCAAGCTCATAAGTGATGTACTCCTGTGGACCCCTTCACATGGCCAAGAGAAAGCAGGGCGACCAGCTTGAACCTACATACAGCAGCTATGTGTGGATACCGGGTGTAGCTCTGAGGACCTGCCAGAAGCAATGAACGATAGGGAGAGGTGGTGAGAAAGGGTCAGGGATATCTGTGCCGATGGCATGACATGATGATGATAGTACAAAATCATATGAATAGAGCACCCAATGAGATTCAAACTCACTAGTGAAGGTTTGCTCATTTAGCTTGCTAATCATTAAACCACCCGAGGTACCCAGAGGAGAGGTACCTATATTTTATTATAATTTACCAAGTATCTTCTTTTTTTTGTCCATCTGTCTCTCATAACATAACTAAAGTACAACTAGAGCACTAGCCAACAAATCTTCTGTGGTTACTAATAGGATCCAAGAGTATGTTTCAGCATATAAGTTTTTGAAAATTCCAAAAATTAAAATTTTTACCAAAGGAATGATTTACAATGTAAGTATGATGCTAAACTGGACCCTTACATTTTTTTCTGTCAGATTCCCTAACAGGATCTTTATCTTTTTCTGGTTACTGGAAGATCAAAACCGAAAAAAACATCAAGTTTGTAGTAGAAGCAGTGGTGAACAAAAGGTCATAAACTTTAAAGTCTTGATGAGATATCATTAATTAAGAAATCTTCACGAAAACAAATTGGTATCATCAATTTAAAATCATGTCCATGGAGCAGTTTAAAAAATGTAGAAAGCCAATAGGTTTTTAAAGTCAAGTCATGAGACTATGTGTTAACACTTAGTAGACAGAAAAGCCATTTTTAGAGAAACAGCTGAATTGAAATCAATATAAAGAAAAGATTACCAATGGTTTTAAATTTAACTGATTTCTTTCAACAAACTAAAAAATAACAGCAATAATAGATGATTAATTAGGATAACTAGTGAAATAGATCATCATCATTCTCAGACACAAACCTTCTTTGCATTTTATCAGGTAGAAGGCACTTCTGGCCTAACAATTATCATTGTAAGAAATGGACTTGGCTACCAAAGATCAAATCATAAATGATTCTAGAAAGAAAACTTTAAATACAAACCAGTAGTAGACATGGAGAGAGATTACTTCTACCAGGCTATTCTGCCCAAGACACAGTACATGAGTAGCAATCCGACAACGAAACAAGTTAGAGACCAGTGATAATGAAGTATATAGACATTTTGTGTAATGAACAATTTTTTTTCGTTTCTCAAAAATAAAACATGCAATAAATTATTCAACACAAAGCTCATAATTGCTTATCATTTTCTATCATGTTAGCAAATCAGAATATTTTACAACAGAATGACATCAGCTTTTATTTGATAGCATTTTGTAGAATTGTTTTGACTTTGTTTTTATTTCAGAAATCCTGATCATTCAGGAAGTTTTACAGAAAAAAAAGAATTATTATTAAAAGGTGCTAGGTTAAATGTATTACATAATTTCTCAAATCAATTCTAACTATTTTCTATAAGTTATCTGTGTAACATGTGGCCTGATATTATCAATACAGATTTTGCACAACTGTTGTCATTTTTTTCAGCAACTATATCAACCAGTTGCAGAGTTGTATTACTGGATAATTGTTTTGGGAATAAACCACAAATAACTTTCTGTTTGAAATAAATAACCATTGATTTTGCAGTGATAGAAAAATAAATCTGATTATTATAAAAACCTAACACATGTAAGCCATTTAATGTGATGTTTCCTGCAAGGAAAAGAACATCTTGCTGATGTTGGATTTACCTATTTGAAATTTCACCCTTTCTGGATTTAATACTAAACTGGATTATCTGATTTTTATTGACTCAAGACTTGATACTAATCATTTGTGAGCTCATTGGAATTGAAACCCTTTTCACAAATTCATTTTCTGTATTTTGTATTACAATTTAATATTGCACATCTTCTAACATGCATGAAGAACAATTTGGCAATCAAGCAGCTCCTGGTCACCAATGCTTCATGTATTTCAGTAAAACAAAACCCCAAAAGGACAAACTTTTTTTCAGAAGAAACTTTGGTTATTGCCTTGATTATAATAGTAAAGCATACTTTGTTATTTAATTTATACATTATAGGACAATTTCCTATCATCACCTGCAATGATGATAGTGTTTAGCTTAGCATGTGTTTCAAAGCAATAAAAAACATATCCAAATGATGATTTTGACATCATACAACAGACAAGATCTCAAGATCTCTGATATTCTGTGAATATTTGAAGTAAAAGATGATTACAAAGAACATTTTCATCTCCTCTGAGTTGAAAGTATAAAGGTATTCTTATATCTAGAACTTTTACAGGTAGCCAAAAACTGAAATCCACTGAGTTTATTATATTTGCTGATAGAGACAAAATATAATGGACTAAATAAATTTCATTGAATGATTAATATAAAATGACATTTTGAAGCAAAACAACAGTCAAACCTGAAAATACTCAGGTGAGTCAAAAGTTTTGCAATATTTTGGAAATTTGAGGCACAATTTGGAAGTTCTGGATGCTTTTGTTGAAGTTTGGTTTGGTTTGGTTTGTTGGGTTTTATGGCATATCAACCTTTGTAGGTTATTTAACGCCAAATCCATTTTTATGTAAATAATCTGTTCTATTTAAAACAATTCAGTTTAGCATAAGTACACAGTTTAATGGTCAAAAACATTTCCATTTCTAACTATTCAAGCAGTTGTATATAACAATTTGGTTCTATTTGAAATAATTCAGTTAAGCATAAGCACACAGTTTAAGTGTAAGTACGGTTTAATTGCCAAAAATGTTTCTATTTCAAGCTATTCAGTTTACTCAATTCCTTTTAGCATAAGTATGCTGTTAGTTCTATTTAACCCATAGATAGGGCCCTATCAGGTGCTACCACTCCGGGCCAGAGTGGACCTGAGAGCAATGGCAATAAAGGGGTACTCCGCATTCCCCAAAGCTCCAGCATTGCTGGAACCTCACCATCAGATTGTTTAGTGCCATATCCAGGACACTCGTGGGGGATCTTACCCCTCTGCAGAGAAGCAGTCGGTGTATTCTACAGCCCCAGCCGACTGGGCAACTTTTGTTGAGGTTGTGAAGGTGATGAACCATACTGGACTGTAAGATGCCAAGCTTATCTTATAATCTCCAAATGCAGTTTGCTGGATTTGCCACTATAGCTTGGAGCATGGCCTCAGAACACACAGTTTTAGGGTTACCTGACCTTGTCTGATCATCAAGATTCTTTAAACCTGAATAAAATTTCTTAAACCATCTAGTTACAATGATGAACTTTACCTTTTGCACAACAACCATTTTTGATTGCTTCAACTGTATTATGGTCCAGTTTGAACATGGAAAACAATTTCCTGAATTAGACTTTGTTACATGTTCATCCGTATGACTTTGAAATCACAGATGGAGTGAAGCCATGCACAATGTGTCAGCACAGTAACTAGCACAATCAGGCTCAGTCCTTAAGCCAAATGAAACAATTGTTCTTAATTGGGTTGTGCACTACCGAGTAATCGTCTCTTATCTCATCAAGTACACATAACAACACATTGCAATATATATGTTCCCAATTGGGCTCTGTACCTCCAAGAACTGGCCCTGACTGCCAAAAAAATTTTGTTTGTAGTGATAGAAAATGAAATAGTAACATCCTTAACATATTTCAATCTAATTAAGATTAAATATATAGATAATATCATTGGATGATAATAAATGGCCATATAATCATAAATAGGAGCATAAATTCCAAAATAAGGGTGAGAAATATTAACAGCACCCAGATCCAATATTAATAAACTATATATCCTCCTTGGATGTATGTAATTATACAGATAATGAATATGATCTTGTTATACATTAATACATGCCAAAAACTTAGACAATTCTAATATTTCCAATCTCCTAGAATTTACTATTCCCTGATCAAAATAGAGATTGTCATTTTCATAAAAGTAAAGAGAATAAGATTTACTGACCTGTAAACACATTAGTGTCACAGAAATAATTGTTAAAAGAAAAGATGCAGACACAATAACATCAACCGATCTCTGTGGACCCCGTTTCTGAAATAGATTCAAACAAAAAATAAGTTTATTTTGACATTTCCTGTACAAGCATTTAGACTCTTTAAGAAATGATTAGACCATCAAATTAAAAAAGTCACTAAGCAAAAAAAAAAAAAAAATTAAATTAAAAAAAAAACAAAACAAGGTATCTATCAAGCTAAAAAAAAAAAAAATTAAAAACAAAAAAACTACCAAGCAAAAAAAAACAAAAGATGGAACAAGCTATCTAGCTAAAAAATAAAAAAGGATATTGTAACAAGGAAAAAAGAAAAAAAGGTGAACTTGACAAAAAAAAAATCTAGCTAGCTTAAAAAGAGTCACCTATCTTAAAAAAGACCCTAGCTAAAAAAATCAACCAAGCTAAAAAGAAAAGAAAAAATCCACCAAGGTAAAATAAAAAGAAAGCTACCAAGGTTAATAAAAAAATAACATAGGTTAGAGAGAGAGAAAAAAAGAGACACTAAGCACCACAAATTACCACCAAACTGAAAGAGAGAGAGAGAGAGAGAGAGAGAGAAAAAAAAGTTGAATTTGATAACTTGTACTACATTTCTGGAGATACAACAACAAACACAGACACTTACAACTTCTTAATATAAATTAAAGAAATTTATTTTTAATCTATGAGGATCATTAAATAAGTTTCCAGACTTTTTTCATATGGGCACTTTTATTGATAGTACACACATGAAACTCTAGTCCCCTTCGAAGTAATCTCCTCCGGCTGCAGAGTACTTGTTGTACCATTCCAACAACTTCTGGAAGGCCCAATGGAAGTCCTCTTGTGTGAGCGTGTCAATGACATTCGTCACAGCCTCTTTCATCTCCTCAATTGTCTCATAACAACAGCTTCTGAGCTGAGGAAATAAGCAAAAGTCACAGGGAGCAAGGTCTGGACTTTAGGGAGGCTGAGGAACTGTCTTGATGCCCATCTTGCCCACTTAAATAGTCTGTGACAAGGATGGAGTTGTAGACTGATGTATTGTCCAAGTGGAAATGCCACTGACCCAATTTGAAGAGTGCTGGCTTCTTCCCTAGGAATCTCTTCCTGAACTCCCTTAAAACCCTAACATAGTAACCCTAAGCCTAACCCTTTGGCCAATCAACTCTGGTGTATTGACTTCCTTACTCCTCCCATACCTCTCATCATCCCTCACAGACTCCCTGCCTTCCTTGAATCTCTTATGCCACTTAAAAACTGATGCTTGATTCATGCAAGATGCTCCAAAAGCAGTGTGAAGCATTCCATAGGTTTCTGTGGCATTTTTTCCAAGTTTAAAACAGAATTTTATTGCATATCGTTCTTCTAAAGTGTCAGATTGCATTTTTGAAATTCACCAGCTGTGACAATCAGGCTTTAGTAGGGTGTATTCCAATTGCTGCTGTAGCTGTTGATTTGAACCTGGAATCCTAAAAATTGGTCAGTCATCTCATAAGATATATAGCAATAACATAGTGAATTTTCAAGAGTCTACGACAATTTTAAATGCTTTTACAAAAAAGTCGGGAAGCTTGTTTATTTTGTAAATCAGTGTAAATATTCATGGATAAACACTGTGGAATTTTATTCCAATAAAATATTTTGCAACCAAATAGCATATTTCATATTTTGACAAAAAGAGATGATACAAACCTTCAAGTATGAGCGTAGTGATAGCCAGGTTTTTATATTGCGGACCTTGTTCAGCCGGAAGTGAGGCAGGTCAAACTTACGTGCTCCCCGTGATGATGTCAAATAGGAAAAATACTTGGCATACAATAATCTCTGCAAAAATAAAATAATAAAGCACTTTACTCAAAAAAAGAACCAGAAACTGTAGATATTCTTATATTGACTGCTCTAAAAGAATAAATAAAATGAAGAAATAAGTCAATGAAAATTGATAATATCATTGATTATTTCTACAATAGCCAATGAGCTCTAAATAGGGCTGTAATCTTCAAGACATTGGAATTTAAGAAAAGATCAAAACATTTTATGGCAATTCAATTAAACAGACTTAACTAATAATTGAAAGAAAAAAAAGAAAGAAAATAGAATGAAATTGGGGGAAGGGATAGAAACAAAAAAATATAATAAAAAAATTCCAAATCTGAGTAAATAAATGTATATCAAGAAAGCAATCTAATTTATCAGAGTGTATAAAAAACAAAATTGTATATTAGAGACATCAGGTGAATTTGTCAATCAAAGCAACTAAATCAGTTGTAGAAGATCAATCAGGTCAAATAAGGTGCAATAAATAGTTTTTAAAATAATAATTGATTTTAATGGCATGCAAAATTGTGTTTATTATACATTTATACTTACATTTTTTGCATAGTTGTTTCATAAGTTTTTGCACACAGTTATAAGGTATCAAGTATTCCTATCTAATACTAATAATTTGCACACAATTTTATGGTTTCAAGTAATCCTATCAAATACAAATAATTTTCACACAGTTGTATGATTTCAAGTATTCTTATCTAAAACTAATATTTGATAGATGATTACTTTGTTTCCAGTAACTATTTCTATTTTATAAAAATCATTTATTTGCAAATATTTATAAGGTCTCAAGAAACTAATAATAATCCTTAAACAATTATAGTTTCAAGTAACTATTCTTAATATAAATAATTTTCCAACAGTTTTATTTGACCCATAGATAAAACCCAAACAGGTACTATCATACCAGGACAGGGTGAACCTGGTAGTGATGGCAATGAAAGGGTACCCACAGTGCCCAGAACTCCAAAACTGGAGCTTCATCATTAGGTGCAGTTTAGTGTTGTACACAAGACACCCCATTTTTTTGTGTGGGGAGAATACAATCAGTGTATTCTAAGCTCCACCAACTTGATGGTTTTTAAGTTTCTGAAAGAGGTCAGAATAAATTATACATGCATATATGAGTGGATATATAAATATACATCTTGGAAAATGATGCTGACATAAGAATGTTTGTTGAATGGAAAGTGATATGTCTTTGATCAATTATGGCTCAGTAAACTGAGAATTGTCATGATTATTTTTAGGTGGGAGAGTGGAGAGGTTTCCCATTGTCTTCATCATGTTTTGAATTCCAAAGCTACAGAAACACCAATCATTCCTAGCATTGTAACGTAATGGTTGAAAGTTTAAGATACATACTTTTCCAAAGGGTATTAGTAAAAAGTGAACATCACCCTCTACACCAGTATCTAAAAGGAGGTGCGCTTAGCATCATGGTTATTGTCTTAGGAAATAAAATAGGCAATCTGAGTTAAAATCTTAGAGGAGGTTGTTTACATTTCCTTTTGAGCAATTGCCCTTGAGAAAGCCATAAATTCATTTCTTCTGTTAGTTATGAATAAAGAGAAGGGCAGGCTGATTTTCTTTATGCTTGGCTGGTTAACCAGTCAAGAAGGGAAACTCTAAATTCATACCAGTTTTACTATGTTTAAAAATTGACCTTGTGTCACATCCCGACTTTGGTTGAGGGGTTAGGTAACTACATACACCTTCAACTAAATATTTAAATCAAAACTTGAGTCACCAACTAAAAAACTGTAAAGCTACAGACACATAGATAAGGTGCTTTAGAGGAAAAATTAATTTTTTAATTGTTCTGTTCCTTTAATAAATTTGGAGTGTTCTCAATGTACATTTAATTTTTTTTATAGAGAAAATTCCTTGATGGGAAGATTGCTAATTTATTGGTGCTTTATAATAGCAGTGTGCTAGTTGCCAAGAGCAGATAACTCACCTGTTTGAATGTGCGATCAGCCACGGAGAGCAAGAAGAAGAAGAGGACACTGAGACAGAGGCGTTGAAGCACAGCATTAAACATGATCAAATTGATTCTGCAGAGGGAAAAAAAAGAAAGAAGATTAATCAGGCTAGAATTTTAGAAGGCCACATTCACAAATAATGTTAATAAAAATGATGTATTCACAAGAGATTTTTAGTTTGGTTTATATATTTAATGGCATATCAATCCCTTATGGGGTTTAACTATTTTTATTTATAAGTAATAATCATTTGTTTTCATACAGTCATATTATTTCATTAATTCCTATCTAATACAATTATATAATGCCAAATATTTCAAGTAATTATACAGTTACAAGAAACTAATAATAACAATCTTTAGGAAACAATTATAGCTTCAAGTAATCATTCTCAATGTAAATAATTTTCAAACAGATCTATTTGATCCATGGTTGGGATCCAAACAGGTACTACCACCCCAGATCAGAGTGGACATGGGAGTAACGGTAATGAAAGAATATGCCACTCTCTCTAGATCTCCATTAGATGTGTTAAAGTCTAGATAAGTTTGTGCCAATTCGAGAGAAAAAAAAATTACCAAGCCAGTTTTACTACTTTTTAACACAAAAACCGAGAGTTGGGAGATTTTTTTTATGTTTCCTAAACAGAAAATTCATCTCACTTGTAAGATTTGAGGATGTGGAGGACAACAAAAGAAATAATTCAGTGTCACACAATATTAAAAGAGGAGTTTCAGAAATGCCTTGATTAATGGAAATTTCAAGGAATAAATGTATGGCAAAGGTTTTTTTTAAATGTTATATACCATTGGGGGCTATTCTGAAGTAAATCAACATTTCATTTATAGTTCATTTGTCTTGAAATATACAGTTTCAGTTTTGATACTTTTTAAATAAACATAGCAAATATTTTTGGATAGGAAGTACATGGCATCAATGCAAAATTCCGAATACATGATGAATATGTGGAATATGGATTGATACTTACTTCCATCCACTGTTACCAATTCCAAGTAAAGCAGCCAAAAAACCATCAGTGGAGAGCACAGTGAAAAATTCTTTGCAATTGTAGATCCGGAATAAGGGGGGCATCAATCCCATGATAAGGGAAAAAAATATACCAATGTATATGTAATCAGAGCTGTCAGGAATTTGGTCAACCTTGTCGATGATCACCCAGCTGATATGTAGAGCAGTTAAATCAACTTTCTGGCATTCGTTGCCTTCCCAGATGACACAGCTAACTGGGAAAAAAAAAAAAAAAAATCTATCAATTTGCTGTAAATAACATCAATATTTACATTGAGTAGTTTTATTTTAATCATAGAAATATTCAGTTTATTATAGATATTTAAAGTTTTTTGTATTAAAAAAATATGTTGATTTATCATTATAAAAAATGAAGTTCATTCTGAAAAATTTATGTCAAGATAATCGAAATTTGATTCACAAAGTGGGTGGTCATCCGAGGTGTTAAGTATTAGGAATACCAATTACATGTCCGAGATTGTAAGACTTTTCAAATACAAATAGAAAAATGAATGAAATGAAATAAATTAAACAGAATAAAAAATCAAAATCAACATATTTTGTGCGTCATCACCAGGATGTAGAAATATTTGGCTCACATGTCTTCCATTTCAAAATATTTCTTAGTCAAACTCTTGTATTTCTTACTCTTTCTATATTCACTTTCTGTAGACGAACAGATTCTTTTTCTTTCTTGCTGTTGTAAAACATAAATAAAATAAAATAAAATAATATATAATTCAAAGAGACTCAAGTTTAGCTTGCTAGGATCTCCTTGGAACCACAGGGCTGGTTCCAGACCCCGCCCTAAAAAAAACAAGAGTGATTTGATTGATTAAATACTGTTTCTTCCCAGATTTTCATAAATAATAATCATTAAATATAAAGAAAAAGAAATCCATAATAGATAGCGTACGATTTTCTACTAGCTGAAAATGTCAATTTTAAGAAGCAGTTCATTTATTAACAATATTTGGAATCAATCAAAATCTTAATTGAGGAGAGAAAACTTCAGAGTTAATTTTTTTTTTTTTAATTAGCAAACTTTGAAATTTTTTTTCATCAATCATTATGATTGATTTGTTCTGCCATTAGGATAGCAAAATAAAAAGGTCTGATTTGTGAGGCAGTCTTGAACTGTCATCATTAGCAAGGTGTACTGACAGCATGGATTCCCTTAATTCTCTAACTATCCCTATTAGGTAGTATGTTTGGTAAGTTCTCTAGATGGCATCCACTGTCCAAAGAGAGCAGATGAATGTAAGTTTTTATTGGTCGGCAAACACTGGTGTGTCTGTGAAGAAGTCCATAAGAGAAAGTCACTTATAAGTTCATTCTTACTTTCCCAGTATTGTCAAGCATGTTGTTTTCATCTTACTTGGATAATTTGTGAGATGGGAGGTAAGTTGCCATGCAGCAGCTGTTTTGTAGGGTGCCACTTGAAAATGTTGAAAGAAGAGGGCAGTCATCATGAAGTGTAAAGAGAATAAATATCTGACAACAACATAATGAGGTATCTTCTTTGCTGCACATTACTTAAAACAAACTTTCAAATCTACTGAATGTTTAAAAAAAAAAAAAAAAAAAAATTTACAGATGATTTGATTTTATCCTTTGTCTAGAAATTATAGGCATGATGGTTAGAATGTTCGCCCAAGGCCCGTGAGACCAGGGTTCATTCCCGGGTTGAGTCACACCAAAGACTTAAAAAATGGTACTTGGTACTTCCTTGCTTAACACTCAGCATTATAAGGTAAGGGTCAAAGTAAAGTGGAGCAATCCAAGGAAAGGAGTAGCGCCCTCCCCTACACCTTGGTATAGTAGCTATCTAAAAGGGAGCCTTCGGGTCACCCTCGACTAGGGTTGCAAACTTTTTTTACTTACATATTACCTTCTTTTCACACTTTGCTGATAATAAATTTACTTCAGTTATCTCCCATGAATTATTGATATTCCCCAGAAAATAATTTCCAAATAAACTATTATAAAGATAAACATAATTTAAAATAAATATATTTCAATGCAGAGGGCAATACGGAGAAAAAAGTTTGAATGAAACTTTTTGGGAGTTGGAGTGGGAAGCAACCAGGTTATTTCTTTATTGCTCCATAAAAATTTGCCCTTTTCATAAAAGCAAATACTGTTAAAACAATCTAGAAATATTAAATGAATAAATAAATAAAAAAATGATAGAACTTATACAAGTGGATTGAAATGTGTGACTGGCAGGTGAAAACTACATATAAAAACAAACTAATAGTATTAATAAAACCTGTAGCTCAATTCCTAAAAGCAATGATTAAATTCTGAATTTAGCCATGATGAATTTACTTCAGCATGAATTCACTTGACATACTCATTCATAAGGCACACATGAATTTAACTTTTAAACATTACTCCTAATTCTTTTTATTAATTAAAAAAAAAATTCTTCATATAAAATAGGTGATTTTAAAGTTATTAAGATTCTAATCTACAGAGAATATCTATATAAACAAATGCTACATAAATAAAAATCAGTTTTATGATATAGTCAGACTATTTCCCTAGTCTAGGTGGCTCATTTTTTCCAAACACTGCAGTTATGTGCTCACTGGTCTTCTTCAGGTCTTTTTTACACTGTAATGGGGAAATTTAAGGGAAGATATGTTTCTCTCATATTCTATTAAATTTTTGGAATATAGGGTATTAAAATTGAATATTGATTTCAGTTGTAAATTTAAAGAAATTAAAATTATCTCATATTAACAAAATGTTTGACCAGTCATATCCCCCCCCAAACAAGACGTCTGGAGAGTAGCAGAATTGTGAAAATTATGAGCAACAGTCTGGTTATATCATATAAATGAAGAAAAGCACTAACAAAATGCAGACAAGAAATGAAACCCTAATCTTATAAATAGAAGAAAATCATGAACAGACTGAATGGAAGAAATGATATTCATTTATTTGATTCAATATTTGGTTGTGGCAACATACAAATATTGTCCACTAAAAAAAAAAAGTTTGTAATATTTTGCTATATGCTAGTTTGTGGCATGTATATCACATGACTGAAACAGTTAAAGTCATGGTTGGGGTGGTTAGTAGTATTGTGCTAGTTGGTGTGCTGACATGTTGTGCATTGCTTCACTGCATGTGTGATTTGAAAACTGCACAGATGAACATGCAATGTAGTCTAATTCAGGAACTTATGCTTAATGTGTTTGAAGAGGAACATAACACAACAGAAGAAAGCAAAACTATTTGTTGTGTGAAAAGTGAAGGTGCAGTTGATCCGAATGACCAGATGGTTCAGAAAATTTCACTCAGTTTGCAAAAACTTTGACAATCAGGCAAGGTCATTGGATTCCAATGCCATGCTATAAACCATAGAGACAAATCCAGCAAGTAGAACTCTGAAAGTATCAAACAAGCTTTAGCATCTCTCTGTTCAAGTGGGGTTTGTCATCATAACATCAGTAAAAGCATTCAGAGCTGCCAAATTGTACCTCACTTCACCAAAATATTGTAAAACTTTTTTACTTGCTCTACTATTTCAAATTAAGTGGACAAATAAATCTCATATTTCATAATAAATTAAGATGCAATTAAATTGATTTTTTTTTTTACATATTTTACACTTAATATCTATATTTACCAACAAATAGAAATAAATTTTGTATTGTATCAAATTTGCAGTTTAATTTATTGATAAAGCTTTCTGTATTTAGCCACATGTTCAATGAATAAAACTCAGTCTCATATCTTTCAAGTTGAGTTCACAAAAAGTTAGTGATGCTTTGCTTAACAGTTATCTTCTTGGAAAATGTAATTGGATGAGGCTGTTGGCAATTCACTTTGTGCAAATATCCAAGGAGATAAGTATGAATACATTTTTGGTCCATTTTCAGTTAAGGGTAAATAGTATGACAAACTGGGATCTTTAGCCTTGTAGTCCAAAAGAAGGAAAACTCTGAATTCAAACTAACTTTACTCTACTTAAAATTTTACCTTGTGTCATATCTGTCTTGTAGAGAAGGGGTTGGGTAAATAAATACTGACAATACCACATTAAGAAAACTGAGTTAACTTTTAATAAGATAGTAAAAGGATTCTAGTTATTTCTCATGTAAAACTTACTTCCAATTCTAATAAGAAATGTTAATTATCTTACAAATATCTCTAATTAAATTGCTTGTGCAGTTAAGTTCTTTCTCCCACAACTGATATAATCTTAGTAAGTCAAATTATAACTATATCTTCCCATCTGCACTGATATCATACGCATCATAACACAAAGAGAATAGTAAAATAAGAAAATTAGCAAAGTTTATAGGAAGAGAGTCAAAAAAAAAAAAAAAAAAATGTTGACATTGGTGCAAGTGATCTGCAAAGATCATGTGCTCAGATGGATAAAGCAGACAGGTTTGTGGTATTTTTTGCAAGATTTAGCAAAAACAGGCTTATTTTATAAATGGAATAATTGGGGGTTTCTGTATTAGAAGAGGGAAAATTTGAATAAATGGCTTGTCTATTTCATGAAAAAAACTTAAGTCATAGTGAGTAAGTTTTATTATCACTTAATGCTTTTGTTGAGCAGATTAAGTCTACATTTTAGCAGCTAAGTTAATCTAGTTAAATTTATTGATTTTAAAACATTTTCCTTTAGTACTATCGCCAATAGCCCAGGAGACCGGGCTTCAATCCCAGGCTGAGTCATACCAAAGACTCAAAAAAATGGTACTTGATGCCACCTTGTTTAACACTCAGCATTATACGGTACAGATCAAAGGTAAAGTGGAGCAATCTAGGGAAAAGAGTAGCACCCTCCCCTACACTTCGGTGTAGTAGCTATCAAAAAGGGAGCCTTCGGTTCACCCTCAACTACAGTCACCAACTTACTTACTTTTTCATAAATTTAATAGCTTCAATTATGACTTGATTTCTATCAAAAGAGGTGGTTGTAGAGAAATGATTATCATCAGAGAAACTGGATTCAGCAATTCAAATTCAAATCCTGAACAAAGCTGTTTGTATTTCACATAGCAATAATACCTTTGAGAAAGTTATGAACCAAACTATTGTTTCTCCAACTATGGGTAAATTTTAGGGTAGGTGTGCAATTCATCAAGAAGAAAAACTCTGAATTTAAACCAATTTTAGACATAGGGAGGAATGAGCTCTGCCCAAGACATGTTAGATGAGTAGAACCCTCATGACCAAATCAGGTTACAGAACCAGTGAGAGATAGCAAAAGATTCTAAATTTGAAAAAAAAAAAAAAAAAAAAAAAAAAAAAAAAAAAAAATTTTTTCATTCTTTTATTTAGTCATTTATTTACACTTTTATATTTTCTTCTGCAAGTAGCAAAAGGCATTGGTCTCTATGTGAATGAGTTTTGATCAAAATATCGCCATCTCCTCATTTAATGACAAGCCTCTGAAATTAGTAGAATGGCTCATATACCTCGGTAGCAATATCTCATCTATTGAAAGTAATGTCAACATATGCATAAGTAAAGCATGAACTATTACTGACAGGTTAACGACCATACGGAAACCTGACCTCTCTAATAAAATAAAATGAGATTTCTTCTAAGCTGTAACAATGTCTGTACTACAACTGTATAGTTGCACCACTAGGACTTTAATAAAATGCTTTGAGAAAAAGCTAAATGGGAACTACACAAGGATGCTATATGCTGCTTTGAACAAATCCTGGAAGCAGCATCCTACAAAACAGCAGCCACATGGCCACTTACCTCCCATCTCACAAACCTTCCAAGTAAAATGAGCAAGACATGCGGCACACTGTTAGTGAAATAAGGAAGAACTCACCAGTGACATTCTTCTATGGACTCTTACATATGGACACAACAGTGTTGGCCAACCAGTAAAATCATCACTTCTGTGCAGACATTGGATTCCATTAAGAAGACTTGCCAAGAGCACTAGCTGATAGGGACAAATGATTAGAGAGAGTCAAGGGAATATGTGCTGTGGGTATGCTATGATGATGATGATGATGATGATGATGATGATTTCTACTTCAATCTTCATTTCTTCTGCTTATTTAGTCTCCTCTGTTATGATTGAAAATTATTGAATGCAATGTTCCTTTTATTATTTCTATTTATTTTATTCTACACTTTATGGCTTCTGTGCTAAAAATCTCAGTAAAAGACCCTAGCTTAAGATCACATGAAAAATGTCTCATTTGTATGTATTTACCCAACCCCTCCACTGCAGACAGGATGTAACACATGGTCAACTTTTAAGCAAAGTACAACTGGTTTGAATTCAAAGTTTTCCTTCTCTTAGATTGGTTGCTATATTAAGATTAGAGAACCCAGTCAGCTCTACTATTTACTCTTAGATGAATTTATACTTTTCTCAAAGGTATTAGTGCTATGTGAAATACAAACAGCCAGTATGGTTTTATTT
This sequence comes from Sepioteuthis lessoniana, assembly GCA_963585895.1. Lineage (NCBI taxonomy): Eukaryota > Metazoa > Mollusca > Cephalopoda > Myopsida > Loliginidae > Sepioteuthis > Sepioteuthis lessoniana. The sequence goes on from OY757918.1 coordinate 106,464,825, forward strand.
GGTATCAGACATGTCTGTTAAATCCAATTTTGAGAAAGATCAACGATCCAATGATAACTGATACCATTCTCATCTTTGTTTCTTCCTCTTCTCTATAAACATATTTAACTTCATAGCATGATATTTTGTTAGGATATCTTCTAAACAAAAATTAAGAACACCACAATGATTAGGAATGAAGTGATCATCTGCATTGAAGAATCTCTTGTTGATCAGGTGGTTATCTATTGGGTAAATTGCTCTTGAATGAAAGGGTTCAATTCTAACAGTTGTACAATGAATGGTGAGTGTGCGTGGTGATTAAAAACTAAAATGATATCCCTTTATTGTAACGAAGCTGCAACTTGGCTGCTTGTTAAACTCTATAGAGGTGATTCTGTCAAGTGGCAATCAATGGAATGAGCTTTGTGCAGGGAAGAAATTAAAAAAAAAAAAAAACAATGATGAAAAGAACAAACCTTCTTTATTTATGTAACCTGGAACAATCAAGGAAACCTTTTGTTACTTTTGAATACAAAAATGGTTTGATAACAAAAAGAAAATTAAATGGACTCATTTAAACAGACAACATATGCATAACAATATTTTCATATGCATCCAGAAAATCAAATTTTCATTAAACTTTGATAATGATAGTTTTTAATCTTTTGTTATAACTCAGACTATACCTAGAAGGAATTAATGTCTATTTGTTTATGTTAGATTAACAAACAAGATACAAAGTTGATTGATTGGCATATCAACTTATCTAAGATTGTTTTATACTTAGAAATTAGGAAATCATATTCATTGTATGAATATACCTAAATTTGAGTACTAGTTTCTTAAGAGGTTTTTTAGTTACGATATCAAGTATTCTAATATTAATAGTTTGCATACAGATTTGTTTGACCGATACGTGGGACCCTAACATGTACTACCAGCCTAGATCAGAGAGAACCTAAGAGTAATAGCAATAAAGAGGGGTATTCCACACTACCCAGATCTATTTGACCCATACATGACACCTTAACATGTACTACCAACCTGGATCAGACAGATCCTAAGAGTAATAGCAATAAAGAGGGGTATTCTACACTATCCAGATCTATTTGACCCATACATGACACCTTAACATGTACTACCAAGCTGGATCAGAAAGAACCTAAGAGTAATAGCAATAAAGAGGGGTATTCCACACTATCCAAATCTATTTGACCCATACATGACACCTTAACATGTACTACCAACCTGGATCAGACAGAACCTAAGAGTAATAGCAATAAAGAGGGGTATTCCACACTACCCAGATCTATTTGACCCATACATGACACCTTAACATGTACTACCAACCTGATCAGAGAGAACCTAAGAGTAATAGCAATAAAGAGGGGTATTCCACACTACCCAGATCTATTTGACCCATACATGACACCTTAACATGTACTACCAACCTGATCAGAGAGAACCTAAGAGTAATAGCAATAAAGAGAGGTATTCCACACTACCCAGATCTATTTGACCCATACATGACACCTTAACATGTACTACCAACCTGGATCAGAGAGAACCTAAGAGTAATAGCAATAAAGAGAGGTATTCCACACTACCCAGATCTATTTGACCCATACATGACACCTTAACATGGACTACCAACCTGGATCAGACAGAACCTAAGAGTAATAGCAATAAAGAGGGGTATTCTACACTATCCAGATCTATTTGACCCATACATGACACCTTAACATGTACTACCAAGCTGGATCAGACAGAACCTAAGAGTAATAGCAATAAAGAGGGGTATTCTACACTATCCAGATCTATTTGACCCATACATGACACCTTAACATGTACTACCAAGCTGGATCAGAAAGAACCTAAGAGTAATAGCAATAAAGAGGGGTATTCCACACTATCCAAATCTATTTGACCCATACATGACACCTTAACATGTACTACCAACCTGGATCAGACAGAACCTAAGAGTAATAGCAATAAAGAGGGGTATTCCACACTACCCAGATCTATTTGACCCATACATGACACCTTAACATGTACTACCAAGCTGGATCAGAGAGAACCTAAGAGTAATAGCAATAAAGAGGGGTATTCCACACTACCCAGATCTATTTGACCCATACATGACACCTTAACATGTACTACCAACCTGGATCAGACAGAACCTAAGAGTAATAGCAATAAAGAGAGGTATTCCACACTACCCAGATCTATTTGACCCATACATGACACCTTAACATGTACTACCAACCTGATCAGAGAGAACCTAAGAGTAATAGCAATAAAGAGGGGTATTCCACACTACCCAGATCTATTTGACCCATACATGACACCTTAACATGTACTACCAACCTGGATCAGAGAGAACCTAAGAGTAATAGCAATAAAGAGGGGTATTCCACACTACCCAGATCTATTTGACCCATACATGACACCTTAACATGTACTACCAACCTGATCAGAGAGAACCTAAGAGTAATAGCAATAAAGAGGGGTATTCCACACTACCCAGATCTATTTGACCCATACATGACACCTTAACATGTACTACCAACCTGTATCAGAGAGAACTTAATTGTAATGACTATAAAAAGGGATATTCCCTACTACCCAGAGCTCCAGAACTGAAGCCTTACCACAGGATGCAGTTTAGTGTCATACTCAGGTCATCCACATCTTCTGTAAGGAAGGGTTCTCACTTCTCTGTATGGGAAGCTTTATTTTATGCCTCACTGACAGGACAGAAGATTCAAAGTTCATTTCGTTAAATACTTGAAATTTTATGACAAATTTTCATAATTTATTCATTATATCTGAATGTTATTCTTTTGTAGGTAAATGGTTCAATGTATATTGTCACCAGGCTGTAGAATTAACCAGTTTTCGTCTAACTTCTAAATCCATGGAAGAGTGCTATTTAAAAAAACAGAAATCATCTTTAGGACTAAATGTTTTAAAACACTATGAAAACGTTTAATATCAATTAAATATATAGAGATAGTTTTTCCTTTGAAAAACCTATGTTTTTGGCAGAAAGCTATAGAATTGAGCATGTATTCTGACAAATTTCTAAATTCTAAATCTCCAAATAGCATTTTTTTAATGAAATAATTACTTTCTTTCATGACTGATGAATTTTTCTATAAAAACATTATTACTTTCTTTCATGACTGATGAATTCTTCTATAAAAACATTATTACTTTCTTTTTCAAGCAAATTTTAAATTTTAACAGTGGAAAGTAGATTTACCCAAAAGTTTTGGAAAAAAAAAAAACCTTACTTAAGTTATGATGGGCGGATACCAACCTCGACAATAAATTCCAAACATCATACAAACCTTGTATCAATTTTATTTTTTGAGAATGACCATGAAATCTAATCATGCAGTGAGCGAATGAGTTAAAGAAAAAAAAACCTGATCGATCTCAATATATAAACTCAAAAATATCAGTTCCAGAATCTTCAACATGTGATTATAAAGATAAAAGAAGTCAAAAAACTTTTCAATAGAATTTTCTGCTTTATACAAAAAAAATCTTAGTTTTTGATTGACTCATTAAATAAGATTAAACTGAAATGATTTTTGAAGCTGACTTACCTTTATCAGGAGGTGGAATATGACTGCCATGACCAGTTGAAGAATTACTGGGCTAAAAATAATAAAATAAAGACATGAAAGAAGCAGAAAAGAGAAATTCATAAAAAAAGCAGGTATTATACAGGGTGGAACGATAAAATTATTGTCCTGGAAAAGACGACATGATTCCATTTCCGTTTAATGAAAACCAGTTTTCTTTTTTTTGTTGCAGACCATCTTCTAGTTGGGCAGTTGTGTACAAATCCCAAGAGTGATAGGAGTCTTCTATCATGTCTGAAAGTGACACAATGTTCAACGAGCGAGATCAGAAATGCGCCACTGTACAACTCATTCTCTCAACCGATCCAAGTTATGACAACAGGACCATTGCCAGCACCCTCAAAATGCAAATCTGGATTGCAATGAATAACAGGGACGTGCCCAGGGTGATGAAGACAAAGTTTCCGGCTACGGTTATGGTTTTTGGTGTGGTTTCAAGTGAGGGCCACATCATGCCACCTCACATCTTCAAAGTCGGCTTGAAAGTCAACACCAAAGTGTACCTGGATGTGCTGAAGAGTGTGGTAATCCCCTGGTGCAATCAGGTGGCCGGAGGCAGAGCCTGGGTGTGGCGGCAGGACTCGGCGCCGGCCCACAAGTCCAAAGAGACCCAGGATTGGCTTCAGAAGGAGTGCTACGACTTTGTACCCTTCTCTCACTGACCCCCCTCCTCCCCTGACCTGAACCCGCTGGACTACTTCGTTTGGTCATACGTCGAGAACATCACCAACATGACCTCCCACAACACCAAAGCCAGCCTGATTGCCGCCATCTGCCGAGTATTCGCTGAGCTCCCGCCGGCACTTGTGGAAAAGGCATGCTCCCAGTTTCGGATCCATATCACGGCAGTGATTGAGGCTGAAGGCGGCTACATTGAATAGATGTCAGCTCTACTACATAATCAAGTTACCTGAATTGATTTTTTCTATAAAAGTTTTAAAATAAAGCTGTAGTGTTGTTTGCTTTAGGACGACAATTTTATCATTCCACCCTGTACTTCACTGAGAAAATATAACCCTTTGAAATTGTAAGCCTAAACAGTATTTTACTATACACTGTAAGCCTAATATTTCAGACTCGGGGAAATCATGTCATATACTAATAATAAAAAGATTAATACGGCAACCATTCACAGCTTTTATTTTAATGAAATGATGGGATAGTTTTGGTTTGGTTTCTTTGTTTAATGGCATATGAACCTTTGTGGGTTATTCAATGCCAAAGCCATCCTTGTAGAAGTATAGTAGTGGTACTCTTTAACCCATAGCTGATGGTGAGGATAAGAGGTATCTTACATTTCCCAAAAGTGCCACTATATCACAGGGAACTCCCACCAAATGATAGGGTAGATTTAAACCAAGATGTCTACGCCTAGGAGTGAAGTTTCAGTGTGTGTTTTGTTAGCTGAGCTACAGGATATTTGAAAACTTTCATCTTCTCCTAGGTAGGTTTCGCTTTTTAGGCATTATAAGCAAATAGTACTGGTTTCTCAAAAAAAATAGGCAACAGCTGAAGGAAAAATAAGTTGATAGAGCTCAGTCACTCTTCTACTGAGCAGTGGGAATATGATATGCTAGATCCAACATTTTGAGACCAGATCAACAAGTGTTAAAGAGGGACAGAAGTGGGGCTAGGTGTGTTAACCTATATATATATATATATATATATATATATATATATAAAACTTGATCTTGTGATTCCCTCATCCTGTTTTCTTGTTTTGTACCTGGAATGTGAATGCAGAAAAATACTGTTCCTAAAATCTACTGTCCATTTCTCCCTGTTTCTAAGGCCTCAAAGCCTTGAATGGATAGAATAAAATAAGGTCCTAACACGAGAAGTTGAACAGTGATTTGTGTTCTTTAATCCCCAGTCAACAAATAGTCTTAGAGATATAGCAGTCTGCTGCTGACCATGCTATGGACATTCATTGAGCTGACCACACTACACTCCTACCAAGACTAGAGAATCAAGTCTGTTTTACTATTCTACCCATAACTTGGCAGAGTGTAGAGAAGAAATTGATGCAAACAGCCATTCAAAATTTGAACTTGATTCACTGAAACCATTATATTCTATGCACCTTGTTTAATTCAGCAGTGAATATTTTATTACAAAGGTAAAACATATTACAATCAAAAATTCAGCTGAGAACCAGGAGTCAGGCTACAAACTTATTGATCTATGCTAATATGAAGGTCAATGAAAAAATTCACAGGCTGATTAAGATACTCTTATGGAATATGACCAAATAAGATTTATTTTTTACCATAATTCCCTTTGTGGTCTTCACACTTCTTCCACCAGTGTTGCAATGTTTGGATCCCATTAGTCATAAAAGTAATCAACAGCAGATATGACATCAGCCAATGAATTTTTCAGCCCACCCTTTTATACGTTCTCTAAATAAGTTCACAGTAATTTGAAGGATCTACTTTTAAGAATAATGTTTAAGAATACCAAAAATAATAGTGGGGAGGACTCGTGGCATAGTGGCTAACATATTGGACTGTAACATCATAGTAAATGAATTTGAACTCCAGTCACATTATTACATTTACTTTTGGACTAATGCCCATTGGGAAAAGTATAAACCCTCTTTATCCCCTAGAGTTATGAATTAAATAGTACCACTACTGTCCTTCCACAAGGATGGCTTTGGCATTAACTAATCCATTAAGGTAGATATACCATTAAACAAAGAAACCAAACCAAAAATAAAAAAGTGTTTTTGTTCTCTCACCCAAATTAAAAAAAAGAATTGATCCATGTTTTCATTCACTTTCTTTTATCATAATGACATAGATTAATTTGATTTTAACAGCATGACAAGCTATTAAGGGTTATTTTATGCCTAATAATTAGAAGAATAGCATTCATTATATATTCAAATTTACATGTGTAGTTGTTGCTTGAAATCTTTTTTTTTCACACAGCCCAATCAAATATAAATCATTTTAAAGAGATCTATTTGACATATAGTTTCTACACTAAAAAGTACTTCCACGTTGTGTCAGAGTGGACCTGGGAATAACAGCAATGAAAAGGTAGTCCACACTCTTCAAAACTGGAGCCTCACCATCTGATAGAGTTTAGTGTCATACTAAGTATATCCCTTTTTCTTGGAGAGGAGGTGTCTTACTCCTCTAGAGTGGATGCAATCAGTATATTCTAAGCTCTACTGAGATTATGTAACAGAAAAGAATCTTACTGTTTGTAGATTTTTATATTTTTTATATCATTTTGTAATTTTTACAAGAAGAAAATATATAAGAATAATTCAATGTGAACATGATAGGCAAAATTGTACATCTTCCAAATATCGACAAAATTTAGCCTAGTTAGGTACAAGACCAGAGGTTTGGAGAACCCAGTGAGAATTGAATTCACTAACAATGATCTGTGAGCCTGACTTCCTAACCAGCACACCATGTGAGGTGCTTCTGTACACAGAATTCAGGGTATACAAACTGATTAGACAGAATAATTAAAGTTTTAAAAAAGATTTAAAAAAAAAACACTAATCATTAATTATATATCCAACCCAGATGCTATAATTTGTTAGCTAAGAAAACTTTGCTTAACTACCCTGGACCCTGTCTCTGATTTTGCAATCAAAATGACAAGATTGTGGTGCCCCTCTTGTCTTCAGGGTCATAAATTAGTCATGTCTTTATTTGGTACATAGCAGATCTACCAAAAAAAATTTTTAAAAATAAAAAAAAAATAAAAAAATAAAAAAATAAATATGAAAAGGCAGTATAATGGCTTAACAGTATCATGTTATACTACAGTTCTTCATGAAAAAATGATTTAAAAAAACTAAAATACAAAAATTCATAAAAAGAAACTTAAAACAGTTTTGATAAATATATATTTTCTTCAAAGACATAAAAGGAAGAAAGTAACTATAAAATTAAAAACTCGCTAGGATTCCATTAATCTCTTAATGGATTATCTTAAACAAGTAGAAGTATTATATATATATATATATATATATATATATATATATCTTTTAGAGCATAATTTCAAAATTCTTTTTAGAACATCATGTTAACTTGTTTATAAAAAAAACTTTTCAGTATAGGCATCCTGATATATTTTAGAACAAAAATAAATATTGTGAATTTTTCATGTCCAATAGCAACAATTCTAAACAATTTTACAGTCAACAATCAGGTTTTTAATTAAAGCAATTTCTGAGCTAAATGTGAAGTTCTTATGCCAATTAAAAAGCAAAATAAAGATTTTTCTTCATTTGCTAACAAGGATCTTAGCTAGATAAATAAATATTCTAAAAATGTTTTTATATGACATCATTTTGACTTTATGGATAAAATTTGGAAATTTAGGGATTTTTGTCTAATGTATATATGATTTTTTATATACTGTATGTATTTTTGGTAAAAATAAATGAATTTAAGAAAAAAGAAAGGAAACATACTTTAGTGATCTCTATATTAGATACTCTTAATTCATAAAATGAAAAATAAACTCCAAAATGATCTGTTAAGGAAGAGGTGCAAGTCAAGAAACAAAATTTGTAAATTATTTTTATATCTTGATATTTCATTTGCATCATCTTCAGAACACAACTCTTATTCGTTAATCAAATATTGATTACTTACAATTTTTTTTTCCCCTATATCCTATAACTTTTTATATATATATATATATATATATATATATATATATATATATATATATATATATATATATATAAAAAGAGAGGAAGAGGCAAAAAGAGAAAATGTAGAAGAAGGTGGAAAAAAGAAAAAGGGGAAGAGAGAGGAGAGCAAATCGAAAGAGAGGGAAGAAAAAAGAGAAAGTGTAAGGAGAAAGAAAAGAGAAAGTGTGGAGGGGGATGAGCAGAGATGATATGTCAAAATAAAAAGAAAATTAAAAAAACTGAAGGAAATGTAAAAAGGTTTTGTACTGGCTGAAGAAGATTGATGACATTTAAGTTATTTAAATTCCATCCTGGGCTGTGAAGATCTTCAACTTGTGACTTGGCTTGAATCTTTGACATTTCAGTCTCAGATGTACAACTGCTTGTTTCAAAACTGGATGTCACAATGTCTGAATGCATTCGATCATCCCACTCTTCAGAGCTGATCACTGGCTGAAATAGAAAGCATTTTTTGGGGGGTTTGTTTAATTAGTCAAAACAAGAATAAAGAAGAGTAAAAAGTGAATTAAAGTTTTTAACAAGTCAATAAAATATAATCAGATGCTTTAAGGATTGAGCTAAACCATCTTTTTTTTTTATTGCATTAATAAATGAGTAATTTTCTCCAGAGTAAATTAATGATTTTATTTTGATTTTGATTTGTCAATCATTTAGAAAATTTCAGATTTATTAGTCAAGGATATAAGAGTTGTCTTTTATGAATACATTTTCTTCAAGAGTGAATAGTATGAACAAAATAAATGACTTATATGTGGTATAAAAAGAATGAGAAAATAATAACACTTACTTAATAAAAGAGGAAGACAAGAGAAATTGAAAATGAAATTAGACTATAAGAATAATAAGTAAATAGTTGGTGACCGTAGTTGAGGTTGACCAGGAGGCTCCCTTTTCGATAGCTACTACACCAAAGTGTAGGGGAGGGCAGTACTCCTTTCCCTGGATTGCTCCACTTTACCCTTGATCCATACTTAAGTGTTAAGCAAGGAGGCATCAAGTACCATTTTTGGAGTCTTTGGTATGACTTGACTGGGAATTGAGCCCAGGTCTCCCGGGCCATTGGCGAACACTGAAACCATTATGCCAAGAATAATAGACAACCAATTACCCAGGTTTCGAGCAGGGATCAGGGTATTGTGTCTGTTTCTCAGCTGTGTTCTCATCTGTAAGTAGGACACAGCAAAAAGGAAAGCTTTTTTGGTCCAGGGTATGCCATTCCTGCAACAGTACCTCCCCACTGCATCAAAAAATAGAACCAGAATAGTCTGATGCCTCTGTGACACTGATCACAAAGAATGGGTAATTTTTTGTTCTTGTCCATGTGAATATGCATAGTTCCTCACATTCATCTGGTCATGCATTGCATACTATTCCCCATGAGGAGGTAGATAAATATTACGACAATTTAGTTTAATTCTAATGATATATCAATCCATTAAAGATTATTCTATGCCTTGAGGTTAGAGAATGGCATTCATCATAGATTCATATTTACATTTTTTGTGTAGTTGTCAAAGAGTTTTTTTAGAGTTATATGACACCAAGTATTCTGATCAAATACAAATAATTTGCACAGAGTTGTATGGTTTCAAGTATTTTTACCTAATACAAATAATTATTTCAATCTAATAATAGTCATTTGTTTACGTACATTTATATAATTTCAAGTAACTAATAATCCTTAATAAACAATTACAGCTTTAAGTAACTATTATTAATACACATGTATGACATCAAGTATTCTTATTGAATTTAAATAATTTTAAACAGATCTACTTGACCCATAGATAGGACTCTAACAGGTACTACCATACTAGATCAGAGTGGACCTAGGAGTAATGACAATGAAGAAGTAGTCCATACTTCTCAGATCTCTAGAACTGGAGCTTCTACATTAGATGCAGTTTAGTGTCACACTAAGGACATCCCTTTTTGGAGGGAGGTCTTGCCCCTTTGCAGAGAATACAGTCAGTGTATTCTAAGCTCTGCCAATAGGGTAGGAAAATTTTAAGTAATATGGTTAATATTTTAAGTAATGAGTAAAGAAATAATTGGACATAATCAAGTAATTATACATGGCAATTACAAGCTGAAAGTTTTGAAGTTATTGATAATAATAAGAGACATGGATATCACACATTGATTTTTAGATGAAAGAAACCTAATTTCAAAGAGAGCCCAACAGTATTTTACAAGTCATAAACAAGATAGATAGATACTCACTTCTTTAGAACTTACCTATATAAACAGGTAAGTATGGTAAGTTATAATAAGATTAAAGAAATCGTCACATATCGCTTTGAAAATGTCAGGTGTCTAATTGCAAATAATGGGGTTAACACTTGTGATTACTTTTACTGGCTCAGAGAGGTTATTCAGTAAATCATAATAAGATTATACAATAATTTACTTAGACTAGTAACCTAATCTTAGTTGTGATTATATTTTGGTCATTGTAACCTCCTGAAATTTTGAACCAAAGCCTTTTAGAGAGTAGATTGTTCTCATTTTGCCATCAATATTTAGAGCTGTGATGATCAAAGTGGGCCTGAGAAATTTTTAAAATGGGCCTGGACTTGGCCCAATGGAAATGTGTGGAATTTGGAATCTTTTTTTTTTTTCATCTGGTGTGAAATTATGAAAAATTCAGAAATCATAATAACAAAATTTTCAACGTTTTAAAATTATATTTTCAATTGATTTAGCCCACCACTTGGGTTGGTTGAGGGATGATTTTCTACACCAAATGATGTATTCACAAAAAACAAAAAAACAAAAACAAATTATTGCAGACTGAAAAAAAAGAGAGGAGATTTATGCCTGAAGCTGAAATAAGATTTAGAAGTTTAACTTGACCAGCTGATAAACACTAGAAATAGTGTAGACATTAGTTAGGATGTTTGTTTTCAACTACATTTTGCTTTTGTAAATAAAATTTCATTCCTTTTACATGGAATTTGAGTTTGTGCTTATGTTGGCAGGAAAGTTTTTGATACCAAAAATGGGCTACAAGGAAGAAAACACAAGCTTAGAGGATATCTCTAACAATTCTTTCCAAGTCATCTTTAACATGTCTCTTCCATTGAACTAAAGTAGATAACGTTTTATGCACTAGCTGATCCAAGGATTGAACTCAGAACCACTAGGTAACTAGATACACTTCAACCATCATTTTTATCCATTAGGCCAATGTTTCACCAGACCATCTGGCAGTGAACTTGTAGCCTTAAACCTGACTAATTTTGTCCCTAGATGTTAGGGAATCATATTTATTGTATATTGTAAACAGTTCTACTTAACCCATAGATGGACCCTAATAGGTATTAGCACTCCAGGTCAGAGCAGAACTGGGAGTAATGACAATGAAGAGGTATTCGATAATCCCCAGATCTCTAAAAGAGGATCCTCACCACCAAATTTAGTTTATTGTCATACCCAGAACACCCCCACTTTTTTTAGGAGGGTCTTTCCTCTTTGCAGGGAATACAGTAAGCTTATTCTAAACATCAATGATATGACTCCTTAAACCTAATGTTTTAATAAGTTGTTAATAATGCAAAGAGACATGGATACTACATATTCATATTAAGAAGAAAGAAACTTAATTTCAAAGAAAACACAAGGTCATTTCATCCAAGCAATCAAATAAAACAGATACTCATTTCATCCAAGAAATTCTTGGTTAATTCTTGGTATCAGCTGTAAACAACATCCTGTCGGAAACAAATAGCCATCAATGTAACATTCTGGGTAAAATGAATCTTCTAATTACAATACAAAAGCCTAACTCATGTGCGTTATTCAATTTGACATTTCCTGCAAGAAAGGATCATCTTTTTGGATTTAATTCTGAACTAAATAAAGTAATCTTTATTGACTCAGAACTTGTCACCAATTATTTGTGAAGTGACTGGAACTAAAACCCTTTTCAAAAATTTATTCTTTGTATTACCATTTATCATGTCACGCCTTCCAACAGAAATGAAGGATGAGGTTTTTATTATTTATACAATTCAAGGTTTAAATAAAGTTAACTTTAATTAATGGTACCTTTCTATAATCTGGCGTCTGCATTGTTTCTCCCTCTGAGGAACTAGGAGGTGGACTTTCTTTTATTCTAGGTGCATCAAATGAAAGGACTCCAAGATTTATTGGGTCTTCAGTTTTCTTCCATCGTTTGGATGGTACTCGTCGTTGTCTTAGTCCTTCATTAATTAAACCATCATTAAACATTGATAATTCAGAGTCTTTGGCCTTAGGTGATGTGCTGGAATCTTCATCAGAGTTGCCTTGAGACCACTGAGTCGTGTGATCAATCTTCCATGGCCGGGATTGGAATCGATTACTTTTGGATGAGATCGAGTAAGCATGTTGTGTGCTATCGTAATGTGAGTGAGAACAGGAAATGTTAGGAAATCGTTGATTTGGAGAATTGTGACAGAGTACAGAAAATGGTGTGGTCCCATTTTTGGTTTGGTCACATTTAATAATATCACTGAGATCACATGATGAGTGTAGATCATCCAAACTACGACTTTTCCGTAACAATGTATTTTCATTGAGAACTTTCAGGTTTTGGTTATTTTTATCAGTTTGGAGATCTGCTTCTTGAGCACTGTTGGAAAGGCCTGGGGGAATCTGGGACTGTGACCTAACTTGATTACAACCCTCTATGACATCATCATCGTCCAGTTTTCGGCTATAAATACGATTGCCAAGAACAACACAAGTCCGATTGAAAGATTCAATATTTTTGTTAATTGCAAATCGTTCACCAGTCTTCTTTGAACAAGAGCCAAAGCCAGCTGGACAATTGTTTGAAGCAATCTGGCCACGAGCTATGCTGTTTGGAATACGGTCACCCTTGCTGCTGCTGCTGCTGCTTTGACTATGACTTAGGCGGAGATGCACAGATGCTTTCTCCTCATCTGAACCAGTGTTGCTGTCAGCATCAGCATGAGTTCCAGTCTCCCATTTGCTGTCTGGTTTGTCTCGCGATTTACTGAAATCTCGTCGTTTATAGCGTTCAGATTTCTTTTCTGTTTTATAGTTAAATGATCCTTTCTGAGATCCATCAAAAGAATTTTTACGATCTGTGACTTTTGTAGAACGCTTCCGACAGTTTTTGCAGCTGTCTCTGAAAAAACAAAACAAGAAAAATTTGCAAACATGAAATTTGATCTCTGATTACAAGATCAATAAGCAAAAAATAAATATGGTAAAAAGATATAGAAGCTATAAAGAGGAAGAATAATAAATAGGGAAAAAGGCTAGAAGAATGGTGCCCAATAAATAAATAGAGTACTGGGAAAAAAAAAACAAAAAAAAAAAACAGACAGAAAATGGAGAGATAAGATACTGGAATTTGTTGATAAGATATTGCAGAGGCCAGTACAATTATGGGAATAATAGGGAAATGCCTTTGTCCAGTGTTTGAAATGACTGATGATAATAAAAAAAAATCAAAACATATAGACTTCATTTCCAAGAGAGAATGATTTTGGTCAAAATTTTAAAAGTGCTATGAAAAATAACAAAATATGACAGTAAAATGTAGTTATTGTTGGGAAAGGCATGAATCCATACATTTTCCCCTGAGTTATGGGTAAATAAAAGGGCAAACAGGGTTCTCTAGCCTTGGTAAGGCAACCAGTCTAGGTGAAGGAAAACTGAGTTCAAACCAGCTTTACTCCACATAAAAATTGGTGGTTGAGGGGCTGGACAAATACAAACATGCAGCTCATTTTCAAAATCTAATAGCAATGTGGTCAAATCCAGTGATTTTTTCATCATCATAAAATATTTTTAATATTAGATTTTGAAAGTGAGATTCATATAAGGCATAAAAAATAAAAGATTTTAACATAAAGTCCTTTATAAACATCAGTAAACACCTTAAAACAAAAAATGTAGCAGTATTTACCTATATGTAATACAGGTAAGTACCAGCTAGTTATAATAAGCTTAAAGAAATCATCACTTAGAGTTTTAATAATGTCAGGTGTCTAACTGCAAATAAAATGGGGTTAACACATGTGATTACTTTTATTGACATGGAGAGAGGATATTTGATGAATTATAAGATTATACAGTAATGTATTCAGACAAGTGTCCTCATTTTGGCTGTTATTCTATTTAATAATAATTATTTGTTTTCGAACACAGTTATATGGTTTCAAGTAACTAATAATAATCCTTAGTAAAGAATTATAACCGCAAACAACTATTCTTAATACAAATAATTTAACAGTTAAATGGTATAAAGTATTCTTTCAAATACAAATAATTTTCAAATAGATCAATTTGATCCATAGATGGAACTCTAACAGTAACTACAACTCCAGGTCATAGTAGACCTGGGAGTAATAGTAAAGAAGGAGTATTCCACACTGCAGGTCTCCAGAAGTGGTGCTTCACCATCACATATAGTTTAGTATTATATCCAGGACACTCCTCTTTTGTTTTTTTGTTGTTGTTGCAGCTGTTTTTTTTTTTGTTTTTTTTAGGTGGGTGATCTAGTTCTTAGATCCCTGCAGTGGATATAGTTTGCAGTATTAGGTATGTGCTAGTTTGAGATATGTATATCACATGATTAAAGCAGTTTAAACTGTTGCTGCTAGTATCTTGCTAGTTGATGTACCAGGATGTTGCACATAGTTTCATTTTATGTTTGATTTGAAAGCCATATAGATTAATGTGCAATGTTGTCTAATTCAGTAACTTATGTTTTCTGATTTTGAACTTGGTCATAATGCTATGGAACCAACTGAAAACATTTGTTGTATGAAAGGTGATGGTGCAATTGATCCTAATACGGTAACCAGATGATAGAAGAAATTTTGCTCTGGTTGCAAAACCCTTCAAGATCAGGTAGAATAAAACCATGGATTCTTTATCCCAAGTTATAAAGGCAAAGGCAGCAAATAACATTTGGAGAGTATAAGGTGAACTCAGCATGACTTCAACAAATGCATCTGCCAAAATATTGCAAAACTTTTGACTTATTCTAGTAGATATTTGTTTTAACAAATTCTAATAGAATCAGCAATTGATCTAAAGATGTCAGGAAGATTTTTCACTTTAATCCCCTATGAATATTAACACTTCTTTTTACATGAGAGAGAATTGAACAAAAAAAAAAAAAAAAAATTCTGTATAAGTAAAGCAAGTAAAAAGACATACCGTGATGATTTGAGGCCATCTCTGCTATTTGGTTTGTGGGAGAAATGAGCCAACACAGTCTGTGAATGCATTAGGCCCAAAATTAGCATCAGTAAAGCAGGGAATGATACCTCACTGAGTGTGACACTCTGGAAAAAGTAAAGAAAAGAAAGTACATAAAAACAATTATTTATGGAGCAGAGGTGGGAGAGTGAAAAAATGACAAGTTGAGAAACAGTCACCATATATATTTGTGTATAGGTTGAACCATGAATGTCTAATTTTAGACAAAAAATGTTTTCAAACTATACACGAATAATATAAAGTTGAAATTCAAACTTAATGGGAAGGACTAGGAGCAACAACCCTTAGCTTTAAGAATGAATTCCATATATAAATGATTTCATTACCTTAAATCAAGGCTTGACTTATATGTAAATATGTTTGAAAAAGTCATCAAATATAAGAAAAATAAGGCAAATTACTTTTTGGTTTTCTGTAAAAGTTGAAAGAAAAAATTTGAAAAAATTGAATAGGATTATAATAAAAGCATTTTCTTCAAAACATTGAAGTTTCAATGAAAGCAGTAAAAAAAAAAAAAAAAAAAAAAGGACTCACCTATCTTCAAAAAAGTTTCTTCAATTATCTTTAATCCATGAAAAATAAACTAAGCACAAATCCAAGACAAAATCTATTTTATTTGATAGCCAAACTTTCTGGCTTCATAGAATATACCTCAAATTAATTTGAATAATTCATTTTAATGAATAATCAGTATTTTTTAACATAAGGTACACAAACAAATTATGGAATCACTAAATTAAAAATTTTTAAAGAATTAATGGAAGAAACATTTTCTAAGAGCGCTGAATCCATAATTTTTGACTAGGAGTAATATAAATGGCCTCCTCTATTGTTATTTTCTCACATTGCATGTTGGGAAGGATAAAACATAAACAAAAAATATGTAGAAAAAAGAACTTTAAGTGATGCAGTTTTAGGCAATTATTTACTTTGATATTGAATTTTATATTAAATTTTGGAACAAAAGGCTTTATCTAAAAAAAAAGAAAGAAAGGATACAGAAAGTTTCCCCAAACTGTTTTAACAAGTGAATGGTATGTGTCAAGAGTGCTCATTTATATCTGGTGTAAGTGAAAAGTTAGATGTAGCTTATACGAAATAAATAGCCTCTTAAATTAACATTTCAAGTTGTTTTATAGTCATTCTTGTTTTCTTTCTCACTTTTTTCAACTGATAAAGAAAAAACACAATAATGTATAAGAAATATTTGCATATTTTATACATATATTTTAGTGACTTTAAAATTTTTTTTCCTTTTATATAAATGTTATTAAGTTAATTTTATATTGCTATAAAAAGTCACGTTTCTCATTTCCTCATTTGAGATGAGGGAAGATTTAACATTTGTAAAAAAAAATAAAATTAAATAAAAACAAAGTCATTAAAAAAAAAGAAAAATAAAGCAAACTTAACAGATGGTTATTTTTCGGATTATCTCCCTTGCATAAAGACAATTTTTGGATTATTTCAGGAAAGAAACTGATCAGAGATTGTGAGTGGAAGGCAGAGTAAAGAGAATTCATAAAATTAATGCAATAAAAATCTAAGCAAATTATAAAAACTATGAAGGAGTATTAGCATAAAAAACAAGAGTTAATTCAACTGGAATGTAAACCTTACACCAAATTAGGACTCCCACTCAACAACAACAAATAAAACCTTACAAAATCATCTTGTTCACAAATGTTTCTCCACAAAGCTGCTTTGTTTTATAAACCACAAACAAAATTTGAATGCTAAGTAACTGAATCTAGTAGAGCCACAGACTGAGTAATAAGATAACCCATTCATTTTCCATTAAAGTATTTGTAAGATTTATTTTTGAAACTTACAGACATAAAGAATGATATTCACTCTTACATAAAAATTTAGAAACTATTTTGATCAAAAAACCCCATTTCTCCTGAGGGTACAATATGGAATGTAGCCCTGTAATATGTTAGTTACTCATCCTGGATAATAAAAGTGATTTTAATTTCATAAAACAAATATTGATTATATCATATTCTTTGATAAATAAGACAGATTGAGAGATCTCATGACTAAAGATGAAAAAAAAGTTTGAAAAGATAATGATCTAATAAAACTGGTAATCAAGCAAAATTCTATAAATACAACATCTACAGTATCCAACCAATGTATCATCCCCCTACATCACAATTTCAAATTCTGGAAGTGTGTGTGTGTGTGTGTGTGTGTGTGACGATAAAAATAAGAAAAGAAAATATTCAGAGGATTTATTTATATATGAAAATATGCCAATATCAAACATTTTTTTTTTTAATCAAACCATCTTCAAGGCAATGTTGGAATGCTATGTGGGCTCATTTCAGGGAAAGTGGTCCAAAATCAGAGAATTTTAAATCCAATATTTTCTAGCACTGTTATGTTTTTTTCTGAAAGACAACACCCTAAACTACAAAAAATAAAAAAATTCCAATTCTGATCTTTTCTGTGTTGACTGCGCTGAGGCTATAAATATCGGCTATTTATTGAAGTCAGAAAATGAAAGAATTGCCTATTTTTCAGGCATTCATTTTTACTAATAAATAACATAGAATTATGTTTAATTATATTTTTCATGATTGATACATATATAGATTTCAAAATAATTGAGGTCCTGAGTTTCTGTTGTTAATCATTTTTACAGGAAAATTTCATAAAGTTAGCTCTGTGTCCATGTAACACACGTGACGCTTAATCAACATTTTTTTTCTCATTCTTCAATAAAACCTCTGAGGAAAGAATCCTTTCTGTTTATCATATTTACCAACCCCTCCACTCGGGCAGGATATGACACAAGGTCAATTTTTAAGCGGAGTTTCACAGGTTTCAATTCAGAGTTTTCCTTCTCCTAGACTAGTTGCCTCACCAAGGCTGAAGAACCTAGTCTGCCCAACTATTTACCCATAGCTGGAGGGAGAATAATTGGATTCATACCTTTCCCAAGGGTATTAGTACTATGTGAAATGCAATTAGCCTCGTCCAGGATTTGAACTCGTGTCGCCATGTCCATTTCCTGCGACGATAACCATTACACCACGGGCACATCCTTTCTGTTTATAAGCTAGTATATTACTGCAAACAAAATAATAGCAAAAAAAAATCTATTTTTTTCTTCTTGAAAGAACACTTTGAATTTGTGTAACACACGTGACGTCAAGTCTGTTACATGCCAAAATATCACTTCAAAACCTTCAATAATCAATGGATTTCAACCTAATAAATAACATACACATACAATGCTATAAAAAGATTTATTTATTGAAAAATTTCAGGTTGAAAATGATAAAGCACATCTTGATTTCACCCAATATCTACCATTCCTACTGGAACTGGTGGACTCAGTTTTCCGATCACATTCTTGGGCTGGTATGCAATTATATCAGCTTTATCTGGCCAGTAACATTTGCCTTTTCTGGAATACTTCATTACTGATACTTCTATATCAGTATCTATAATTGACACAACTTCATCAGGGAATTTTTTCACATCATAGGAGACCAAGGCCCAATCACCTACATTGAGTTTCTCGCTTCTGTCCACATCCTCATCTTCATATACAATAGTTGATGATGGATCCTTACTTAAATTTGTCTTGAACATTTCTATAGTAGAACCATCACAACAACTAATAACATGCATCTTACTGATGCCTGAGGCATCTTTAATATTTTCCCAAGGTTTCTTTTCTTTTATCAACACTGAAATTTGTCCTTCACTTATATGAAGAACAGTGACTCCCTTCATGTCATCTTTTGCTACTTTGTAAAAATCAGCAGAGTTTTGTACAATCACAGCATTTTTACCTTGATTCATGACTCTTTTTCTCACTAGAGATTTGGCTGAGCCACCAATTCCATCAACAACACCTTTTCCATGTGATGTAGCAAAATATTTCCAGGAAACTTTGCATTGGAATTTTTTTGATAACATAGATACAAGTTTCACAATGTATCTATTTTTAAACTCTGAAGATGGCCCATCTGTGCAGATTATGAGCATGTCCCCTTTTTTCAAAGCATTTATAAAGGTAAAGACAGAATTTTTTCCTTTGTCTTGGCTATCTGTAATTATCAAGAATGGTTGGCAAACCTGGCTCTTACTATACAGATCAGCAGTAAATAAATTAATGCATTTCCGAGACCACAAATTACTTTGGACTTCATTTTGACAATCACAACTGTATGCCATTGCAAAGTCACACTGTAAAACATGGCAATCACTCCTCTTTTTGTCTTCAGTAAATGCTGTAGACTGAATCCATTTAATTCTCACATGTTCTTTAAAAAGAGAAAATTTGCTGAAAAGATCTTTTAATTCACCTACACACCTTTGTTTTTGGTCTATTTGCAGATTTCTGGTTTCAGTTTTTATCCATTCTTTCCAAAAAACTGTGCCAGCATCGCTTTTCTCTATTGTGAACTTATTCTTCAATTGGCAATTAACACAAATACCTCTCCAACAAGGAAAAGTCAAATCAAGACTGTCATCATAAAGAATGCTAGGTCAAAAGTGTTTATCATAGGTAATTCCTAGACCTTTAATTTTAAGAAGAAAATTTTCATGAATTTCACATTTGCACATGTCTGGATGCTGATCTTTAAGCAACAACACATTCGCTGGCCTCAGAGATACAAATTTACTGAACCCTACAGTAATGTCAGGGTAGGACTGTTTAAACAGCTCATAAACTTCCTTTAAAAACATGATTAAATATTTCCTGCATTTTGATTTGATCCCATTTTCCCAAACTGTCATTTCATCATGCATTCCAGGCATGGTATACACAACATCTGTATTTACATAAAAGTCTGTTATCAACTTTTTGTTCTCGTCTGTAAATCTTTGGTTTATCTTTTGTCCATGGTTATGTGTGATTTTTGGACTCAATTCCAGTCCTACCCACTTGGCTAAACCATTAACAACGGCCTTTTGTTTTGTAGGTGACTTAGGCAAGTTATTATCTAATTTTCGGATTGCTTTTCCCAATGATTGAGGTGTCTTGAGCCCTTTGCCTGATTTGATAGGGAGTGACTCAATGATTTCTTCCTGTCTTAGCTTATACATAATCGAAAGAGACGGACACATTCAGCAACTATTTCATGGTGTTCTTTTAGTTGACCTATATTCATTGTTTCTTGCTGACTTTTTCGAAGGGTTGAAATCCTGGCATTTTCTTGTTCTTGAAAAGATGTACCCACTTCTTTTAAAAAAAGAGTTCTCTCAAAAAGTTTAAAGAGTAATAATTGTTCATCATGGAATGGGATATTGAAAGATCTTCAATGATCTGAATATTCACATTAGTACAATTAGTGCTATGATTAAAAAATGGAAGCAACACGACCTGAGAATGGATCTGTCAAACACAATATCCTCATAAATTAAGTGAACAAGCAATTAGATCCATTTGTCAAAAAGTAATTAAAAATCCATTTACAACCTAAAGAGAATTTTAGAAGGATCTGAAGGCATTTGGGATAGGAGTGGGTCAAGATACAATTAATTGGACACTCTATTGTATAGGACTGCATTCACAGACTCTTAGAACCCCCCCCTCTCTTTGCATAACCCTCAAAATACCATTTTAAACATGAAAGTAGAAATATGATGATTTAGGGTTGTTTTCATTTTCAGAGTAATAGATGTACTGTATATGATTAAAGAAACAATGGAAAGTGCTATGTATCTTGAAATAATGGAGAAGAAAAATGTGTAAAATATTAATTTCGGCGGGGGGGGGGGTTAATATGTAAAACGATAGAGTGGTTAAAGGAAAAGAAAATAAGGCTTTTAAAGGGATCAATTTAGTTGTCTTATCTAAATCCAATAAAAAAATTTGAGTTTAAATTTTGAATTTATCAGACAAATCCTACAAACTTGAGCAATCTGAAGATAATTTTTTAACAGGAATGAAATAAAATTGGAGTTAATTTCTGCAAGAAACTTACTTCAAATTAGAATAAATGTCTTAACAGTCATCACAGCAAATAAGTGACTTGCTTGTAAATAGTGAATACTGTTTATCAATTTCTGTTCTAAACTTGTATGAATTTGTCAATAAATTTAAGAATAGGAAAAATTTTCTTTTTTTTTCCATATATATATATAGGATATTTTATTTGATATCTTATATCAAATACAGTAGCCGCAATAGAAATTATCTAAAAAAAAAAACTAAAAAAAACTCAAACCTTTACAAATCTATATATATATATATAGACACATATATATATATATATATATATATATGTGTGTGTGTGAGTGTGTGTCTATGTACAGAATAACACAAAAATCAGAACCACATATTACTACTACTAATAGTTTCATATTTTCACAATCATCAGAAAATACTATATTCTGAAGAATTATTATGTATAAAACTAGACAATTATACATACAAAATACTTAATATAAAACAGAACCAGATGTACATTAAATAAATCTAAAAAGAAAATATAAAATTTACCTTAGAACTTACAGAATTTTAGTAAATCATAACTGAACTAAATTTTTTCAAACATATCTTTTCTAGGGCCATTGTTTCATTGATTTCTTTCCAACCTAGATTTTTAAAAAATAATGTGGGTTTTCTCTTTTGTATTATACTGCATATATATATGCGTGTGTGTGTGTATTTGGGCAGTATTTCTTCGTTAATACATACGTCATTAAACAAAATAGACATTATTTGTCTCCACATTTTTGCATATATCCTTTCGAGTCACTGCATTGATTTCATGGTACCTAGGGTGGAGGATTGGTTAATTTGAGTTTTAAGTTTTGTTTAATGGCATATCAACCTCTGTGGGTCATTTAATGCCAAGAAACGTTAGGTTAGTTCATTTCAATTTTAAGTTTGTTTTTAGTTTCTATAGGGGGATTTGGAGTTGGTTTTTGATTTTCTTCTTTTTCCTTTGATCTTGAAGTCGATCTATGTCTACTTTTTGTCCCTTGTGTTTCATTTTTTTAGGTAGGATTTGTTGCTTCATTTTCTGTTGGGTTGTTTTTGGTATATATTTTTTAGGAAGTCTCTTTTGATGTGAGCGGTTGTTTTATCAAAATCTTCTGTGGTTGTTTCAACAGGATCTATGTCCATTGGGCTGAATCTGTTAGATAATGGGATTGGTTCATTTATTAGCGTTTTTTGTTTAATTTGAGTTTTTCCTTTTCTTTGCAAAGGGTTTTATTACTGATTTTGGTTGTGTGTCACATATTCGTCTGGAACTGTTGAAATGTGTTCCTTGATTGTCTCTTTTGTGATCATTTTTAGTATTTCTATTAATTCATTAGTCAGTTTGTTCAGTTCTTCTTGTTTTGGTTTTGTATCTTCCTTTTCCTCATTTCCTTTTTTAGTTATATATGCATAACTAGGTTGTTCTTGTGTTCGTTCTACTATTTTTCTGGCCTTGGGGAAGGAGATGTTTCTTCTGTATTTTATTTCTGGAATTCTTTTTTCTTTTTTCCACATTTCACATTCCCATGAATATGTAGGGTGTTCTGTGCAGTTGATGCAGTTAAAGGGATTTTTTACATTTTAATTCTGTGTTATCTGAATTTCCACATTTTGCACATATTAGTGGTCTAATGCATTTATTCTTAGGATGTCCATATTTTGGGTATTTTTGGCATCTTAGAGGGTTTGGTATGTAAGTTTATATTTTTGTATATATGTAACCTATTCTAATGCTGGTTTGAGTTGGGGGTTTATTAAATGTTAGTATGTATGTGTTTGTGTCTATGGTTCTTGTTTCTTTGCGTATGGAGATTCTCCTCACATCTGTTATGCCTTGTGGTTTAAGATGTAGTCTTATTTCTTCAAGGGAACACAATGCAAGGTCTGGGGATTTTATAACTCCTTTCAAGAAGTTTAGGGTTGGGTGAGGGTATGTTTTTATGTTTAGTTTTCCAAATTGTTTCTATTTTAGTATTTTTTCTGATTGTTTTTGATTTGTTGTTTGTATAATAATGGAGTTGTTCATAGCTTTTTTGATATTGATTGGTTTACAGTGTTTCTATTGTTATTTGAATTAGGAATGGGGATAGTTTGGTGATTGGGATTTCTTCTATTGATTGAAGTACAATGAATTGATTGAAGTTTTCATCCATTTCATGTTCACTTTCTGACTCTGTGAGGGGTCTTTTCATTTTTTTGGTTTTTGCTTGGGTTATATTTTCATAGCCAATAAAGAAAATCTGAGTTTCATTGACTATGATCCCCACCACCACAGAGTCCCACATGGGGATGTGCCTAGAGGGAAACCCATTCGCCTAGTAACATCAGGGCTACATAGTCAATATAATCATGCTGGTGGTAGACAATTTAGTTTTTTTGCCTGGGTTTTCATTCCCAAGATAATTTCTGACCCAGGGACAGAAAGGAGTATAGGCATTTCCTCAGCATGACTGACCCTACAGCCATCGCCCTCTAATTGAGATTTTTGCAAAAAATTGAAAGAGGACTGCCTATCTAGCCCAGTAAAGGCCAAAGTGGAGAGTTGCAAGTCACATGACCTCTTTGATTGCCAGATCAAGGACTGCTCAGCTACCAGGATCCCACCCTTAAGCATTATGGGTTGCCACCCATGGCCAACAGGTAGCCTCATAAGAGCGGGGGGTACCCATATGCTGAGGTGCAGACAGCGTATTCTACAACCCTAGCCGACTAGGCAGTGGTTAATTTGGTTTGTTGGGTTTTATGGCATATCAACCTTTGTAGGTTATTTAATGCCAAATCCATTTTTATGTAAATAATCAGTTCTATTTCTAACAATTCAGTTCAGCATGAGTACATAGTTTAATTGTCAAAAACATTTCTATTTCAAACTATTCAGTTTATTCAAACAGTTCTAATTCAGCTAATTCAGTACAGATTTTGTTTACACAGTAAAATCCCAAAACAGTTTTATATATAACAATTCAATTTAGTGTAAGTACAGTTTCAATGACAAAAACAGTTCAACTTCAAACAATTCACTTTAGCATAAGCACGTAGTGTAAATGTAAGTACAGCTTAATTGTGAAAAACATTTCTATTTCAAGCTATTCAGTTTAGTCAAGCAGTCCTAATTCAGCTAATTCAGTACAAATTTTCTTTTCACCCAGTTAAATGTCAAAACATTTCTATATTAAACAAATAAGTTTTGTGTAAGTACAGTTTCAATGTCAAAAAACAGTTCTATTTCAAATAATTCAGTTTAGCATAAGCACGCAGTTTAAATTTAAGTATGGTTTCGGATTAGCATAAGCACACAGTTTAAATGTAAGTATGGTTTGATTGTCAAAAACATTTCTATTTCAAGCTATTCAGTTAAGTCAAACAATTCAGTTTAGCATAAGTATGCAGTTAAGTTCTATTTAACCCATAGATATGGTCCTATCAGGTGCTACCACTCTGGGCCAGAGTGGACCTGGGAGCAATGGCAATGAAGGGGTGCTCCGCATTCCCCAAAGCCCCAGCATCACTGGAACCTCACCATCAGATTGTTTAGTGTCATATCCAGAGCACACATTGGAGGGGGTCTTACCCCTCTGCAGAGGTGCAGTCAGTGTATTCTACAGCCCCAGCCGACTGGGCAAGGATTGGTTAATGACACTCCCATAACTAATTGGTTCCCTAGTACTTTCTGCTGGATACCATAAAATCAATGCAGCGACTTGAAAATATATATACAAAAGTGTGTAGACAAATGATGTCTACACTGTTTAATGAAATAAATATATATGTATATATTACAGATATATAGTGTGTGTATCTAAAGGTTAGTGGCAGGAGTTACAGACTTAGGGAATTTTCTGTGCTATTAACTAAATGTACCAGCAACCAGATGGCATATCAGCAAGAATGTTCTGGGGAATTTTACTCACCATTAATTTTGGGCATATCATGTATTCAAGTTTAGGGAAGATTCCACGCTGAAAAAGTCCATGGTTTTTATTGAAGTGTTATCTGTCATATTAACCATTTTTTTTCTAATGAATTTCTTCTAAATTAGGATGAACCTAAGATTTTAAATATTTTGGTTTTTACAATTTGAAATGCAGTATTTACCATAAACACTGGTATACTTTGATTAATAAGTTCATTTCAGTTGTTATTTTGTCACAATGACCAAAATATTGAAACTATGATAACAATCAAAATGAGAACAGTGTATAACTAGTTACCTTAAAAATTCAAACTATTCCTTTCTTAAAAGTTTGATTAAAACAGGGGTCTTGAACACATGACCCATGGACTAGTCATTAAGACCCTTCCACATTTCCAAAATGTAGTCAAAAATTATCTCAGTTATTTCCTGTTGATTCTTTAAATTTGTGATTTTTGTGTTGCTTTTAAGTTAAATGAATCTGATTCCTTTTACTTAAGCATCTGAAAAATAACATCTTTTTTTAACAACCTGAGTTCTTAAAGAAGTAATCTCTGATTAATGATTCTACCTCAAAGATAATTATGCCCTGCCACATTTCACTGTTTTATTGTCTTGTTATGTTACATTCTTATTATTTTTACATATAATTTCTTTTTTGATTTGGATTTTAAAATTAAAAAAAAAACTTGTTGAAGATAGTTTTATTAGAGAAATAACAGATTTGAAGTTTGCTTTTGCTTCCAGTTTTACTAATTATTATAACATATTTTATTGTAATTTTCTCATCAAATACTTTAAGAATTGAAAAAACGGAATTTCATAAAAATGAAAATGGAAAAAAAAATCTTTTTAGCAAAAGTGGAAAAGGACTTAAGGAAAATTTGAAATGAAAAATCAGAGGTATATATATATATATATATATATATATATATATTTTATAGAACATTATAGACATTTATTGTCTACATATTTTTTTGTTAATCCTTTCAAGTTGCTGTATCTGCCTTATGATATTCAACAGAAATTGGTTGATAAATCTTCCATAATTAGTTATTTCCCAAGTACTTCCTACCCAAGCTTGGGCCATCATTGGGGTTGGGGGATGTATTATAAAAGTGATGTAACTTTTGTATGTACATTACTACTTTGTAAGAATGAGCGTTTATACTGGTGTATTGTGTTGCCTTTGCTTTTCAAATTTGTTTTTATAAATAGTGTCAGTAGCTAAAGACATTTGAGTACATTAAGTACATGGTTGGGCAGAAAGTACTTGGGAAATAACTAATTATGGAAGGTTTGTCAACCAATTACC
The DNA here is from genome assembly GCA_963585895.1 of Sepioteuthis lessoniana. Classification (NCBI taxonomy): domain Eukaryota; kingdom Metazoa; phylum Mollusca; class Cephalopoda; order Myopsida; family Loliginidae; genus Sepioteuthis; species Sepioteuthis lessoniana. The sequence goes on from OY757918.1 coordinate 106,491,579, forward strand.
ACTGAATATTATAAGGTCAATACAGCAACTTGAAAGGATTAACAAAAAAATATGTAGACAAAAAATGTCTATAATGTTCAATCAAATATGTATCAATGAAGAAATGCTGCCTATATACACACACACACACACACACCTCTCTGGTAGCATAAAATGTAAACAAAAGGAGTTAATACATATACGTTAAATTCCCTAGTTTGCATTGAGGCTGCTTCTAACTGTGGAGTTATGCTATCAGGCTGACATAAAGTTAGAATTTTGATCCCAGCTTGAAGGGTCTTGTGTGTCCCCAGCCACACTGATGAGTTGTGATACAAAGAAATAGTCTATCTGTTGATGACAACATATATGCTCCCCACCAGGAGTTGAGCACTTTGGAGGACAAAGTTTATTGTTCATGCAAGAATGAAGAAATGATATGTTGGCTATAAAGTCCTAGTTTGGCTCTTAATTAATAAAATACCATTCAGTCTATGGATTGAGTTAGAATTGTACCAGGTCTTCAAGTATCTAAAGATATTTTTAGAGTACAACACTTGATTATAGCAATAAACAGACCCAAGGATTTATTCATAATGAGGATAAAAGCATAAAAAGAAAAAAGAAAATATGAATTGTCTCCAATACTTTGAAACAGAATGAAGAGAACAAGTTGATGTTACATTTCTCAGCACAGTCATAGTTTTTTATAAGGTGTTCTACAACTGAAGACCAGTTTCTTCATTTTTGTATCAACAATTAAGTTTGTCCCCCTTTTATCACTTTTGGAATCAAAAGGGCAAAATTACATCCTGGATCTAGGATAGAGAAAACATTATTCATAATTTTCAATCCAAACTCTCAGATAGCCTTGCAAGTTTGAAAAGGAAATATTTAAATCTAAGGAATGAGTCTCTCGGCACATTGTCTTTTTTGACAAAATACAATTTTGCAATAATATTGCACTTATTCATGAATACAGCCTTAGTAGGCAATCATCTAAACATTATAGTAAGTTGCAACATTTAATTTATATAAAATCTAGTTGTTCTGCTAATCCCAATATTAATAAGAATGTTCTCAATCTTTTTTCTGTACAGTTATCTAACTTTGAACTCACCATTCTTGCTCATGGTTTAGATTACTGCATCCCCCTACTTACTAAACGAGAAGAGATCTATTCTGAGTTTAAAGTTCTTTGCCTAAAGTAATGGTTCTATATAATATTAATCATTTGTTTGTATATAGTAGTTTCAAGTACTGTTCATACTAATAGTTTTATTTGAACACAGTAAAATGGTTTCAAGTATTGCTATTTAAGAATATTTCTAACACATCCCTCAATAAGTCCCGGGCCTGACATATAGATGGCACCACTAATAAAAAATCCATATGATTTTATAAAGTTCTTACCTTTAAATGGCATATGTCAAAATTTGAGCTCAATCAGATTATTAGTTTACAAATAACAGTTATTTAAGTGAAGCACTCTCCTCAACACTTTGGTGTAGTAGCTATTGAAAAGGGAGCCTTTGGGTTGCCCTCAACTACAGTCACTAACTTTTTACTGTTGCAAATTTTCAAAACAATTGAAAAATCTGAATTTCCTGTGTTGATAAAGCATTGCTTTCTGATAGGAAAAAATACTGTTCAAGCAAAGCAATGGCTTGATAAGTGTTATTCGGACTCTGCTCAGTCGGAAACAACAGTTAAGAGGTGGTATGCTGACTTTAAACACAAATGATGCTGAATGCTCAGGTCACCCAAATTCAGTAGTTATCCAAGAAAACACCAAAATTGTAAATTGAAGAATGAAGAAAAAAGTGCTCTTTCACCAAAACAATGCACTGTGTCACAAGTTGATCACAACGATGAGAAAACTACATGAATTGCACTTCAAACTGCTTTTGCATCCACCCTATACTCCAGATTGGGCCCCCAACGACTACTGGCTGTTTGCAGACCTCAAAAGAATGCTCCAGGGAAAGAAATTTGGCTCTAATAAAGAAGTAATATCAGAAATTGAGGCGTATCTTGAGGCCAAAAACAAGGCATGTAATTGTTAGAGAAGCATTGGAATCAGTGTATCACCCTAGAAGGAGACTATATTGATGAATAAAGTCAAATTTTGCCTAAAAGTTGTTGTTTTATTAGTTAGGCCCAAGACTTATTGAGTGATGTGTTATTCAACACTAATCATTTATTTACAATGTGAAAAATAGTTCCAATTATTGCTATGTAACACTAACAATTCAATTTAACATCAGTTAATTGTTTGCATACAGTTAAATGGTCATACAGTTCTATTTTATGCATAAATGGGACCATAACAGGTACTACCATTCCCAGTCAGAGTGAACCTTGGAGTAATGGCAAAGAAGGGGTATCCAACATTCCCCAAAGCTCCACGAATGGAGTCTCACCAACAGTTTATTTTTACATCCAGGACTCTCAAAATAGTCTTACCCCTTTGCAGAGATGCAATTGGTGTATTCTATAGCACCAGATAACTAGGATAATTCACACACACACACACACACATATATATATGGCAACTATATTATCTTTTATAGACCACAGCTGTCCCTCATAATTTCACACCCCCATCATTAGCCTTTCTACATCAATGCTCTCCTAAATAGAACTATTCAGACACAAGAGTCTCTACTGGGTTTGGTTCCTCTTATAGGAGAACACAACAACAATGTTAAGATACACTTACCAACTAAGTGTATATATGAAACAGCATGATACCAACTGGTCATGTCTGCAAACATCATTACACCTTTGTTGCTACAGAACCTTTTCAAGAGAAAGGTGGGTAGATGAAAAATATTGTAAGGGAAAATTTGCACATCATGATATTGTAGTGGCCAATGCTGGTGCAACATGAATACCAGTCTTTGTGATTATCATCCAATGAAAAGCTGAAGCAAGATAATTAGTAATCACATTGACTGCAGGTGTTAGATCAGAGTTTTCTTTCTCCTAGTTGGATAACTTGACAAAGAATAAGGGATCCAACACGCCCAGGAATAATGTGCTAGATGGCCATTGAGCAAAAACTTCCTCCACTCTTTGATAGGTATTGCTTTTCACCTGCAGGGAACTAGCAACCCTCCTCACCAGACAAACTAAGTGGAGGGTAATGGTTTAGCCAACGATGACCTGACTATGAAATAGGTAGTACTGGGTTACATACTTTATATACACACATATACACATATATATGCACACACACAAACACACACACATATATATATATATATATATATATATATCGATACGCAGCTAACTAAGGCATGAACAGCTATCAATAGGCTATCGATCATATGGAAATCAGACCTGATTGATAAAATGAAATGCAGTTTCTTCCAGGCAGCGGTCATATTGATACTGCTGTATGGATGCACTACTTGGACGCTAACTAAATGGCTGGAGAAGAAGCTAGACGGCAATTACACAAGAATGCTGCGAGCAATATTAAACAAGGCACCAACTATACGGCCACCTGCCTCCCATCACGAAAACTATCCAAGTTAGATGAACCAGACATGCAGGACACTGCTGGAGAAGCAGGGACAAGCTCATAAGTGATCTACTCCTATGGACCCCCACATATGGCTGGGCAAAAGCAAGACGACCATCTCAATCATACATACAGCAGCTAAGTAAGGATACGGGATGTAGCCCTGAAGACCTACCAGAGACGATGAACGATAGGGACAAGTGGCGAGAGAGGGTCAGGGATATCCGTGCTAGCGGCACAACATGATGATGATGATGATGAATATATAATTTTTCGTGCATATATATTCCTGTTAATTCTTGAAATTAATGATTTCCAGAGTATAAATCAAGGGCTGACCTATACATGAAATAGACTAATCTCCAGGTATTTTTTTTTAATAAAGTGTTTAACTATTTCACTTGGAAACTTTTTCACATAAAAAGAGAAAAATTTAGGGATTTACTTACATCAGTTTTAAGGTACTCCCCGGCGTTACTGATGTAAATGACCATCGTTAACAGCTGCGATGTATAGAGAACAAGCATAGCAAGCCAAAATGAAGTCGATGTTTGTTGTATCCACCTGGTCAAGGAGAAAAAAAATCATTTAAAATATTCTATAATGACAATAATATAATCTGTAAATGAGAATTTTTTCCATAATATGACTGAATACTAAAGAGAATGAAAGATCCTACACTTAGTAGGGTTGATGGTATTGTTTTTTTTTAATATAAAATTGATAAAATCTACAAAATAAGTGTAAATAAAATTCTAAAAAATTTTTTGTGTCTTACATAATTTGTTATGCTCAACCACTTGTTGAGATCTGCAAGAAATGTCGCTTAACCGTAAACAGATTTGCATATCTAAGCTTCTACAGGTATTTGTTTTAGGAATGCAATTACAGCATCATTACAATTCTATCATTTGGTTATTATTCCATAATATTTTCCTCTGTGTGGCTTGGAAATAATTTAGTCCATTTTGTTAAAGGAATATTTTATGTAGTCAAATTGTTCAGCTTGTTAATAAAAAAATGTTTTGCATCTTATCAGATATTAATATACAGCTAAATGAAAATAAAGGAACACACACAAATGAACACCCCTTAAGTGTGCTAATTTCATCCTTTTTGCTAGGGTTAGTATAATGATCTGATGTATATAGGTATTTACCCAACCCCTCCGCAAAAACAGGATGTGATACAAGGTCAATTTTTTATGAGGAGTTTAACAGGTTTGAATTCAGTATTTTTCTTCTCCTAGACCGGTTGCCACACCAAGATTAAAGAAACCAGTCTGTCCTACTATTTACCCCAAGCTGGAGTGAGAATAGTTGGATTCATACCTTCCCCAAAGCTATTAGCGCTATGTGAAACACAAACATCCACAACCAGGATTTGAACTCAGGTTGCCATGGCCATTTCTTACGACAAAACCTTTATACTATGCGTGCATCCATGAATGATCTGATGTAATTATGTATGTTACCATAACACAACAAGAATGGCACATCATAGAAAGAGTTTTGTCAACGCAATAACATTAAAATGTTTAAATTTAGAGAATAAGGCAATTTTTAACTTATCAAAAAATCATGTAGGTTTATTGTTTATGCTCATCCCAATTATTTAATTTACTAAAGGAGAGAAATATGAAATGCAAAAAATAAAAATTTTCTACATATTTATTTATTTATTTGAAATTAATGATATCAATTCTACATAAAGGATGTAAGCTGATATTAAGTTTAATCACCATTTTTGGAAACCTTTAAGTAAATAATTATAATGATTTCTGTTTGACTAATCCATCTGATTGATTGATTTTCATGTCAACTTGTCTGGGATCATTTTATACCTTAAGGTAAGGGAATAGTATACATCTATTTAATAATAGTCATTTGTTTGGACACAGTTAAATGATTTCAACTAGTAACTAATAATAATATTCCTTTGTAAACAATTAAACTTCAAGAAACTATTCTCAATACAATTATATGGCATCAAGTATTTTAATCAAATACTAATAATTTTCAAACTATTTGACCCTATTCCAAGTCAGAGTGAACCTAAAAGGATTGGCAATGAAGGGGTACTTCACACTTCTGAGATATCTAGAACTGGAGCCTCATCCACAGATGCACTTTAATGTCTGTTGTATTCTTAAAAGGGATACACAATCAGACAAGGTGGTACTTGAGTGGAAAGGAACAGTCAACACATTTGTAGAATAAAGAAAGGGGGTTTTATTGCAAGAAAGAGACAATACAACAGACAAGGAATAGTAAGGCACGCTACTAATTGCAGAAGTAAGGACAGGTGTAATGCCACGCTCACTGTATATATAGTCACTCTATATGACAGAGGGTGTGTGGGATGTTCCATTACAACACCTCCCTCTGAGCTAATTTTCCAATGAAAAGTTTGCTCTTTTGACGTTGAGACATAGTTGTTTGACTTTATTTTTTCCTGATACTTTCCCATCTGACTACTTTTTGTGGTTGTAGGATTTTTGGTATCAGTAGTTTTTGGGAAGCTGGTATTTTTGGCAATGGTGGAGTTAGAGATACTTCCATTGGCCCTAGTGGAGATATGGGAACTGGTATTTTGAATGTGTCATATATTACCTCCATTGGCAATTCTTCTCTATTTTTTTTGCCGGACATCTTTAATATATCTTGGCCTTAACTGATTTAAATGTCTCTCACATTCAAATCTCTCTTTGAGCATGTATATCACTCTGCTAATTCTTTTAGTGATAATTCTGTCTTTCCAAAAGTATTTTCGACCTCTATAATTTCTGAAGAAAACAGTCTCCTGGTTTGTAAAATTTTGCAGCAAAATTTTCTTTTACAACTTTTTTCATTGGACGAGGCAACAGCCTGTTGAAAACTGACCAAATTTTTCTTGTGACCATCAGTTCGGCCGGTGAAAGGCCTGAATCCTTGTTTGGATTTGGCATAATTCTGTAAACAGCTAAACACCTTTGTATACTCCTCTCATCAGTGTCCATGCCTTGGTTCTTTCTTAGCACTCTTTTGAAAATGTCTACGAATCTTCTGCTTGCCCACTTGATTGAGGATGTTAAACAGAGGTCGTAATGTGGTCTATGGACAAAGATGTACAGAAATCTTCAAATTCTTTGTTGGTAAATTGCGTCCTGTTGTAGCTAACAAATGTTTTTGATGTACCAAAATGACTGAAAAGCTTGTTTAATACATGGACAGTATTTGTGGATGTTGGATGTCTACACTTAAATATTTCTGGCCACTTGCAGAAACAGTACACAATTAAAAGGTAATAATGATCATTGAGAGATCCAGCATAGTCGATATGTAACCTTGTCCACAGAACATCCATTTTAGGCAATGGCTGAATTTTTATTGGAGGTGCTTTTTTCACAAGTTGGCAACCTCTACACTCTTTTACCAATTTTTCAATATCCTAGCCCATCCTTGGCCAGCACGTATAGCTAAGTATTAATGACTTCATTCTTTTCATGCCTGGATGACATATATGAAATTTTCTCAGGATTTTCTTTTGCAGTGTATAAGGCATTACCACTCTATATGCATATAGAAGTACTTGTTCGCAGATTGAATAAGGTGATACACTTGATCCATTTTTTCTGTCTTTCAATCTTTCAAGAGAGATACAATAAGACTGACAAAGAATATTGAAGCAGGCTACTAATCCCCAAAGCAAGGACAGGTATAATGCTGTACTCACTGTATATATAGTCACTCTACATGACTGAGAAGGGTGTGTGGGATATTCCATTACAACACTGTCATATCTAGGAGTTCCCCTCTTTTTTAGTGGGCAAGGGGTCTTACTGTTCTGCAAAGGATACAGTCAGCATATTCTAAACCCTGCTAACAAGGAAGAGCTCTGTCAGAACAATCTTTCTAATTGACTCCTTAAAAGTACTCTTTTTTTTTTTTTTAGGGATCCTTGTTTCTATTTCGAAATTATCAAATATATTCTGAATTCAATAATCCTTTCCAAATTCATATAAATAATTTTTCTTCTCAAAACATTTCATATTTCAAAAATCGAATTATTTTGTTGTTATTTGTGAATTTGCTAATTGGTTGACTATTGTAGTAGATTGGGATTCAAGGAAATATAAATGAAACAGAATAAAAGTAACGGATAAGAAAAGAATAGGAGGAAGTGTGTGTGAGTGTGCATAAATTCATATACATACATAATTAGATATCTATTATGCATAGCAGAGTCTGGCAAATGCCCAAATAAGGAAAATTGAAAGAAAGGTTGTGTTGCGTCAAGCTTCCAAGAAAAAAATCAGTGGCACTGACAGATGCAATTACTTCCACAATTAAATATTCATTCTTTTTGTAGATACTACAATCAGAGAGTGCATGATATCTGGGATAGAGATTATAAAAACAGTATAACACTGAAATTAAAACTACATATTGTAACTAAGTGTCATACTTTTTGTGATCATTAAGCAATATTAGATTCTGAAGAATCTTTCAAATGGTACATGGAATATAAAATGGAATTGGATTTACATAGCACTGATGAGTCTCTAGAGCAATAGACTTGATAAAGATATCTTTGAAAAATCAGTGTAGGTTGTATTTTATTAAAAATAATTCTTAAATTTCCAATTTTTTTTTTTTTCATAATTATGGTGGTGTTGTAAGAAGCACACAAAAAACAAAAAAAACCCAACCTATTTTCATACACTGACATTTCATCTCATTAAATTTTGTTTCATTGATGGCATTCTAAAATCCATAAAGCTAAATTTTAGATTTTGAATGATTAAATTTTTTGACTATTTATAATTGATGAACTTGTTTCAAATCATAAGAGTCAAATTGTTTTCATGTAAGTATTTTGATACTAATTTTGATCTTTTATTTAAAAGATTTTGTTGATTTGGAAATGTGATGATGGCCATTTTCTTCTCTAAACATGAAAGACATTACTTTGATATCTTATGTGCTGGTATAATTTTTCTTATTTTCTATACATTGCTATTAATTTATTGATGTTCCATAAACATTTATAAAGAGTTGTGCTGTGTTCATATTTCCTATTGGTGCTGGATATCTTACTCCTGTCAGTATTAACTTTTTCTTGAACTTCTTTAACTTGGAAGTAGCTTGATAGATAATACTTGGTTAGCAGCATTGATCTAAAGTTGCAGTCAGGAAATGTAGCTTGATGCTCAGGTGATTTTTGGTCTTTGTTGTAATTCTCTGAAGCTAAGAGACTAAACCATACTATAACATCTAATTCATAAGTCCAATAAAGTTTTAGTTGAGGGAGAAAACACTGCAATTGATTAAAAAGAAAAAGACAAAAAAGAAGTCTTACCGAAAGGCAGTTTCCATCAATCACAACTAAATAAGAACCCGTAGGTATTTTTTTATATATTTTCCCAATACCTCCACCACAATATCAATTTCTAAGCAAAGAAGAGCCGGTTTGAATTCAGAATTTTCCTTCTCCTAAATTGGTTGCCAAGCCAAGTTTAAAGAAATCAGTCTGCCTTACTATTTACTAATGACTGGAGTGGAAAGAATATGGCTTTCTAAAAGTATTTATGATAAGCATGTCTGATTTTTTTTTTTTTTTCAAAAGATTCATGGTTTTCCTAAAAGTATGAGTGTGAAGTAAAATGCTTTATCCAGGATTTGAACTCATATTGCTGACTCCATTTCTTACCATGATAATTGTTACAATAAGCATGTCTAATGTTTTTTTTAATTGTCAAATAACAGGTCTTTCTTTATTTCTGTTATATAATTTTCAACTATGTTGGCCACTTTTGTTTTGTTTTTTTGTACCATATTATTGTCACTTTCCTTTCTAGGGTTTCAAGTTTCAGTGACATTACCTATTATTTTATTTGTATTATGTTTGTTTATTTTGTGCTACTTCAATACTTTTCTCCAACTGGGATGGGAACAATTACTTCATAAAAATTGTCTTCTTTTTTTTTTTTGAAAGTCATTTGTACTTTATTACTGACTTTCAGTGGTAACAACAACCTCTTTAATTACAGAGTAACAATGTATAAGGGCCACTCAATAAACAAGGTGAATTCTTCTTAAGAAGTTGGCAATAGGAAGCAGTGCTTACAGTTGTACCTTTTTCAAGGGAATCAGTAGTGATGGGTCCCTTTATGTCCCACAAGGCTGTCACAGCATGACATTTTTTTAATGACTGCTGCACTTAGAACCATAAAGACATAAGCTTCAAGTATTATTTTACAGAGATTAACCAGGTCTTTAGCTGACTGTACTGAGGATGGGAGTTCTCTATCCACAAAGAGCTAAAAACTATTTGACAAAATGTCATCAATTGATAACCAAATCAGGTTTTGATAAATTGATAAAAAGAATCTGTGGTAAAAATATCTTAAGATCTTATATAAAAATGTAAACAATTACTTTTTGTTTCATAAATTACCATCATTTAAACAAAATGAAGGCCATAAATTAAAACAACACTTTTACTGTAATAAAAATTTTAATAAATTTAAACTAGTCATTTTGTTTTTACAGTTTACTTATTCTAAGTTGGATAGGAAAGCACAAAGCTAAAAATGGTAATCTCACCTCCTCATAGTAATGATTGTAATAAAACTTACCATCTATAATAAAAGGGAAAGAAGACAACCCTTAAAACAGCCCTCTGTGTAATGCGAGTCCAAGGTACCTGGGGCTTTGCTTTAGTGAATGTAGAACCTGTCCAAAGAAAAGAAAACATTTACTTTTCAAACCTTTATCAATATTCTCTCTTTCACAACTTCCTAGAGTCAATGTAAAATAAATGTTTGTAATAGTTCTCTATAAAATAAAAATATGAATTTATCTTTCATTTAATCCACTGTATTGAAAAAATGTCAAAAATCTTCTCTGGAAATGAAAGTAAAGACCATTCTGTAACTTTAACAAATAACTGATTTTTTTTTTTTTTTTTACTGATGTACTTCTTAAGATACCACATAATACAGTGCTGTTTGCTATCTTTCTAGCTATAAAAAAACAACATTTAAGTTTTGTTTTTTTGAGAATGCATGATTTATTTGAGAACTTATTGAATGAGAGAAAATAGCTTGCTCTATTGTACTATCAATTTTTTATTAATATTTTTTTTGGTAGAGCAGCTGATGCATTTAATCAGGTCTCCATGATGCAAAAGAGGACAAGAATTCAAATCTTATAGAGAGGCTGTACTTTATTATTTGTAATGAACAATGCTGAGAGACTTGTTTTTCATGTTCTTTAACCAACAAAGGCAGGCAGATATTGTTTTCCTTCTTCATGACAAAGTCTGGTTCTTTCAATGACAATGTTCATTTCTTCACTCTCTCTCACTAAGTCCATTCTATATGCTCCAACCAAATCTCCTTCTCATTCTGGTTTGCTTCCAATGGGCAGTGACTCAAAATAGCCATAAGTCACTTTAGCACTCTATGCAGATTCATAAACAATAGTAATATTAGGGACTTGAATATGTGCATGCATGTAAATCATATTACAAATGGCTGCTAACACAAAAACACATGAAACAGCGCAACCTTTTCGGTTCAAGTAAGAAAAAAATATTCCCATAATTTCCAGTTCACACTGTCTCCATTGTCCCAAACTTACAACCTGGGTGAGTAGGGGATGGATTTTTTGGTTGGTTGTTTGGGTTTTATGGCATATCAACCAGTAGGGGATGGAAAAAAACAAACAAATAAAAAATTAAGATTAAATTAATACTAGTCAAAATTAATGGTTAACAATGCTTCATTAAAAAATAAAAAAAGATTACATTATCCAATTTGTTATATACCCTCTACCAGTGAACAGTAATGGGTATGTCTCATTCCTCATAAATAAGCTGGACACAATTGGGAAGGTGGGTATTTATGCAGAAAAAGTAGTCACCACAAGCTGTGGGTACCTTCTTCATGCTGTTGGCGTGTATTTTATTTATTTAATGTTACAAAGATTCCCATTCCATTTTCCACTTTTGTTTTGGTTAATTCTCATTCAGTAAACTTTTGTTAGGTTGCAACACAATTATAATTACCTTTGATAAGTTTAGAATATTGCTGATAAAAATTTAACCAAATGTCTCAAAAATATGACTGAAACCTTCATTTAAATATATATTATCAATTGCAAAAAATGTAAAGCAGAGTAAAAACTCATGACTCCAAGGTTCATAGCTACAATCATTGATATTGTTCTACATTTTTGAGTATAGAGCACTGTAAATATTTTATGATTTAGAGGCACTTCTGGCATTAAACTTTAACCATTATATATATATATATATATATATATATATATATATATATATATATATATAGTTTGGAACGAGCTGCAGCAGGCATTGGCCTCCATGTCAATGCGCACAAAACTGAATATATGTGTTACAACCAAACGGGCAACATTGCCACACTAGACGGAGCCTCTCTGAGGCTAGTGGACAAATTCACCTACCTAGGAAGTAGCGTCTCATCAACCGAAAACAACATCGACACACGGCTGACGAAAGCATGGACGGCTATAGATAGGCTCTCAATCATATGGAAATCAGACCTGACCGATAAAATGAAACGCAGCTTCTTCCAGGCAGCGGTTGTATCGATACTGCTATATGGATGCACTACATGGACGCTAACTAAACGGCTGGAGAAGAAACTTGACGGTAACTACACAAGAATGTTGAGAGCAATATTGAACATGTCCTGGCGACAACACCCCACGAGACACCAACTATACGGCCACTTGCCTCCCATCACGAAAACTATACAGGTTAGATGAGCCAGACACGCCGGACACTGCTGGAGAAGCAAGGACGAGCTCGTAAGTGATGTACTCCTATGGACCCCCACATATGGCCAAGCAAAGGCAGAACGACCAGCCTGAACTTACATACAGCAGCTATGTGAGGACACAGGATGTAACCCAGAAGACCTGCCGGAGGCGATGAATGATAGGGAGAAGTGGCGAGAGATGGTCAGGGATATCCGTGCTGGCGGCATGACATGATGATGATATATATATATTATAACAGTGTTGGTTGTCACTAAATCACTTTGTGAGTTTGTGTCAAACCAAGTGCAATATAATATGGAGAGAGCTCAATATCTAGGAAAGAGCTATTATATAAAAATAATAATAAATATATATTAGATATATATATTCAATTCATGGAATTTAGACTGTGACCCCTGGGTTTCATGGAGTTTTTTGCATTCTTTTTACTGTCCTTTATATATATATATATATATATATATATATATATATATATATGTGTGTGTGGAGTAAAAGGACAGTAAAAAGAATGTAAAATTTAGGAAATGTTTCAGTTTTTTTTGAAGATATCAAGAACACAGGTTAAAAACAATTTTCAAATTTATTACAAAACAAGTCAGGATTGAAGATCCCAAACTTCTTGGTCATCTTAGATTTTGATATTTTGTTATGATTGTTAAATTATCTTATAAACTATATTATGCTTTATGAATAGAAAGAAAACAATCAGTTTCATCTATTAAGATGATAAAAAAAAACTAAGAATTCTGGTCAAAGTGTTGTTTCTATTTGTCTTTTTTTCCATGAAAATAAAATAAAAAACTGACAAAGGGAAGCATTGAAATCACAGTTAGGCAACCTGCACATATAAATGAAAACTATGACCTTACAAAGTTTTTATAGATCCTAATCCAAAGAAATTGGTACCACATTTAAACATGATTTTTTCTTTTTCTTTTTAAGGCAATTCAAACAATTAAAATGAAAGAAAATAGAAACATTAATGTTTAATCATCACATCACGCCTTAAAAAAAGAAAAAAAAGCCCCCCCCCCAAGCAGTAGACCAACAAACTTCTGACAAACAGACCATGTTAAATTAACTTAGGAAATAGTAAGTGCATCCACTCCAAGACAAGAGTCCAAAAACTGGTTAGTAATATATTATCCTTTTACTATATTTTCATTTAAAATGCATGTATAATTTTTTAAAATTTTTTCTTTGCAAAATCACTCCTGTATACTATCTGTGTCTTAAATGCAAAGATAATTTTACTGTAATTCCAAATAAAAATTGAACCTGGTCAAAAGAAGGTAACACTATTGGTTTATTAGAACCCAAAAACCTAAGTTAACATAAAATAGAATGCCTATAAGGATGCTAAGAAGCATAAAAAAAGTACTTTAATGAATTTTTAAAAAAAGTAGCGGTGGACTTTAACTAAGTTAAAACTTAATGAAAAATGGAAGAAAGTAAGAAGAAAAAAAAAATCTTTTTTTTTTTTTTTTTGAAAGCCATGGGAAGCAGCATGGTGGATGTAAAAGCAAGTGGATAAACCCTCTGATGGCTCAACATAATGCCTAACCTGGGCATTTGAAACCTACAGTTCAACGGCCAGGATCGATTAGTTCGATTGGGGAACTACTGCTGCTCATCTATAAGGGTGGCTTTTGTCGATGAGAATAAAAATGGCCATCGAAAGATTACCATGACCCAATGTTTGATAATAATTTCTAATTTCAAAGAACTCTGCAAAACTGTTATTCTATCTTCATGTTAGGAATTATCCAAATTCATTTTTTTTTTATATAGTTAAAAGTTAATACGTATATAGTTTAAAGAAGTTATTCGAAGAAATATTGTTTAGTTAGAAAAGACATATTTATACTGTTCATATATAGCAAATACTAAGCATGAATTCACCCTAATAAAAGATAAGAGTTTTCAGGACAATCAAAGTCATTATTATAACAGAATGAGTCATCATAAATATCAATCAATAAATAGTTATGAGAGATTATATCAGAGATCAGTTTTGAAGTAAAGCAAGTGAATTATAATTTTTTTCTTCTTAGTGATTTTAATGGCATATCAAACCATCTCGGGTTATTTTATACCTACAGGTTAGGGAAGTGTGTTCATTGTATATTTATATTTTTGTGTAGTTGTTCCTAAAGAGATTTTTTTTGCACAGTTATGTGATATCAAGTATTTCTATCAAATGTATATAATTATCATATAGTTGTATGGTGTCAATTATTCCTAACTAATATGAATATATAATTTCAAATGATTATATCTATTTAGTAATAGTCATTTGTTTACATACAATTATAGCTTCAAGTAACTATTCTTAAAACAAATAATTTACAGTTACATGGTATCAACTTTGCTTCCAAAGCAGTACTAATGATTTTTGAATAGATCTATTTGACTCATAGATGGAACCCTAACACTCCGAGTTAAAGAGGACCTAGGAGTAATACCAATAAAAGAGTAGTCCACATTCTCCAGATCTCAAGAATTGGAGTCTCACCATCATATACAGTTTAGTGTCATACCTAAGACATGCCTTAAAGGACGGTTCAGTCTTGCAAACAGTGTTTTTACTTCTAGAATATGTTAATGAATATCAATTTAATTACAGCATACAATCTAAATTACCTAATTCAGAGTAAAGCCGTAGACAAGTTTACTAATCGATAAAAATATATGACACTGATTATCAAATGGAAAGATCTTTTGCCCAAATTGAAATGGGTTTTGTTTTTTTCAACAAAGTTAAAAGTAATGAATATAGGTGGAGTTACAAAACTTCCACTCTTTTATATTCTGTGAAATTTTAACCAAACCTACAAGGTTCTTCTAAAGAAACAAACATTGAAAAACAAGAATTTTTTGGTATAGATAATAATGGCAGGTTCAGTTAAAAAGTTAATTGGACTCATCTTCATATAAATAAATTTGTTATATATTGACCCTTGACCTAGCCGTCAATCAAGAGATGCACCTGTGTAAATAAGTGGAGAAATAGCGGAAGCAGGTGGGCGTGAGACAATTATATAATCAGGTGTCACAGACGGCTTGAGTCAGAGCCAGTTGGAGACAAGATGCCGAATTGGGAGCCAGCGAAAGACAGAGGGCTTTGGGCCCTCAGTGACCCATGGTTGAGCAGCCCAGCCAGGACGCGAAAGAAGTGCTGCTATAGTCAGAAGAACTTTGGGTCAATATGAGGCAGTCTGTCCCTATCTCCAATTCACCTCTCACACGCAACCAACATCAACCCTTTCGAGGATAAAGTGTGAGAGATATGTTTTTATAAAGAAGTGTGTTCGTTCGTTTGTTCATTGAAGTCGTCATTATTGTTGACTATGTTTCCGCATATATTTCTATCATGTATATGTATACGTGCAGTTGTAGCAAACAAAAAATTCTTTTAAAAGTTCTACTGTCTATTTTGCCGAAATTTAGGGATGGATATAAAACAGAATTTTTAGTCATACTTTAATAACAGAAAATTTAGAGCTACTGGAATTACAGTCTGATAAATTCTTTAATAAGTAGAGATGCTCAGAAAATTCTCTTTGGGAAAAATAATAATGAAATGCCAATAAGTTCAATTATAGTTGAGTTATTTTAAATATTCAACTCATGTAACTCTCTCTAAATTCATGACTTGTAAACCTTGCTAGTCTTGCATATTTTGTGAAATTGTATATTTCATAATGATATGCAGGAGTTATTTCGTTGTTCATAAGTTATTGATCTGAAAGGATATTTGGGCTTTGTGGTAAGGTTTTAAAAACAAATGTGCCAACCCCATTTCTAGTGTGAACTGTGAATTTTATGAGAGCAATAAGGAACAATAAATAAGACACTAAAAGTTTACTTACCTCGGACTAAGTCTACATCAATGAATTCTGTCTTCATTCGTCCAGTCCTTCTTGGTACATGACTAATAGACTAAAAGAAGAAAAGAAAATTCTAAGGTCTACGATATATATAAAAAAGCAAACATGTATTTGTATATGTATTTTAGAGGCATAACACTATGTCATTTTCTTTGAATTATTAGTCTATATGTAATGGACTATTCTGATGAGATAAAAGAAATATAAATTTGTTAAACATGATAAATAAAATAACATAATCATCCAATGTTTCTGGAGATATACTTACCACTAAAGTTACTTTCAAGCAGTTGCTGCTTCAGTACTATTTTATGGTTGTACTTTAACAATATTTAATTTGTCGACTTTACCAAGGCTTTCGACTCCATTCACAGAGGAAAGATGGAACAAATCCTACTAGCGTACGGCATACCTAAAGAAACCGTAGCGGCAATAACGATTCTCTATAGAAACACTAAAGTAAAAGTACGATCACCGGATGGAGACACAGAATACTTCGACATTGTAGCAGGAGTACTACAAGGGGACACGCTGGCTCCGTATCTCTTTATCATTTGTCTAGACTACGTACTTAGAACATCAATTGACAAAATCAAAGAGAATGGCTTCGAACTGACGAAGAAAAGAAGCAGAAGATACCCCGCAACAACAATTACCGACGCCGACTACACCGATGACATAGCGATACTGGCAAATACACCTGACCAAGCCGAAACACTTCTGCATAGTTTGGAACGAGCAGCAGCAAGCATAGGCCTCCATGTTAATGCACACAAAACGGAATATATGTGCTATAACCAAACGGGGGACATCTCCACTCTAGAAGGAACCCCTCTTAAACTAGTAGACAAATTCACGTACCTAGGAAGCAGCGTCGAATCAACCGAAAAGGACATTGAAACGAGGTTAACGAAAGCATGGACAGCTATCAATAGGCTATCGACTATATGGAAATCAGACCTAACCGATAAAATGAAACGCAGTTTCTTCCAGGCAGCGGTCACATCGATACTGCTATATGGATGCACTACATGGACGCTAACAAAACGGCTGGAGAAGAAACTAGATGGCAATTACACAAGAATGCTGCGTGCAATCCTGAACAAGTCCTGGCAGCAACACCCCACAAGACACCAACTGTACGGCCACCTGCCCCCTATCACGAAAACTATTCAAGTTAGACGAACCAGACATGCAGGACATTGCTGGAGAAGCAGAGATGAACTCATAAGAGATGTACTCTTATGGATCCCCACACATGGCCGCGCAAATGCAGGACGACCAGCTCGAACGTACATTCAGCAGCTATGTGAGGATACAGGTTGTTGCCCTGAAGACCTGCCTAGGGCGATGAACGATAGGGAGGAGTGGCGAGAGAGGGTCAGGGATATCCGTGCTGCCAGCACGATATGATGATGATGATGATATATACACACACACACACACACACACACACACACACACACACACACACACACACACACACACCTTAAAAAAAAACAAAAAAAACTGGTCACACTAGGATTATAAATTTATTTCCATCCTGTTATGGGTTATTCCTGACTCCGGTTTAACTGGACTGAATAATATATATATATGTATATATATATAGTATTATTTGGTCCAGTTAAACCAGAGTTGGGAGTAATTCCTTCGGGACAAGAAAATCATTCAAGAGCTGAACATTTAAATTTTCCTGGTAGAGAGCTCAATGTAATTAATATTACAGAGCAATATTTTCTTTAAAGAAAAAATCAAAGACCGGTTATCTTAGGATTATAAATTTATTTCCATCCTGTTTTTCATTTCTGGTGTGAACCAAAAACACAAAGAAAAATATAACAGGACTTCTTCAGATCTAATGGATAAATAAAACAGAATAGACAAGGGGGAAAAGGGGGAGGGAGAGAGTTGAGGAGTTACCTCCTCATTTTATTGAATTTCCGTTTTTTTTATTTACCTATTTATTTTATTTTCAAAATTCTTCTGTCAGTTATAATTACAGTAATTTAACTTTTTTATTTATTTTATTTTATTTATTTTCATTTCTTGTTAAGTTCGATAAATAACTTTTATGTTCTATGTCAATGTAATGAATTTTTGTAAGGGAAATATTAATGTTTATATTAATTTCGATACTATTTATTTAGCTACCTATTTTTTCCATGTGTGTTTATTGGATACATTTTTTTCCCCTTGTTTCACTATTTATTTCTATGTTTTTAAAAATTTATAGTTTATAGTTTAAATTTTGTCCTATGTCTACATCTAGCTATTAATTCACTTCTCTTATTTAATAACTTTTCAGGCAATTTATACGTCATTATATGTATTTTCTCTTCTAAGCACAAATTACATCTACCGTCAAAACTATATATATATATATATTAGTAAAACTTAGTAAAGATAATTTTAAAATTTTTTCTTTCTCTCTTTCACACAGATATGTCTGGTCCTCACTTAATGACTAGGGTCTTTCTTTCTATGATCACGTCATGAAGTAAACTTTTCTATAAACAATGACTTTCTCATATGAGCATATGAGGTCAGTCAGAAAAGTAATGGGACTGAGTGTGCTGTGTGAGCTATGGGCAAAAGAGGGATAAGCAGATTGTGTTATAACCTAACATGATATCTTGGGAGTATATAATTGTAATCTTAGCTTTCTGAAACCATCACATGTTTTTCACCTGCTTTTGTTTAAACCTCCTTTTTTTCAGGTTGTTCAGCTATGAACACTGATGAATAAATGACGAACATTCAACAATGAAAAAACCTGAAATTTTTGGTCTGGTTGGAGGAAAAAAAATCCATCACAAGCACTTCTGCAAATGTATGGTGACAACAGGTTTTTCACAATTGCAAGAGATTCAAAAAGGAGAACAAGGAAATGAAAGATGACTCCAGGAGCCTGAGGCCTTCAACAAGCAGGACTGAGGTCAACATTAAGCGGGTAAAGCAGATGGTATGTGGCAACTGTCAGTTAACTGTATGAATGATTGCAAGTTGGCTGGACATGAAAAAAGACAGTGTTTAAAAGATTATCACCAAAGATTTGAACAGGAGAAAAATCTGTGCAAAACTGGTTCCATGATTGCTAAATGATCATGAGCGCTGCATGCAAATGAGTCAATACATCATCAAACATCTTCAGACTGGACCGGAATTGCTTTGTTGAGTCATCACTGGTGATGAGACATGAATTTTTCAATAAAACCTAGAAACCAAGAACCAGAGCAGCCAGTGGAAGTCTCTGATGTCACCGTTGCCAAAGAAAGCAAGACAGTAAAAGTCAAGTTGATCATATTCTTGAAGTTTGTTGTTTGGAATTGGAATAAATTGTTTGTGACACCAGTCTCATTACTTTTCAGACACACCATGTATCAAGCTAACAGATTTAGTATCATGTGGATACTCTATTTTTGCATGTTGATTATAATGTCACTTTTGAGCCATTTATCATATTCTTAGGATATTCCCATATAGTAGTGCATTAGTTTTTTAACTATTTTACATTATGGATTCATAAATAAGCTGGTTCGTGAGTGAGGAACAGTGTTTGGAATAGTGCTCAATATCTGCCAATAGAACAATTTGCATTCACTTGTACCTTAATATGATTTTACTTTGCAAGTAGCTCTATCGACAGATACTGGGCATCATCATAAATCTACAGTATTACTGTAATTCATAATTATCATCATTATTATGTAATATGGTAAGTTGATGTTGCCCAGCGTGGGTGTCACAAAAAGTAGCTGTGTATTGAGATGACCTGGAAATGATGCCAATATCATTAAGTGCAGAGTGTGTGTGTGGTGGGTTCAGTGTTCCATGAACCCCAATAAAAGATGATGGGATTTCTCAATTTGGCTCTTTTTTTGGTAGCAAGAACTATGGAGAGACAAGCATTTACATGAATAGAGAGAGAGAGAGAGAGAGGGGAGGGATTTCTGAGATGAAGCTTGATGATTTTTATCATTAAGGGTTTTCCGACTATTGTCTTCATCTTTATTGTTATTTCCACAACATTTCGGCTGATATGTCCTCTGGCCTTCTTCAGGTGTTTGTCAAACTCAGGAGCCTTCACGGAACTTCAAACTATGTTCTTTATTGAATCCACAGGGGTCGCCTGTTCTGATTCCGTTAGCCATAATCGGGTATAAGTGTTAAGTATTCCAGTATTTTTACTCGCCTGCAGTCAGGATTGAACCTGCAACCTCCAGATAATTGTCTCTTTAGAAACTTAGGGAACCAATGCCTATAACCGTTACGCTATGTGTCCTTCTGGAAACATAGCGTAATGGTGACTGCCAGCGAGTAACAATACAGGAATACTTAACACTTGTACCTGATTATGGCTGACTACACAACATATCACTGAAATGATTAGATTAAGAAAACATATTTCCAAAATTATAAAACCCAAAGCAAAAATTTATCATAAAGGATTTAATGTTTACAGAAATAAGCAGATATCTTTTTTTGAACTCGGGAGCCTTCTTGTTGTAATTGGGATTTGCCACGGAACTTTGAACCCAACCCTTTATTCCATCCACAGGGGTACTCTGCATCTCGTTCTGCTATTCATAGTTGGGTACAAGAGTTAGGCTGTGTTAATTATTATTCTATGTTACTGTCACCCCTAACCAGGATTGAACCTGCAGTCCAGCTGTCACTTAGAACTGTTTAAACCCAACCCTTATATCCATTGCACTATGTGTCCACCAGGACAATCCAGCATCAATTTTGGGGCCTTATAAACCTAATGTTCTTTTGATACCTAAAACATCAACCAGTTTGACTATTTTTTTTTTTATGCAACTGTGGCCTTTTTGATTATAGGTTCCCATATAGTATTCATCTTTATACTTGGACTACTCAGGAGGTTACTATAGCCAATCATATGTGCAGATTCTTTAAGGCGTCTCCTCTGCCAATTTTCTTCTCTATCTATTATTTCAACTTCCACCCATAAGGGTAGATAGTTTCCCTTTTCCCTCCATATATGGTCAGCCATACCCAATTTTTCTATTTCTCCTCGTACCACTACTTTGCGGTGTTCTTCTAGCCTTACTTTCAGTGGACGGCATGTCTCACCTTTGTATACTTTGCCACAGCTGCATGGGATAGAGTACACATGTGGTATTCTGTCGGTAGTTTGACTCGTAACAGATGTCTGCGAAGAGTTGACTCACTTCTGAATGTCGTCCTGATGTCGTATGGATTATGTATCTTTTGAATCTTTTCCGCCAAACCTCTCACATAGGGGAGACAGACTGTGGTAATTTTTCGGGTATCTTCCTCTGTCTTGTGATCCAGATTTATCGTAGCTGATGTTATGCTCTCCGGATAATTGTTCTGCTAGAGGATCTCCTTCAAGCTGTCCATTTCTTTATGATATAACTCGTCACTGCTGATGGCTTTTGCTCTGTGTTGCAGGCAACGGACAATTCCTTTCTTAATATTGTATAGATGGTGGGAGTGGAAGTTGAGGTACTGTCTGGTGAAAGTAGGCTTACGATATACAGATGTGCTGAATCCATGCTCTGTGCGAGTTATTAGTACATCTAGGAAGGACAGTTTGTTGTCTTGTTCCTTCTCCATTGTGAACTGTATAGATAGACAGATTGAGTTCACATGATTCATCAGAATTTGAACATCTTCCTGAGGGGCCAGAGAATGAATGTGTTATCTACGTATCTAAGCTGCATCGATGGCTTTAGTGGTATAGATCCTAAGGCCATTTCTTCAAAGTATTCCATATATATATATATATATATATATATATATATATATATTGGCCAACACTGGATGGTATTCCATTAAGACTCATTGTCAGCTGCTGAGGTTCAGTGTGTCACCATTAAGTTGTGAATCTTAGGAAGGCCATATATATGCGGTAGCTTGCTGTAATGTTGAATTAACTGTTTATATTTCCTCTGTGGTATGAGGTCCTTGTTCTTACTAAGAATTAACTACTGGAATTAACTGGTATCTTTTTTGTTAGGCCTGGTGGAATTAGCTTGAGATCCCAGCATCTGCATAGAAATGTGAGGTGGTTTGTCATTTATGCCAGTTTATGATTTAGTTTCTCTAGGGATTCCCATTGATATGTTCTATCGGGTCTGTACTGATTATATACTATTTCTCTGAATGTAAGAGATGAGGTTTGATTATAATTTGTAGTAATATGATTCTTCCGTGGCAAATCCTGATTACAACAAGAAGGCTCCCGAGTTCGAAAAGAGATACCTGAAGAGGGCGGGAGAGCACACCAGCTGAAACGTTGTATAGACATAAAGATGAGGATAATAGTCTGAAGAATCGTAATACTGTAATGGTTCTGTTCAAATATTTTGGAGGAGTCACAATGACATAGAGGCTAATGTGCTGGACTGCAACATTGTAAAGAATAAGTTTGCAACTGGTATTTTTTAAAAAATGTAAACATTTCTATGGATGTTCGTTTATGATATGATTTTAAAGTCTCTAGCTGTTCACCATCCCTGTCAACACATTCCTCAGGAGGTGTCCATGATATCAGTTCTGCTTTTTTAATAAAGATACTATCATAGAAATATAAACATTATTGTAAGAGATTTCAAGAATGTGTTAATGATAAACATGTAGACAGTTTGAAATTATATCATAAAGGTGCTTCCATAAGAGTGTTTGATGTTTTTTTAATCAACCTGTATCATTAAAAAAATAGCCAATATTCATATCCCTAAAAACAGTTTTACAAACACTTAAATAATGCAGGCCATGCAATCAAAGAGAAATTGTAGTAGTAATGCCATGAACAATCTTACCTCGAAGAAACAGAAGGTGTGCTCTCTCTGCGACCGGAAAACCAGAAGAAGAAAAGGACGCAAGAGGTGTGACTTATTTTATGGAGGAGAATGTGATAAGCCCACGTGAAGTGGCGAGATTTAATGAGCATATAAGAAACTAAGTTTGAGGAGGAAAAAGCAGAGCAGTATTTTGCTTATGTCTGATTGGTGAACATCCATCAGTTTATTTTGCGTGTCAAATAATTTGACTACCCACCATAGGTTGATTCCACTTCGACTAGACTTCTAAAACCACGAACAGAAATATTTAATTGTTATAATATTCCCATTATTCCCATTGAAGAAAATAATTTGTCAAAAATAACAAAAGCCAACAGCAATAGAAAAAAAAAGCAATAAATAATTTACCTTATATACTTTTTGTTCAACTGATTGTTCCCACAGCTGCTTATCATAGGAGCCAATCTAGAAAGAAAGAGAAATTCATAGGGTTAGATAAAATTTCTATTAGAGAAATCCATTTCTCTTATGAGAATTGTCAGCAATTTTAAATAGTCAAAATATAAGTGCAGATCTTGAGTGGCTGTTACTCCATGTGAAAAAATTTAAGTTTGGTATTGATTAAAATGAATATTTTCATTGATAATCATCCAATCAAAACCAAATAGGGAGGAGTATGTACTCACTCAACTCTTCACCATAAGATGGATGCAACACAAGATCAATTTTTAAGTCGAGTACAGCTAGTTTTAATTAAGTTTTCCTTCTCCTAGACCAGTAGCCATACCAGTCTGCCTTAATATTTACTCATAGCTAGTGGGGGAGAATAACTCGATTCATATATTGCTCAAGAGCATTAGCAATATGTGAAATACAAACAACTGCAGGATTTGAACTAAGACAATAACCGTTATGTCACAAGTTGCTGAGTGGATAGAAGTTTTATTTTCCATGGGTTGACAAGAGAAGTTGCAAAAATTATTCACATAATAGAACTGATTTCTTTGTGTTATACATTTCAGTCAGTAAATCAATTCTTCAGTCTTTACAAAAATATGATCGGAAGAAAAAAAAATAGTGACAGAAAATAGTCACTAATATCTCAATTGGAGTGACTAATTCCATCAATAGTAGATATACCAAATACCCAAGTTATATGCAGAGCTATTCTCCAACACTAACTTAGCAAAACAAAGAAAATTACAGTGCTGAAATCTATACCAGTTTGACTTCTGCAGAGAAACTGTTACTTCCTTACTTCTCAAATATGTTCCTTATCTATTACCTGGATCTCATCTCAAAGAGGCTTAATGTATACTCATCTCTCATTAGATGTGGTTCATAATATCAGATTATTTTTTTCACCTCATTGTTGATAATAGCTTTTTCATGTTTCTAAAGTCTAACTTGAAGAAGTTTAATTATCCCAACAATTTCTGGTATGTTAATAACTCATTAAGTTCATCAACAATACAAATTAGATTTATTCTTCGTTTTTGATTAAATGCAGGACTTTGTGGTTTGCATTAGTGTTTACTCAAAGAATTGGACAGTCTCTCTAAAATGTGAATGGATCTCATTTTGATTGATTGATTTTAACAGCAAGTCAACCTGTCTAGGGTTATCTTATGCCAAAAGGTTAGGAAATTGCATTCATTGTACATTTATATTTACATTTTTGTGCAGTTATATGATATCAAGAATTCCTATAGAATACAAATAAATTTTCATGCAGCTGCATGATTTCAAGTATTCATATCTAACATTATTGATTATATGGTTTTAAGTAATTATTTCTATTTAATAAGTCATTTATTTGCTCACAGTTATATGGTTTCAAGTAACTAATAATAATACTTAGTAAACAATGATAGCTTCAAGTAACTATATTTAATACAAATAATTTTCACAGTTATAAGGCATCAAGTATTATTTGTGAATACAAATAATTTTTAAACAGATTAACTTGATTTGCATAGATGGGACCTTAATAGAGACTATCACTCTAAGTCAGAATGGACCTGAAAATAATGGCAATGAAGAACTACATTCGCCAGATCTCCAGAATTGGACCCGCAACATTATTATTCCTTTTCGAGAGTTCTTACCTCTCTGCAGAGGATACAGTCAGTGTATTCAAAGTTGTACCTACATTACAGGTTTCATTTTGGGACAGAAATGAGGAGAGGCTAGGATATGAGAGCCATTTAATCAAAAGGTGAATTTTGCTTAAAGAGTTGGCAATAGGAAGCACTGTTTACAGTTGCACCTTTTTTTAAGGAAATCAAAAGGGATGGGTCTTTTCATGCCTCACAAGATATGAACTTCTTTATTGACTGTTGTGCCTAGAACTTTCTATTTATTGGAGAGTCAGTGTGTTTCCAAACCATCGACTGTCTTTTCCACTTGTACTGGCAAATCTATGTTTAGCCAATTTGTTAAATTAAAAAAAAAAAATTTCTTAAATTAAAACATGTTTCTCTGTATATTCGACATTCTTCTGTTAATTTCACATGGTTTGCACTTCTCATCCAATAAAATTTGATGACAAATTGGAGCACTGTCTGATTTCCCACCATTTTGAATAGCCTCAAAATGAATATTTTTTGAGATTAAAATAATTTTTGCAATAAACCAATCCCAAAGAATGCAGAGTTTACATTTAAGGAAAAAAAATTATTTTGTTTATTTTAAAAATATTCCTCTTATTCATTGAATGGCACTGACATGAATGTAATTTTGATTTTAAAGAGAATATTTGTGTATATTTCAGTGTAACGAAGTCCTCAAGACAGGAAAATAAGAAAATTAGTAGATAAACATACCAATTGATATATAAGGAGCCAGATAAATAAAAAAAATGTCATTTGAGTGAAGAGCAATATTTTTAAATGTACACTTTAAAAAAATACATCATAAAGCCAGTGTCATTGTTTATGAAAATATAGAGGTTAAATATGGAAGGGTAAATAAGAATGTCATATCACAATGTTCTGTATTTTGAAAATTTCAATTCATTTTAAAATTGTTGTTTGAAAATGTAGACAGTTCATTTTGCAAACTGACAATTTTTTTAAGGAAGAATTAGATTCAATTATACTTTTACAACACAAAAATAATTCGGTGTTATCTGTGGAGTACATCATTAGTCATGATTAGCAGATAAAATTTTATTTAAAAAAATAGTTGCTGATTAGAGTCAGGGGGCAGAAAAGGCATTAGGGTAGCAGCTGGCCAGAGGAGTTGTCACTACTGAGATTGTGTGGGGAAAGAGTAAAACAAAGTCGAAAGAAGAATGAAGATAATGACAAAACCCCAAATACAAAATTGAATATTAAAATCAAATGACTTGATATTGCATCTTTTCCAACAAACTTTCTATTAATGAATGAAAACAAAAAAAAAAACAACATGAGTCTGATGTCTTAAAAGAAATATTTGTTGCATCATTGATTTGCCTTTCTTTCACAGACGATCATTGACACTGTAACAGTTTGCTTACTTTCTCTAGCAGAAAAAAGAAAAAGAAAAAAGAGATCCGCTATAATAATTCTAGTGTTGCCAATGAAATCCCAATGATGATGATGATGATGAACCCTATGTAATGAGAAATTTCCTACAATAGAGATGATGACCCTTACAAAACGAGAAGTTTCTTCTAATGAAATGATGAAGAGTCCAACAATGATGATGATGATGCATCATGATTTGGTTGTCATGAGCCACGATGACATAGCTGTCCCTGTGAATCATTCTTCCATGACTAAGATGAGATGACCCACTCCACCTTCTTCACCCATGTTTTTGCCAGCGCTATGGAACACCATGTTTGTATTTATATGAATTTAGATTATCCTTGTGCAGATGGCCATATGTACACATATAGCATAACAGTTAGTGTCATAGTAAATAGAATTCATCACCTGAGTTCACATCCTGAACAAGGCTGTTGGTGTTTCACTTCAAACTAATGCCCTTGAGAAAGGCATGATTTCATCTGTTCTCCCTCAAACAAAAATAGTAGAGAAGAATGGGCTGGTTAGGCAACCAGTCAACAAGAAGGAAAACTATGAATTCAATCAGTTTCACAATGCTTAAAAATTGACTTTGAGTCAATGGGGTTAGCTACATATACATAGTTCTGGCATGAGTACCAATTATGTCCAGTCACATACTGCTTAACAGGCTCATTGGCCTAGTGGGTAGAGTGTTCGCCAATGGTCTGGGAGACCAGGGTTCAATCCTAGGTCGGGTCATACCAAAGACTTTAAAAATGGTACTTGATACCTCTTTGCTTAACACTCAGCATTATAAGGCATGTATCAAAGTTAAGTGGAGCAATCAAGGGAAAGGAGTAGCGCCCTCCCCTACAACTTAGTGTAGTAGCTATTGAAAAGGGAGCCTGCAGGTCAGGCTTGACGACGATTGCCAACTTTACTTTTACTTACATACTGCTTCCTATAGTTCCCATTAATGCACCAAAAAAAAAATAAAAAAATAAAAAAAAATAAAATAAAAGAGAATTACTGCTGACTTTAAAGTAGATTTTTCCTACTTAGAAGAGTAGCATAACTTGGACATAATAGAAACAACATTTCAGCTGGTGGACACTTATACAGACAGAAAGGTAAAATTGACAATAACAACAACCAAGTTGAGGATACAAGCATTGAGTACATCATGTCACGTGATAGCTCACGGAGACGAAGAGGTAAGACTGATACTATTCTCCCATGGTGAATCAGCACTATCTAGCAGTCAAAAAGTGACCGTTAAGAGAGAATGTGGGTCATGCAGGGGAGACCAGGTGTTCGCACTTAGTGACCTCAGGTCGCCGGACATCGGAAGGGGAAAGAGAGAGAAGCCAAATAATTGGCTGGGACCCCAAAACGGAAGTGGGGCTCCCTTCCCCTCAGCGGAAGTAAATAGTAAGAAGTCAGTTTTTGAGCAAGGCTCGTGGCAGGCGAACCATAGCCATTTTACTCCGGGTTGAAGACAAAAGATTAACTGAGACACGAAGGACTCCAAATCCTTCAAGCCAGTATTAAAAACAGAACAAAGTCTAGTAGCCCGTGAAAGAAGAAAATTCTCCAGTGGAACCCCGTCGAAAATAAGATAAGTAACTTTGGGGACATTTTTCCTTTACACCCAAATTTCGTTTACCACTCTCTCTCTCAATTTGAAGAAGGACAAAAGTCAGAAAAGACGTTTATATTCGTGGACTGTCCAATTATATGTTTTTGACACTCTGAACGTGTATATATAAGTAGTAAAGGATTTTATGTATTTTCATTTTACCATGTGGTCTATGTTGTTACTTCATGCTTTCTTTCCAGCTTCTATTCGCCTTATGTTATCTTGCTTAGAATTGTCCTATTAATTCCTAAAGTATCACACGGGAAACCGGAGTTGCCGACTACTACAATATTAATATTATTACGACTAAGACCTATAGGCCCGTATTCTTCTGTTATCTAAGGGAAAGAAGTTTAGCGGCCTGGTGGGTGTGTGATAGTGTGAAATTTGGAACCCCTTTGCCAGCGGTGGTCAGTCTGGCCCTAAATTATTCCCTCACATAATATGCCAGTTCTTATATGCCTGAGAGAAAAACTCTGAACAGGACTTATTCTGTAGGGGATCAAGTGCCAACCTGCCCCGTCTTCACACGTGCGAAAATAAAGTCCCGTTTTGGGATTTTAGTCAATTTCGCGTCACAATCAGTGTAGTATAATAATAATAATAAATCTCAGCCAGAGGACCAGACTTTATTAAAAAAAAAAAAAAAAAAAAAAAGAGAGAATTTGCAAAACTGTGGACTTTGTTGTCCCGGCTGACTACAGAATAAGAATGAAAGAATGTGACCTTGCTAGGGAATTGAAAAAAAACTATGGAACATAAAGGTGACAATTGTACCAATCGTGATTATTGCTTTTGGTACAGTAACTAAAGGATTATTAAAGGGACTGGAGGACTTGGAGGTTGGAGGACGAGTGGAGACCATCCAAACTACCACATTATTGAGAATGGCCAGAATGCTGAGAAGAGTCCTGGAGACTTGAGGAAACTTGCTGTCAATTAGACTCCAGTGAAAAACCATCAGCTAAAACTGATGGGAAAACTCTCAATGAGTAAATAATAATTATTATTATTATTTCTCACCTTAGAATTGTACAACTTATTATTACTCTATTTCTTCTTATTCACTTTGGTTTAACTCAAGCTTAGTCAATAACTGAGATATGATCATACAATTTTTAGGTATTTATTTATAGCAGCAATTAAAAGGATTTTGAATATCATTATAAATATATTTACTGAAACTATTTCCGCATTGAGCATCACTGAGATGTGGCAAAATAAATTATTCTCATAAGATTCTACAATAATTGACATAGACAGTTACAATGGTAATCTATTTCATTTTCTTTAGTTTTTCTACATTTTGATTTTTAACATGAAGATTACATTTCTTTCACAGAAGATTTGATTGGCCTTCATTGTTTTTCTCTATGCAAATAAAATTGCAGCCAGCATCATCCAGATGAGGTTATGTATGCAACCAATTATAGCACTTGCTTCTTTTCTCTTTCATTTTAGTAGCATGTCAACCTATCTAGGGTTATTTAATGGTTAGAAAATCACATTAATAGTAGGTTGATATTTACATTTTTTGTGTAGTTGTTTCTTAAAAGATATTTTGCCACAGTTCCTATTGAATCCAAATAATTTTTAAACAGATCAAGATGGCACCCAAACAGGTACTACCACTCAGTCAAAGTAGACCTGGGAGTAATAGCAGTTTAATGTCATACCCAGGATACCACTTTGAGGGAGGGAGGCTTACCCCTCTGCAATGGATACAGTCAGCATATTCAAAGCCTTGCCGACTGGGTTGACCTCTTTGGTTTAATTAGAATTTTTGAATATTATGACAAGAAATTTAGTTTTATCCTCTCGATACAAATTATTTTTCATAGAAAAATAAACATTTCCATTTGAATGCACCAGAAAAGATAAAAACTAACAAGAAAATTCTCTGTGGTATTGAAAACTTTTCATATAATCAAATTTTTAATTAAGGTCTGTACAAGAAACCAACCTTCTTTGCAATCTTTATAATCAAAAGCATACATTGCAAGAAATCTCAAAACTGTCCAAACTCAAAAGATAATACTTACTCTTTTTTGATAAGAAGCAATTGTATCATGGATTTTGTTCATGGTTCCTACTTTAGGCACCATTGGTCCAATTGGAGGCTGGTTAATAAATCCAATCTCCTAAAATGATTGTCTGTTTGGAGGCCACTTTGTATGAGTGGTTGAGTAGATGCTATGAATTCTTCATACCATTGCTTGCATTACCATTTCAGACCTGCCTTAAAAAGAAGTAAAAAAACAAAAGATATAAATGAAATGCAAGGAAAGATAATAGTAATTCTAATCAGACATTACAGTCGAAAAAACAATGCCAAAAAAACAAAAAAAGAATGACTGTTTCTCATTAGCATAATTGTTGGTAATTAGTCTCTGATCAAAGAAACAAGAATGCCAGTTTAAATTAGTTCTTGTTTTTTCGGAAAAATTAGCACCTAAGATTATAGAAACAAGCATTCTCCATATATATATATATATATATATATATATATATATATATATATATATATATAATCCATTGATTTTTAATCCTTCTGTAATCATGAGTTAATTCATATCTAAATTTTATTTTTTTTAAATATGTGAATCCAAAGCAGAAATGACACTGGTATTTTATTTTCTAAAAAAGAAGACATCATAATAAAACCTCAACTAAAACTCTAGCAACATTAGTTATTCATCAATCATTTATTTGCTTGTTATGCCTCCTATAGCATCAACACTTTTTACTATCTTCTCACATCAACCTTTGAAAAAAAAAAAAAAAAAAAAAAAAAAAAATGAAAAAGAGAATTTTTGCAAGGAACATATATACTTTAATATAATATCTATAAATAGATAAAATTAGCTTAAGTAAATCATCAGATAGTCATCAAATAAGCTCTTTTAAATACTTCTTACCATTTTTTCTGAAACTATCCAGTTTAATTTGAAATTTTTCACACTATTTCTGTTTTTGATCTAATTAGACAATTTGTTCCAAAAATATATAACTCTATTAGTAAAAGAAATTGGTTATTAGACTTAGTTTTTGTAAACTATCTTGACAATAAATTTTTAGTTCAAGGAGAAAAACTGAAAAAATGTCTACTATAACTAGAAATTCAATTAATCATTTTGAAAGTTTCAATT
Source organism: Sepioteuthis lessoniana (assembly GCA_963585895.1). Taxonomy (NCBI): domain Eukaryota; kingdom Metazoa; phylum Mollusca; class Cephalopoda; order Myopsida; family Loliginidae; genus Sepioteuthis; species Sepioteuthis lessoniana. The sequence continues at coordinate 106,522,866 of OY757918.1, forward strand.
AAATCACCACTCATTCCTCTTTCTAGTAAAGTAGTTAATCTTGATTATTCTAATCTCTCCTTGAAATTGTAATCTTAAAATGAATCTAAATTACAATCTGTGAACAAAAAAGATCAAGATTTTAGGTGTAATTTTGTTGGAATTTAAAATTCAAATGAAAATATATGTGAATATTGCTCAGCTATGAATGGATAACTAGAAAAGTTAGTTACGTGGTTGGATTTATGGTATATCAATCTGTGTAGGTTATTTAATGCCAAATATATTTTTATACAAATAATCAGTTCTATTTCAAACAATTCAGTTTAGCATGAGTACAGTTTGATTGTTAAAAAAACATTTCTATTTCAAACTATTCACTTTAGTATAAGTATAGTTTTTGTAAACGCACAGTTAAATGTCAAAACAGTTCTATTTCAAACAATTCAGTTTAGTGTAAGTACAGTTTCAATGTCAAAACAGTTATATTCTAAGTAATTCATTTTAACATAAATATGCAGTTTAGTTCTATTTGACCCATAGATAAGACCCTATCAGGTGCTACCACTCCGGGACAGAGTAGACCTGGGAGCGATGACAATGAAGGGGTACTCCACATTCCCCAAAGCTCCAGCATTACTGGAACCTCACAATCAGATTCTTTTCTGTCATGTCCTGGATATTCGTTTGGGGGGTGGTCTTACCCCTCTGCAGAGATGCAGTCGGTGTATTCTACAGCCCCAGTCAACTGGGCAAGATAACTAAAAAAGAAAAAAAAAAAGGAAGCTAATCTCAACACTTTTTGAATGAATATTTATAATGAAACATAGGATTCTGTAAGTGAAATTTTCTCATTTAACTAAAAGAAGAGCCTGAGAGATGCTTCAGGTAGTAGAAAATTTGTTGGAATAAGAATGCTGATCGCCATCGAGACTATTTTGAAGAAAATAATGTTTTATTCATTGTTCATTTCTGCCATGGTAAATACAGCTTCATTTTTTTTGTACAAATCTAACTTGCCATATCCTTGATTTCTATAAAGATCACATTTCAATCTGGATGATTTCCCAATGTTATAAGTCACACCCAGCAAGAAGTAAGCATGTTTGGTACTACATACTGCCATGAACAGTTATTCTCTAAAATGAAGAATCCCAAGAGTACACTGCATTTGCAACTGTCAAATCATTACTTCTCTGATATGTTCCTTTGGCATCTCACTACCAACCATGTTGTCTCCTTCTTTGAAAACACTTGCAGGGCCATCTTGAAAGACAAAAAGCACAGAAGAAAAAACCATAACACTGTGTCATCAAACCTTGACCTTTAGGTGCAGGCACTGTGACCATACTTGCAGGGCCTCCATTAGCTTTGTCAGACATAAATGTGTCAGCAGTAAGTGTAGACTACCATTTTCTTGATCTTCCTTCCAAGCTATGATAATATCTTTCTGTGATTGCAAACAACATCAGATGTCTCATCAATGAATTATGAATATTACCTTGTGAATTGAGCTGTTTCTTTGTGTTTTTTTTTTTTTTTGTCCTTTAAGATTACAACCCTAGGTCCTCTTGAGTTATGGTTTGTGGCTTTCAGGATGGAAACATTGGGGATTCCATGTACTAAGCAAAGGTATTAACTTCACAACTACTATAAAATAAATGTCGTACTCAGATATAATAATCCCAATTCTAGGTGACTGGCAGAAATATCTCAAAACACAAAATGCCGAATGAGACAAACCTTAGAAAAATCAAGCCTCTTCAACATTGCAAAAGAGTAAAAAATCAAATATCAAAAGATTCAGAATATATAATCCATGCAGCATCAAGACTTTTACAAAAGTAAAATCTCCACTTGAAGATAATATAACTAAGAACTGCATATACAGCATTCAATAGAGTTGTGGCAAAGAATATAAGAGAGACCAGCAGTTCCTTAAAAGTAAAGTTTGCAGAAATTTAGTAACTTTGAAATCAGAAATGGCTGATCACATATGTAGGGAGAAAGTAGTTAATCAACCACTGTGTGAAGCTAGGTTAAAATAATTGACAGGAGCAGTACTAGAGACAAAGACACTTAAAGGAATTAGCAGATATAATATACTGAAATCATTTGATTACCAGACCAAACATATATAGGACACTGATCAAAAGAAATTCTACCTTCAAAATTCCCAAAATATGCAGAGACTCCAGATGTAAAGCATTTATATTTACAGTGAACAGCACTGAATATTGAAGAGGAGGAAGTCAACTTATCATTAAGGGTTTTCGGACGATTGTCTTCATCTTTCTTGTTATTTCCACAACGTTAGCCATAAGTATTCCTGTATTGTTAATCGCCTGCAGTCAGGATTGAACCTGAAACTTCCAGATGATTGTCTCCTTAGAAGCTTAGGGAACCAACGCCTATAACCATTACACTATGTGTCCTGCTGGCCAATTCTGAGTGAATTTTTGAGACTTATAAACTTAATGTTCTTACTTGACTAGAATTACTACTGTTATTTATGATTTTTTACCTGTGCTCATATTCAGATTTTTTTTTTTTTTTCTCAGAATTGTCCAGGAATACTTAACACTTGTACCCGGTTATGGCTAACAGAATCAGAACAGGCGACTCACGTGGATTCAATAGAGAACATAGGAACCTTCACGGAACTTCGAACTGAGTTCAACAAACACCTGAAGAAGGCTGGAGGACATATCAGCTGAAACGTTGTGGAATTAACAAAAAAGATGAAGACAATAGCCCGAAAACCCTTAATGATAAAAATCATCAAGCTTTGTCTTAGAAATTTAGACGAGGAGATCAATACTTTGTACAACATTAAACAGTTGAAGACTTAGCAAAAGTCTTACATTAGTTACCAAACAGAATAATAGTGTAACAATACCAGGAGACCCGTTTCTTGTGTCTTCTAGCAGCCAAAGGCAGATGAAACTTATGTTTCTTCTTCACAAACAAAATCTAGTTCCTTCGACAACATTCATTTCATCCCTCTTTTTCACAGAGGGCCATTCTATGTGTTTCAATTGAATGTCATTCTTGTTCTGGTTTGTTTCCAATGAGTCTACACTCCTGACTGCCTTCTGCCCCATATGAACATACTAACTTATAAATATGCATAAAGTGATGGCAATATCACAGACTTCAATGTGTGCAGGCACAAAGATTACATTGCAAGTGGCTGCTTACACAACACACTAAGCAGTGTGACTTTTTTGCATCAGGCAAAATCGTCACAATATCTGAATAAAGTTCAATTAAAAAATGCCTGAGGAAAGTCAGAGTGGCCAAAACATCATGAAATCAGCTTTATTTCCAAGGAAAGTAAAACATACGATCTTTAGGGAGCATGATACCCCATAGTTTTTGTGAAGGGAGGAGAAGGGGAGCGGCCATACATTGACTATGTGTTCTGAGGTCCCCTAGCTAGCCACATTTGCGACCTTCCACGCAATACAATAAGAGCAGTCATTCTTCACCAAGCATGCCACAACCACCAAAATACCGCAATTGCTCCATGAAAACCTACTTAAAAAACCTGGATGAGGTGTAAGAGTTTATTTACAATATGTACAAAAAATGATTATGATAGGGATGGGAGAAAAAACCCAAAATTAATTTAATATTTAATAATAATCTTAATAATCTTACATTTCAAACTTTCAAATTTTAAAATCTTTCAAAGATTTTTTTAAATAGAATTAAAATTAATTAAAACGATGGAAAAATTCCCTTTTTGGTTACCTTACCATCCCCTCCATTTATGATATGGAGGGTTGAAAAGGATAAAAAAAAGCAAGCCAGACCCTAAGTGGGGGTGGAGACTAAGCTACAGGGGCAAAAAGAAAAAAAAATCCAGGGTGGGGCACAGTGGGGAAGAAGCAACATGAATTATAGCAATGAAATGAAATGGAGGTGCCGTTATTGTCGTAGGAAATGGACACGGTGACACGAGTTCAAATCCTGGACGAGACTGATTGCATTTCACATAGCACTAATACTCTTGGGAAATGTATGAATCCAATTATTCTCCCTCCAGCTATGTGTAAATAGTAGGACAGACTAGGTTCTTCAGCCTTGGTGAGGCAACTAGTCTAGGAGAAGGAAAACTCAGAATTCAAACCTATTAAACATTGCTTAAAAAAATTGACCTTGTGTCATATCCTGCCCAAGCGGAGGGGTTGGTAAATGTGTATAGCGATGAAATGAAATTCCATGATCTTCAAAAAATGATGGGGCTGGAGCAAGGGTTAGGGTACAAAAAAGAATAGAGTGGGGAAGATCTTGGAAGCTAACAACTAGACGATGGGGTCAATGACTCATAACATACTGCTAACTAAGAACAGGTGGGAAAACAAAGGTTACTGACTTACCGGGGATGGGGACTCAAAGGTCCTGGAACATAGACGCCATGTGCAGGAAGAGGGGGAAAGGATGCCTCTAATGTTGCCCCCTTGCTGTCCAGGCTTGCAGCATACACCCACCTTTTGTCGAATGTTATGCCGTCCAAGCATTTTCTATTGCATCTAATTCTGACCCTAAGCCTAAAGAACAAAATCAGATCACGATCAGAAAAGTTTGCATTGTCATACAATCCCTTCTTTTGCGTCGTCCAAATCACCATTCTGTCCACAGATAGGATGGTAAGAAACACAACATGCTTCTCACCCTGATATGGAGGTAAAACATTGTCTACAACATAACCAACGTTGACTAGCATGTGCAAAGCAGTACAATGAGTATAAACATTTTGTCTAAAAAGATTCAATCCAAAAAATGATCTTCATTCTTCTATTAAAGTCTCCAGTTATTTTTAACATCTTTGAAATGGCATAAGATTCATTTAAAACTAATTTTTCTTCTTGTATATCTTTTTAGATAAGAAACTTTGCAATTTTTACTAAGTAAAAAAGATTATTTGCTTATATTTAAGTGAATTATTAATAAATTCAAAAGGCGATATTTCAAACATCAATCATAGTGCGTTTATAGATGAAATTAGTCATGCATTTTAATCCTTCATTAACTTGATTCTATGCATTTATACATCAAGTTAAGTATGTATTTTTATCCAACTATTTTTTTTATACATAAACCAGACAAGACAAGAATGTTGTCTAACAGGCATTAGCCTACCCATTTAATAATAAAGCAGTTCAGGAATTTTATATTCTCTCAGATGATTTACAACCAGAGGATTTATAACAGGAAAAAAGGCATAACAAATTTAAGTGTCATTGATTCTGATAGATGTTGAATACCGTGTGCAGTTTTTAAAATCACTGGATTGATTGTAGAAGAAATGACACTTTGTACTGATTTAGGGATTAGGTTTGATATCAAGAACCTTATAAATCTGGGCCCAAGAATAAGCAATTAGTTTTAATCAAAGCTGTACACGCAGGTTTAACATGTCAGAGCATATATAATTGATTTCTCATTTATTTTTCTCTCAGCTCTCCTTTTAATTCCCTTCAAGTCTTAATTTCCTTCTCTAGACCATATTCCTCTCTTCCCAACAAACTCAAATTGGAACTCTTGGTTAGACTTTGGATATACTCACATACTGCCTCCACAAAGTAACTGTTCAACAATATAATAAGTTTAAATCCTGAAGTTCAGTCTCAGCCTTGTTCCCTTAAATATATTCTGAAGTATAAGTAGGATCAAGTCTATTTCCTCAATCAATACCTAGAGTCTGTTAAACTGATATCCCGACTTTAACCAGTTTATACTGTAATGTAGGAGCAGCCCTCCCACCACCAGTGAACCCAGTGACTGATTTTGTAACCAACATCAATAAGTCAACTACAAGAACTCTCACATGAGAGTTGGGGAAATTTGAAAAGCAAAATTATTATTAAGTGACGAGAACAAAGAATAACTTAAATTTCAGAGCTAAAAATCCCCCACCTCATACTGGCGTATGGTTATAATTTAACAATTCATTCATCAATTCAAACTGACTTTGTTTGTTTTTTTTTTCTGATATAAACATGCCATCATCTTTTCATCTAGTCTTTGTCCCTGCTAACTTTAGTTTAGACCCAGCATTACATTAATACTAAACCTAACAATCACAAAGTCAAAATAGCATATATAAAAATAAATTTAAGAATATTAATTTGTTTCAAAGCAATTACACTCAGGATATACATAATATATACAGGTAACTATTAATCCGGTTTGTTTTTACTTGAAGAAATGCTGAGAGACTTGTTTTTGTTTTGGCACAAGTTATGACTTTTAGATTGTTGTCAAACAACATTTCCAAAGCAGATGGGATTTTTTGTTTCCTCTCACCAAAAGGCAGACATAATTTGCTTTACTTCTCATTCTGTCTCTCACAAAGATCTTCTCTACATAATCCAACCCAATGTCACTCTGGTTCTCTTCCAACAAATTGCCTCTGTTGTTGTTTTGGAGGAGTCTTTTATGTACATGAAAACTTAAGCATATTCATAAGCCTTTATATATAGAAATCATATTGCAAATAGCTGCTTACAAAAAAGACATGTGAAGCATTATATTCTTCTTGTTTAAGGTAAGTGAAAGATGTCACATATTTTGTCTTTGATTTCCTTCCACTTGAATAATCAACTTTATACACTCCAGCCAATACTCATGAGAAAGATGATTTTTTTAGCATGAGCAAGGCCAAAAATAGTCCTGATCTTTGCAACCAGTGTTATAAGGTCTAGGTTTGTTTTGCTTCTCCCACCCAAAGACAAAAACACAGCTGAAAGAGCTGTCACACCTCTAAATTCAGCGCAAAAGCAAAGTTTTGATTTGTATGCTAGATCAATAGGTGTCACTGACTAGAAACCAGTTGATGTATAACAAATTTTTAAGAAGATACCAAATACTTCTAAGAATAAAATGGTTTTATTCTTCAAGATGCAAAGACTGGGCTACCTACAGTCCTTCTAAAGTAAAAACTATCCGGGAGTAGATCAATGTTCCCAAAATAAAAGTTTTTATTGACCCAATATTTAAATCAGGGGATGCCCAATCAAGAAATGAATGTTTTTATGGTGGGGCGAGGGAAAAGATTTAAAGCATATACCAACTGCTGAAATTAACATATGAAATAGCATGTACATTTTATTTCTCTATATCATTCCCTTTCTTGGTTGGGTAGAGAACTTTTCAACATCTGCATGATCATCATACAAAACATGACTTGAAGTTAGTAACAAAATGCAAATGAGGTATGTCAATGCGGTGCTTGTCTTTTCCTCTTCACTTGTTATACAATGTAGGTCAACTAATTCATTACAAAATCTGGGATACCAAACAAAACACATAAGTAGTTAGTGTATAGATAGTGTTTAATAAAGAAACTTTTGTACTTCATTGACACACAGACATTTCAGTAGAGAAGAAAAACTGCAAATAAAATGAAAGGTTTTCAGTACATAATAAACACGCTGATTGTTTTTCACGACTAAGTTGTCTTCTTTATTTCAATTCTTTCATTTTATCATTCCTTTTTATGAGAAAAAAATATTTTATTGACAGTGAGAGATATCAAAGTCTTTCTCAAAGGAAAATTGATAAAAATTGTCAAAAGTTAGACTAGTATTTGTTTCTAGAGAATATAAAAAGCAATATTTTTTTTTTTTTTTTTTTTTTTTTTTTTTTTTACAAAAGACCACTATCATACACAACAAGTGAAAATATCTAATGACCAAAGAGTTTTTTTCTATTTATTTAAATGAAAAACTGTTAACTCTTGTTGTTACTATCCCCAGCAGAGTGATAAGATCCCACAAAAAAAAAAACAAAAACAAAAAAGGATTTCCTGGGTATGATATTAAACTGCATCTAATGGTGAAATTCCAGTTCAGGGGCTCCAGGGAGTGTGAAATACCCTTTCATTGCCCAACTCCATTCTGACTCAGGGTGGTAGTTTTCTGTTAGGGTCTCATCTTTGTGACAAATCAATCTGTTTAGAAATCATATAATCATATAGAAATATTTCTATCATATAACCATGTGTCAAAAACAGATTTTTAGAAGCTAAACAAATTTGGCAATTATAATTGTCCAATGTATTTCCTTAATCTCTAGGCATAAAATAAACCCAAACAGGTTGAAATGTTAAAATCGATCAATCAGGCTAAGAAACAGCTACATAAAAAAATATAAAGGCACAATGTATGTGATTTCCTAACCTCTTAGCATAAATTAATTCCAGATGAGTTAACATGTCGTTAAAATCAATCAATAAACCTTACAACTAATAATTTAAAATGGTATTTTCTCTCATTTTTAGTTGCTTTCTTTTTTTATTATCATAACTCATTCTGAATTGCAAAAGCTTTCACTTGTAAATCATAAGTAGATGAAGATCAAACAGTACAAACAACATTTGACTAAATTCAAAATCATTTAAATTGTCTCTTCTATAAAGAAATCACATTGTTGAGATAAATCCTCTTTTCCTCAATTTGAGAGGAAGATCAAATATAGGATAATGGATTAGTTTAAAAGTTTGCATTAATTTCCTGCAAAGCAATGTTTCCTTATAGCTTAGTAGAGCAGCTGGTGTGTTTAACCAGGCTTAAAATGATGCAAAGGAGACATGAGTATAAATCTCACCATAAGCTTATTTTTTATTTCAGATCCATACTATTTCTGGCTGTCATAGATTGACAACCCAAAAGCCACCAAAAATTAAAGAGGTAAGAAAGTATGAGTCAAAATTTTAAATAACTGTTGACAATACTTTATCTAAATATCAAATAAGTAGAAGATGCTATTAATACGACGAGAGTAAAAAAATATAGTATTAAGAAAGATTAAGAATAGAATAAGAGACGAGTGTAATTATCTGATTTGAGCTTTTGTAAAGGAAATGGTTCAGCATCGCTTGCAAAAGCATTGAACCCATGTTAAAGGGAACATGAATGTTACAAAGAGTTTATTCTTTATTATTTTCAATCTGAGTTGTTCATAGATTGATGATCATTGATTAAAAAATAGCAACTAAAAATTAAAGATGAAATAATTACAAGTCAAAATTAATAATAATGATGATTTAAGAGATATTAGATATTTTAAAAGACATGAAGAGCTTCCTGGTGGTGAGGATTTCACTTGATTACACCAGTTATATAAAGACTCTGACAGATTTAGCAGATGAATTAAGTCTCATTACATTATGCAACCTTTGTGTAGTTGTTGTTTGCAAACACACATCTCTTTTTTCACTTCTCATTTTCTACCTGCTAATTAGCTTCTTGTTATAATCTGCCCACCACAATTTGTCCGAGTTCGGCAAAAGCTATCAAGATGATAATGAACATTCTATTTTAGGAGATGTTAACAAATTAGTGCTATTATAAAATTATTTGGCACACGCACACACACACACACACACGTCTAGATGTACCCATGGGCACACACATACTTCTAAAGCATATCTAAAGTTAAAAATAAAAAAAAAGGAGGTAGTAGCAAATTGATTTTCTCCAAAGAAAAGTAGACATAAAATGGCAACTTTGGCTGAGAAACAGATTTATTTTTATTATAACTTAAAATGGGAAGAAAATCAAAGAGAAGAATACAAAAATGGAAATAGACAAAAAGAGCAAGGAAAAGTCTATTTCAAGAGTGATCATGGAAAATTAAGTTGAGGGGTAAAAGTGTCAGGAATCTTTGTGGAAATAGTTCAATCAATCACAAGATCAAATATATGGAATCACATAGCAATTGTATTCAATTAATCATGCTTTTATAGGAAGTAAAATCATTTCTTTGAAAGACAATCAGAAAACTTATCAAAAAATTCTAGAATCTAGAATGTAGTTCAAGTGATTTGCAGCGATTGATTAATTTTAACAGCATGTCTACCAGTTTAGTGTTATTTTAAGCCTAGAGGTTTGGGAATCATGTTCATTGTATGTTCATAGTTACATTTTTTGTGTAGTTGTTTCTAAAGAGTTTTTAGCATATGATTATGTGATAACAATTATTTCCATCTAATGCAAATAATTATATCATATCAAGTAATCATTTCTACTTAATAGACATTTTTTGCACACAGTTATATGGTTTCAAGTAACAACTAATAATAGATTCTTAGCAAACAATTATAGTTTCAAGCAACTATTCTTAATTCAAGTAATTTACAGTTATATGATATCAAGTGTTCTGATCTAACAGAAATAATTTTGCAAATAGATCTATTTGACACAAAGATGAGACCTGAACAAGTATTACAACACCAGGTTGGAGTAAACCTAGGAGTAATGAAGGAGTAGTTCACACTTCCCAGATCTTTAGAAATAGAGCTTCACCATCAGATACAGTTTAGCATCATGCCTAGGATACCTCTTTCGGGGGAAGCCTTTCCCACCTTTAGCTGATATAGTCAACATACTCTAAGCCCTGATTTGCAAAGTATCAATTGAAATGCTTATAAAGATGACTTGTTTTCATATTGAAATCTTGTAAGTTATATAAACACAATTGCTATGGTATTCACTTCTAAGCAGATGAATTGGTAACAGTTAAAATTCCTTAAACAATGCAAATAACATTTCAGTAAATTTCAACATGTTTATATATTGTTTCTTGCTTTTATCAAGAAATGACATTGCTGAGATAAATAAATTGTTAGAGAATTGAGTTGTTGCATTGAAAATCTGGAATTATTAAAGGACACTTTGTGGTTAGGGAGCAATCAGGATATGTCTACTGCAAGTGAGATGTGTTCATCAAAAGATCTTCAGAAGGGTGGTATTTACCCAACCCTTTCCTATGGATAAGATGTAACACAAGGTCAGTTTTTAAGCAATGTAAAGCTGTTTTAAATTCAAAGTTTTTCTGTCCCCTAAACAAATTGCCTAACTATGGCCAAAGAACCCAAACTGCCCTATTATTTACCCATAACTAAGGAGGGGGAGAACAAATGGATTCATGCTTTTCCCCAAGGGCATTAGTATGAAGTGAAACACAAACAACCTGGTCCAGGATTTGAACTTGGGCCCATAATTCCATTTCATATGATTATAATAACCATTAGGCTAAGTGTGCCTCCAGAAAGTAGGTAACTTCCAGGGTCTCTTATTAGTACAACCATGAAAACACCTACTTATACAGGATTTTGAAGAACATTAAAACATTAACAATCTTGTATACTAGTATTCCTTCATTCAACTCAAATTTAAATATCCTTGAGATCTGATGAAGCGCTGAATGATACAAAACTTCAATGCTTCACATATACACTGGCCTGAATTGAGTAACTAACTTGGAGTGCTAAACAAAAAAACAAACAAGCTGTTGGTTTGAGTAGTGAACTTTTACTCCTAATTGAAAAAATCTAATGGATAAAATTCATTGAATAAGGACTGTGCTAATGTCACTACTAAGTGTCTTTCGAAGTAGTTTCTCAGTCAAGTTTTTTCTTATGAGTTTATCATGGCATATTTAAATTGGCTGGTACTTGAGATGAAACAACTTGAGAAAAATATACTATTTTGTTAGTGTAAAAACGAATTGTGATTCTGATAATATTCCTCTTAAAAGAGGGACAAACCTTTTACCTGTTAGTTCTCAACTTGACCCTATGAGTCAAGCCTACAAGAGAGCAGAGTTCCTCCTAAGGCAAAGCAAGAGTATTTTGTAATGTCATAGGGCAGTCTTTCATGTGCCAGCTGAATAGTTGTCAAATGGATATTTTTCAAAGATAAAATGTCTCAAGTGACTAATTATTTCATAATTATACTTTGTTTTTGTATGTTTCCTCAAAGGAAATTTATAGGCCAGCACAAAGAATTGATAAAAATTTTTGAAAGTCAAAACTGAGTTTAAGCAAATATTTTTTGTTGTTTTCTGAGCAACTGAACTCATTCTTTGAGCAAACAACATTTCAAAGAATCTATTAGCCTTCATCAGATACATAATTTATAAGAAAAGGGTGCTTTTTATATTCTTTTTTTTAACAGGAAAAAGTTAGAGAATATGATTTCTACTTACATTATGGTACTTTGCATATTTGTCATATAAGCGGCCATTTGCAATATGATTTGAAGGCAAACACATTTTTGAGTCCTTAATAATGCAATCGTTTATGAATATGCATAAGTTGTGTATATAAAATGACTGCAAGGAAATAAACAGCAGTCTTTCATCAATGACCATTGGAAACAAACCAAAATAAGAGTGACACTAAGTTGGAGCATATAGAACGGACAATCGTGAAAAAGAGTCAAGAAACAAACATTGTTGTCAAAGGAACTAGGTTTTGTTGTGAAGAAGGAAAACAAGTTGTTCCATTTGCCTTTGTCACTTAGAGTGTAACATATTGACCTCCGACCCGGGCGGGCTGTCAGATGAGAAATGCATCTGTGTAAATAACAAGTGCATCCGGTTGAAGATATCAAGGGATCAGGGGATAACCTTGACTGTTGACGGGTTGAATTGAGTACAAATGTGACGCTTGCAAGAAGTAGGTGGGCGTCAAATTATTATATAACCCCGGCAACTGGAAATTCAGATCAGTTGGAGAGAAGATGCTGGAATGAGAACCATGTCCAGAGGCTGGGCCTCCAGGCCCCTGGTTGAGCAGCCCAGGAGAACGGAAAAGAAATGCTGCTGTAGCCAGAAGAGTTGGGGGGTCAATAGGTTGCAGTTCTGTTCAGTCTCCAACACACCTCACACAAATAATACCTTTCGTAACCCTTTCGAACCCTTTCAAGTGAGAGGTATATTTTTCTAAAGAACTGTGTCCGCTCGTCTTTATTGTGTTGAATATGTTTCTGCATGCATCTGCATATGTATTATGCGGCTATACAACAAGAGGACACAAGAAACAAGTCACTCAGCATTGTTACAGAACAAAAAATAAAATGGTGACCAACAAGAACTGGTTCAAAATGCTGTAATAAGACTAAAAACATCACAAAAACAAATGATCCATAGTTTAAACAACTCATAGAATGATAATGAGTCAAATCAAATTTATAGAGAGTATATACATTTTACTCATAAAACTAATAAGAACTCTAATTCAAGTAAACTTGATAAAAGTTAAAAATAATGAATCACTAAAGGACATTTTCCCCAATGAATTCAGAAATAGATGAGAGTAAACAAAATTATAGATAAAAGGAAATTGCAAGTGGTTTATTCTCTGTTAAGATATTACAGAAATTCCCTATAATTTCTTATTAAAAAAATATTACAATATTTCTTTTTAGATTGTTAAATAAGACAGAAATATGTAATTAAGTAACATTTCTCAATATCATTTGAACCATACTACAATAAAAAATGAGAGACTTTAACTGTTCAGTAATAGAATTTTTTTAAGCAGCAATACATTTAGTAATAAAGTTGAGAAATCAAAAATTTTTGAAACCTTGGAAGCAACACAAAAGACTAGGTATGATGGGAATTTTTGCAAAAAAAAAAAAAAAAATTATAAAAATAAAATAAATAAATAGCAAAATAATTTTTTTCAATAATTTTTTTTCATAAATGTAAATTGCATTATTTGGAATTGGTTTATAGAAAAAATTATTTTGTTTTAAGGCTATTCAGACAGGTGACAAATTAAAGTCTCCTCCAGGTTTCAACAGAGGTCTGTCATCAAATTTTTGGTGGCTGAGAAATGCAAACCATGTGAAATCTATAGATGAATGTGTGATGTGAATGGAGATGCAGGTTTTAGTCAAAAAATGTTTACAAACAGGCTAAACCTGGTTTTGCTATTACAAGCCTGAGAGGTAAATAAAGTTCATGGAGTGTAAATATAGAGACTCTCTGGTAAAGAAAAAGTTCTGGGCACTGTAAGTCAGTAAAGAAGGTTATACTGACAGTTTTTTGAGAGATGAAAGGACAGATCACTATTGATTCTCTTGAAAAAGATGCAACTGTAAATAGTTTTCTATTGTCAACTCCTTAGACAAAATTCAACTTATTGGTTGATTGACCTTTGTGTGAGTGTGTGTATAATTTTGAGAGTTAAAAACAGAATTATTACCCAAAGAGAATCAAATTTTACAACAATAAAAATAACAAAGAATTTAGAATTGTTCTGTTGTTCTGAATGCTAAATTTTTGAAAAAATTTATTAGAATTAAGATGTTAACTGTGAAATTTTTTTCTATCAGTCTAGAGCTTTACAGACTGATTGGTTTGGTTTGATTTGGGTTAATGGCATATTAACAACTGTAGATTATTTAATGTCAAATCCATTTTTTACATATAAACAGTTCTATTTCAAACAATTCAGTTGAGCATAAGTACACAGTTTAGTTCTATTTGACCCATAGGATCCTATCAGGTGATACCACTCCAAGCTAGAGTGGATCTGGGAGCAATGGCAATAATGGGGAACTCTGCATTCCCCAAAGCTCCAGCTTTACTGAAGCCTCACCATCAGATTGTTTAGTGTAATATCCAGGATACTCATTGGAGGAGTCTCACTCCTCTGCTGAGATGCAGTCGGTGTATTCTGCAGCCGACTGAGCCATGTAGATTGATTGATAGATGGATTTATTTTAACGTCATGTCAACCTGTCGAGGGTTATCTTATACCTAGGAGTAAGGGAACTGTATTCATGGTACATTCATATTTCCTTTTTTTGTGTAGTTGTTTCTAAAGAGTTTTTTTTTGCACACTGTCCTATCAAATACAATTTTAAAACAAATCCATTTAATCCATAGATGGGACCCTAACAGATACTATCACTCTAAGTCAGAGTGGACCTGAGAGTAATGCTGATAAAGTGATCACTCCACACTCTCCAGATCTCTAGAACTGGAGCCTCACTAACAAATACTGTTTTATGTCATATTCAGGACACCTCTGTTTTTTGAGAACAATGGAAAATCTATAAATCATCCGTGTTCCTGGTGCATGAGCCAGTACCAATAAAATGCTTTGTTTGGGTGTCACCTGAGAATTAATGTAGCCCCAGACCCCTCCCGCAGTATTGCGGACTTTAATATAAACTGAGATTTTCGCAGTCTTGGAGAGTTGTGGTGGTTGAGGTCAATGGAGTAGAGAGTTACAGACCAGAGCACATCCCAGTCAAAGGGAGGAAACCTCTGGACCAACTCTGCTGAGACTATATGTAAGTAACTTAACTCTTCCCAGACAACGAAGTACTTTGACAAATGCCAGCCCACATCACTTTAGAGAGAAAAGTGGAATGCAAGATTTTTTTTACACTTAATGTAATTTTTTTGAAGATATAAAAGTAATTGTTATTGTTAACACCCCCCCTCTCCTTGTCTTGTGTTCTGCTTCTAAGATGTCATCATTGTCATCATCTTCACCTTCCTGATACAGAGTTCCAGTATAGACATTTGCCTTGATCACTTTCCTATCTCAGATCAAAATCAAAACATGGCAAATAGGATTTTGATTTCAGGTTGAATCAGAAACTAAGACAGATGACTTTGGAGGAAAGTCTAATCAACCCTGTACTAACCAGAGACAGGCATCTAGAAGGGCAGCAGATGTCCTGGGGCATACAGAGTGAATGACTTCAACTTATACCAGTGGTGGGGTATAAACATTTAACATCGGGTTGAGAGACTGTCATATTCTTCAGTAAGACTGGGATTGCAATTGCAAATTGACTCCAGAAGTGTTGTATTTGATTTTGTGCCCTCACCGTATTATAATTGATACTATAACTTATACCAGGCCCCAGACCGTGTATCTTCAGTGCCAGTTAACCCGAGTAGTAAATTCTATCTGGTACTGTGCTATGGTTTGCTTCTGTGTGCCAAGGTGTGAGTTTATGGGTTATATTGAGACATATTTGTGTATTTTTTCTTCTTAATACCAGTGGTATATGTATATTATGTATATAAAAGGTTAAATGTTCTTGGTATGTCATCATCATCATGTCGTGCCGCCAGCACGGATATCCTTGACCATCTCTCGCCACTTTTCCCTATCGTTCATCACCTCCGGCAGGTCTTCTGGGTTACATCCTGTGTCCTCACATAGCTGCTGTATGTAAGTTCGGGCTGGTCGTCCTGCTTTCGCTTGGCCATATGTGGGGGTCCATAGTAGTACGTCACTTACGAGCTCGTCTTGGCTTCTCCAGCAGTGTCCGGCTCGTCTGACCTGTATAGTTTTCATGATGGGAGGCAGGTGGCCGTACAGTTGGCGTCTCGTGGGGTGTTGTTGCCAGGACTTGTTCAATATTGCTCTCAACATTCTTGTGTAGTTGCTGTCAAGTTTCTTCTCCAGCCGTTTGGTTAGCGTCCATGTAGTGCATCCATATAGCAGTATCGAAACAACCGCTGCCTGGAAGAAACTGCGCTTCATTTCATCGGTCAGGTCTGATTTCCATATTATTGAGAGCCTATCTATAGCCGTCCATGCTTTCGTCAGCCGTGTGTCGATGTCGTTTTCTGTTGAGACGCTACTTCCTAGGTAGGTGAATTTGTCCACTAGCCTCAGAGAGGCTCCGTCTAGAGTGGTAATGTTGCCCATTTGGTTGTAACACATATATTCGGTTTTGTGCACATTGACATGGAGCTCGTTCCAAACTATGCAGTAGTGTCTCTGCTTGATTAGGCGTATTCGCCAGTAACGCTAAGTCATCAGCGTAGTCGGCGTCTGTGATTGTTTTTGCAGGGTATCTTTTGCTTCTTTTCTTAGTCAGCTCGAAGCCATTTTCTCTGATTTTGTCGATCGAAGTTCTAAGCACGTAGTCTAGACAGATGATAAAGAGGTATGGGGCTAGCGTGTCTCCTTGTAGTACTCCTGCAACAATGTCGATGTATTCCATGTCTCCATCTGGTGAACGTACTTTCACTTTTGTGTTTTTGTAGAGGATCATTATTGCTGCTACGGTTTCTTTAGGTAGGCCGTATGCTAGTAGGATTAGTTCCATTTTCCCCTCTGTGGATGGAATCGAAGGCCTTGGTAAAGTCGACAAATAGTAATGTCGTCTGAAGGTTTTTTGCCCGGACGCCTTCAAGGATTCTACGGATGGTCAATATTTGTGAGGTTGTGGATCTATTTGGTTTTTCCTAAGGATGTTGTCTATTTTGGGTTCTATGCGGTCTCGTAGTAGGGCATTGTAGATTTTGGCTACTATGGATGTAAGTGTTATGCCTCGGTAGTTCTTGGCTAATCCGAGGTCGCCTTTTTTAGGGAAAGGAAGGATGCATCCCTTCATCCATCTTTCTATCCTATTTTGACTATAGACAGCGTTGCATTGCCGGAGCAGTATATCGTCGAATTGTCTAGTCTTCCACACTTCTGGGGGGATCTCGTCTAGCCCTGCAGCTTTCCTATTTTTAATTTTTTTAAGAACCGAGTCGAGTTCTTCTTTGGTGAAAGGCCCTAGTTTAATGTCTAATTGCTTACTGATAATTCTGGTGATCGGTTCATCCGTTATTTTCGGTGGGCTTCCTAGTAGATTTTTGAAATGCTGTTCCCACAGTTTTACTCCTTCTTGTTGGCTTGCAGCTTTCAATTTTTCTTTGGCTGTGCTCTTCCTTCTACTTACTTCGTTTATTGTTTGCCAGGCTATCCTGGATTGTCTATCTTCCACCGAGTCTCTAATCTTATCTATTTGATTTTGTATGTATTCTGCCTGTTCTTTTAGATATATTCCTGCTAATTGATATTGTGCCTTTTCTAGTTTTCGGGCATTTGTGTTTGTTGGGTTCTTCCGATAGCTTTTGGAGGCAGTTTTCACGAGTGCACGTTTTTCTCTAACCTCTGACGTTTCCCAAGGGACTCTATATTTAGTTCTAGGTTTTGTTGGGATACACTTTGATGCCGCCTCTAGGTGTGCTTCAACAAAGTTTTCATATTCGTCATTTGGGGTAACTTTTTCTGTCTTCTCTTGTAGTGTTTCGAATCTGTTTCTTAATTCTAATGCATATTTGTCTCTAATGTCTCTGTTGTTAAGTAGGGCCCAGTCATAGCGCCTAGTTGTCACTGTTCGTGTGGCATTTTTTCGTAGGCTTAGACATATTTTGGCCGTGACTATTCGATGATCGGAGGACACACCCTCGAAAGTGGAGTATGCCTCGCAATTCATCGCACTACTTTTCCATTTTCTGTTTATAAAGAGGTAGTCTATCTGTGCTTTACTCTTGTTCGCGTATGTGTGGGTCCATAAGTTTCCCTCCCTTTTTTGAAAGTTTGTATTGAGGCATGTTAATCTATTTTCTATTATGAAATCAATTAGATGTTGTCCATTCCTGTTTGACGTGTTGTGTAGGCTGTATTTGTTGTTTCTGTTTTTCCCGATTTGTGCATTCATATCTCCGCCAATGACTAGCAGGTTGTGTTTCGGAATGCTACGTACTAGGGAGGATAGCTCCTCGTAGAAGGTGACTAGTTCGGTTTCTTCGCTAACATTGGTAGGGCTGTAGCAGGAGATGAATGTTGCTTTGGGGTTGCCATTAAACGTTGCGGCCATCATCGTAGGTTGTATTCTCTCGATGCTATTAAGTGTTTTTAACGCTCTTGGTCCTATAAGCATTCCCACCCCTCCTACCAATGCATTGACAGAGTTTTTCCACGCCGATACAGTCACCAGCATCCATCCATTGCCAGTTTCATGATATTTGATATCTTCGGTGTGAGTGTATCGATGTTCTTGTATACAGATAATATCTATCTTATGTTCTACGGCTGATGCAGTTAGCTCTGGTAGTTGACCTATTCTATTTAGGGTTCTAACGTTAAATGTCGCTATCTGTATTGTTTGTTTGCATTTTAGTAGTGTTTGTTTGAGCTCTGTAGCTGATTTTTCGAACACCGAGGCCAGGGCTCCAACCTCAGCAGGACGCGCCCCTTTTTTACCCGCGCGAAGAGCGGTGCGGTTTGTGAATGCGGTTTGAGTATGAGTCATGGTTATCTTTTGATGGCTGTTTTTATTCTCATCTATAGAAGCCACTCTTATAGATGAGCAGCAGTAGTTCCCCGATCGAACTGACAATCCAGAGCGTTAAGCCGCAAGACTCAAACGTTCAGGAAATATTAGGCATTGCGAATTCGAACACCTTCACGTACACGATGCTGCTTCCCATGCGTACGTGGAAAAAAAAAATAATAATAAAAAATAAATAAAAATAAAAAAATAAAAAGAGAAATAAAATAAATAGATAAATAAAAAAAAATAAAAGTAGAAAATAAAAAAATTAAAAAAATAGAAAATAGAAATAAAAATAAAAATAAATCCTTTTACCTTAAGTTTTAACTTAGTTAAAGTCCAGGACTGACGTATATTCAAAGAAATTTTGGGGTATATTTCATCTTGTCATCCGATACAGGCCCTACCAGGTTTTTATTTTATTTATTTTTAGTGGAGGTGGAATGCTAAATTTCTAAGTTTGGCACGGTAAATTCAAACAATTCTTAAGTTGACTCATGATAGTTGCACCTGGTAAAACAATTTAGTCGATTAGAAATAAATCAAGATTCTTAGATTAAAATATAACAAAAATTCACCAGCAGATTTTACAAGTCATAGAAAATCCAGTGTTATTTTTAAAAAAGAAAATTGTACTAACCTCTACCCAACGAGTCTTCCCTCACAATTGTTTAGTTTTTTTCTATATATCCACATATTTATGAAGCTTTTATGTCTTTCCTTATATTTATAATGCCACCTGATTCTAGAATGTTCCATTCCAAATATTTCTTTAGCGTTTGGTTTGGCCGTTTTCTTTTTTAGGGGGGGGATTAATTTCTTGGTATGTACTAATGCATTTATCTTGCCTTTCCTTTTGCTATGTATGTTATTAGTATATTATAGATAAACTAATACTAATATTGGTCCTGGGTAAGTGGAAACTCGACTAAATATCTTCCCTACCTCAAAGTACCCCAAAATGAGCAATGAAATTCTTAAGTATCAAAACATGTGAGTTCTCAATTTTTATTTCAATAATATTCATCTTAATCAAGATTTATCAAATAAATGTTCTATTTTTGAAATATTTATAGAGTTGAAATTTAATAGCTGATGGCAGTTTTACTACTAAAATAGGTGAAGAAGAAAAGGCATATAAAAGAGACAAATTCAAACTATTATATGTCAAAGTCAAAACATTGTTTCACTTGACATATGCAAGTCAGTGAATGAAGAGACATTGTATTAACCAAAACAACAAAGACTTGAATCTGATTCAACAACAGATAAAATTCCAATGGTATTCATTTCATCAAATCTATTTTTAACACAGCAAAAAAGTGACAATGTAAGAACAAACTTGAATGTCAAATGTCAAGAAAGTGAATCTCAGGTGCCTATAAGTCATTTTGAATTAAAATAAAATACTTTGAAATGAACTTATAAACAGTTAAACTAGAATAGCAACAAAATTAATTCAATAATCAAAATAATGTTATTAAAATAGTAACAAGCAAGTAAATAATAAAGTTTAGTAATGTGGCAACTCTGGAGATAGCAGATTTAGCAAGAAGTTAGAATTATAAAGAGTACATGGATTAGTGTTAATATGGTTTGGTTTATTTGATGGCATATCAACTCCTCATGGGTTATTTAATGCTGAAATTTGATTGATAAGATTAATTTCAATGGTATGTCATCACATGAAGGGTTATTTTATGCCTAAAGGTTAGTGAATCACAATGATTATACATTTATATTTTTGAGCAATTGTTTCAATAGATTTTGTATATGGTTACATAATATAAAGTTTTCCTATCATACAAATAGATGGGACCTTAAAAGGTACTACCACTCCAGGTCAGAGTGAATCTGAGAGAAATAGCAATGAAGAGGCACTACACACTCCCCAAATTTCCAGAACTGGAGCCTCACCATCAGATGCAGGTAAGTGTTATGCCTAGAACATACCATTTTTAGTGGGTCTACTGCAGAGAATACAGTCAGTGGATTCTAAACCTCACTGACAGAGCCTAGCCCCACGCTGAGCCTCTTTCTTCAGGATCTAAATTATGCAAGCTGGAGGGAGAATTCAGCATATATTGCTGGAGAGAGAACCAATCAAATCATAATGGGTATTTTTCAGATTTAGTGCCTCATTCGGTTTGTTCATAGTTTAGTGGGATTTTATGGCATATCAACCCTTGTAGGTTATTTAATACCAATTTATATATATATATATATATATATTTATATATATATATGATTTGTAAATGCATAGTTTGTAGATAACATTTTTAAATGAGTCAGAGTTGATTTGTTTGCACAGTCAAATGGTTTCAAGTATTGCAATGCAACACTAACAATTTAATTTAAGTCATTTGTTTGCACATAAAATTTAAATGCTTATACATATAATTTGTAAGTGAATAGTTTGTGGGTAATTTTATTTTTAAATGAGTCAGAGTTAATTTGTTTGCACATAAGTATTGCTATGTCTTGTTCATAGAATTTACTTTAATTTACTTAAACATAATTAGAATCAATAAATCATTTCCTTTTTAAAAAGCACTCAGTAAATTTACATGTGAAATTTAATAACAAATGAATTTTGTACTTTTGAAAGTTACAAATAGGAATTAAATGTTTTATGAGAGTCATTCAATAAATAAGGTGAATATTGCTTTAGAAGTCGGCAATAGGAAGCACTATTTAAAGTTGCACCTTTTTCAAGGAAATCAATAGGGATTGGTCTTTTCAGGTTCCATAAGATAAGTTGTGTTTTATGGCACCCAAACTCTTTCAGGTTATTTAATGTTAAATTCTGTTTATATTAGATATGATTTGTTAATGAATAGTTTGTAGGTAAGATTATTTTCAAATGAACCAAAGCTCACTTGTTTGCACACAGTCTAATGGTTTCAAGTATAGAAAATGATTGAATATTTTTATCTGACCCAAAAATGATATTGAAGGGGCACTTCACATTCCACACACTCCAAGACTGAAGCCTCACCATCAAATATAGTATAATGTCATATCCAAGACACCAGAAGACTGTCAGCATGACCTTCTTTACTGAATGCTAAACCTAGAACTTTTTCTTTATCACTATGTTTCCACTACATAGACTGTCTTTTTTGCTCTGGCTTGTAATAGCAAAACCATGTTTAGTTTGTTTGTAAACATCTTTTAACTTAAACCTGCATCTCCATTCACATCACACATTCATCTGTAAATTTCATATGGTTCGCATTTCTCAGCCACCAAAAATTTGATGACAGACCTCTGTTGAAGACTGGAGCAGTCTGTTTGATTTGTCACCAGTATGAATAGCCTTAAAACAAACATTTTAGCAAGATCAAAATAATTTTTCTATAAACCAATTCCAAACAATGCTGACATTATATTTATGAAAAAAAATTTGGAAAAAAGATTTTGCTTTTTTCAAAAAAATTCTTATTTTTATTGAATGATCCTTGTGTATTTAAGATATTTGCTTGTCTGATTTGCTCTTTACAAGAATATTTTAGTAAATTCAATACCAACAGAATGCAGGATAAACTAACTTATGACTTAATCTCTGATTACCAGCCTCAATATCTAAACATGAGGTAATTTTGACCTTCACAAGAGTTTATTTGTACTAAGTATTTTTGATTGTGCATACTACAGATGTAGGTGAATTCTAAGTAGTAACCTGATTCCCCTTCTTAAAGAACAATATTCCTGATGTGTGTGTAAACAATTGTAAACTACATCCCACAGTCACACATGTCTGCATTCATACATGTAATTTATTTACAGGACTACACACACTACTAAAAGCAATACATTGGAAAGTGAGAATGGTCATTTTAATAACAAAAGATTTAGTTATTTTCATCAAGTGGCATATTAACTTTCATAGATTATTTATACCAAAGCAATCAACGTAGGATAATAGCTATAGACTAAATAACTAAAGACATAAAATAAAATCTATGAATTACAGCCAAGTGTTCACCAATAGTCCAGGAGACCTAGGTTCAATTCCTGGTTGAGTCATACCAAAGACTCAAAAAATGGTACTTGATGCCTCTTTGCTTAATACTCAGCATTATAAGGTATGGATCAAGGGTAAAGAGGAGCAATACAGGGAAAGGAGTAGCGTCCTCCCCTACACCTTGGAGTAGTAGTTATTGAAAAGGGAGTCCTCGGGTCAACCCTCGACTACAGTCACCAACTTTACTTTACAATACTTGTAGAACAACATTTCCACCGAAAACAATTGGGATTTTAACAGAGCTGCAAAGCTCACCATCATAGAAACAACTGTAAAAATACACTCGAGAATATTAGGGTAATAATAGAAACAGACAAACATTGATGGATTTAAACTCAAATTGAATGACACAGTTTTAAATAAGAATTGACAGATTTGTAGTGACACAAATCAAGCAGTTATGGTTAATTAGAAACACAGTCCCATGCTTTACATACCTTACAAAAGAAGAACTCAGGGCCAACTATTCTGACAATAGATATATAAAGTTCAATTGAAGACACTTGTATACCAGAAAATAATTTTCAGTAAACAAATAGATATGCCATGTAACCAGTTCATTTCTATTCATTTCTCTTATAGCATATCAACTTTTAAAAACTATTTGAAAAATTTCTCATCTCGACTCATTCATAAAAAAAAAAAAAGCATCAACAACAGATATGATATTATATAAACTTTTCTGCTCACCCTAATAACTCCTTTGCGCTCTCTCTCTCTCGCTCTCTCTCTCTCTCTCTCTCCCTCATACATATATATATATATATATATATATATATATATATATATATATATACATAATGAAATAAAACACACTGCGAGATGATTTTTTTCCAATGGTAATAACTAGGTAGACTACACAACGTAATCTTGCTTTCACCTCTATCACCCAGTTAGTGGGGCTTAGAATATGCTAATTACTCTTAAAAAAATCCCTTTATATGACACTAAACTGTACCTGATGGCGAGGTTCTAGTTATGGAGAGTGTGGAGCACCTCTTCACTGTCATTACTCTCATTTCCACTCTGACCTCAGAGTGGTAGTATCTGTTAGGGTCTCATTAATACATTCAATAAATCTGTTTGAAAATTTTAAGTATGAAGAATATTTGATGCCATATAACAGTAAATTATTTACATTTAGAAAAGTGACTAGAAGCTATGATTGTTTACTGAAGATTATTATAAGTTACTTAAAACCATATAACTGCAAACAAATAATTATTATTAAACAGAAATAATAACTCGAAACCAAATGATTGGGTATAAATTATTAGTATTAGATAGGGGGGACCCCCACATACGGCCAAGCAAAAGCAGGACGACCAGCTCGAACATACATACAGCAGCTATGTGAGGACACAGGATGTAACCCTGAAGACCTGCCAGAGGCGATGAATAATAGGGAGAAGTGGCGAGAGAGGATCAGGGATATCCGTGCTGACGGCATGACATGGTGATGATGATTAGATAGGAATACTTGAAATGATACAACTGTTTATTCAAATCACTTGTATCAGATAGAAATACTTGATATCATAAAATTGTGTACAGAAAAATCTTAAGATACAAGTACACAAATTTAAATATAAATATAAATGTACAATGAACAAATTTACAAATCTCCAGGCATGAAATAACCTGAGACACACTGACATGTAGTAAAAATCAATCAATCTCACTTCTATCATCTTTTTTCTTTCCATATTTCAATCTTCTCTTTTCTTAGCATCAATTTCTTTTTAAATATTTTGTTCCTTCTAACTTATTCACTCTCACTTTTTTCTTCCAGTGCTTTCTTTATCTGGTCTTTTTAGTAAATTGATTTGAAAGTTTTTTTTACTTAACAGATATAACTGTGTTCTAAAGTTCCCAACATGACTGATACTATCAACTCAAAAGTTATAGACAAGCAAAAGTACTGTTTCATACATAAATAATGCCATCATTTATGACGGAAGCTATGCTCATAATTAATTAAAAAGTCACATTGTGTACCGACTGAAAACAAGTCAAATGAAAATTAAATTCAAATTAGCAACAAAAGCCTAAAAGAAAGACATGATTATTAGTGGGGGGGAGAGAGGGTGATGAAGGAAATATGAAAGACATTTTCTTCACTTAGTTAACTTTCTTTCATCCATTTTAACCCTCACTTCCCATTGTTCCTTTGAGATCTCTTTTTTTCTACTTTCATATTTTTCTTCTACCATTTTACTTTCTCTACTTCTTTCCCACCTTTTTTGACAACATATTCACTCTGATTCCCCCTTTTTTTCCCTATTTATATTTCTACTCCTTTTCTTTTTCTCCCATTTCTATTTGGGTCCTGTTTATTGCAGACAGGAGAAGCAAATATGGTGCATCATAAAACAGACCCAAATGAACTCATCTAACTGCCACCACCCCACATCTGTCTTCACATGCAATATCTGTTCCCCAACTCCAACTTCTTTTTCTCCTATCCACCCACCAAGCACAGCATTGACTCCACCCCCCAGAAACAGTTTTGCCTTTCTAAAGCACAGTTAAAGCAATCCATGCATTATGTCATTCGGCTGCTACAAAAAGGATTCCTTCCTTTAAGAGAAAAGAAAAAGGCTGAGGAGAAATGTTCCTTCCTCTGTCAGTCAGTCTTTCTCACTCTCTCTCTCTCTCTCTCTCTCTCATTGTCCTTTTTCTACTGTGTAGATATGACAATGGAAAGCAGACCCACACTAATCGATATCATTTTGGGGTGGGAAAGCAGGACAGCCATGCAAACCCAAAGACAATTAGATTTTACCATCAGGAGAGGAAGAATTAACAAGGGAAAAAAAATACAACTTGGAAACATTACCAAAACCAAGCAGTCTGGAATTTTCTTTTATTAAAAGAAAAAAGAACATGAAAGTCATTTTAAAAGATAGAACTGAATCTTTATTACTGAAAGAAAACTTTTTCTATATGGAAATTTCTTTTTTCTATTTCTATGAGGATCCTCTTTCTCCATATCATTATAATTATTCTGTAAAGATTTATATGATGAGGGAAAATTACCTAGTTATCCTTATATGACAAAAACAAGCAGAGATGATAAAAGTTGAGATAAGGGATGTTGGATAGCTTATTTAGAATCAAGAGATATAATAGCTGGATTCATTAAATAACTATTCTAATGAAAATAAAAGCCTTTTTATTATAAAAATAAATATATGAAAGGGTGTAGATGTTCAACTTCTGTTTTTAACATTTAAAACTCATTATTTAAAAGTCAATATTCATGACACATTATATATAAACTTAAAACAATTTAGAAGATATAAAATTTCTATTTGAATATTTTAAAATTAGCTAATGACAATGCAATGAGCAAAACAGTATTATGAAGTTTGAAATTAATATTCATCTCTAATCATTGTTATTCTAATAATGAAAAAATATTACATTTATCTTTAACAGCTGAAAATTGCTTTAAAAAAATCCTAAAAAAGTATTTCCTCAAAACACAAAATGAGATTCCTTCCTAGATTTATTGGATCTTTTCCATTTGATTTTTAATAACTTATTAGATGTAAATTTTATGTATATAGGTAAACAATACCTACTTTTTGGGTAACTTCATTTGGTTCCCCTCTAATCGACTGGTTCATTTCATCTTCGCTAACAAAACTGAATTTCTGGACAGAGTATAATTTATGCTGGTATGAGCTGGGAAAAGGGGGTGGGGTGGAGGCAAGTTTGGATTATGTTAGCCAATCACATCAAAGGATAGAAATACATGTAAAATTCTATGCTTTGTAATTCAACTATATTTTCATGTCAGTTCAAATTAAAAAGTGTAAAATGGACAAACTTTGACAAGATGATAGTATCAAATTAACTGACATTAAATATCAAATGTTAATTATGATCAGAAATTGCAGATAATCTGCCTTGTATACATCAAATGGCATAAAAATGTTAAAAAGAATTCTAATGAAAATTATATGACAAAGATGGTTTGAAAATAAAATAAAGTTAAAATACTTTACACTTAATAAAATTTCTAGTTCAATGGATTTTATAAAAAGTTTACATTTCTCATTTCTTGATTATTAAGAAAGTTATCATTAAATAACTTATCAAAAGTGCTTAATGAGAAGAATGATAAAGAATTCTAAAACATTATTTTTACATGTTTTTTCTAATATAATTTTCAGATTTAGGATATATTTTTAACATATTTAGTAGAAGTTTCAAATAAAGCTGCAAACTTATTGTTCTCAGAACATTTTTTTTTCAAGAAATGTAAATATTGCTAGTATATAAAAAATATCTTATTGACATTCCATAAAGTTAAGTGAGTGAGTCAATGACTTAAAAATATTTCCACAAACTTGTGTTAAAAAAGAAACTCATTCATAACTGAATAAGAATGATTGATAATCCAAATAGTTTTGGTAGATTTTGAAAATCTCCAGTTTTTTGTAGAAAAATCTCATAAATTATTACACTGTATTATTTTATGCAGCATGAACAATTTTTAAACACTAACATTTCCAGTTCAATACAAAAGATCATTTTTTTTTATATCAGAATTTTCTCCAATATTTCTTCTTACTAATGGTATATCAAAATAAAATTTATACAAATTTTGGGTGTTTTTTTATGACACATAAACAAATCGAAAAAAAAATTAATGAATAAATCTCTCTTCTAACTTTCAGTTTTGTTCTTTTTGTTTAATGGCATATCAACTTTTGCAGGTTATTTAATGTCAAAGTCATCCTTTTAGAAGAACAGCAGTGGTACTATTTAACCCATAGCTGGGGAGAATAAGAGAGTTCATGCCTTTCCCATGGGTAGTACATAACAGCATGACTGGAGTTTGAATTTGCTTAGTTCAAGGCCACAGTTCAGCTCTTTAACCAATACGTCTTGGGGAACCCTCACTTTTAGTTTTATAGAATTCTATCAGTTTATCTTTTGTTGACCCAGATTTTATGTCCCATGAGTAAAATAACTTGGCTATGTTCAAAAGATTGACTCAAAAAATTTATTTTAATGCAATTTTATAAAAAAGAACTTTATTAAGTCAAAGCAGTCTTTTTATAGTCTTTTTTTTTTCAAAGTTTAAAAAAAACAAACCCTGCAATTCCAATATTTAAAAGTCACATGTTCAACTCTAAATGATGACCAATTTTGTTTTGCAAGTCAACATGAATATTGTGAAGAAACACTTATTAAAGATATTTAAATCTATCTAATTATCCTGGAGAGATAAATGCAAATGGACCATTCAGCTGATTGTAATCAGGTTCAGTTCCACTCAAGATAAAATTGGATTTCCTCCTACTCCAACTGCTGCTGATAGTGGCAGAATATTTTCTTTAACAAGGGCTTCTTTTTATCATTCCTTCCTCCCTCCCTCTGTAAAAACTCTAAAAAAAAAAAAAATAGCATTTTACTAGCAATTACCATATATACTTGCTTGTCATGTGATTTTCTGAGACTTAAATTGAGACCTTTTACAACTGGAAATTGTAGGTGTACCAGATGGACAAGGTCTAATCTTGGCCAACTATTTATACACACAAAGTTTGTATCCCACCTATGGTGCAACCACCTAATATTAGGCTAAAAATTAAGTCTCAGAAAGTTGCATGATACACAAATATACAGTAAATTATAGTGGATTAGTTGTGTTAAAAAAAAGTATCAAGACTGAAGCTGTATTTACCATGACAGGATTGAGCAATGAGTAAAACATAAATTTTCTTCAAAATAGTCTCTTTGACATTTAAGAGTCTTATTCCAGTGAGTTTTTCATTAATTGAAGCACTTCAGAAACTCCCTTTTTGACATGATTTGAAACTACATCATCATACATCTTTTAATATCCTAGACACCCTTAAATTATTCTATTTAGGAAACAAGAAAAAGTCACATGGAGCTTGGTCTGGTTTAGTGGTTTTCGCACTTGTAAAATCTTGTGTTTCACCAAAGAGTATCAAGAATTAGCTGTAAATGCATCATAATCTTATATAACTTGCTAAGCTATATATTTATCTTCATTGAAGTTTTTTTTTTTTTTTTTTTTAAATCAAAAAATTTAGTCTTGATGCTTTTTAATTATACTTTATATTTTAAGTTTCAAAAGTTTGTTTTTTATCGACCCAGTCTGCTAGGGCAGTAGAATACAGTGATTACATCTCTGCAGAGAGGTAAGATTCTTCCAACAAGTGTCCTGGATATGACACAAAACAATCTGATGGGGAGGCTCCAGTAATGCTGGAGCTTTGGGAAATGCAGAGTACTCTTTCATTGCCATTGCTCCCAGGTACACTCTGACAAAGTGTGGTAGCACCTGATAGGGTCCTTATCTGAGGGTAAAATAGAACTGTTTAACAATTAAATTGTGTACTTTGACATTTAAATTGAGTGCAAACAAATAACAAGCAAAATGGAATTGCTTAAAATAGAACTATTTAATCATTTATTTATGTGTAAACAAATGACTGAAGTTTAATTGAATTGTTGGTGTTAAATAGCAACTCTTGAAAACATTTAACTGTGTGCAAACAATTAATTAACAATAAATAGAATTATTCGTATTAAATAGAAATAAATGAAACTATTTAACTGTGTGGGGGGAAAAAAAAAAGAGCTCAGGCTTGTTTAAAAATATTATTCACAAAATGTGTTTAGAAATCATATATTTGATATATATGTATAAAAAGGATTTGGCATTAAATAACTAACAATGGTGGATATACCATCAACCAAAAGTCTCTTTTGCTTTAAAAATATTTTAAAGAACTAACCAGCATCTCAGACAAAAAGTTACAAAGATATTTTGACTATGTCGATACAATAACTTGTGATTTAAAAAAATGTGATCATTTTTTATTCTATTTCAAAGTTACAAGGGTGAGTAAAAAATTTTGCAAAATTTTGTTATGTGAGGCACAATTGTTTCAGTTGCTTTTGCTGGGGGTTGTGAAGTTAATGAAACACTCTGGACAGTAAGATGCTGAGCTAACCTAATACTGATACTATTTGCTGAATTTGCCTCTATGGTTTTGAGCATGGCCTCAAAATTCACAGTTTAAAGTCGACCTGACCATCAAGGTTGTTGTAATTAGAGCAACATTTCTTGAACCACCGGCTTACTGTGATCACCTTCACCCTTTTGTCATCTTTTGCACAAGAAATGTTTTCAGTTACTTCTGCAATATTATGGTCCAGTTTGAACTTGTAAGCCTAAGTTTCAGAATTAGATTACATTGCATGTTTGTCTCAGTGACTTTCAAATGACACACAGAATGAACCTATGCATAACAAACTACTAACCACAACTACTACCACCAACCATAGCAGGTACCTTCCATGGCTTGAACAGCTTCAGTTACAAGATATACACACTGTAAACTAACATATACCAAAATATTGCAAAACTTTTAACTCACTCTAGTATTTGTAAGTTATTTTATAATGCTTAGAAGCTCAGTAGATTTGGGTACAGAGGGAGAGAACAAAAAAGCCATCTGTTGTATTACTAATGTAGTAGAGAAGGCTTCAATATGGCTCAAGTTTTAAAGTGGAGAGTCATAGAACAGTAAGTAATCTGGACAAAAGATAGGTACTGATTTTGCTTCTGCTTAGTTAACTGAATGAGGATGCATAATGTTTAAAGACCTAAAACACAAAGGCCTCTGAATGTATGTTCAGAGGTATCGACTGACATAAAGTCAGCTGGGTTTCAATTCCAGCTTGAAGCATCTTTCTTATCTAGCCACACTAAAGAGTTGGGATAAAACAAAACAGTCTGTCTCCCACCAGCAGGTTGAGCACTCAAGTGGAGAATTGCCAGCTGCCACATGTGTAAGTGCAAAGCTTTTCTCATGAACTGAATGAACACACCGCTAGCTAATAGCGTACATGTAAAAATATATACGTAAAAATTCCTTTGCTTACACTAAGAATGACGATAGCTCTGGGGTAAGATATCTGACTGACGTACAGTCAGATTCAAGCTTGAAGCATCTTGTATATCTAGCCACACTGAAGGGTTGTAATACAACGAAACAGTCTGTCTGTGGATGAATACACGCACGCACACATATGTATATATGCAACAGTTTAATTTCAAGAAAATTATTTATTGACAGAATTTGTCTGTATTCTTTAGCAATAAATCATTTTAGGAAAGCAGAATCTTTGTGTATCAGTAAAAGCCAGTAAACAAACTTATAAATTTGCTGATTTGATTATTTAGAGCAGTGTTTTTAAACTACCTGATGAAGTATAATGGCAGGATATTTTAAAATGAACCATAGGCTGGTGCTATATTATTATTTGACTGATGATCAAGTTCAAAGTCTTTCTATCAGTTGTATTGTATCAAAGCATATGAAAACAATAATACTAAACAATATAGAAAGATTTTATGCATTTTCCTTTTTAAATTACATATTACAGGGTGGAACGATAAAATTGTTGTCCTAAAGAAAACAACACTACAGCTTTATTTCAAAACTTTTATTGAAAAAAATCAATTCAGATAACTTGATTATGTAGTAGAGCTGACATCTATTCAATGTAACCGCCTTCAGCCTCAATCACCGCCTTGATACGGATCTGGAACTGGGAGCATGCCTTTTCCACAAGCGCTGGCAGGAGCTCGGCGAATACTCAGCAAATGGCAGCGATCAGGCTGGCTTTGGTGTTGTGGGAGGTCATGTTGGTGATGTTCTCGACGTATGACCAAACGAAGTAGTCTAGCGCGTTCAGGTTGGGGGAGGAGGGGGGCCAGCGAGAAGGGTACAAAGTCGTAGCACTCCTTCTGAAGCCAAGCCCGGGTTTCTTTGGACTTGTGGGCCGGTGCCAAGTTCTGCTGCCACACCCAGGGTCTGCCACCGGCCACCTGATTGCATCAGGGGATCACTACACTCTTCAGCACATCCAGGTACACTTTGGTGTTGACTTTCAAGCCGACTTCGAAGATGTGAGGTGGCATGATGTGGCCCTCACTTAAAACCACATCAAAGACCATAACTGTTTTGGTACAGCTAAATAGTTCAAACAATCATTTTATATAATAAGAACTAATTGAGAATAATTTAGAGTTAATTTTTTTTTTTTTAGTTTGGAGTCCATATTAGGTAATTTTGCAAGGACAGACAAAAATGTGTGTATATATATGCTGTAAACTTTATTTTTTGTAAGTTTCAGGAAACTTTGCATTTTTTCCAGCATTACTTATGAGCTATTTCAGGTGTGAAGTCTATGTTTTTGTTTGTTCTCGAGGTGTTTGAAACTAAATTTATATTAAAATGCTTTAGGTTTTTTTTTTAAGACTATTAGAATGTTTCTTAGTAATATTATGCATTTGGAGTTTGTGTTATCTTTTTTTTTAATATGATTATCTCTTTTGACAGTGTTTATTTTGAATGCCTTTCTTTTTGTATTGTATATGAAGTGATTAGAATAATATAAGTGTTTTCAATGCACATTTCTTCATCTTGTAGCTATTCAGGAATGCAAATCCTAAAGCCTTTTAGATAAAAGGCCGATGATTATACTGATTTATTTTGTTGTAGCAGAAGTAAAAATTGATTAGACTGTTTTTATTTGTGGGTTTTTGTTGGTTGAATTTTATGTTTTAATGGTTTTGATTTTGTAAAATATTTAGGAAAAGTAGTGTTTTATCTTTTCTTTGAACGTAAACTTGATAATGGGTTCAATTCTATTTAATTTTGTGGATATATTTAGTTGTTTTGTTTGGTAAGGATCTAATAGTGAATCATCTATATCTCAAAAATATTTGGAGTATAAAGGTATAGAGCTCTGGAATGAGCCAGATTATAGGAATTCTGTAAAGAAGAAGGCTAAAAAACTGCTTATGGTGGGTTGAATATTTTAGAGTAGAAATTATCTACTATTGAAGCTTACAGGAAATAATAGTGGATGTAACCTTTGCCTGGAAGTACAAGCTAACTATTAAATAAATGAAATGAACTCATATTCAAATCACCATATCTCACTATCAGCACAGATATCCCTGACCTTCCCTCACCACCCCTCCCTATCCATCGCTTTCGGCAGGTCCTCAGGGGTACATCCTGTATCGGCACAGAGCAGCTGTATGTATGTTTGAGCTGGTTGTCCTGCTTTTGCACGTCCATGTGAAGGGGTCCACAGGAGTATATCACTTCTAAGTTCGTCCCTACTTCTCCGGCAGTGTCTCGCATGTCTAGTTTGTCTAAATTTGATAGTTTTTGTGATGGGTGGAAATTGACTGTACAGCTGCCGCTTTGTGGGGTGCTGTCTCCAGGACTTGTTCAATATTGCTCGCAGCATTCTTGTGAAGTTGCCATCAAGCTTTTTCTCCATTCGTTTAGTTAGTGTCCATGTAGTGCATCCATATAGCAGTATCAATATGACTGCTGCTTGGAAAAAACTGCGTTTCATTATATCAGTCAGGTCTGACTTCCATATGACCGATAGCCTATTGATAGCTGTCCATGCCTTTGCTAGTCGAGTGTCATGAGGTTTTTTGCATGTACACCTTCAAGAATTTGACGGATAGTCAAAATTTATGAGGTTGTGGATCTATTTCTTTGGAAGCCATTTTGGTTCTTCCTAAGTATGTTGTCAATTTTAGGTTCTATGTGGTTGCATAGAAGGGCATTGTATATCTTGGCCGCTATGGATGTAAGAGTTATACCTCTGTAGTTCTTGGCTAATCTGAGGTCACCCTTTCTTGGGAAGGGGAGGATGCATCCTTTCATTCATCTGTCTATAGGATTTTGATTATATATGGCATTACAGTGTCGGAGCAGTATGTCATCAAATTTTCTGGCCTTCCACACTTCTGGGGGTATTTCATCGAGCCTTGCTGCCTTTCTATCTTTAATTTTTCTCAGAACTGAATTGAGTTCTACTTGAGTAAATGGTCCTAGTTTGATATCTAATTGCTTACTTATAATTCTTGTGATTGGTTCATGAGTAACTTCCAGATCGTTTCTGAGTAAATTCTTAAAATGCTGTTTCCACAGGTGTATTCAATCTTGTTGGCTGGTAGCTTTCAGTTTAGCTTTGGCAGTGCTCTTCCTTCTGCTCACTTCATTTATTATTTGCCATGCTATCCTAGATTGTCTATTTTCAACCAAGTCTCTAATCTTATCAATCTGATTTTGTATGTATTCTGACTATTTTTTAGGTATATGTTAACTAATTCATTTTGTGCCTTTTTAAGTTTCAGGGCATTGGTATTGGTTGGGTTCTTCCTATTGCATTTGGAGTCAGTTTTCAGGTCTGCACGCTTTTCTCTAACTGCTAATGTCTCCCATGGGATTCTAGATTTCGTTTTTGTTTAGTTGGAATGAATTCCATTGCCGCTTCTAAGTTGGCGTAGACAAAATTCTCATATTCTTCATTCAAGGTATGAGTTTTTGTCTTTTCCTGTAGAGCATCATATTTGTTTCTTAATGCTAAGGCATACTTATCTCTAATATCCCTGTTATTAAGCAGGGCCCAGTCACAGTGTATGGTGGTCATTGTTTGGGTTGCATTCTTTCATAGGCTCAGTTGTATTTTTGCAATGACAATTTGGTGATCGGAGGACACACCTTCAAAAGAGGAGTATGCCTCGTAACTGAATGCGCAATAATTCCATTTATTGTTTATAAAGACACAGTCCATCTGTGCTTTAGTATTGTCTGCATATGTGGAGGTCCAAAGTTTTCCTTTGGTTTTTTTGAAAGTTTGTATTGAGGCATGTTAATCTATTTTCTATCATGAAATCTGATAGATGTTGTCCATTTGTTGTGTAGGGTGAATTTGTGGTTTCCGTTTTTCCCAATTTGGGCATTCATGTCTCTGCCAATGACGAGAACGTTGTGTTTCGGGATGCTACAAACAAGAGAGGATAGCTCATTATTAAAGGCGATGAGTTTAGTTTCTTCACTAATATTGGTAGGGCTGTAGCAGGAGATTATTGTTGCACTGGGGTTGCCATTAAAAGTAGCTACCATCATCCTAGGTTGTATTTTCTCAATGCTATTTAGTGATTTTAGGGCTCGTGGTCCTATAAGCATACCTACACCTCCTATTGTGGCATGCTAATGCAGTGGTTAGCGCCCATCCATTGTCAGAATCGTGATATTTAATATCCTTGCTATGTGTGTATCTGTGTTCTTGAATGCATATCATTTCTATGTAATGACCTATGGTCGATGCAGTCAGCTCCAGTAGTTGTCCTATTTTCCTTAAGGTTTTAATGTCGCTATTTGTATTGTTCATATGCATTTTAGTAATTTCTGTTTGAGCTCTGTAGCTGATTTTTCAAACACTGAGGCCAGGGCTCCAACTTCAGCAGGACACGCCCCTTTTTTACCCGCGCGAAGAGCAATGCGGTTTGGACATGTGGTTAGAGTGTGGGTCATGGTTATCTTTTGATGGCTGCTTCTATTCTCATCCATAGACACCACCCTTACAGATGAGTAGCAGTAGTTACCCGATTGAACTAATCAATCCTGGCCGTTGAACTGTAGGATTCATACCCCCAGGACCAGGTTAGGCATTGTGATGAACCATTAAGAGGGTTGATCTGGTTGCATTTATGTCAACCATGCTGCTTCCCATAGTTTTGAGAAAAAAATATCTTTCATTCCTCCATTTTTCATTATTAAGTTTTAACTAAGTTAAAGTCCATGACTCCTTTTTTTAAAATGCTTCTTAGTATACTTATAGGCATTCTATTTTATGTTTACTTTGGTTTATTGGGTTCTAATAAATCCAATAACATTAGCTTCTTTGGCTAGGTTCAAATTTTAATTTTGGATTTACAGTTAAATTGTGCTTCCATTTAAGACACAGATAGTATACAGCACTGATTTTACAATGTGAAAATGAAATATACCACTAATTGGTTTAAAATTTTCTGAGAGTATTTTATTTGAATTCAGGAGTGTTTTTATATACTTATTATCCAAAAATAATATTTTTTATAACTTATTTTTATAACTTATTATCCAATTAAATAAAATATTTTTAATAAGTCGTTTTTCTCTGAGAAAAGCCGAATGCGAATTGTGAAGGTAAACAATACTTCCGTTTTCCAAGAATTTTACATGTGATTTTTTTTCTGCGTTCATCACTTTTCTTTCTTTTTTGGCTGACTTAAACAGAGACACTAAACTTTCAACCATATTTCATTGGTTCAGTTGTAAGTAAATTTCTTTTTATTCTAATGAATTGTTTACAAAATATTTTCTTTTCTTTTTTCAACATTCTTCAATGAAAGACATCCATTAAAAAGTTTTCTTTCTTAAACCATTTTCCAAGAATTTTAGATGAGAATTTTTTCTGCTTTAATCACATTTCTTTCTTTTAATTGGTTTAAAATTTTCTGAGAGTATTTTATTTGAATATGGGCGTGTTTTGATATACTTAATATCCAAAAATCTATATAAATGAAAATGTAAATGTTTGTTACTAACCGATAATCTCCAGTTTTATACCACTAATTGGTTTAAAATTTTCTGAGAGTATTTTATTCGAATACGGGTGTGTTTTTATATACTTAATATCCAAAAATATTACAATAATTAAGAAAAATATTTTTAATAAGTCGTTTTTTTCCCTGAGAAAAGCCGAACGCAAATTATGAAAGAAAACATTACTTTCGTTTTCCAAGAATTTTACCCATGAATTTTTTTTTTCTGTCTTTATCACTTTTATTTCTTTTTTGATTAACTTGGGCAATCATATATTGCCTGTTCTAGAGTCGGCAATCCAGACAATCTCTTTATCTACACGGAAACTGGAACTACCAAGAATATTGTGTATCCACAAGTATTGGAAAATTAAACATATTAGAAACATACATTTTCTTTTTTTTCCCTATTTAAACAAACTGAGCCACATCAACGTATGGCCTGGTACAGCTAGTTATCAATAATTATAATAATATTAATGATTAAAATGGCAGTTTCAGAATAAAAATATGAAAATATTAAAAAAACTGAATAAAGACTAAATCATAACTTTAAAAGGAAATGAAATAAAATCTTTTAAAAAAATTTAACTAAATAAGATAAGTTTGATATTAGTAATGACGTTTATCATCACATTTTTATATATTAATAAATAAAGATTTTTTCTTAAAATAAGTCAACTTATTGACAAGATTTTAATTGCTGAGGATTTAGTAAGCTGTGTAAAAATTTTAGATACATAAGGATACATGACACCAGACAATGACATAACATGCTTCTGACACTAACTTCTAGCTCATATCTTTTTTTTCTTTTGATGAGTAAGAGTCCATTGAAAAAATATCAAATATATTTTTTCTCTCCATTGTGTGATGGCTATCAGAAGAAACTAATCTCTTTTTATAGAGTTGCCAGTTGAAATAAATTTATAATAGCCAAATGATAGTTTGTCGAGTTTTTTTCAATTTTATGGAAATTTGCTCTTTAAGAAATCTATATATTAATTATCATACATTGAGCCCTTCTGGAGATTTATCAGAATCCTTTTATATATTCTAAAAAAGAATCATTCTCAACTCATCTTTTATATATATATATATATATATATATATTGATTGTTTTGTATGATACTGCTAGGGTGCTCAAGGTTAGTGGAAATGATGTTTTGGCTCCAAAACCATGCCTACTCCCAGATTCATCATTTGATAAAAATTTTGTTGACTGCCCAGGTCTTTTTTCAGCCATAAATATGTGTATGTGTGTGCATGTATATATATATATATATATATATATAACCATAACACTGCAAAAAATGTTACATTATAATCATATGAATTTTTAAGAGCAATACAGTTAAATTCTTCAGAGACAATAAAGCAATTTCCAGCCCTTTTTATAATTGAATGATAATTTTGTGGGTTTCAAGTTTGCACTGATTGACTTTTTTTAATCATTCAAATTTTTGATATAAATGGAGACAATTATGAAATGCTAATTAGAATCTTTAACTACTTTCTAAATAGAAGCATCAATATCATCATGGACTACTATTATAATGGGACCCCAAAGATCATATATATATATATATATATATATATATATATATATATATATATTATTTAGTGTGGTATAAAGTTATATCTCCAGGGATATTCTTTGAACAGTATCAGATGATTTTAATCATATTAGTAACCGGACATTGACCTAGCGGTTAGAGTGTTGTTCAATCCCAGGTCGAGTCATACCAAAGACTCAAAAAATGGTACTTGATGCCTCCTTGCTTAACACTCAGCATTATAAGGTACGGATCAAGGGTAAAGTGGAGCAATCCAGAGAAAGGAGTAGCGCCCTCCCCTACACATTGGTGTAGTAAGCTATCGAAAAGGGAGCCTTCGGGTCACCCTCGACTATGGTCGCCTACTTTACTTACTTACTTACTTATGTACAATCCCAGCCAGTAGATGGAGCATGACTTTCGATTATAACTTAAAATTTTTTAAAAATATATTAAATTTGATTACACCAGTAGAGCAGTTGTAATAGATAAAGTTTTATAAACATCAAGTGGTAGCCAATTAGTGCAATAGAAGGGTTTAAAAAAGGTTATAACAACTTGAGAGGAGATGGGAGTTGGCAGAGAGTAAAATGTCCTTTGAAATAATATAAGATAAATTGAGTCATTTAAAACTTGCCATGAGCTCTATCACTAACTTTCACTTTGTATTTAAAATGAATCTTTCATGATAGAAAAAAAAAACAATTATTTTATAATATTAATTGAAATGTGCAGTATTTTTTTCTTATTTACTTTATACTAGTCTAATCTTTTCTATGACATGTCTAATTAACTATTATGTAACAAGATCAACCAAAATAATATGAAACAAGAAAAACTTGAAATGAGGCATTATTTCTAATTCTGTTCTTTCTAAAAAAGCAAAAAAACTACCATTACAATTGTGGTTATAGTGATGATTTAGACTTGACATTTATTTATCACTAGCAGAAATTCCCAGCATTGCCTAGGACAAAAGACCATTGACTACACTGTAATGATCATATGTACACGAATCAACCTGATTTTAACCCTCACAGCCAATGAACATTTATATTTGGTCTCAGTGGGAAATGGTGGTAGTCAGTATCATTTTTTTTCAAACAAGAAAAAAAGAGGTGTAGTTGTTCTCTGAAACATTTTGTTTATGACAACTCAGATGTAAATGGCAGTTATTTCAAGTCATAACATTACATAATATGTCAGTATTTTTCAACTGATGTTCCCTGGAAAGCTGGTGTTCAGCAAGAAACAATAGACTGATCCATTTTTGAATAATTTTTATCTAATTTTACATTTGTAATTTTGCTTTATATACACATGGCATATTGTTGGAAAATCCATTTTTAAAACCAGTTATCAAAGAAAAGAAAAAAAAAAAAAAAAAGGAAAAAAAAAAAACTATATATATATATATATATATATATCACACCTTTAAGAAAAACAAAAACCGGTCACATTAGGATTATAAATTTATTTCCATCCTGTTATAGGTATTGATATTCCCAACTCCAGTTTAAGTGGACTGAATAATATATATATATATATATATATATATATATATATATAATGCTTACCACATGAATTACAATAAAAATATAAAAGAGATAGATATTAACAACAATGAATAATAATTTTTATGCATGTATTCTCTGAGATACGAAAGCAATTTCAAGGGTTTCACAAGGGTTAAGAAGGTTGGGGAACACTAATATGTACATAGACAGGCAACTTATAAGTGATGGCAGATATTTTTAGTGAATTCAAAAAAACTAAATATATTAATTTTACAAAAAATTAAAGATAAAATATATTTACAAATTCTAAACCGTAAAACCTGATTAACAGTAATCACCTAGTCAGTGGAGGTAATTTACTAAGCTTTTTGCTTAGATGTGGCACAGGGCCATATGAAAGAGGCACCCAATGAGACTCGAACTCATTCGTGTAGGTTTGCTAGTCGAGCTTGCTAACCATTACACCACCAAACACCTAGTCAGTGGAGCTTTGTTCATTGTATCTCCTGTTGCCAAGGAATAAGCCCCCATACCAAAAAGGGGTGTTTTGTGTATGACACTAAACTGTATCTAATAATAAGGTTCCAATTCTGGAAATTTGGGACATGTGGAGAATCCATTCATAATTATGACTTTCAGGTTCACTATAAACTGGAGTGATAGTACCTGTTAGGGTCTTAATATGATCTGTTTGAAAATCATTCATATTTGATAGGACCATGTGCAAAAAAAAAAAAAATTAAATAAATAAATAAATAATTACACAAAAAATATTAATATGAACATAAAAAGAACATGATTTCTTAACCCCTAGGCATACAATAACCTTAATGGATTGACATGTCATTAAAATTAATCAATCTTACTGACAATAAAAGCTTTGATAAATTACAAAAGAAAGAGTAAAATAAAAGTTATTGCTAGAGTGTTTTAAAAATTCATTCAACAGAATCTAAATCATCTGTTCATTAATATTAATTGGAATAAAATTTAGAAGCTTAGAAAATAAGAGTCAAAGTAGATTCATGGACTTAAAATAATATTCCATGATATTCAAAGAATTTCTTTTTAAATCATAATTAAGAAAAAAGAAAACAAAAAAATAAAGTTATGATTTTTTTAACTTGATAAAAATAAATAAAAATTAACCAGTTTTATCTTTAGCGATTTTTTAAGATTTGAAATTCAATTTATTCAACTCATACATTTATGATTAGAAACAAGAAATTTATGTGGCCATTTTGAAATGAATTTTCTTTGAATGAACAAAGATTATAACAAGCATTTTAAAATAAAATCACAAATACTAAAATAATTACAATAAAAATGAACCCAATGATAGAATAAAAACAAACATAAAATATTTTTTAAAAAATAACAACAGAAACAATAAAAATGATCAGAAAATCAATTTTAAAATCACTAAACTTTTTCCTAGCTAAAATTATAAATTACCAATATTAAAAAAAATGTTTAGTAGCCAAATAGATTTGAAAAAAATCATTTAAAATTTTAAAACTGATCAAACATTGAGGGTGAGGGATCAGTCAACTCACAGATAAAAAAACATGAAGTGAAGAATCCATGAAAGAATTTTGTACCTAAAAATTATACAAGCTCTTCTTAAATAAACTGGGGAAAAAGAATTATTCTGGTAACAGTTGGCAGTACTATATGTGCTGATTAAGTAATTTCCTTCTCTGGTTTTGCATATTAAGTAAAAAGTTTGTGATCCAGTTGGTCAGAATCTGTCAATAGACAAGTTAAAAATATATAAAATAAAATAGAGGTTTAGGTTTTATACCAGAACATTGTTCTCTTTATCTTCAAATTGTGATTATTTTTAGTTATATATATATATATATATATATATATATATATATATCTAGATAAATAAAAATGTAAATGTTTGTTACTAACCGATAATCTCCAGTTTTATACCACTAATTTGTTTAAAATTTTCAGAGAGCATTTTATTTGAATTCAGGAGTGTTTTTATATACTTTATTTTCCAAAAATATTACAATAATTAAAAAAAATATTTTTAATAAGTCGTTTTTCTCCGACAAAAGCTGAACGCGAAAACATAACTTCCGTTTCAAAGAATTTTACATGTGACTTAATTTTCTGCTTAGTCACTTTTTTTTTGGTTGAATTAAACAGAGACATTAAACTTTAAACCATATTTCGTTGGTTCAGAAGTAAATAAATTTTTTTTTTGTTTACAAAATATGTTTTTGTGTTTAAATTCAACGAAAGACATCCATTCAAAAGTTTTCTTTCTTAAACCATATTTTCTTGGTTCAGTAGTAACGAATTGTTTACTAAATATTTTATTTTATTTTTTCAATATGACATTTTTTTTCTCTTATTTCTTTCGTTTATTATTATTGATAAGACACCTAACTTTAAACCATATTTCGTCAGTTCAGTAGTAACAAATTGTTTACTAGATATTTTTCTTTTTCTTTTTTTGTTTATCTTCAACGAAAGACATTTCTTAAAAAGTTTTCTTTCATTAATAAACTTTAAGCTATATTTCGTTGGTTCAGTAGTAAGTAAATTTCTTTTTATTCTAAAAACTTATTCTTACATTTTTTCTTCACTATTGATATCCCATTTATTTTGTTGTTTAATAAATATTTTATTGTGTGCCAATTATCATGTTGCGAAATATTAACCTGCCCAAGCTTTGTGATGGCACACGTCTTTCAGTAAAAAAATTAATGACCAACATCATAGAAGCAAAAATTTTGACAGGGCCTTTCAAAGGTGAAGATATCCTCATACCGCGAATTTTATGATTCCAACAGACATGTAATTTTAATTTAAGAGATTGCGATTCCCAATTCGATTGGCATTTGCAATCATGATCAACAAAGCATAGGGACAATCTTTAGAATTGTGTGGCTTATATTTACACACTGATTGCTTTTCACATGGGCAATTATATGTTGCCTATTCCAGAGTCGGCAATCCAGACAATCTCTTTATCTACACGGAAACTGGAACTACCAAGAATATTGTGTATCCACAAGTATTGGAAAATTAAACATATCAGAAACATGCATTTTCTTTTTTTTTCCCCATTCAAACAAACAGCCACAGCAACGCGTGGCCGGGTACAGTTAGTGTGTGTATATATGAAATACCAGGTTTACATGCATTGACTTAAAAATGTGCACTTATATAAAGACACATTTACAATTGACTTCAGGTCAATGAATATATATCTAAAAATATTTTTTTTAAATCATGTTCTCCAATATATTGCTCAATTTAACATCAGAATCTAAAAAATAAAGTCTATTTTTAATTGGTTTACCTTCTTTTTAAATAAATGCCTCCCTTCCTTGTGTGATATTGTCACTTTTCTGTGGCCCTTTCCAAACAAACAGGCACAAAAAGACACAATTTTTACTCCTCTTCCCACGCAAAATTACAAGCTTCTACTCAACCCAGAGAAATATGTGCCTCATAAGAGTCTAACACGCAAACTGGAACACCTTGATAACACAAAGCTACACGACTTAAAACCTAAATACACTAGGTGCCCACTAGGTATAAGAATAACAGACTAGACTCAAAGAAATAAATATTCCTATCAACATTTACACACCTTTATGATCTATCTGAGCACCATATTCTTTTGTTGTATAAATGAAATGAACTAGTCAGTTTAATTTTCAATGTTTTTCTACTTGAAAGCAAAAAAGCTTTCATCATGATTGTCTACTATTTTCTATTTTTTGTAGTCTTCTCATTTAATAAAATACAATCTTGAGTTTTGCATTTTGGATAAAGAGGTAGGAAAATAGTCTATTAATAATGGCTGTCACACATGAAAGGGCTCATAAGAATCTCACTCATGTACTTGACTAATAAAGAAGCATCAAAACAGAATAACAATAATAATAATAATAATAATAATGATGACTTTCATATATAGCTACTAATGGTTTACGAAAAGAGAATTCATTTCTTTTAGACATTTTATGATTTTTTTGAGAAACAAATTGTTTCTCTTGTCAAATAATACAATAATAGTCAAAAGTTTTGCAATATTTCATTAATGTGAAGCCCAATTCAGGCTACTGTACTGCACAACAAATCTTTTTGGTTGTTTCCATAGTGTTATGATCCAGTTGGAATTTGTCAAGCATAAGTTCCTCAATTAGACTACATTGCAAGTTCATTTGTGCATCTTTCAAATCACACACCACATAATGTGTCAGAGTAACAACTACCATGATACTATTAAGCACAGTGGATACCAATCTTGGCTTGGACTGCTTCAGATAATAGCACATACCAAAATGTGCATAACTTTAGTCTCACCCTAGTATTACAGGCATCACATGAGAGAGAAAGAGAGGGTTATGAATATTGTGAATGTTCTAAAAGGAAAAATCAAAAGTCAAATCTTACATTGATTCAATTCAAAAGTCATTGATAAACTTAAAGTTTCCTGTAGTTTCCTATACAAAAAAATTAAATAGTCTTCAAGGAAAAATCTCAATGAATATTAAAATTTCATCCATGTTAGTATTCAAGGAAGAAAAAGAAAAAATGACTTTATAGGAGTCAATAAATAATTTTATTTCATAATTCAAAGTCATTTTTCCTTGTTATAAATAGAAAGGATTTATAAAGTTAACCAGACTTAAAATAAAAATAAAAAAGAGAGAGTTATGTCTCAGTGCATTAAAAATCTTTTTTCATAAAACATTGCTAAAAATGTTTTACAGCCATAGAATATTGTTTTTTCTCCTACAAAGAAAGACAAAGAAAATAAATCAAAGAAACAAAAGGAAAGGGCGTTTTTTGTCACCCAACAACAATTTTTAGTTTGTGAAAATGAATCCCAATAGTCAGAGCATAAGATATTCAGGGTGCTTGCAGAAATACCTCCTGCATTTTAAACTGTCACTTGTGTGACATAAGTGAACTTAGGCAAGTGATAATGATAGCTTTATTGAGTTAATGTTATACCATTTTTTGTTTTTCAGAAAGGGGAAATTATGATTTTGGTTTGGAGCAGTGCACATTATACATTTGCTCTTGAAATATTTTTAAAAACTGGTGAATATCAACAGTGAGCTTTGCATGCTCATTTAATGTTACGTCAGAATGATGCTGTTCTAGATAGAAAATCAATACTGCTATAGGTTGAAAATTTTGCCAGTTCAAACTATGATTGTAACTGATTGTATTTGGGAAAAAATAAAGAAATGATAAGACATTAGGTAGATGCAGCTATCATTACCCCTTGTCAAAGTTCACTTACATCACACAGCTGACAGTTTAAAATATACATGTTTCTGTCACACCCTGTATAAGACAAATTTGCATTTTACAGCCAGTCATTCAGATATTACTCCATTCCTTCGGCAGCAAAGTTGGAGACGTTTAGAATATGCTAACTGATACCCTACATAAGGGTACCCCCCCCAAAAAAAAATGGGGTACCCTGTGCATGATAGTAAACTGCATCTAACAGTGA
Source organism: Sepioteuthis lessoniana (assembly GCA_963585895.1). Classification (NCBI taxonomy): domain Eukaryota; kingdom Metazoa; phylum Mollusca; class Cephalopoda; order Myopsida; family Loliginidae; genus Sepioteuthis; species Sepioteuthis lessoniana. The sequence goes on from OY757918.1 coordinate 106,567,797, forward strand.
GGCTCAAGATCTAGAGCTTTATTGCCATTACTCTCAGGTCCATTTTGACTTACAGTGGTAGTACCTGTTAGAATTCCATCTATGGTTGAACATATCTGTTTAAAAGTTATTCATAATTGATAGGACCAAGAGAAAAAAAACAAACTCTTCAGATACAAGTGTACAAAAAAATGTAAATACAAACATACAATGAATACAATTCCCTAATCTCTAGGCATAAAATAACCCGAGACAGGTTGGCTGTCATATATGAATAAAGTGAGACACTAGCGTTTGATCACCAATTGCTAATAAATGAAAATGGCAAATCAGGAGATATCAAATATTTATGAATTGTAAGCACATATTCCGTAGTTTAATATCTTTAAAGCAAGCTCACTTGTTTGCACACAGCTAAAATATTTCCAAATATAAATGACAAATGCTAGTAATTTGTTTTCACACAGTTAAGTGATAGTGAGTATGGAAAATACATAGGTCTACATTTTTGATAGGAGGCCGATTCTTTTCAGAAAGTTCAATATCTGCTTTGGGTCTATTATTCTAAATAGTTTGTTCATATTGTCAACATTATAAAACCTTCATCGAATGTTGGTTAGTTTTGTGTATTTGATCAATATGTGTTTTATAGTGTACTGGTTTCCACATGGACATTTAGGGGGAGGCTCATCTTTTAGAATAAAAGAGAGAGTTAATCTAGTATGTCCAATGCGTGGTCGGGCAAGAATGGTTTCTTCTCTTCTGGTATTAATAGGATCCAGCTTCTTTTCTTTTAAAATAGGCTGTGCTTGGAAGAGCTTGTTGGGGGGGGATTTTTCTCCAATAATTGTTGCCATTTCTTTGTAATTATTTGTCTGATTTTCAGTTTGAAGTCAGAATAAGGTAGTTTTGATTTTTTATCGGGTACAATATTGAGTGCAGCTTTAGCTAATGAATCTGCTTTATTGTTTTCCTGGATTCCTATATGGATAGGGATCCAGCAGAATATAACCTTTTTGCAATGGTTCATGGAGTTGAGTTGATTCAGAAGCTTGACAATGAAGGGATTATCAAGTTTTGTGTTTTTAAGAGATTGTAGAACAGTGATGGAGTCTAAATGAATGAGGAACTTATTGCTTGTTGAAACTAGTTTAAGTGCCAAATTCATTGCACAGATTTCAGCAGAAAATATGGAGGCCTTTTTTGGGAGGCATTTTTTAAAGGTTTTTTTGTGGAGAATTGCTCCATATCTGATTCCATTGTTGTTTTTTGGGCCATCCATGAAAATATGTAAGTGATTGGGATATCTCTACTGAATTTTGTTGAGTTTCTCCGAGTAGGTTAAGGGATGAGTTTTATTTTTAAGGAGCTTATTTAGATCAAAGATAACCATGGTTTAGCAGCCAGGGAGGAGAGCTTAGTTGTATGGCATCATGAATGTTTGTGATTGAAATGTCTGACTGAATGCTTTTATGGTCTTTTTTCTTTATTCAAATAGGTTTTACTGTTTGGGATTGAAAGTGCAGTTATAAACCGGATTGGATGGTAGTGAGTTCAGTTTACTGTTGTGATGTAGACTTAATTTTGTGAATCAAAGTTTTAGACGTGGTTTGTAGGCTTCAAAATAAAGGCTCTTCACCGGGGATCTTCTAAAAGCCCCTAAGATGAGTCTCAATCCTTCAAGGTGGACTGTCTGTAATGATTTAAGATTGGATTTTCTGGTGGCTCCATATATAAACATCCAGGAGACCAGGGTTCAAGCCATTTATCATAGCCCATTTGTTTATTTTGTTGATGCCCTGCTGCAGTTGAAGTTCTGTTGTACATATATATTTGGATGTAGAGGTGATGCAGAAGTCATCAACAAACAAATACTTATCAACTCCAGGATTCAGGCAATTGGTGATGCGATTTATTTTTATGTTGAAGAAGGTTACTGATAGTATACTCTCTTGAGGGACTCCTTCTTGATTTTGGATGTTTGATTGGGTTGAACCAATACGGACTTGTGATTTTCTGTCCGAAAGTTTGGAAGTTTACCTTTCAATCCCATGTTGTGTAGGTCATTCATGATACAATACCTCTAAGTAGTCTTGTATGCCTTCCCTAGGTCAAAGAATATTGCTACGAGATGTTGTTTTTGTATAATTGCCTCTCATATGGAGGTTTCTAATTTGACCATTTGATCCATTGTGGATCTTTGGCTTCTAAAGCCACATTGGAAGTTGGTAAAAGATTATTGGATTCTATGAATCAAACTAGCCTTTTATTGACCATTCGTTCCATAGTTTTGCACAGGCAGCTTGTTAAGGCTACTGAGTGATAGTTTGATGCGTAAAGATTATTCTTTCCAAGTTTAGGTATTGGGATGATGGTAACTAGTTTCCATGATTCTGGGAGTTTGCTTTTTTTTCCAAATGTCATTTAATGCAGTAAGTAGGTATTCTAAGGATTTTGGAGGTAGTGAGTTTCATCTTGGGCAACTGCAGTGTTGTGGGATTTTTGGATGGCTTCTTTTAGTTTAAATAATGAAAAGAGTCTGTTGTAGCTTTCAGTGTTGCCCGAATTAAAATTGAACTTTTGTTTTTGCTTTCTTGTCTTTGTATTTGTGAAATTCTGTGTTGGAGTTCTTGGAAGAGGAATTTGGTGAGAAGGTCTCAGCCAGTGTGTTGGCAATATCTTTTATATTGGTGACTTGAGTATTATCTTTAATGAGGTGTTTCAGAGGAGTAGACTGGTTTTTGCCAGAAATTTTGTGGATCATTTTCCAGACTGTGTTTGTTTCATTAGACGAATTAAGTTTATTTACATAATTTTGCCAACTGATCTTTTTAGCTTTTTTAATGGTTTTCCTTGCCTTTGCTCCGAGCAGTTTAAAAGAGTTTAGATTCCTTGTTAAGGATTCTTTTTCTTTTTTTTTCTTTTTTTTTTCTTCTACTGCATAATGTTTTAAATTGATGCCAGTCAGCCTTATTTGTTTTCCAGCAGGGAGATCTGTTGTTGTCATAGATAGGTTGTGTGATTTCCAGTATAATGGGGGAAGTGGTCACTGCTGCAAGGATCCTTATGAACCTTCGATGTGTAATCCATGTACCTTCTAGGGTCAGATAGAGTGATGTCAATAGCTGAGTAGGAGCCAGTAGATGGGTTGAGATAAGTTGGAGATTTGTTATTTAAGATACAGAGATTGTTGCTATTGATCACCTTCTCCACATTCGTGCCCTTTTTGTTGATTTTCAGGCATCTCCATATAGTACTGTGACTGTTAAGGTCTCCTAGTAATATGTGGGGTTTAAGAATTTGTTCTATTAGTTTATAATTTTTTTGTCATTTATGGAATCATGTGGAGATATATGAATAGAGCAAGTATTTACTGGTTTGTGAAGTATAGTTTTAATAGCAGTCACTTGGAGTTCACTGTCATTGATTTGCTGCAGAGATACATCTGTCCTAATGAGGTAGAGATACCTCCAGAAGCTCAGAGTCCATCTTTGTATAGGTGATTATATGACTGAAAGTGTTTTATGTTCATCTTTGAGGAATGTTTCTTTTGAAGACATACAACTTTGGGGTTATATTTATTCAGAAGTAGTAACAGTTCTTTGTAATTAGCTCTGATTCCTCTACAGTTCCATTCAATGATTTTGTTAGACATTTTTTATTGTATTTAATCCGGGCAGTTCCATAGAGTTTTTTGGTGGTTCATTATTAGTCTTTTGCTCCAGGCTTTTTGTTGGTTTATTCTTTTGGGTTTTGGGTTTAGTTAATTGGGGGCTGCTTTGTTTCCATCTTTTCTGATAGTCTGAATTTATTTGTTTCTATAGTTTCAGACTCTTGTATTTTTTTATTTTGAGGTAGGTTTTTTGTTTATCTTTAAATGTTTTTTTGTTTGGAGAGGTGTCTGTAGAAGTGGAAGCTCGTATTGGGGATCTTTTGGTCTTGTTTTGCTGGGAGATTTTTTTTTAGTAGGGGTTTTCATCAGTTGGGTGGGTGGTGGTATAGTCGTTTTCTCCTGATTGATTTTCACCATGGAGGTCCGTGTTTAGGCAGATGATGTTTCTGAAGCTTTGGTGGTGTCATTTTTTTCAAGTTCAAGCGAAGCTTTTATCTAATTGATAAAACTTTCCCAGTTGACTGGCTCCAGATGAATTAAGGTTTTCACAATCTTTTCATATTTCTTGTGTGGAGCTTTTCCTCTTTGGATTACATGAGAATAAGCAGCAGTTTTAGACCCTGCTACCATCTTCAGTGCTTTATGATGAGGGATGTTGTTTTTGTGTTTTATTGCTAGGATTTCCTTCTCTAGTTTCCAACTGTCATAAGATCTTGCGTTGACTGGATGTTCACCACCATAGTTGGCACATTTATTTGGAAGTTCACATTCATTAATGTGGTGATCAGGATCTTGTTGACCACATTTCTAGCACACTTATTGTCCTCTAGAGTTGTCTTCATGATGGCCTTATTTTTGGCATTTATAGCATCTCAGGGGATTTGGTACGTATTGCACAACCCTCTCCATAGTATAACCCACTTTTATTTTTTCTGGTATTTTTGGAGGCTATTATATATGTGTTGGTGTCTTTCATTTTCCCCTCTTTTTTCTGGATACTCTTTTAACATCTGTCACCCTTGCTTTTTAAGTTCCCTTTTGATTTCTTCAATTGTACAGAGCAAGAGTTCTTTGCTTTGAACAATCCCCTCATTTACATCCAGGGATTTATGAGAGTAAGTTGTGACAGGAATGTTGTGGAACTTGGTCATTTTCACTAGGAAATCTGCATATTTTTTTTTTCCACCTCCACAAGGACAGTTTCATTTTTTAATTTTTTTTATAGATATCAGTGTTAAGTTGTTTGATATAACTTGTTCTATTATGAACAGCAGATAGATTTATTATGGGTGAGCTTGTAGATTCGATTACTTGGGAAAGGTGATTCAGCTTCATTAACCGAAGAATAATCTAATTCTGAGAGGTTTTGTTTTAATTTTTTGTTAGAGAAAGCCATATGTATAATTTGTTTTTCTCTGGTTCGATACTCCACCATCCACCACAGAGTCCAACTTGTGTTGGGAATGAACCAAAGGGGAAATCCATTCGCCTTGGTTGATATGGGGAAACATCAGTATACTCAGGTTAAGAGCAAGATTTTGAGCCTCTGCCAAATTCTGATTTTTATAACTCAATAATTTAACAGGATCAAAAAACCCTCAGCTCCCACTTTCTAGCACTCATAAGATAAAGGGTTGGGCATTTTTCCACAAGAGCAGATTGGATAATATGTTCAGGAGAGAATAAACATATGTATGCTAAGGCATGACGGGGCCAGCTGATTGATCAGATTGGGCCTATCTTGACTGCTTGTCAGACCAAGTAAGGGCCAAAGAGGTGTATTACAAGCCATTGACAACTCTGTTGCCAGATCAATAACTGCTCAACCACCCGGATCTCGTCCTAGCGTCACCATCTACAGCTCACAGGCAGCCCCATTGGGGTGTCTTACCTCTCTGCAGAGATTGATATTCTAAGCACGTAGTCTAGACATATGATAAAGAGGTATGGGGCTAGTGTGTCCCCTTGTAGTACTCCTGCTATAATGTCGAAGTATTCAGTGTCTCCATCTAGTGAACGTACTTTTGCTTTGGTGTTTCTATAGAGAATCATTATTGCTGTTACAGTTTCTTTTGGCAGGCTGTATGCTAGTAGGATTTGTTCCATCTTCCCTCTGTGAATGGAATCGAAGGCCTTGGTAAAGTCAACAAATAGTAATATCGCCTGAAGGTTTTTTTTGCCAGTACGCCTTCAAGGATTCTACGGATGGTCAATATTTGTGAGGTTGTGGATCTATTTCTTCGGAAGCCATTTTGGTTTTTTCCTAAGGATGTTGTCGATTTTGGGTTCTATGTGTTTGCATAGTAGGACATAGTAAATTTTAGCTGCTATGGATGCGAGTGTTATGCCTCAGTAGTTCTTGGCTAATCCGAGGTCCCCCTTTTTAGGGAAGGGGAGGATGCATCCCTTTATCCATCTGTCTATTGGATTTTGATTATAGACAGTATTACAGTGTCGGAGCAGTATGTCGTCAAATTGTCTGGTCCTCCATACTTCTGGTGGAATCTCGTCAAGCCCTGCAGAGTTCCTATCTTTAAGTTTTTTAAGAACAGAGTCAAGTTCTTCTAGCGTGAACAGTCCTAGTTTAATGTCCAATTGCTTACTAATAATCGTGGTGATTGGTTCATGCGTAACTTTTGGTGGGTTTCCTAGTAGATTTTTGAAATGCTGTTTCCATAGTTTTATTCTTTCTTGTTGGTTTGCAGCTGTTAATTTTGCTTTGGTTGTGCTCTTCCTTCTACTCACTTCGTTTATTGTTTGCCAGGCAATCCTAGATTACTTATCTTCCACTGAGTCTCTAATCTTATCTATCTGATTTTGTATGTATTCTGTCTGTTCTTTTAGATATATGCCTGTTAATTGATCTTGTGACTTTTTTAGTTTTATGGCATTTGTGTTTGTTGGGTTCTTCCTATAGCTTTTGGAGGCAGTTTTCACTTGTGCATGTTTTTTTCTAACCACTAATGTTTCCTATGGGACTCTATGTTTAGTTCTAGGTTTTGTTGGAATACACTTCTCTGCCGCCTCTAGGTGCGCATTGACCAAATTCTCATATTCGTCATTTGGGGTACCTTTTTCTGTCATCTCTTGTAATGTCTCAAATCTGTTTCTTAATTCTAAAACATACTTATCTCTAATATCTCTGTTGTTAAGAAGGACCCAGTCATAGTGTTTGGTGGTTGCTGTTCATGGTGTTTTTTCATAGGCTTAGTCTAATCTTTGCTGTGACTATTCAGTGATCAGAGGATACACCCTCGAAAGAGGAGTATGCCTCGCAATTCATCGCGCTGTTTTTCTATTTCTTGTTTATTAAGATGTAGTTTATCTGTGCTTTACTATTGTTCGCGTATGTGTAGGTCCATAATTTTCCTTCCCTTTTTTGATAGTTTGTACTGAGGCATGTTAATCTATTTTCTATCATGAAATCTGTTAGATGTTGTCCATTCCTATTTGATGTGTTGTGAAGGCTGTATTTGTTGTTTCCGTTTTTCCCAATTTGGGCATTCATATCTCCGCTAATGACTAGTATGTTGTGTTTCGGTATGCTACGCACTAGAGAGGATAGCTCATCATAGAAGGCGACTAGTTCAGTTTCTTCACTAACATCGGTAGGGCTGTAACAGGAGATGATTGTTGTTCTGGGGTTGCCATTAAACGTCGCTGTCATCATCTTAGGTTTTATTCTCTCGATGCTATTAAGTGTTTTTAACACTCTAGGTCCTATAAGCATTCCTACCCCCCCTACTGTGGCATTGACAGAGTTTTTCCAAGCTGATACAGTCGCTAGCGTCCATCCATTGCCAGTATCGTGATATTTGATGTCTTCGGTGTGCGTGTATCTGTGTTCTTGTATGCATATTATGTCTATCTTATACTCAACGGCCGATGCAGTCAACTCTGGTTGTTGTCCTATTCTATTTAAAATTCTAACATTAAATGTCGCTATTTGTATTGTTTGTTTGCATTTTAGTAATTTTTGTTTTTTGCGCTCTGTAGTGGATTTTTTGAACACTGAGGCCAGGGCTCCAACCTCAGAAGGACGCACCCCTTTTTTACCCGTGCGAAGAGCGATGCGGTTTATGTATGTGGTTTGAGTATGGGTCATGGTTATCTTTCGATGGCCGTTTTTATTCTCATCTATAAAAGCCACTCTTATAGATGAGCAGCAGTAGTTCCCCGATCGAACTGACGATCTTGGACATTGAGCTGCAAGTCTCACAGGTCTAGGACCAGGTAAGGTATTACTTACATCCATCATGCTGCTTTCTATGTGTACGTAAAAAAAAAAAAAAAAAAAAAGAAAAAGAAAAAAGGAGGGGGCTTCATTTACACGTAAGTTTTAACTTGGATAAAGTCCTAGTCTAATCTATTAAGATTAATAATCTAATAAGAGATTTAGGTTTATTTTCACCTGCCTTATGATACTGGCCTTAACTTTTTTTTTTTTTTTTTTAACTACTATGGGTTGACGATAAAGAGTGGGCATTCTAAGCTTTTAGAAGACTTTTGGAAACATTTTGCCGTGTATGCTAACACATGGGACCAGAAGTCATATATTCAATTGGGGTTTATGGTTAAAACTGTCTTTATATTTAAAATACACTATACAAGCAGCATTTTACAAAGAATAAATAGCATACAATTTTGTAAATATTTTGGTATTTTAAAAATAGTATGACTATTATACTCTAACCAGTATTGAAACTATTATACTCTAACCAGTATTGAAACTGCTTTTCTGGTGGCACAAACTTGGTCTTAATCTTCCTTTCTACTCTACTGTTTACTCACTAATGAATTTAAAGAATAATCTGGGAAGGTCTACTATTTGGGAGTGGGGATACTAGTTATTTTGTCATTGGGGGGGTATTTTATTTATTTATTTATTTTTTTGTGGCATTGGGATCTTTACTTAGGCTATTTTGTATGTTTGTTTTCTTCGAAACTACTATGGGTTCACACAGTTAAATAATTCTGAGTATTGCCATGTATCACTAACAATCCAATTGAATATCAGTCATTTGCTTACACCAAGTTAAATGATCAAACAGTTCTATTTCTAACAATTCAATTTAGCATAAGTACACAGTTTAGATGTCAAACAGTTCTATTTGACCCATAGATTGGACCCTATCAGGCGCTACCACTTCGGGTCAGAGTGGACCTGGGAGCAATGGCAATGAAGGGGTACTTTGCATTCCCAAAAGCTACAGCTTTACTGGAGCCTCACCATCAAATTGTCTCATGTCATATTCAAGACATCATTAGGGGTAAGGTCTTACCCCTCTCTAGAGATGCAGTTAGTGTATTCTATAGTACCAGCTAACTGGGCTATCTAGAAGATGGAGTCCCAGTCACTAGCCAGGAAACATTCTCATCTGAAGATAGAGAGACAAGCTAAATTTCAAATGAAGCATTACAAGCTAGAAAGAGTGAAATTGTTCACAAAATCAAGGAAAAAGTTGTATTGTCAGAACCAAATTTTGACATCATCCTTAAATCTAAAAAAAAAAAAAAAAAAAAAAAAAAATACTTAATCTATTATTTTGAAGGAAATATCAACCATCAGATTCTAAATATACAGAATTACCTCATTAATCCCAATGTCAAAAAAGTATTTTTATACAATAAATATTTATTTTGCAACATAATCTCTTTCCTTGTCAATAAGAGATGAGTTTTCTTATTTTTCTGAATGGATTGTAGAATTGGATGTAAATATCAATTCAGTTTGTTTTGCTTCCCTTTCAAAATAAATTTTTCATTAAAATGTTCAATACAAAGAACTGAATTTTTCATGGGAAACCAATCATTATATTTAAAAAATTTCACCCATTTCTCAAGAAGATCAGACTTTCCAAGAGGAAAAGAAAATGTCAATACTTTTTCTTTATTAGTATGATATTCACCAGAACAGCCAAATGCAACACATTTGTAAATCCTTTTTGTTAAACAAAATATCACAAAAAACTTTAAAAATTCATTGTTGAAATGCAATTAATTATGCATAAGCAAATTTACCAAACAGCGTCTATAGACAAAACAGGTTGTATAGGTGATTGAAAATCATAAAATGAAATGTAACTCACAGTCGTTTATGATTCATGGATTAGTAAAATACAAAGTGTAAATATGCATTTTAAAATTGAAAGTAATTAAAATAACATCAGATAAATTCTACCAACATGATCATATTATTTTCTCTGTTCAATTTTTAAAGTTAATTCTCTTTTTAGGTTAATTTCATATGCGGCCATAAATGGGTTATTTTTTTGTTTGTATTACATCGGCCTGTTAGAAATCAGCCTGTTAATGTAACATGCGGGGCTGTATTTACTAGTAGGCCATGGTGGAAGCCTTGAAAATTATTAGTATGGAATAGGAATACTTGAAACCATAAAATTACAAAAAGAATAGGCATTTTAGATACATTTTACCTCTTTTTCACGATAGTGTATGCAAAATAATCTTGGTGATTTTTCATGCAATTCAACATCACTTCAGAAAAAATGCAGGAAAGGTATTGCATCCCAAAATTTTCAATATTGACATCTTTTTTCTAGTTCAAAAGACTTTAAGGAAGGAAACTACCTTAATTAAGTAAATTCATGGGAGAAAGTGCATCAAAAACTAGTCTATCCCACAGTCTATCTAAATGAAACCATTTTTTTTGAGCCAATTGAAAGTACACTTCCATTTTAAGAACATTTAACAACAATATTTGACAAACATTGGGTCTGTTCGGTTTATTTTCACAAGTCATTATCTCAGATACTACCTGTTCCTGTTGAGTATTGCCCAAATATCTTATTGCCGACTTTAAAAGCTGAATCCGACTTGTCTTAGACCACAATCCAAATAAAAAAAAAGTTTTATGCAGATTTTCATGAATTAGAAAAATGACATAATGTCAAAAACTGTATTCTACTTTGTAAGTGGATACGGCAATAGTCTACAGCTTTCTACTTTTTCATGATATTAAAAAACTAGAGAGTAACAGTGGAAAGTCTAGTAATAATGTGATAGGCTTTAGAATTACCCCTGATGAGATCATAAAAAAAATCAATTAAACTTAAAGGTTTAACCAACTTTCTGAATATCAAACTGTGATCTTTTGTATGCTGCAAATAATGAAAGATATAATTTACTCAAATCAAATAGGAATTAGTAGGCTTTACCAGCTATTCTGACAACTATGTTACAATATAATAGAGATCATATTAATTCATCAATTTTAAAGGCATGACAACCTATCTAGGGTTATTTTATGCTCAGATTTTAGGGAATCATGTTTATTGTATGATCATATTTATATATTTTGTGTTGTTTCTTAAGGGGGTTTTGTTTTTGCATACAGCCCCATCAATTAGAAACAATTTTTAAACAGATCTACTTGACCTATAGGTGGGACCCTAACAGGTACTAATACTCCAGTCCAGAGTGGACCTGGGAGTAATGGCAATAAAGGGGTACTCAACACTCCCCAGATCTACAAAACTGGAATCTCAACATTAGATGCAGTTTAGTGTCTACCAAAGAAACCTTCATTTTTTTTGGTAGGAAGGGGTCTTATCCCACAGCAAGGGATACAGTCAGCATATTCTAAACCCCACTGAGCTAGCAATATAATAATAACTATTTCTCTGTAGAGTGGATCTATGTATCAAATTGATTATCAACCTTTCAATATATTTCATCTGATTTATTCTAATTCTGTTATTAGGCTATTTGTATTCCAAGAAACTTAAAAAAAAAAAAAAAAAAAAAAAAAAATTGCTTCAAAATTTTTTTGATTTTAATGTGTGTTGACTTGTTCAACAAATGTCAGTAACTCTTTTAAATCCCAAAGTAAATGGATTAGAATGAAATAATCAAACAAATATATGTAGGTTATAGTTTTAAACTTTACTTCCCCTCCCACCATCATTATATATATATATATATAGAGAGAGAGAGAAAGAGAGAGAGAGAGAGAGGTAGACTGTGTGTCTTATGTAAATATCTATCAAACAATAATAATTTTATTTTTAATAGGTCACACACACATACACACATATATAAGAGGTTCATACGATAAGTTTCCAGACTTTTTTTCGTATGGGCACTTTTATTGATAGTACACACATGAAACTCTAGTCTCCTTTTAAGTAATCTCCTCTGGCTGCAATGCACTTGTTATAGCATTCCAATAACTTCTGGAAGGCCCCATAGAAGTCCTCTTTTGTAAGCATGTCAATGACCTTTGTCACAGCCTCTTTCGTCTCCTCAATTGTCTCATAATGACAGCCTCTGAGCTTAGGGAATAACCAAAAGTCACAGGGAGCAACGTCTGGACTATAGGAAGGGTGAGAAACTGTCTTGATGCCTATCTTGCTCAAATTGTCTATGACAAGGATGGAGTTGTGGACTGATGCATTGTCCTGGTGGAAATGCCACTGAGCCGATTTGAAGAGTGCTGGCCTCTTCCAATGGAATCTCTTCCTGAACTCCTTTAAAAACTCAACATAGTAACCCTAACCCTTTGGCCAATCAACTCTGGTGTATTGGCTTCCTTACTCCTCCCACACCTCTCATCTTCCCTCACAGACTCCTTGCCTTCCTTGAATCTCTTATGCCACTCAAAAACTGATGCTCGATTCATGCAAGATGGTCAAAAAGCAGTCTGAAGCATTCCATATGTTTCTGAGGCATTTCTTCCAAGTTTAAAACACAATTTTATTGCATATTGTTCTTCTAAAGTGTCCTCTTTGCATTTTTGAAATTCACCAGCTGTGACAATCAGGCTTTAGTAAGGTGTATTCCAATTCCTGCTGTAGCTGTTCATTTGAAGCTGAAATCATAAAAATTGGTCAGTCATCTCATAAGATGTATAGCAATAAGATACTGAATTTTCAAGAGTCTACGACAATTTTAAATGCCAATACAAAAAAAGTATGGAAACTTATTGTATGCACCTTGTGAATATATATATATATATATATATATATATATATATATATATATATATATATACAGGGGTCTGAAAATGATTGAAGAAAGCCTTGATCAAACAAGTAAATATAGTAAGTATTCTAATTTTGTCCACTTTGTTTCAGACAGTCTCTGATATAATTTACAATCTATGGGAGCATTCAAGTGTGTCTATTTGATAGATAAGTAAACAATACTGGACAGCCATTTGTATTAAGGTTTGGATGAATATCAAGTGTGTTGTAGGATGAAATGTCTGATGGTAAATAACATTTGGTATTTACAAATATCCATTGACAACAAATATACTTTGTATTGATCTTTGTCAGTTTTACTTGGTCTTGATTGAACAAATTCTATGACCACCCATTGCTGCTCTATTTGTTGGTAAGGCAACCAATTAATAGATATGATTCTGTTTAAGGTCATCCACCATTGCTTTGAATTGGTCAAAGATTCAAGACTTATCTTACGCAGTGCTGAGAACAACAAAAATATTAAATGTAACTTACAACATCATCAATTTTGCTGTCAATAACGATCAATAAGGTATTTTGGTTTGGCATGAATATCAATCAATATTATTCCCTTTTCTCAGCAGGAATTCTAATCAGAAATACCTTCATTTTGTTTTGCAAGAGATTTAGTCATAATTTACTCAGGATACTTCATAATGATTTCATCACCAATTGGTTTGGTGTACAAGATGGGATCTTGACACTGCTCACCAACTGGATTAATTGTTTCACAGGATTTCAAAGCTATCAGTTAATTTCACACATCTAAATTTTTTTAAAACTCCCTACCAGTCTGAATAGTAAACAAAGTATGCTACCCATATCATAGCCAACAAAAATACTTCACTTGCTCCTAACATCAAGCTGCTTTTTTTTTATTGTTCTGCATGTAAACATAACAAATTATCAATATTTGATTTAGTAACAGTGAACACTTAAAATGCTCTTTCCAATTCTTGGCTAATAGTACTCATTTCTAATATGCAACAGCTATAATAACAGTATTTTTAATAGTCCATTGGTTGAGTTAAATGGATTATAATGGTATATCAATCTGTCTGGGGTTATTTTTTGCCTAAATGTAAGAGAATAAGGTACATTGTACGTCTATAATTACATTTTTAAAGTTATTGGCTTTGACAATATGTTAGCATTTTGGGGGATCATGATGTAGGGTTACAATGTTACTTTGTAAGGTAGAGATCAGGTTTACTTCTATATATTTTGGTATAAATTTGTTTCTCTCAAAAAGGACAGAATTTCATCTATGTTGATATTTTCAAAAAGATCTTTCATACTATTTGCATTGAAAAGGCATTTTCTGATGTGAGCGAAAGGTTTACATTCTATCAGAAAGTGTTTAACAGTGCAGAGTGTTTGAGATGTTATACACTGAGATAGTTTGAGTAAAAAAGGAGTAAGTCTTGTGTGACAATATAGAGACTTGTTCCTATCTGGATTTTTTGAAAGCTGGTCTCCAGTCTCCCAAAGTGAGTTTCATTAAGAAGAATGTGGATGTTGTTATTCCAATATTTTACCATTTTGTATGAATAAATGAATTAATTTCAGGTTTCAAGTCAGTAGATGGAATCTTGAATTTGTTAGGGGGCCAAATCTAGGGCTAATTTGGCTGCTGAGTCAGCTCTTTCCTTTCCCCTCACTCCAATGTGGCTTGTTATCCAGCATATAAAAGTCGGATGTAGAGTCTAATCTACTCAGTAGTTTAATGATTTAAGGATCTTCAAATTTTGTATTTTTTAGTGATATTATGGTAAAGAGCAAATTTGAGGATATAATTAAGTTTTTGGAGGTGCCTGTGGTGTAATAGTTATTGTCGTAGGAAACAGACATGGCGACACGAGTTCATATCCTGGACGAGACTGATTACATTTCATATAGCACGAATACCCTTGGGAAAGGTATGAATCCTATTATTCTCCCTCCAGCTATGGGTAAATAGTTAGGCAGACTGGGTTCTTCAGCCTTGGTGAGGCAACTAGTCTAAGAGAAGGAAAACTCTGAATTCCAACCTGTTAAACTCAGCTTAAAAATTGACCATGTGTCATATCCCGCCCAAATGGAGGGGTTGGGTAAATATGGATATAATAAAGATTTTGTGGTTGTTTTCAGAGATGATGTCTAGCACTAAGTCTATTGCATAGGTTTCAGATGACAAGAGGGAGCTTTCCTTTGAAAGAGGTTTTCTTATAATTTTCTTCTTTAAAACAGCTACATGTTCTGTTTAATAGTTGTCCATAGAATCATTTGTAAAGATGTAGAGATGGTTGGGATGGTGTTCTACAATATTGAGAAATTTATCTTGGTAAGTTTTGGGACAAGTTTTGTTTTGAGGAGTTCACTTAGTTCAAGGATTATTTTAGGTTTTTTAATAATTCAAAATGATGTCTTTGGTATGATAGTTTTGTTTATATTGGTGAGAGATTTTAGATTCTTTAAGGATGTGTTTCATCCAAAAGCCTAAAGGTTCAATTGATTTTTTTTTTTTTTTTTTTTTGCAAACATTGCTTGTACCTTGGTTTGAAGATACAATTGTAGACTCCGTGGGGAATGAGCAGGATTTAAGTTTTGTGTAGGGCAAGTTTTTTTGCTTCCAAGTTGTAAGGGTGCTTCATGAGCCTCTATAAGCAAGCTTTCCACTGGAAAAGTTTTGAAGGGTTCCTAAGACTAGTCTTAAGATTTCATTTGTATAGAGGCTGATCTGTATACAAAGTTACCATAGTCCAGTAGTGAACAGACCTGTGGCCTGTACAATTTTACTAGGGTTTGCTATATGGCTCCCCATTCTGTGTGCAACACCACTCATAAGAGTTGTAGCACTTTGTTGCATTTTGATTTCAGGTTTTTCAAATAAGGGATAAAAGAATTCCAGATCTGATTTGTAAGTATCTGCTCATTTCAAACAGAGATCACCATGATCTTTTAACATAGCAGTTTTGGGGTGGCAAATAAGTAGATCTTTCATGCTTAATATGGTTATTTATAAGGAGCAATTTAAATTTATTACAAGTAAATTCTCAATCATTATGCAGTCTACTGATGTACATGGTGGAATTTCAGAAAAAAAACATTCTGCAGTGGCTTGTCTTTCTTTTTGTCTTAAGAAATAAATCATAATAAAACTAGAATAACAGTCTACAAAACTGTGAACCAGATGTCATCCTTGATAAAATTGAGTTGACTGGATCAGCCAGATGAAAATGCTGTATTTCTAAAACTGAATTGACATGTTTATCCAGTTTTATATTTCTTTACTCTATCATTTTTCCTTGTGTACAAAATTCAGTCAAACTCCTGTTTCATGGCTTCAATAAAATTTTCATGTTTAATCATAGCATTAACATTACAGCGGCTAAAAAATTCAGGCTATTCTTTTAAATTAAATGACATTTTCTGTGATGAAATTGTATCATTGAGAAAATAAAGGTGGTCAATTATTTCAATATTAAAATTTGTGCCATTGGTATATATCATCTCTGCAAAGTTCTGCTCAATTTTAATGGAAGCACTTCTGTTTAAAAATATAACATGTTAAAATAATAGGATATATATATATATATATATATATATATATATATATATATATATATATATATATATATAGATAGAGAGAGAGAGAGAATCTTTCAGAATTTTCTTTATTCCTTCCAAATTCATCAAAGAAATACAAGCACTACTCCTCTTCAACCCAATGTTATTTGTTTAGCAGCCATTTTCCAACTTGAAGTAGTTTTCTGCATTTTCAAAACTTACAAATTTTAATTTATTTGTCATGATGTACATAATCAAACAGCAATCAATTTGCATATCATTTACATCATCATCCTCATCATGGATACCTTTGAGTTTCTAGTTATCCATTCCAATCAGCCATCATTCTTGGTAAGTCCTCTAGATAGCATCAAGTGTCTGTACCGAATTCAACAGAAAACAAAGAAGAATATTCATTTTTGGGAGACATCATGTTTTTTTGTTTTGTTTTCTTTACAAGGTTCGGCCTTTTACTTATTTGATTGATTTTAACAGCATGTCAACCAGTCTAGGGTTATTTTATGATTAGCGGTTAAGGAATTGCATTTATTGTATGTTCATATTAACATTTTTTGTATAGTTGTTTCTGATGAGATCTTTTTTTTTTTGGCACATGCTTCTATTGAAGACAACTGATTTTTAAACAAATCTATTTGACCGATAGATGAGACTCTAACAGGTACAACCACCGTAGGTGAGAGTTGACTAGGGAGTAACAGCAATGAAAGAGTACTCAACATCAGATGCAGTTTTTGCAAATGCAGAAATGGACAAATAGTGTTGACGTAGAATTTGAAAGTGGGAGAGAGACAAAGATCAAAACAATAAGTTTAACAAATAAAACAAAAAGTCTAACAGCTGTGGAGGAAATGAATGTAGACCTTAAGTAAAACTAATGAATTGTCTTAGAAAAAAAAAAATTCTTTTAAAAAGTTTTATGATAAAATAAAAATGCTATCATGGTGCCTACAAGAGATTCATCACCCACACAATTAGAAATAAAGAAAAACAATTTTTTTTTCAAAACAGCATTTTAAAAAAGACAATGGCTTGTCGACAGTGAAGATAGTCTGTCACCTTTATACACTTCCACATAGAGATTCTTAATTACATCATCTCCACCATGGGATTTTTTTAATCAAACAAGAAAAGAAATATTTTAATGACAGAGTATTTTTCATAATTTTTAAAGGATTTTGTTTTTTTTGCAATATCTAAAACAGTAGTATGAATAAGAAATGAATTGCCAAGGTGATTGAATCGAGCCAATATAGTGAAGAACCCATAACTT
Source organism: Sepioteuthis lessoniana (assembly GCA_963585895.1). NCBI lineage: Eukaryota > Metazoa > Mollusca > Cephalopoda > Myopsida > Loliginidae > Sepioteuthis > Sepioteuthis lessoniana. The sequence continues at coordinate 106,585,216 of OY757918.1, forward strand.
ACAACTTCAGCCTCAAAGGCTGGACGGCTCCTCTAAAAAAAACAAACAAAAAAAAAACAACTCCAGTAACTAAAATTTGTGCTAAAGCCAGGATAGAAAAACTTCTTGATGATTTTTAAACAGATGAAAATGTGTTGATTTGCAAATTCTGTTTTTTTAGGGTTGACAAAAAGTTCACATCAAATCAAAAATCTATAGAAAAAAATCTTCCAAAATGTCATCTCAACTGAAACAGAAAGCAATTACAACTCTAAAGAGGTACAAGATGATTTTGTCCTTGATTTTTTAAAAATGTGCACTCTGACATCCCCCAACAAAAAATTGACAAAATAAGGTATTGCAAGGAAGATAGTGCTATTTCAAGTGTCAATTGTGTTAGGCAACTTTAACTGTCCAAATTGTGTCACTTTGCTGTCCTATAAGACAAGCTTGCTAATCAACCAGTCAGCATCATAGCAGACAAAACAACTGTTAGGATCTCAGCATTTTGATTACAAGCATTCATAGGGAATCATTTCTTATTGATGTTGTAATCATGATAGAATGCAATCATCAAACTGTAAGTCAGGCAGACATCTGAGCTGTGACTTATTCATATTGCATTTGAGGATAATATTGCAGCAGAAACAGATTCTGCAGCCTATTGTAAAAATGTTCATCCCATAATTTTATCAAATGTGTTTAACATATACTTTAAATTTTGTTTGCAAAGTATTTTTATACGAGTCAACATCTGATAATGTTAGCTAGCACGTTACTCTCATCAAGCCGAGCTGAAAACAGCCATGCTTGAAATAGATTGAGGTCTCTCTGTCTAAGGAACAAATAAAACTGTCTCTTGTGCTCGTCGTAACCAGATGGAATTTCCGATTTAATGTGGCCAAATATCACTCTTCTTATGTAGAGTTTTATGAAGGATTCTTAAAGCAAGAAAAGAGTCATGGTCTCGTAGTAGACAAGATCCTAGAATTGATAGATGATGGTTGACTACTTCATGCATCATCTTATCATAATTGACACATTTTATAAATGAGAAAAGCACCCATTTACTAACAGCTTTGACACACTTAGAGGAGACTAAGTCTCCAGTTGAATGTGTTTTATATATCATGATAGAGGATATAAAACTATTTACATACTCATCATGGTGATTAATACAAGGATTGATACTGGCACATCAAACTGACCATTTTTTGTATGAACTAGAAAACACAGAGAGGAAGAGAGTCATGTCAAATTTCCAAGATTTTTTCAGCACATCTTTTTCAAAACTGAACAAATAACTGGATGTTCACCCTGTTTATATCCTTTACAAGACAGCTACCCTGTATAAGCAATGATATTGATAGTTTTGTAGCCATTAAAGACTTGCAAGATCCTTCAACTGATCTTCTTGAAGAATTTCAAATTTATGTGTATTACTAAGATGAGTTACCAAATCCTTTTAACATCTCAGCATTTTGGAATGCAAATAAAAGCAGATTGTCAATAAGGTCATATCGATGCTTGTTATCGGCATAAATGCTGAACAATCATTTTCTCAGTATAAATATCTATTCAGTAACCAATGTGAAAGTCTTACCCCAGAGAACACCAAGCAGTTTATAATTTTGTGTTACATGAGAGACTTAGAGAAAAGATTTGAAGATTGCTAATTTCTCAATTTGGAAAATATTCAATTTTTTAACAAATTTGAGCAGTATTGGTATTTTAACCTGAGATAAGTTGTTTTATATAACACAATTTGAATTAATATAGTTGACTTATCTTTTGATTTTAGTAGAAACACATTGACTCTCCAGTAAAGAAAAAGTTCCAGGCACAGCAGTTAGTAAAGAAGGTCATGCTGACAATTTTCTGGGACATGAAAGGATCTATCACTATTATTTTTAAAAAGGCATAAAAGCAAACAGAGCTTCCTATTAAAAACTTCTTAGGCAAAATTCACATTATTTATTAAATGAACCTTGTAGAAAATAAATGTACATTTGTCATCTTAAGAAAGAATTTATAATTGGAGGAAAAGAAGGAAATATTTTAAAAAATGCTGTTAATATCAATTTTTTCCAAATGGGCATGACATGGCATAAATATTTAAAAGCTATCACATACAGAGATACACATTACCTATATTCATGTATACATAGAGAGAGGGGGAGCATCTTGGCATCCTGCCATCTTTTCAACAGCTGCAATGTTAAGTGATGGTCAAGCAAGTTGCAAAGCAATTATTTATTTGATTGTTTTCTACCATATTTTGTACATCTCACTTCCTTTACATAAAGATTTTTTTTTGAAAGGTGTGTGGGGGGGGGAGATACTTGAGAAAGACTCCTTGAAAAACAGTAGCAGATTTTATTGCTCTCTTTTCAGGTTAGAGATTTGGTTTTGTCCCAATCTTTGTAGAGATTGAAAAATTTCATCAAAAGGTCTGACCAGAGGTTTCAAAACTTTTTTAAAACATTAATTCATTGATTTTAATGGCATGTCAACTTGTCTATGGTTATTTTATGCCTAGCGGTTAGAGAATCATGTTCATTATAGATTTATGTTTACTTTTTATAGTGTAATTGTTTCTTAAGAGATTTTTTTTTCATCATACAACGTGTGAAAGCATATGCGATATCATGTCCTCATCAGCCGCCATCCAGGGATGATAACACAGTTTCGGTAGCTCAAGGCGGTACTGCCATCCCTATTTAATACAAATGATTTACATAGAATTGTATTACTTCTTCAAGTAAACTCATACTAATAATTTTATGGGTTTTAAGTAATTATTTATATTTAAAGACAGTCATTTGTTTGTACACAGTTTGTATATGGTTTCCAGTGGCTGATGATAATAATCCTTAATAAACAATTATATCTCCAGGAATCTATTCTTAATAAAAGTAATTTATGATTATATGCCATTTAGTATTCCTATTAAATACTAATTATTTTTAAACAGATCTTTTTGACCCATAGATGGAACACTAACAAGAACTACCACTCTGGATCAGTGTGGACCTGGGAGTAATGGCAGTGAAGGGGTACTTCACACTCCCCAGATTCCCAGAACTGAAGCCTCACCATCAGATGAATTTTAGTGTCATACTAAGAACACCTGTTTTTTTTGTATAGAGGTCTTATTGCTGTGCAGAAGAAACAGACAGTATATTCTAAGTCCCAATGGCAAGTCATTGATATTACTTAAGTTTTGTAAGCTAAGACAAAAAGAAATGATATTACAGTTCAACACATTAAGGGGTCTTTGGTTTACCCCTAGTACAAAAGAGGTTTGCATCTTGGGAAATGGAATTGGCAATCAGAATTCAAATCCTGGATCAGGCGGTTGCATTTCACTTCATGCCATTGCTTTTGGAAAAGGCATGAATCCATCTATTCTCTCGCCAGCTATAGGTAAATAGTGGGTAGACCAAGTTCTGAACCTTGGTTAAGCAACAAGGTCAGGAGAAGGAAAACTCTGAATTCAAACCAGGTTTATTCCACTTAAAAAAAAACCCCAGAAAACCTTGTAGCTCATCCCGCCAGTAGCAAATGAACTGGGTAAATAAATAGAAAGCAGCCATCCTCTACCTATTTCTTTTCTAAACTTCATTGATTAACACTTATATACACATACAAATGTACACACATGGCCTATTGTCAGATATAATTTAAATTTAAAGGCATCTTGCTATCTCTATTAGATTGTATGAATACATTTACCAAAACAATTCATTACAAAATATATCATCTCTAATTACAGGCAGATATATATATATATATATATATATATATATATATATATATATATATATATATACACACACACAAGTTTACATTTGGATATATAAATGTGTTGGCTATTATCTATGTCAGTGAACAAGAAGTTTTATATCAGAAGAGTATGAAATAAATCAATTTGCAAGAGACATTAAGATACTCCACATGAATCTCAAAATGAATCTACTGCATTGGTAAAGCTTTGTGTTCCACCCCATTTAAGAGCAAGAATCAATATATATTTACGTAAGACTAATGGTGGGGGGGGGTAACCATGTAAGTGTTTTTTTAAAAATATCTAATCAACATCTGTGATGAAATATGTGAATTAACACTAACATTCGTAGAGATATTTATATCTAACTTGGGTTTTATTCATACAAGGTATTCAAACAATAAACAAACATTTTCTGCATTTATCAAAGACACATCCTTTCCAGAATCAGATTTACTAGACTATCCAAGAGAATCTTGCATAATGGCAATGAAGGGATACTTGACACTTCCCAAAGTTCCAGAACTGGAATCTCACCATCAGATGTAATCTAGTGTCATACTCAGGATACCTATTTTTTTAGGAAGGGGTCTTACCTCTCTGCAGTGGATACAGTCAGCATATTCAAAAATTTACCAACAGAGCATACATTCAAAAAAGAAATGAAGGAAGCTGATTCCAATAAATATTTGCAACAAAGAAAAGCCGAACAAGGTTAAAAAGATGATTTACAGTCCATGTTTAGGAAAAAAAACTCTTTTAAAAAATCACAGTGAGGAATAAACAAAATATTTGAAACATATTGAATATTGAAGGACATCATATCAAATACTTGAAAAATAAATTATTTCAAGAATAAAACTTTCAGAAGGTTGAATTGAAATGACAAATTCTCCTTATTTTTTGTTATTGTCATAAGGTCAAATTGTTAAATGTTAAAGGCAATGATATGTCAGATAAAATACATCATTTGGAGGAGAGTGAGAGAGAGGTGGGGGTGGGGCATAGTGTCTTGTTAATCCCATCATGGCAGTGAGTCAAAAGAAAATTAATTGAAAATAACAGTAAACATTTTCAAAATAACTCCAGTTACTTGCAGAATAAGATGTTAATAAGTCTACAGAATTGGTAGCCTTGTTGGCAAGGTTGAGAATAAACTGACTGTATCCTCTGAAGGTGTGTCTTGGGTATGATGCTAAACTCCATCTGATGGTGAGGCTCCAGTTCTGGAGTTTCATTTATGGGTCAAATAGATTTGTTTGAAAATTATTTTTATTAGATAAGAATATGAGAAACAATATAACAAATGTATATAACCAAGTAGAAATAATTAGTAAATAATTATGTAAAAATTATTAGAATTAGATAGGAATACTTGATATCGTATTACTGTGTTCGAATAGTGAATATTAGATAGGAATACTAGGTAGTATAAAAAGGTGTGCAAAAAAAAACAAACAAAAAAAAAAACTAAAGAAATAACTACACAAAAATTTGAATATAAATATACAATGTGATTTATAGGTATAAAATAAACTTAGTCAGGTTGACATACCATTTAACTCAATCTATAAATTAACAACAGATTCAGTGAACAGATTTTTGAGAAATTAAAAAAATATCATTCATAAAACATAATTTCAAATATTATTAAACTGATAAGTAAAGAGATTCAACCTAAAAGAAGAAAATTGTTGTCCTTTCAGTAGTAAAAAAATGAAGACTTTCACTACCATGACAACAGAACCACCACCCACCCACCTTATGAATAAAAATAAGTAAAGTTCTGGTTTACATACTTTTTGCAGTTTCAGATAAAATAAATAATTCTAAAATAAACAGCCTTTACAATTTGTATCCACTAAAAATGGTGCTTTATTAAATGTTAAAATAGACTGACTTGAAGTAAAATCATACTATAGGCCAAGTGTAAAGGATATAGAAATCTAAATATGTATATTACAAGATTTTTGTTTCCCCAATTAAAACAATTTTATAGAAAGTTTAAATAGCTGCTACAAAAGCAGATGATCAAGAAAGAAAGACAAACAGCATCAGTTCGACTTGCCAAGAAAATAGACAATAAATATGCAAATAATTCTACAATGGCAGATTGTTTCATAGAAAAACAAAACAAAAACATACACAGCTACATTCAAATATCACTGTCCAAAAATAGAATAGTTGGTGGACTGCAGAAGGTCACTGACTGGCTGTAGCAGACGTAGTGGTGAACAGGTCATGTAACTAAGGATTATTAAAAAAATTTTTAAACAATCAGAAGGTACCACAGACTTCTATGAGCTCATTAAAAACATAAATAAAACACTAAATTCAACATTCACTAGTTCTCATTATTTTAGTCCCCTACTCGTCTACTAAATACAGTAGTTTCCTAGCTCACTTCAACGACCAAAGAGAGACATACATATCTCTTTTGGACCAAGCCACTTCGTCTCACACGCACACACCTGACATTCGTGCAGAGTGTTGATTAAATCAGATCAGCTTTTGGAGGCTGTCGTCAAAAGGAGTAAGAGCTGGGTTTATTGCTCGGTGACTGAGGTAGCCCAAAAGAGGAATGCCGACGGAGCTAAGCTACTTTTGGCACCGCCCCTGGTGGGCTTGCTTCCTAAGAGCTTTCCGACAGGCACCATAAGAGAAGGGTTGGACAAATACCTCCCACACATACATACATAAACGATTAATAGCCCCCAACATTATTTTTTAACATTTACCGAAAAATTATTGTAGAAAGAACGTACCTTCGTTTCTAAATTCCCTCAAATATATTTCTGCGCATTCTTTGGTTATTTCTGTTTTAGTTCTTTTTTTTTTTTACCCTTTTTTCCGCTTCTTGTCGGATCCTCAACACACCTAACCCTATACGCGTATTATAACACTACACGAAAAGTGAAATGAAAGAAAATAATTTCCCTTGCTTGGATTTCAAACAAAACATAACTAGAATGTAAATAAAAGATAAAAAAAAAAAAAAAACGAAACTAAAAACGAACCTCTGAGAAAAAAATTATTACATTTTATTTTGAAATTTGCATATTTTATTAAACCTTTTTCTTTTTCATCCTAAAAGACAAGTCATTAAACAATGACTTTTGCACATAAAAATATTTACTAGTCGGAAAAAGAAACAACATTTAGTTTATCGAAATTGTTAAAAAGAATAAATAAGTGAATTATTGAAACGTCCATTTAACTTTTTATCAACTTGCCATTGTTTGTTTTATGGTCCCGAAAAAATATAATAGACAAACGTCGATCACAACCAACAAAGAGGACGACGACGATCGGGACAGAAGTAGAGACCAGCATGTTGGTACCAAAAGGAAAAAAAGGTCCTTCATGAACCCTCTTCTCAACTCTGAGGGGATTTGACTAGGATAATGGAATAATATGTGTCAAAAAAAAAAAAAAAAAAAAGAACCTAATAGAAAATATAATGGAAAAATTTACAGAGACAATTAACACACTTCTTTTCCCATGAACAATTTGGGGGTGGGCGTGATGAAGAATTAAGAGAAAATACTGTTTAAGTAATTTTATTTATACATCTTCGCTCAGTACGAAAGATTGTTTTCTTTTTTTTTAAGAAAAAAAAAGCATAAATAAAACGAGAAGTTATTTCGGTCGACAAAAAACAAACAAACCAAAAACACGTGGAAATGATAAAAATATTTTAATTGAACGGCTTGGGGGCTAAAAGAAAAGACAAAAAAAGGCAGTTTTTTTTAATTTTTCGAAACATTCCATCTCTATTTCGGCACAAGACTTTTTTCGTTGTTCTTTTTAATGATAAATTCGAAATAAAACCCAATTAAAAAAAACAACAAAAAACATTTTTAGTACCACATTTTTCGTAATAAATAATCAAGTTTTTGTTTTTAGGGCTTCGGTCGCTATCGGCAAAAATATTGGTTCTTAAAAAAAAAATGTGAGGATATTTTTCTATTTCTATTTTATTTCTTTTGTAATTCCTAAAATGTAATTTTCTTTTCCGATTAATTCAGCATTAAAAGAAAAAAAAAGAATCACACTTCTTTTCTCACTCAAATAAATAATTGAAGAAAAACCCAAGTCGATCTTATGTATAGGTCGGTCATTCATTTTTTTAAAACAAGGGTTACATTCTTGTCCTTTCATTTTTATCTTTGAATTTCAACTTTACCAGATTTATAATTCATATTTGAGTTACTCAAATGATTTGTGTATCAATTCAATGGCCATTTTTTGTCAAAAATGTGCAGTTCAAAATTCGACCTATACATGAGTATATACGGTAATTCTGTAGAATGTCAAAAATGACAAAAATTGCTCGACGGTAAAATAATCACGATTTCAGTAATATTTTCCTCTCTTAAATTAATCTTAAGAAATTTTATTTCATAAAATCAGATTATTTATGTGAGCAACTTTTAAAACTGAACGAAATTAAGATATTTAAACTTTGTCCCATTCTTCATCCTCCCAAAATTGACAATAATCAGGACAAACACACAAAGTTTTCTATTATTCCAATTTCATCCCTGAAGAAGATCCGACATTGAATAGAAACGTCACCACCAATTTGAATGAATTCACAAACCCAACAAAAAGTTCAAGGGGAAAAAAAAAGGACAGATAATAAAAATGAAATCTTTTCAATATATTCTTAACAATGCAAATAAAAAAGCAAAAGAAATTATTGTAGTTAACGTAATTTTTAAACAATAATTTCAAAAAGATCTTTAATTAGAAAAAGTCGACATGGAAAACAAAAACAAAAAAAACATCACAAATTATTATTGGCATGGAAAATTTATAAGTTGTTATTTGTTAACAAAAATAATTTTTACTAAAAAAAATTGAATTATCACCAAGTTTTGGGTTTGAAATGAAAATACAAAGTTTTTTTCCCCCATTTTAGATGAATAAAAAAAACTAAAACACTTTTTAACTTTTCATTAAAAATAAAAAGCTTTGTATTTTCATTCCATATAAATTCGAGAAATAAGTGACAATATTTAATTCTAAAGGAATATTTTTTTTCAAATTGCATTTAAAAGAGTTAATTTAAAATATTTTTTCTATTTCTTTTAGCATTTTTTTCTCTCTCACCTATATATATATATATATATATATATATATAAGAAGAAAAGAAATCCATCATCAATTATGGAATCAGAAAATATGTAACTTTCTACAAATTAGTAAATTTTAAAAAATGCATTGAAAAAGTAAAACAAGAAAAAAATGGCCAGCTTGTGAACAGAATCATTTACGATAAAGCTAGTCACGTGATAGTGCACTTTGGGCAAAAAAAAAAAAAAGAAAAGAAAAAAGGCTTTCTTGAACTTATGAAATTTTTAAACAAAATATCAAAATATCAGATATAATGAAAGAGGAAACTATTTTCCTATCTAAACTTACCTGTTTTGTTTTGTTTTAAATTTTGTTTTCGTTTGACTTTGTTTGTTTTATTTGACGTCCAAGAACTTGAAATTATATATATATATATATATATATATATATATATATATATATATATAACTGCTGTCAAAAGTTTTTTTAGTGCATTATGAGACAAAGTAAAGAATGACCAATTTGAATGGATACATTTTTTTCCAACATTTTCTCGGCGAAAAAAAAAAGAATGATCTTTTTTTTTTTCAAGAATTTTTGTTCCCTGTTCTCGAAAATAAAACAAGATTTTAACAAAGCCTCATTTACTCATGGATCCAATTAGAAAATAATTCTAAAGAATTATTCATTAACTCACTATTTAAATAATTTTGAAGATTAGAATAATTAAAAACGAAATAAAAAGGCAGGGAATTATTAAACCTTAATTCTAAAACCATAATTAAAAAAATATATTTCTTTAATTAAAAAGAAATAAAAATAACGAAAATTTCAAATTCCACGACGAGCGAAAAATGAAAACAAAATTTTTTTTGATTTTTTTTTTTCTTTCATTAATGAAATTTTCTTTCTTCAATTTTTATTTACTTTATTTCAAGACTCAACTTTCTCTTTTAACCTCATAACAATCTTGACTTGCGACTATTTCAATACCAAAAAAAAAAAAAAAGGCACCGCATTTTCTCCTCTTGAAACATAAGAAAAAAAGAAGGAAAAAAATAAATAAATAAAAGATCGACGACCTTTTTAGTTTCTTTTTTTTTTTTTAAAGTGAAAAACAAGACAAAATCTTGAATGGGAATTGAATCAATGCAACATTTGAAAGTAAAAAAAATAAAAATAAATAAAGGCGAAATCGAAAGTTTTATCTTACCGGTTGGTCGGTAGAAGAAATCCTTTTTCTTACTGCTTTCATTTAGAAATCCTTTACCATTGTGTCGAATTGATAATAAAATCGTTGCATCATCTTCTTCCTCCTCCTCATCGTCGTCGTCATCTTTCTTTCCTTGGAAACTGGCAACACAAAACAAGCGTCGCCGATAAATGGTAGTTATCTGCCCTTGAATAGATAGTGTTTGATTTACACTAGGTGGCGTACTAGTCGTCCAGGTGGGAGGATGATAATGAGAGAGAAAGGGGGTTGCTAGTTTCGTCAGGCACAGGGCCATTTAAATGAGGCACTCGGTTATGATTTAACTCATTATACGGGCAATGGTTTTGCTGTATAGAGAGTGATACCTCAAATATAAATAGATATTTACTTCTAAGGTGAGCTTAAAGGATCAAAGGATCCAGGAAAGACCAAATTCTCTACACTAACATTCGTAATGGCTTTTTAGTAGATTTTTTAAAAAATTATTTACGTAAATTAGGTATTTTATTACAGAAACTGTTAGGAAACATAATACAATTTTTTCCTGCTTCATACAAGAAAAATATATATAAAAGAAAGTGTAGAATAATTAGATTATTAAAATCACACTAACAATATTATATTCTCTCACCCATAAATAAGTCCACCCAGTCATTGTGGTATAAAGTAGGGTGACTATCCCTTGCCGAGAGGTAAGACCCAGATCTCACTTAAAAAAATGTCAAAAGTATGTCTGTAAACTAGATCTGATGGTGATCTTGGAAGTGTGGAGCACCCATCCATTACTCAATGGTTTATTCTCATCTGTGGGTTAGTTAGACCCGTTTCAAAATTATCAAGAATGCTTGATACCATATAACTATAAATTATTTGTTTTAAGAATAGTTTCTTGAAGCTATAATTGTTTACAAAGGATTATTATTATGAGGGTCACTGAAAAGTTTATTGGCTGACCAAGATGTTCTCATGGAATATAACCAAATGATGTTTATTTTTCAATATATTTCCCTTTGGGGACCTTACGCATCTTCCATTGGTGTTGCAGTGCTTAAATCCCATTGGTCAAAAAAGTCATCAGTAGTAGATATAACATCATCATATGCACTTTTTAGTCCACCGCTATAATTACTTGAAACCATATATCTTTATGCAAACAAATTATTATTATAAAATAAAAATGATTACTTGAAGCTATATAATAGTGTATAAATTATCAGTATCTCTCACACTTTATTCTCGATAGGGTTGATGTTTCTGTTGTGTGTGAGAGATGAGTGGAGACAGGGACAGACTACTATATTGACCCAAGTTCTTCTCTTGAACATAGCAGCACTTCTTCTGCATCTTGGCTTGGGTTGCTTAACTGGGGGTCGCTGAGGGCTGTAGCCCTCAATCTACGAGCTAGTCCTCACTCTGACATTCCTGTCTCTGACTAACTTAACGGCCACTGGCGACTGTCTATATTCTTTCATAATGCCCACTTGCTTCTGCTCTTCTTCTGCTTATTTACACAGGCACATCTCTTGATTGATGGCTCGGTCAAGGGTCAATATATAACAGAATGAAGAAAATGTGCTCAATGTATGAGATCAAAAAAAGCAAAGACATATTTATTTCCGATACTACAATATGTGACGTGAAAGGTTTACTTTTATCCCAGAACGGGGTTTTATTTTTGCACGTGTGAAGACGGGGCAGGTTGGCACTTGATCCCTTGTAGAATAAGTCCTCGTTCAGAGTTTTTCTCTCAGGCATATAAGAACTGGCATATTACGTGAGGGATTAATTTAGGGCCAGACTGACCGCCGCTGGCAAGGGGTTCCAAATTTCACACTATCCACACACCCACCAGGTCGCTTTCCTTCCTTCCCCTAGACAATGGAAGAATATGGACCTATAGGTTTGGTCGTAATAATATTATATTGTAGTAGTCGGCAACTCCGGTTTCCCGTGTGATATTTTTAAGGAATTAATAGGACAACTCTAAGCAAGATAACATAAGGCGAATGGAAGCTGAAAAGGAAGCATGAGGTAACGAATTCGTAGCAGAACTGCAAAGAACAACTTAGACCACGTGGTAACATAAAAATACATTAATCCTTTACTATACAAAGAGGTACACTTTCAAAGTGTCAAACATATAATAAATGGACAGTCCACGAATATAAATGTCTTTTCTTGACTTTTGTTTTTCTTCAAATTGAGAGAGAGAGAGAGTGGTATATAAAGTTTGGGTATAAAGGAGAAATGGCCCCAAAGTTACTTATCTTATTTTTCGATGGGGTTCCACTGGAGAATCTTTCTTCTTTCACGGGCTAATAGACTTTTATTCTATTTTTTTACACTGGCTTGAAGAACCTGGGGTCCCTCGTGTCTCAGATATTCTTTTGTCTTCAACCCGGAATACTGGCTTTGGTCCGTCTGCCCGCTACGAACCCTGCCAAACAACTAACTTTCTTATTATTTACTTCCGCTGAGGGGAGGAAGTCCCCGCTTCCGTTTTGGGGTCCCAGCCAATCATTTGGCTTCTCTCTTCTTCCTCTTGGTGTCCGGCGACCTGGGTAAGGTCACCAAGTACCAACATCTGGTCTCCCCTGTGTGACCTACATTCTTTCCTAACGGTCACTCTTTGACGGCTAGATACTGTTAATTCAAACATGAGGAGTAGTAATTTTATCTCCCTCCTCCCAGTGGGATATCACGTGACATCCTCACTCTTAAGAGAAGAAAGGGATAACAGAAATACCATAGAAAAAAAAAGGCAATTCATTTCACTGTTCTCTCTCCTTTTCTTTCTCTCCCTTTTTAGTAGTAGTAATTTTATCTCCCTCCTCCCAGTGGGATATCACGTGACAAATAGAATATGTACAAAGAAAGAAAGAAAAAAATGTAGAGAGGAGATAATAACTCTCACACAAATGTCGACTCATGCATGTGTGAAGAAATCTTTATTTTTTAAAGTTTTGATTTGAAAATTTCTGTGTATTGAATAATAAAGATCTATTGAATAATTCAAATCTTGGAAGGCTACCAGAAATATCTTAGCCCAGTCAGCTAAGGCTGTAGAATATATTTGCTGCATCTCTGCAGGGTGGGTACCCAACTTCAATGAGTGTCCTGGAGATAGCACTAAACCTTCTGATGGTGATGCTCCAGTCCTAGAACTTTGAGGAATGTGGTGTACCCCTTTATTGCCATTATTCTGAGGTCCACTCTGACTCAGAGAGGAAGTACTTGTTAGAGTCCCATCCACAGTTCAAACAGAACTGTTTAACCATTTACCATACTTGAAACCATTTAACCATGAGCAAACAAATGATTGATATTGAATTGAATTAGTATTATTAGATAACAATACTTGAAACCATTTCACTGTGTGTGAATAAAACTATTAGTGTTGGATAGAAATAGTTGAAAATATTTAACTATGTGCAAGCAATAAATTACAATACTTGAAATCCTTTAACTGTGTTCAAACAAATGATTGATATTAAACAGAATTATTAGTGTTATATATCAATACTTGAAATAATTTTACTGCGTGAAAACAATAAATAGCAATACTTGAAATTATTTAATTGTATGCAAAGAAATGACCTCTGGCTACTTTCAAAATTTGAATACAAATTATTCATATATATATGGAAGTGAATGATGGATTGTTATCAATCATATATATATATATATATATATAAACAGGATTTTGCATTAGATAAACTACAAGAATTAATATACCCTAGAACCAAACCAACTAACCAGAAATATCTTCTGAGAAGTTGAAAATGTTTCTTTTTCTGCATATGTTGCAGGTTGGATTTTTTCTGAAATTATCTTCTGAAGATAATTGAATTCTTTTGTTTTGTCAAAAAATGTTTCTTCCAGAAATACCTTCTTGGTCTGTTTTTTTAATTTTTTTTTAAAGCATATCAACTTTCATAGGTTATTTGATGCCAAAAACATCCCTGTAGAAGAACAGCAATGATACTATTTAACCCAAAGCTCGGGAGGATAAAAGGGTTCATGCCTTTCCCAAGGGTATTAGTCCGAAAGTGAACATGATAACACAACTGGAGTTTGAACTCACTTATTTTGAGTCCAGCACTTGAGCCTATATGGCATGAGGACTTCTCCTTTCTAGAAGGGGGTTTGTTGAAAATTATTTGAACAGTGGAGATAAAATATTTCAAAAATTTTGTTTGTCTTCCCTGGTTTGTTAAGAAGAGATTGCTCTAAAAAATCAACATTATTTCTTTTGTCGGAGATGTATCAAAAAATAACATGTTGAATCTCATCCAAGATTCTTGTTTATGGGAGAAGGTGGGATCAGTAAGGATTTGTGCCAGTTCAGTCAGAATTCTTCTTTTTTTTAGAGCAAATGATTTCTCAGCCAATCAGAATGAAGTTTACAAAATTAAGTTGAGTTTTTAAAAAAATTTTGCTCTTTCTGATCCTTATTTATTTTACAAATTTTTGACAAAAGGGAAATTATCAATAAAAATGCTTAGTTGATATTTTTAGTGCAAATTTTTAGCCCCCTCATCACAAGTAAATAATGATTCACATCAAGGTGAAATTTTCTGAAAAGAAGAGTTTTTATTATTATCTTTTATATATGTGAACATAGAACTTTCAAAATGTCATATATTTATTGATACTGACTATGATTTAACTTCTGATATTTTATTTTAATTTTTCAAACGTTTAAAAAAATTCTCATGGTACTTCTATCATTTACTTTATTTCTTGATTGATTGATTTTAATGGTATGTCAACCAATCTAGAGTTATTTTATGCCTAGATGTTAAGGAATTGCATTCATTGTATTTACATTTTTTGTGTAGTTGTATTTTTCTCTCAGTCCTATTGAATAAAGATATCTATTTGGCCAATGCTACCACTCTAGGCCAGAGTCAACCTGGAAGTATTGTCAATGAAAGAATACTCCACATTCCACTGATGTCCAGAACTGGAGACTCACTATCAGATGCAGTTGTCATTTCCAAGAAGCTAATTTTTATTTGGAAAGAGTTTTCCTCTTTGCAGATGATACAGTCTGTGCATTTCAAGCTCCACTAACTGGGTGTATTTCTTATCAGTTGACCCCTGATTATATTGAGTTGTACTAAAAACAAAGTTCTGTTTCTTTTTTCCTTACCACACACTAACATAAATAAAAAGAATATCCAACTGGAGTTTAAAATATAATTATTTCCTTATAACTATCATGGAATATTTGGAAAATATCTACAAGACAGCTTTGGATAAAGATGGTGACCCCATTTATAGTCTCTGCTGGGAAGCAAGCTAGCGAATGATCAATCTCAACTGGGTTACCTGGGAAGGGAGTCTGATGTCTGAAATTCCTTATGAACCTATGAAGATCACTGTTTATGTGCTTCATCTTTAACATTGTAAGTCAATGATACAGGCTATGAATAGATAAGTTATTTAAAAGCCAACAGTTGAAACAAAGATAAGTCAACAAAGTTCAACATTAGTGGGCTAGGTGTAACAAGATATACTTGATCTAGTACCCAAGACTAGGTCTTGCTTATGCAACAAGCAATTCGTCATCCAAGTGGTGGTGGTGGTGGGGTGGGGTGGGTTGCTGATATCACCCAAACAAGGTAGAATTGAGGGTGGCATTGCTCCCAGGTCCACTCTGACCCAGAGTAGCAGCACCTGATAGGGTCATATATATGGGTCAAATAGAACTAAACTGTGTACTTATGCTAAACTGAATTGTTTAAAATAGAATTGTTTGTATGTATAAAAATGGATTGGGCATTAAATAACCTACAATGGTTGATATGCCATAAAGCCAAACCAAACCAAACTAAACCAAACCTGCCATTTACTTTAATAGCATCAAAGACTAAATGGAAAAAATAAAGCTGCAGAGGTGCTAATGTTGTATACTCATTTGCCGTATCATAACGACTCAATAATAGAGACAGACGCACGCAGAAAGATAGACGCATGAAGGAAAACGCCGGAAGGCTTCTTTAACATATTTACCTCTCTGTCTTTATTGCAAGGGTTCGAAATGGTTGTTCAAGGTTTGCATGTGAGAGGGTGATGGAGACCGAACATAAACTTCATATTTTGACCCCACTGTTATGACCGTCACGTTGTGTCTTTCTTGTTCTCCTGATGTTGGGGTCCACCCAATCGGGGGTTTTCCCTTGGTCGGGTGTGGCTTTCCCTACCACATCTGGTCTCTAACTCTCTGGAATTCTGCTGGCAACTGCTTTTGGCACCCGAACTCAACTGAGTTAAATAATAATTCAATGCCCACACGATTGCCCACTGGATCTTTGAAATCGAATGTTTAATCGTCATCAAGCGGAAATAACTGTCATGCAGTTCAGAGGTTACTCTCTTCCGGTGCATCACTGTAGTGGCACAATGGGACCTTCACCTTGTCCCATATTATGAGCCTTAATCCGCCCACGCGATCTATTTCGATTACTGGCCATTGGAATGTGTCACTTCCTTCCAGTGTATCACCTTGGAATAGCATTTTTGGGCCGGGGCGAGGGTCAAAATATAACACTAACACTTGAGATAGGTTAGATTTTTGTGTTTCTCTTCCTGTATCTAATGATTAGCTATCATAACAAGAGCAGTTATTGGTGACTATGTTACACAGCACATCTGTAAGTTGCATCTTTTGGAACAAAACAAAAATGCACAGCTATTTTATACTGTACATCTTCTCATTTCTTTGATACTTTAAGCATTTCCTTTCCATCTTGAAACTGATGGTAGAGGTTAAGTTTTTTGGTTGAGTGATGTTATTCTTCTTAGAGTTAATTCTTTTTTATCTTTGGTTCAAATGAAAATGAAAAAGTATTAGTTGTGTGTATAAAATCTATTTTATCAATTCTATAGCTTTCGTTTTACAATTTGGCAAAAGACCAGAAAGTCTAAAAATCCTGTGCTAAACTGGATTAGCCTCATTACTCTATTAATATACTAGATGTTTAAAAAAAAATTCACTTCATTTTCTTATAACTTTACCAATTTTTGTTCAAATGATGTAAAATTCTAACTACATGTGTAGCTACAACTCAAAATTCTGTCGAATATTTTATGTTTTTTATTTTTGGTATAGAAATATCATTCATGGGAAAAGAAAAGGAGTTTAAACAATAAAGATAAAATTATGAGGTGTTTCTATACACATTTTCAAAATTTGAGATCATTTGAATCAGAATTGGTCATTCTGAAATGATATCAATTTTTCAGAAACACCCTGTACATATCAAATGATATGAAATTTTTTAAACAGCTTGTATGTATTTACCCAACCCCGCCGCACGAGCAGGATGTGAAAAAAAGTCAATTTTTAGGCAGAGCTTAACATGTTTGAATTCTGAGTTTTCCTTCCACTACACTAGTTGCCATACAAAGGTTAAAGGGCACAGTCTGCCCTACTATTTATTCACAAGGAGAATAATTAGAGTCATATCTTTCTTAAGGGTATTAGTGCTACGTGAAATGCAAACAGTCTCATTCAGGATTTGAACTGGGGATGTGAATTTCCTATAATGGAAACCATTACATCATGAGTATATCCAAAATTATATTAATTTTTCTGAAAAACCTTGTACATCTCAAGAGATATAAAATTCTTTAAACAGCCTGAATGTATTTACCCAATCTCTCTACACTAGCAGGCTGTGATACTGGGTCAATTTTTAGCAGAGCTTAACAGGCTTGAAATTGGAGTTTTCCTTCTCCTAGACTGGTTTACATACCAAGGTTAAACTCCTGGGAGGTAAAGAAAAACTCTGTAAAAATTAATCTGCAACTTTTAATGCTAGTTTAATCGAAAGATCTACTTCAAATCAATCTTCTGATTATTTTGATGACTTGATTTAAAACATAGAATGCCCCCCACCACCAAATGACAAACAAAAAACTGCAAGTCACATTGTTGTACACTATTTTGAAAACATAAAATAATATTCAAATTGTTTCTGAAAAGAATGAAAGTTGGATTGGAGTTGCTACATGCCTAAGATATTTTAATGATTTCTTGATTGTTTTTACAGGATGTCAACTCTTCTGGGGTTATTTTATGCATAGAGAATTGCATAATGATAGACAAATTTAAAAAAAAAAAATTTTTGTATCATTTATCAAATTTCCATAAAAGAAAAGGATCAAGATAAACAAGCAGAAGAGAGTCGGTATCATTATTTTTATAGTTTGTTCAGAAATTCAAAATGAATTAAGAAATATCAAATATACATCCATAAATTTTTTAAGCATAAACTTAAAGAGTAAAATAAAAAAATAAAATACAAACTTCTAAAACAATGAAATTAGGAAAAAAATAAATTTATAAAGTTAAAGATTCATGCAATTAAATTAGACATAAAAAAAAGTGAAAATGACTTATAAAATCTCATATTAATTTAATTTTTTCATCACTATGTTTAAGTTTTGAGTATAAAATAGCAAATTAATTTATTTTTGACAAGATGTATATTCTTATTAAGAATTTTCCTATGTATTTTTGTGATTTATTTATTTAGATTTTATAAAAAGCAATTGATATAAAAAAAATGATTATGTACATAAGAATAAAATTAGGAATAATTTACATAAAAATTAATTTATATTAAGGGTAATTTCTTAAGGTTTAACTTAGTATTGATGTGCTGACATCTACTTCTCTTGGCATGTGCATACGGTATAGTTAAGGTAGGAAGACAATTTGATGGTTTGGTTTGGTTGTATTTTATGGTATATTAACCCTTGTGGATTATCTAATACCAAATGCTATATATATATATATATATATATATATATATATATATATATATATATATATATATTGTTATCCACAGACAGACTGTTTTGTTGTATCATAACTCTTCAGTGTGACTAGACATGCTAGATTTTTGAAACCGGGATCAAAACCCCGGCTGACTCAAACGTCAATCCAAGATAGCCACAAGGAAATCAATGTAAGCAAAGGAATTTTAAATGCTTATATATCATATTTGTTTTGTTTTACATATATATGCTTAACGGCTACTGAGAGCTTAATTCATTCAAAGAGCCTTGCCTTACATGAATGGCAATCACTACTTCCTTTGCTAGAGAACTCAACCCCAGGCGGGTAGGGGAGTATATATATATATATATATATATATGATTTGTAAGTCAATAGTTTGTAGGCAACATTATTTTAGAATAAACCTGAGCTCTTATTTGTACACAGTTAAATGATTTTAAGCATTGTTATTAAACATTAATAGTTTTATTTGCAGATAAATCTATCACAAAAATTATAAATGGCTGACTAGACATGAAACTAGGACAGTTGACATAGGAAGAATTTGTACTATGGACAAAAATTAAAAGTAGAAAAACTGCCAGTCTTGACAAAATACCTCCTGAAGTATGGAAAACAGGAAAATTTGATGACATACTTCTTCAATGAACAAAATACAATAGAGAAATGGATAAAAGGCTTCCCCAAGAAAGGTGACCTCTGAATCTCTAAGAACTACCGAGACATAAATCTCACTGCTATAGCTCCTAAGGTTTATAATGCTCAGTTTCTCAACTATATTAAACCTGAAATTGAGAAAATTCTCTGGAAAAATCAGAATGGTTTTCAGAGAAATCGATCTACTGCTTCAGATTTTGTCTATCCATTGAATCATCAAAAGCGTATGTATAAAATATCTCAAGACAACATTATTGTTTGTAGATTACACCATAACATTTGATTCCATACACAGGAGGAAGATGGAACAAATACTTTTTGCATATGTTGTTGTTGTTTTCATTGTAGTCGAGGGTGACCCGAAGGCTCCCTTTTCGAGGTGTAGTGCTACTCCTTTCCCTGGATTGCTCCACTTACCCTTGATACATACCTTATAATGCTGAGTGTTAAGTTAGGAGGCATCAAGTACCATTTTTTAAGTCTTTGGTATGACTCGACTTGGGATTGAACCCCGATCTTCTGGACCATTGGCAAACACTCTACCCACTAGACCAATGAGACGGTATTTTACATGGTCTCCCAAAAGAAACTGTTATAGCTATATTGATGCTTTGTAAAAAGACAAAAGCAATGGTTTGCTCACCTGATGTAGACATAGACTTCTTTGAAATTGTTGCAGAAGTTTTGCAAAGAGATACAATTGTGCTGTATTTGTTAATCTGTTAAGCCTACATACTTTAAATAACAATAGATCTAATAAAAAAAATGGGTTTACATTTGAAAAAAGCAAAACGCAGATGATATCCTGCAGAAACTATAACAGACGCAGACTATGCAGATGATCTTCTTGTATATACACCTGTCTGAGCTGAATCCCTACTGCATGGCCTAGAGCAAGTAGCATGAGGCATTGACCTCTACATGAATGCAAATAAAATGTGTACATGTGTTTTAAACAAGAAGCTGTCTCCACTTTAAGCAGTTGGCCTCTAAAATTAACTGACTGAAAGTGATATCAACATATGCCTAGAGAAGTCATCAACAGCTGTTGTTAGGTTATTGATTATATGGAAGTCTGATCTATCTGATAAAATAAAGCAGAATTTTTTCCAAGCTGTAGATGTGTCAATACTACTGCATAAATGCACTACATGGATGCTAACAAAATGCATAGAGAAAAAATATGATGAGAACTCGATAAGAATGCTATGTGCTGTTTTGAACAAATCCCAACAACACCCAACAAAACATCAACTATACAGCCATTTACCTCCCATCACAACTGGACACAGCAAGGATGAACTCATAAGTGACAATATTTTGTAAACTGCTACTTATAGATACACCATCATTGGCTGATCAGCAAGGACTTGTTTAATTCAACTTTGTGCAAAAACTGGATGTAGTTTGGGGGAACTGCCAGGAGCGATAGACGATAGGGACAGATTTAGAGAGAGAGAGTTAGGGAACTTTATCATATTTACCAACCCCTCCGCTCGGGCAGGATATGACACAAGGTCAATTTTTAAGTGGAGTTTAACAGGTCTGAATTCAAAGTTTTTCCTTCTCCTAGACTAGTTATCTCACCAAGACTGAAGAACCCAGTCTACCCTACTATTTTCTCATAGCTGGAGGGAGAATAATTGGATTCATACCTTTCCCAAGGGTATTAGTGCTATGTGAAATGCAATCAGTCTCGTCCAAGATTTGAACTCGTGTCGCTGTGTCCATTTCCTACGACGATAACCATTACACCACGGGCACCTCAAAGTTAGGGAACTTTATATTGTCAGCACAACTTGATGATGATGATAATGATCTATTTGTACATAGTTAAATCGTTTCAAGTATTCCTATTTAACACTAATAATTCTGTTTAATACTTATCATTGTTTGTGCATAGTTAAATGGTTAAATAGTTCCATTTGACCCAAAGATGAGATCCTAATTGCTACTATCATTGTGGGTCAGTGGACCTGGGAGCAATGGCAATGAAGAGATATTCCACATTCTCTAAAGCTCCAGGACTGGAGCCTCATCAACAGAAGGTATGGTTTTATATCCAGAACCCTTGTTAAGAAGAAAGGTTTTACCCCTCTGCAGATATGCTGTTGGCCCAGCCAACAGAGCTGGTTAATTTGAAAGCTGCCTGAGGGAAATTAATTCTTAGTCTCAAGTAAATGATCTTTAAAAAATGATAAATTTTACCATGTTCACATATAAAATTTAATGAAAAGTCTTTCTTATGAATTTCATGGCCAGTAGGACTGATTATAATGTATTAAATGTGGTTCTGATTTTATAGAGGAAGTGTTATTTAGATATGTGTTTGAATGTCAAGTTGTTACTAATTTGTTGATGTCTTGTGGTTGATTTAAAATTGTTTCCTCCAACAGAATAGACACAAGAACAATTGATGGATTAATAACAGTATATTTTTTGTCTGGGTAAATTTAATTGAATGAATACAAAGATAAAATGAGTTACAAAAAGAATGAGTATAGAGGTATATAATGAAATGTCCTCAGTATACATAAGTGTATAAAAATTGGTTGTCTTAAATGAAATTTTCTTGTGAGTAAGTTTGTAAGCTTAGAACATAGTATGATGGTGTTGGATTCAATTCAAGACAAGGTTTGTTGAGGACAAAAATACCCCTGTCTCATAGAACTTAGAATCAGATCTGTTTCAAGGCATGCTACAAATTAAAAAAAAGATAGGAGTTTCTCGTGCTTTTCTTATGTACTGCTTTCTTTGTATCATCTCGTTGTCACTTGAAGAAATTCTTTGGCAGACAAGGGAGGCAATCCTGTAAGTTCGTACTTTGGTTTAAGTTGGGAAAGAAGGATTATACACTTTGGTTTGGTGAAAGAGACAAGCAACATTTATTAAAATTTATTAAAAAGATTTGAATACAATATATGCACAAAACATGGACTGTAGAATGAGAACAAATTTATCTACCTCTGGAGAATGAATCAAGAGTTTGGTCTGAAATTGCTTGAAGGTTACTAACAACAACAGACATTTGAAGATGGCTGAAATATACTACAGCTGAAGTTTTGTGATCATGAACAGGGAAACGAAAACAATCTACCTTGATGGATTGAATGAAGGGCTGAGTTTGAAATTCCTGGATGGTCATTGACAACAATAAATGCTTAAAGAAAGTCAGACAGTACAACAACCAAAATGGTCGAAAAACACTCAGCGTAAAAGTTATTGTTGTTGTTGCAAATGGTCTTAGTGATTTGAGTTCAAATCTTGGTCAAGATTGTTTGTATTTCACTTTGCACTAAAACCCTCAAGAAATACATGAATCCATCTATTCTCCTCCTCCAGCTATGGGTAAATAGAAGGGAAGATTGAGTTTTTTTTATCTGTGGTAAGGTAACTAGTCTAGGAAAAGGAAAACTGAATTCAAACCAGCTGTATTCTGCCGAAAAAAATTGACCTTGCATCACATCCAGTTTGTGGCAGAGGGGTTGGGTAAATTCATACAACTGCCAAAATATCATAAATAAGTCTAAGTACCTCAGTGGATAAAAATCTCTCCCGTGCTAGACAGACATGCAGAGAAAAGATGATTTCTTTAAATGAAACGGAAAAGTTTTATCTTTTAAAACAAAATAAATGTCTTATAATTTTTTCTTTTTTTTTAAGTACAAAAACATTTGCTTGTTTGAGTTCATATGTGGCTCCGTGTTTATTAAACCAAACAATTTTATTTTATATCGCAAAGCTTAGTGTTCAAATAAAAACAAAGCATTAGTAAGACCTGTAGAGTTATTTCCCCTACAACGTACCATTGCCCATTCATTTGCTTAAACCTTCTGCTTAATGCTTTTTTATCTAATAAACGATGGTGATTAATTTCTTTTTATAATCTTTAATGTTTAATGATAAGAATTAAAAAAAAATTATTTATTTTTTAAAATTCATATATGAATCATTGGTTACCATAGGGCTTATAATATTTACATAAATACATATATATTCAACAATATTTTTCTTGGGCATGTCACTGAACTATATCTGATAGCAATGCTCAAGTTCTGAAGATTTGGGGAGTTTGTAGTACTCTTTCATGGGTATTACTCCTAGGTCCACTCTGAACAGGAGTGATAGGACTAGGTAGAGTCCTATCTGTGGGTCAAATAAATCTTTTAAAAATTATTCATATTTGAGACTAATACTTGACACCATATAATTGCAAGTTATTTCTACTAAGAATAGTTACTTGAAGTTATAATTATTTACTATGGATTATTATTATTAGTTGCTTGAAGACATATAACTGTGTGCAAACAAATGACTATTATTAAATGGAAACAATTAATTGAAACCATATAATTATTAGTATTATATAGGGATATTTGAAACCAAACAATGATTTAAAAAACGTAAATATAAATGTACAATGAACATGGTTAACTTAACTTCTTGGAATAAAATAAATAATATGTCATTAATTGCTACTTTGGCAAACTTAATCATCTATTATATGTAGTAATATTTTTGCTGAATATATCGTAACACTCACATATCTGTCTCACTAGTTAAAGTGACAGATAGTAGAGCCATGCAACGTTGGTAAGGCCAGGATAATAAGGGAAATGTAGGCCACCTTGACTCTTTAATTTATCAATCTTTTCCTTACCAAAAAGTTCTCCTTTGCTTATTCTGAGAGAAGTAGGTTCTCTCAAAGATGGTTGGTCCATGCCAACTGTCCCACCTATCCCTAACCTCTTCTTGTCTGACAAGAAAAGGGGACATCATTTATATGATATGCCTGAAAGAAAAGAAAAAAAACTTGAAATAAGAAAGCTAAAATCAGAAAGAGGTTGTTACAGCCACTCTGATTATAATGGATGATATGACTGTCTGCTATGCTGACAAATTCATTTATCATAAGCTGCTCATATATAATACATCTAATGATTGATTCATCATTGAGAAACTGACTGTACTACAAAAAAGTTTGTGCCAATCCTTCAGTTTTAAATGTTTTTAAAAAGTCATCTAAAAAAGGATTTTAACTTTAGTCCATAAATAATGACAGTAATGCAGAAAAGGTTGTGTTAATCATTTAGTTTTAAAAAAAGTTTTAAAAAAAGTTTTAAAAAATTATTTTTTAGGAAGAGATTTAAAAAAAAAGATTTTAACTTTAGTCTATAAATAATTATGAACCTGACAATAATGTAAAAAAGGTTGTTCATCATTCAGTTTTAAAAGTGGTTTAAAAAGTGATTTTTTAGAAAGTGGTTTAAAAGAAGCAATTTTATCCTTTCATTTTGGATTGACACTATATTATAAAAAAATAATGTAAATTCTATTTATTTTCATTTTTTATTTTACATGGCAAATATTAATTATATATAAACATGTACAGGAAATGGACTTGTTGAACCCAGTTCAAATTTTTGATGAGTCTATTTGCATTTCA
This sequence comes from Sepioteuthis lessoniana, assembly GCA_963585895.1. Taxonomy (NCBI): domain Eukaryota; kingdom Metazoa; phylum Mollusca; class Cephalopoda; order Myopsida; family Loliginidae; genus Sepioteuthis; species Sepioteuthis lessoniana. The sequence continues at coordinate 106,610,189 of OY757918.1, forward strand.
GTTCAAATTTAATGCCCTTGAAAAAGGCATTAATTCATCTATTCTCTTCTAAACCATGATCAAACAATGGGATAGACTGGGTTTTTTAGCCTTGGTAAAGTAACTGTTTAAGGAGAAAGGAAGAACTCTGAATTCAAAACCTGTAAAGTGTTGTTTAGGGAATTCTTTTTGCCTAATGAGTAGAGTGTTCACCAATGGTCTGGGAGACTGGGGTTCAATCCCAGGTCAAGTCCTACCAAAGACTCAAAAAATGGTACTTGAGGCCGCTTTGCTTAACACTCAGGTAGAGATCAAGGGTAAAGTGGAGCAATCTAGGGAATGGAGTTGCACCCTCTCCTATACCTTGGTGTAGAAGCTATTGAAAATGGAGCCTTTGGGTCTCCCTCGACTTAAGTCACCAACTTACTTACTTAGTGCACCATTCTTCTGTTATCAGCTCATCCAAAAGTGTGACTAGTCTTACTTAAGACTTTACTACTTGAAACAAATTAACTGTATAAACAATCTAGCAATTCACATCTTTAATTGAACTGTTGAGCATTCAGAAGTTGTATACAATAGAGAGGGAGAGCTAAAATAGTTGTCAAACACTTAAAAAAGTGCACAGAAACGCCTCGTCAGTGATGTTCTTGGGGTCCTTACAAGTTTCTGGTCTTCCAACATCATACTTGCTCTCCCAAGTGACCCTACCGGAACTTTTGTTCCAGCCGGCGATCCTGCTGTAAAAATACGCCCAGCATGCAAAAACACTCAGTACACACAAAAGAAAAAATTTTAAATGCTACGGCTAATGAGTTTTTAAAATGGTATTGGCCAATGAGAAACGACCTACGTCACTTCCCTCTGAGTCACGGCGAATTATACAGGTAAACATACTGCAAACTGTCTTTATTGTATATCTTGTATGAGTACACTCACTTGCACTGAGCCAGGTTTTGATTTAGGTAACAGGTAATATCCTTCTGACAAGCGAGACTTGGAAAAAAAAAAAAAAAAAAAATAAATAAATAAATAATCACATATGCATATATATATATATATATATATATATATATATATATATACTTACACACATATATACATACACATGTACATACGCACACACGCACGCACATATAAATAAATAAATAAATAAGTAAATAAGCTAAAAAAAAACAAAAAAAAAAACAAAAAAAAAACGAAATAAATAAATACATAAAATAATAAATGAATAAATAATAAATATACAAAATAATAACATACAAATAAAATAAGTTAAATAATTACAGATATATATACACACACACACACACACACACATATATATATATATATATATATATATACAAAAAAAATAAAATATATAAATAAAAGGAAATCTATTGAAAAAAAAAAAAAATAAAATAAATAAAATAAATGAAATAAAATAAAATTGAGGAATTGCTTTGCCAGACGTCCGAAGTGGGACGCTGTCAGTCATAATACGAGTAGATTAATCTTAGAGGGGACATGTTCTTGATACTGTATGCAATGAAATTTGTCCTATCCCCCCTTCCTTTTTTACTTTTTTTTTTTCCCCTTTTCCACTCTTACTTTTATTTATTTTCTCCTTTTTTTTTTTTTTTTTTTTTTTTCCCCCTTTTTTTTAGTACAAATTTACGTTCGATTATATACATATGTACACTAGGGAAAACTATACTACCTATACAAATCCTCTTTTCCTAATCCTTCAATTTACTATTGCATACCTCCACACTCGTTAGTCTGTTGTACTCCATGGTTCTGCTCTTTTAATCCATAACCATCTTGATGCTTTTTCTGCAGACTCTGAAATCGCTCTGATTAGATATGTTTCCTTGAATATGTCAGTAGAGAAGGATTGATTTACCTAACCCCTCTTTCATGGACAGGATTGTGACACAAGGCCAATTTTTAAGCAGAGTACACATAGTTTGAATTCAGAGTTTTCTTTCTATTTGATTGGTTGCCTAATCATGACTACAGAACCTTGTCTAGCCCACCCTGAAGTGGGGTGGGGAAGAGATGGATTCATGCCTTTCAAAGGGAAATGCAAACACCCCTGGTGTCTTCAAATATTGAAAAACGATTGACTCACCCTAACAATTCAAGAAAATAAGTTAGGCTTGAATCTGCTGAGATTCAACAAATTTATATACATAACAATGAACTATTAATTTACTCCTTATTGTTCAGGCAAATTCTGATTATTTCTGCATTTGATTTTTATCTTATTAATAACTTCAGTTACTCTACTTCCAAGGAGAGGCACAATTAGCATAACGTTTATCTCAAAATTACATTAAATTTTAAAATAAAGCATTCAGATGCTTTATATAAACTTTTAGGTGTTCTCAAGTATGTATAGTGTAATAGCTATCATTGTAGGAAATGGAATTGGCAACCTTAGTTCAAATCTTGGATAGGACTGATTAGATTTCAATTCATACTTATACCCTTAAGAAAGGCATAAATCCATTTGTTTTTCCCCCACCTTTGAGTAAATAGTAAGACAGACTGACTTCTTTAGCTTTGATTTGGTAACCAATTGAGGAGAAGGAAAACTCTGAATCTAAACCAGGTGTACTCTGCTTGAATGTTTGAGAAAAAAGCTTGATGATTTTAAGTAGAGTACACATGGTTTGAATTCAGTTTTCTTTCTATTTGATTGGTTGCCTAACCATGGCTACGGAACCTAGTCTATCCTTAATGATAAAAATCATCAAGCAGGTTTACTCTGCTTAAAAATTAACTTGGGGTTACATCTTGCTTGTGGGGCTGGGTAAATACATAACCTAATGATAAATAAAGATTTGTACTTACATTTTTTAGGTGACTATTACTTTGAAACCATGCCTATTTTAGAGCCCTGCCTGTGGTTATGTAGAAATCAAATTTCTATTTGTATGCCACTGTTTTATCCCTGGGCATTTTTGTTGTCAGTTATTGTATCATTCACAGAACAGGTTTTTAATTTTGCATGTTTTTAATAGAGGCTGAAACAATTTTAACATCTCCCTACAAGCTTAAATTTCCTACAAGAAGGAAGTAACATCCATGTTGATAACCACTGGTTTAAATGGACATAGATAAGGGAAATTTTATACCATGCCAATGGCACCAGTGAACATAGTTCAAATAATATAAAAAAATGTAATTTGTCCATTGACATAAATGTGAAATATTGTTTCAAGACAAACATTTATTATCTGCCCTTGTTTCATGAAAGCAGTAGGAGTTATAACCCTTGGCATTTGAACGCCTATATAAAAGTAAAGTTGGTGACCATAATCGGGGGGGTGACCCGAAGGCTCCCTTTTCATTAGCTACTACACCGACGTGTAGGGAAGGACACTACTCTTTTCTCTGGATTGCTTGATCCGTACCTTATAATGCTAAGTATTAACCAAGGAGGCATCAAGTACTATTTTCGGAGTCTTTGTTATGAATTAACCTGGGATTGAAACCTTTTCTCCTGGGCCATTGACAAACACTCGACCCACAAGTTATATATATATATATATATATATATATATAACACAAACCATTCAAGTAAGACAAATCAGACATGTTGGGTACTGCTGAAGAAGTCATGAAGATTTCATAAGTGACATTCTCCTGTGGACTCCTACGTGTGGACACATCAGTGTTAGTAGACGAGTAAAAACATACAGGGGTCAGCTAAGTGTAGACACTGGATGCTGTGTAGAGAAACTGTTGGGAGTGATGACCAATAGGGATGGATAGCAAGAGAGTCAAGGAAATCATTGCTATGAGAATGATTTGATCATATATATTAGATATATATTTCATTTGCATATATATATATATATATATATACATATATGCAAATTTCATTAAACATAATAGACATTTTATGCCTACATATTCTCTTTTGGATCCGTTCGAATTCCCGTATTACTTTTATCGTATTCGGGGGGAACTGATTAAGGTATTGTCCATAGTTGTATGTATCCCTAGTACTCTCTGCCCGACTTTGGGCCATCATCAGGGGAGAATCTGTTACAAAAGTGATGTAACTTTTGTTTTCGCAAATTACTACTGTGTAAGGACGTCTTTGCTGTTGGAGATTATGGCGCTTGCTTTTAAATGTAATTCTGTAAATAGTGCCAGTAGCTAAAGACATTTAAGTACGTTAGCACTGGTTTGAAAATTAATTCTATTAAGTGCTGGTTGCAGGTTTCTAATATATAGGGCAGAAAGTACTAGGGATACATACAACTATGGACAATACCATAATCAGTTCCCCCCGAATACGATAAAAGTAATACAGGAATTCGAACGGATCCAAAAGAGAATATGTAGGCATAAAATGTCTATTATGTTTAATGAAATTTGCATTAACGAAGAAATGCTGCCTAAATATATATATATATATATATATATATATATATATATATATATATATATATATATATAATTTGATATATATTTATATTTATTTATATTATATACATATCATATATATATATATATAACTTGATATATATCTATATATACATTTATTTATATTATATATATATATATATATATATATATATATATACACATTTATTTATATTATATACATATTATATATATATATATATATATATATATATATATATATATATATATATATATATACATTTATTTATATTATATACATATTATGTATATATAGGGTAATATTCGGTCAGGTTAAACCAGAGTTTGGAGTAATTCCCTCAGGACAAGAAAATCATTCAAAAGCTGAACATTTAAATTTTCCTGGTAGAGAGCTCAATGTAATTTATTACAGAGCAATATTTCTTTAAGAAAAAAACCAAAGACCGGTTAATTCATGATTATAAATTTATTTCCATCCGCATTTTCAGTTTCTGGTGTGAACCAAAAACATGAAGAAAAAATTAATACAAGACTTCTTCAGACCCAATGGATAATTAATTAAATTTGAATTTAAATTTAAACCAGAATAAACATGTGGGATGTAGGGGGGGATGAGATTTAGGAGTTACCTCCTCGTTTTATTGAATTTCCGTTTTATTTTGATTTTTCAAATTTTTCCTGTCAGTTATAATTACGGTAATTTAACTTTTTTATTTATTCGTTTAGTTTATTTTCTTTTTATGTTAAGTTTGATGATTAACTTTTAAGAGAAATATTAATGCTTATATCAATTTCGATACCATTTAATTAGCTACCTATTTTTTTAGTGCATATGTTGGATACGTTTTTTTCCTGGTTTCACTATTCATTTCTATGTTTTTAAATTTTTATAGTTTAAATTTAGTCTTATGTCTATATCTAGCTATCAATTCGCTTCTCTTATTTAATAACTTATCGGGGTAATTATATTTTAAAACATAAATTTTCTTTTCTAGGCATAAATTGCATCTACTGTTAAAACTATTTGGAGTATACTCCAAATAGTTTTATTTATATGTATATTTATTTATATGTAATATATATATAATATAAATGAATAAATAAATATATATATACATTTGAACAAATTATTGATGGTTAAAACTTATTGATGGCCAGGAAGACATAAAGGTTTAGGGAAACTGTGAGCATGTTTATTGTTAAAAATGGGGGAAATGATCAGTTTCGACTGGCGCTTCTCAAGTTGTTACTACCAGTAAAATTAAAAGGGGGAATGTAATGGAGAAAAAGTAGAGGAAAGGGGTGACAGAAAAAAAAAAGAGTTGGGTATGAGAGATGAGCAGAAGGTTAGAGACTGATTACATTCAATCCCAACAAACAGTCCCTTTGTTTACAGAGGAAAAGTTGAAGGAATTGAACGTAAAGGGTCTCCATCACTTTACAATGATACAACAAATGTGACCAACTCAGAATACTAAATTGGTTGACATTAAAGTCTGCCATGCATTCCATGCTATTAATCATGTGATCTGCTATAGAAGACCCGGATGTGTTTATTAGCTGGCCTCTTTTAAGCTCAAGATTCAAAATATGAGCAGGCAAATGCTGCTTTATGCTCAGGTCCAGCCGGTTAGATGTCCTGCCTATGTAGTCACTACTACAATTACATGTATATTTATATATAACCAAATTAATATGGTGGGGAGTTAGGACATCTTTATGCATTGAAACGAATGCAGTGCGTGTCAGAAAAATTACTCGCACAGCAGCAGAAAAATAACACTTGCCAACTGTTGTGGTGATGTATTTGGCAAATTTCTCACCCCTAGAACCTATATATAGCACACGCAAATAAACAGAGCACTTGTTAACGGTGCACCTTTTAGCCCTATCAAACTTATTCACAACATCATGGACAATGCCATCCAAAACAGACAATGAATATCCATTTTTAGACAAGGTTGACTTGATGAACTCGATTTCATCATTAAGAAAACACTTGGATGAAATCATAAGGGCACGATGGACAAGAGTCTTAATTAAATTGATTTTGCACTGCTGAGGGCAAAATGAATCCCATCTCGTATATAGGCCAGAAAAGGTGAGCTTCCTGTATACAGAAGTAAGAAAAGCTGTGGAAGTTTTATGCACAAATACATCTAAAAAGGCGAGTTGATGGTTGGACTCCTTTTCCATGGTAAACTTTATAGAGGGATGCATAGAATTTAATTGCATGAGGAATGAATCAACATCTTTCTCATTTTTAAATAAACAGAAAGTGTCGTCAACATAATGATAATAAATGGGGGAGGGGGCAGTCTATTTTAGTAAATAAATTGGCTTCACAAAACCCAACAAAAATATTTGCCAGTGTGGGACCCATCACTACATCGTCAATCTGCCAATACATGATGTTATTAAAGCTAAACTCAACATAAGAGGTGGCAAAATTCATAAGATGTTTAAAAACACTTTCTGGAAAGGTAGGCTTAGGAAGCGAACTACGAAATAAGACATCACAACAAATTTCAACAGTTTCTTCAAGAGAAATACATGTACAGAGAGAACAAACATCAAAGGAGCACATAAACACATCAGTTGGGATAAAGTTTCTGATGATCTTAGAAAGAGGAAAAGAATCTTTAATATATATATATATATATATATATATATATATATATATTATTATTATTATTATTATATATATATAACAAAGAATCTTTAATATATATATATATATATATATATATATATATATATATATATATATATATATATATATTTATATATAATAAAGTAATCCAAGTGGACGGAGAGATTTATTAAGAAGTCGACACTATAGCGTTTCAGTTCTACTGAACCATCATTAGGACCATGAGGAGTGATATTAGTGATGTTAAAGTAGAACTGAAACGATATTGTGTCAACTTCTCAATAAATCTCTCCTTCCACTTAGATTACTTTGTTATCAATTTTTCTCTACATATTACAATCCATTATTTACTTCCATATATATATATATATATATATATATCATATAAACAGTAATATAATTATCTAATGGGTCAGAGGAAATCTACCTAGATTTCACCATTCTGGATCATTAGGGTGAAGCTGATGATCAGGATGTAGTTCAGCTTCTTCCTGATCATCTGGAAAGGTGAAACCTCGGTAATTTCGACTGACCCATGAGGTACTTATGTTAATATTTGCTCTAACTTGTATCAAGCACTCAAAGTTTTTTCCTTTGGCTAGACATTAAGATATTTTTGGATTTTTTTCAGACAATATATATGTTTTAGTCTTTTCTTTTTTTATGGAATTTTTTTTTCCAAATATCAATTTGTGTATTTGTTCATTCACAAGTTGGATCATTTGATTTTTTTTCACTTTTCTAAAGTTAAAGTTAGAGATTAACCTAAAATTGAAATACATTATATATATATATATATATATATATATATATATATATATATATTATATATATGTATTTTATATGAATATTATATATATATATATATATATATATATATATATATATATATATATATATATATATATATTGTTGAAGCCAACCCATGAAATTTAATATTAATTTTATTTTAATGTGCAAAATTTACATAGAAAAGTAATTAAATTAGATTAGATATCAAGACAGAAGTGTCATGCTGGATTCTTCAAAAGTAATGTAGATTGTTTCAATCGTCCAAGAAAAGGGTTTTTCTAACTTATATGAACAAAGTTTAGGGTCCTACCCATGGCAAACCCTTTTTTCAGTGAGAGGGGGTCTTATTTCTTTTGCAGGGTATACAGTCTATTCTAAGCTCTACCAAAATAGGTACAAAATGCTAAAAAAAATATTTGTACTATTCTTTTTGTCATTAGTGAATGTGTCATGATGTTATGTGAATGTATTCATACTGAAAGACCTTTAAAGAGATATCTTGTAACTAAAATTTCTTAAAGTAAAATTCTTGAATTTGTTTTATTATTATTATTATTATTATTATTATTATTATTATTATTATTATTATTATTATTATTATTTTACTCTTTTAGATTTTTTCACATTAGTATTAGCTGATGGTTTTTCACTGGAGTTTGAGTAACAGCAAGTCTCCTCAAGTCTCCAGGACTCTTCTCAGTAATGCTGTCATTTGGATAGTCTCTACCCGTCCGCCAACTTCCAAGTCCTCCAGGCCTTTTAATAATCTTTTAGTTATTATGCCAAAAGCACTAATTACATTTGGCACAATCGTCACTTTCATGTTCGATAGCTTTTTTGAATTCCCTAAAAAGGTTGAGGTACTTATCCTTCTTTTCACATTCTTTCAGTTTTATTCTGTGGTCAGCTGGGACAGCAAAGTCGACAATTTTGCAAATTCCCTTTTTCTTTAAATTTTAAAATTAAAAATTTCTTATTATAAAGCCTGTTTGATACTCCTGCTATTTTTTTAATGCTTTGTGTATGTGATGATGTCAGTGTTAAATTGAAAAATATTTTTAAGTTGAAAAACTTGTTTAAACTAAAATATTTGTTGTTATAAAATTTATTTGGATACATCAATAAAGTTAATGTTTAATATAATCAAATTATCTAACGTATTTCTAGTGCAGTTTTAATTTGTTTTAAAAATATTTTAGTCAAGCTGAATCCCTGCTGCATAGCTGCGAGCACACAGTGATAGTCATTGGTCTTTTGTGTGAGCTTAGATAAAAAATAGTTGATGTGTTTTAAACAAGATGGTGCAATCTCCACATTAAATGGCAAGTCTTTCAAATTAGTAGACCATTTCACATAACTTGGTAGCAATATCTCATTTACTGAAAGCGATGTCAGCATATGCATAGGAAAGGCATTGACTGCTATTAACAGGTTATCAACTATGGAAATTTGATCTCTCTGATAAAAAAAAATGGGAATTCTTCAAAGCTGCAAGCTTATTTGAACAATTCTTGGAAGTAGCACCCTATGAAACAACAGCTGTATCGCCACTTACCTCTCATCTCACAAACTATCCCAGTAAGATGAGCAAGACATGTTAGTTAGAACTGGAGACGCAGGGACAAATTCATTAGCAATATTCTTCTGTGGACTCCTACACATGGACACACAATTGTTGACCGTTTTTGCAAAACCTTACATTCATCAGTACTGTGTGGACACAGGGTACCATCTAGAGGATCTGCCAAGAGCAATGGCCAATAGAGATGCATGTCGAGAAAAAGTCAAGGGAATCTATATGATCAGCATGACTTGAGATGATGATATCGCTACATGTTCACGTATGATAAATTTAAAGAGAGAAACATTACATAGAAAATAAAACAGTTTTAACATTCTCTTCAAGTTTTCAAGTCCTATTTCCTCTTTCTTATGATAAACACACACACACACACACATATATATATATATACATAAATATATAAGAAACAGAGCTTTTATATATATATATATATATACATATGTATATGTATATGTAGAAAAACTGATAACAACGATCCAAGTGGAAGGAATGATTTATTAACGGGTCGACACTATAGCGTTTTGGTTCTACTAAACCATCATCAGGACCATGAGGGGTGATATTAATAATTCTAAGTTAACGATGGATGTTTAGAAATGTGAAATATAAAAACCTAGGGGAAAATATGTATAGTAAGAAAAAGTTGGCTGTTTAACTGGCAAATCAGTGTTTGATGTTTAAATTACGTCATTTGACTTATTAGGAATATTGTATTGAAAAGGGAACCTTCTGTTCGTCCTTAACTACTGTTGCCAACTTTACTTACTATATATATATATATATAAAGTTGTGTTTCTTCTACAAGGTAAATCCATCAGTTGTAAGGGAAGCAACCTATTAGTGTTATGTTTCTTACACATACCAGAAAGTAACTATTTAAATGTCATATTTTTGATTGATTGATTAATTTTAATGACATATCAACCCGTCGAAGGTTATTTCATGCTTAGAGGTTAAGGAATTGTATTCATTGTACATTAATACTTATATTTTTTATGTTGTTGTTTCTTAAAAGTTTTTTTTTGGACATTGTCCTGTTAAATATGAATAATTTTTAAACAGATTTGACTTCCTCCCCATAGATGGGACTCTCACAAGTATTTCAGAGTGGACCTGGGAGTAATAATAATGAAGGAATGCCTCACATTCCAAAGATATTTAAATTTGGTGTCTCACCACCAGATGTGGTTTAGTGTCCTACTCATTACACCCCTTGGGGGGGGGGAAACCCCTCTTCTGGAGAGTGGTCTCACCATCATATGCAGTTTAGTGTTATACTCATTACACCCCTTTGGTGGGTGGGTCTTAATCTTCTGCATAGGAGTCTCATCATTAGATGAAGTTTAGTGTCATACAAATTACATCCCTTTGGGGTGGGGTCTTAACCCTTTGTAAGGAAAAGAATCAGAATATTGTAAGCATTATTGACTGATGAATCATATTTTCAAGCACAACAGGTATTGATTTGCCAAAGCACATAATCTAGTAATTGATATTGATAATTAATTACTCTGATTTGAATGGTTCTCTGTCTTTTTTTTTTGATCCACGCTTTTCAGTAATGGCATAAAAATCTTCTTACTTCCATCATAGAATGACTTGAGTTTCAAAATGCTTGTATGAGGAAGAGCAAAACATTATACAGGAAATAAAACAACAAAAAAAGCAACTTCCGGTTTTCTAATCCTATTTTTTACTATTTTTTCAGATACTATACCCCCAAAATTTTCACATATATATATATATATATATATATATATATATATATATATATATATGTATATATATATGTGTGTGTGTGTGTGTGTGTGTGTGTGTAGTTTAAAACAGCCAACACTGATTCACTAATTAAATGCCCAACTTTTTCTTGTTATACAAATTTGCCCTAGTTTTTTGTATTTAGCATTTTCAAACATCCATCGTTGATTTAACATCACTAATATCCTCCCTCACAGTCCGGATGATGAAATGCTATAGTGTCAAATTTGCTTCTCAATAAATCTCTCCTACTTGGATTACCTTGTTTTCAATTTTTATTTATATATATATATATGTGCGTGTGTGTGTATATATATATATAAAAGTGTAATTCTATATCAAAAACAATTATTGTATATATGTATATATATATATATATATATATATATATATATATATATAAGTTGAATACTGATATATGGAGAGCAAATATAAGAGTTTGAATTGGGCACCTCTGGTGGTGTAATGGTTAGCAAGCTAGACTAGCAAACCTACACGAGTGAGTTTGAGTCTCATTGGGCGCCCTTTTTCATTCGGCCTTGTGCTACATCAAAGCAAAGAGCGTCGTAAATTACTATAAGAGTTTGAATTGTTTGATTAGTGATTATTATGGGCAGACCCCAATAAAAGTCTTCTTTTTATGAGACTATCAATAAATAAAATTTGGTTTGCTGGAAGATAGTTTTTTTCACTGGTTCAGTAACCTGGTTTTGGTCATGGGGTGCTATTCATGTATTGTCTCTTGGGCTGGAGTAGTTGAGTACCAACTCACTTAGGTAAATATTAACATTTGTATATTCATCATATACTCATACTAAATTGATGAAAAGAAAGACAAGATAATCTCACTTATGCATATCGGAATATTTAATACAGACATAAGAAACATACAAGAATTGTTAATAAGAATACATAAACTTGTCCCAACAGATAAAATGAACACATATTGTTAGATAAACAAGCAGTATATGAAAAAGTGTTTAAAAGGATTAAAATATTTTACTCGTTTCTTTTGGGTATTTATAGACCTATGGTATTTTTACATTTCAATGGTTTGGGGAGTGACAATATCATTCAGTGGGATATGAAATCAAGTCTATTTAATGAACATTGAGGAGAAGACCGTGTCTTTAACAATCAAAGAAAGGGGGATCAAAAAGTGCAAGAAAAAATTGTCACATATCCAATGGACATGTTCGTGAAGGGAGACTATTATCTATTATCCCACAACAGGTTTTTTAAAATAAATATAAAGCAAAAAAAAAAATGTTGTTTGATTTGAGACAAAATACAAATAAAAATATACAAGGGAAAGTCAAATGACTGATCGAAGGAAAAAAGGTTGGTAATTTATTGATTTTTTTTAGATAAATATTTTATTTTTGTTGTAGGAAGTTCATGTTCGGAAGGGGGACGGATTGGTTTCTTTGTTTTATGGCATATCAACCTTCATGGGTTGTTAAAAACCGAAACCATCCTTGAAGAAGAACTGTAGTGGTACTACTTAATCCACAGCTGGGGTGGTGAGGGGGTTCATATCTTTCCCAAGGGGCATTAGTCTAAAAGTGAATGACTAGAGTTGGAATTCACTATGATGTTGCAGCCCCGTACGTCAGCCACTACACCATGGAAAATTCCTCGAGTGGGTCACAGAAATTTGATCAAGGTTTGATTTGCTTTATTTAATGACATATCAATCTTTTATGGGTTATTTAATGCTGACATTTGTATCCTTTATAAATGTTTTATTATAATAACTATTTACTTTTTTAACATTTTTAACTGTTGCAATCACTTTTTTTCAAGTGCACTAGAATAATAATCATTATGGTATGAAGTATTCCTATCTAATGATAATAATCTATACACAATTATATGGTTTCAAGTAGAAATTCTGATTCAATAATAATTATAATAATAATAATATTAGGCTAGGCAAGGTGATCCACAGGTAATTGTGCAAGAAATTGAAATTTAACCAGACTATCAAATGGTATATGCACAAATTAGAATCTGTCCTAGAAAATGAGGTGTACAAAATTCTCTGTAAGTTTGAAACACAAATGGATCACCTAATCCTGGCCAGAAGACCAGACTTAGTGGTAATTAACAAAAAAAAAAAATGCTGTATTGTGGATTTTGCCATTCCTGTGGATGACAGAGTAAAAATAAAAGAAAACAAAAAGATAGATAAATACTGGGACCTTGCCAGAGGACTAAAAAGCTGTTGAACATGAGGGTGATGGTGATAGCAGTTGAAATTGGTGCACTTGGATTATTCCCAAAAGGCTTGGAAGAAAGACTGGAGGAATTGGAAATGAGAGGAAGAAACAAGACTACCCAGACTACAGCATTGTCAAGATTGGCCAAAATATTGAGAAAAGTCCTGGAGACCTGAGGAGACTTGCTGTCACTTAGACTCCAGTAAAAGACCATCAGCTTACACTGGTGCAGGAAATTATTTGTCTGCATACAGATATATCATACTGAATATTCCTAAGTAATGATAATAATTAATACACAATTATATGGTTTCAAGTGACAATTCGTATTTAATAATGGTAATAACAATTATAACTTGTTTCCATATGGTTTCAAGTATTCCTATTTAATACTTATGATTTATACAGAATTATGTATTTCAAGTAACAATTCCTATACTATAATAATAATAACTTGTCTGCATGCAATTATATGGTTTCAAGTATTTCTATCTAATACAAATAATTTTCAAGCAGATCTACTAATCTGAGTCAGATTGGACCTGGGATCGATAGCAATGAAAGAATGACTCTATGATCCACAGTGTTTTAGAACTGAAGTCTCACTACTTGATGCTGTTTAGTATCACATCTAGGAATTCCTTGGAAGAGATGTAACATACTGACTCCCGACCCAGCCATCAATCAAGAAACAGGTGCATCCGGTCAAAGATATCGGGGTATCACCTTGACCTGTGGATGGGTTGGATTCGGTGCATGTGTGACTCCCACAGGAAGCAAGTGGGCATCAAACAATTATATAACCAGGTGCCACAGACGGCTTGCGTTAGTTGGAGTTCGAGTTGCAGTTCGAGACAGTGAGAACCAGCTCCAGACAGAGGGTTTGGGTTCTCAGGACCCCGGTTAAGCAGCCCAGCAAAATGAGGAAGGAGTGCTGCTATAGTCAGAGGAACTTGGGGTCAATATGTTACAGTCTGTCCCTGTCTCCAACTCACCTCTCACACATAACCAACATCAACCCTTTCGCAACCCTTTCGCAACTCTTTCGAGAATAAAGTGTGAGAGGTATATTTTTCTAAAGAAAGTGTGTTCGTTCATCATTATTGTTGATTATGTTTCCACATGTATATGTATACGTATAGTTGTATCATGGCTATACAACATAATACGATTTGGTGCCATGACCAGGATCTGGGATCAGAGTATGATCCTTTTATGGTTTTGAGATTCTTCAAGAATTACAGAGGGCCCTGTTGTGTTTGGGAGGATGAAAGATGCATCTGTATTGTACTTTGATGCACACATGTCAAGATAGCCAACTGCGCATAGATAGTAAATTTAGATGATAATTAGCCTGGGCAAGTGTTACATAGGGAGAAGGTCGCCTTCTAATTAAGATTTTTTTTTTTTTTTGTTATGGTTCAAGTAATTTCTTTTTGTATTTTCTTTCTGCTATTGTTGTCCTTGAGCATTATTTGTAAAATGTGTGTGTGAGGGGAATGGAGACAGATGTGAAGAAAAATTCCGCATAAGTATGGGATGATTGTAACATATTGACCCTCGACCCAGCCATCAATCAAGAAACAGGTGCATCTGGTCAAAGATACTGGGGTATCACCTTGACTTGTGGACGGGTTAAAATCGGTGCAATTGCGACGCCCACAAGAAGCAAGTGGGTGTCACAATTATATAACCAGGTGCCACAGATGGCTTGAGTTAGTTGGAGTTCGAGTTGCAGTTTGAGGCAGTGAGAACCAGCTCCAGACAGAGGGCTTGGACCCTCAGGACCCCGGTTGAGCAAAATGAGGAAGGAGTGCTGCTATAGTCAGAGGACATTGTTTCCGCATGTATATGTATACGTATAGTTGTATCATACGGCTATACGACAGAGAGAGTCTAACTATTCTGTAGAGGATGCAATTGGTATATTTTAAGCTCTGCCAACAGGATTAATTTTGTTAAGAATAAAAACAGGAAAAGACACCAAATAAACCAAAAACTACAAGATTGAAAAAAAAAAAAACATTAAAGAAGAAGATATAAATTAAAAATTACCAAACAAATCATTGTTAAAAAATACAGTAAAAACAATAGATTAGTTGTATTGTACAGTTTGTTCTTTAATTACCAGAATTCACATTAATATGAGAGATTCTCCAAATAAAACATTTTTTGCTATTTTAACACCATGTCATGTGACCAGTTTTATACAGATGAAACAATGGAGAATCATTTCAAGGTCATTTGTTGACAGGAGACACTGAATGGATAAATATGTTTGTTGTTGAGATTTCAAAACTCAGAAATGGAATCTCTTGATATTTCAAGTATAAACAATCCTCATGTTTGCTTTGTCAACTGAGAAGTGGAATAAAACACATTATGCCAAAAAGCAAGAAGATGGCTGAAGCTGATAAACAGTTACTACACATTACTTCTAGTAGCTGTTTATCTCGTTCAGCCATATACGAGGATTTTTAATAAGTTTCCAGACTTTTTTGCATGGGCACTTTTATTGATAGTACACACATGAAACTCTAGTCTCCTCCGAAGCAAGTTCCTCCGGCTGCAATGCACTTGTATCGTTCCAACAACTTCTCAAAGGCCCCATGGAAGTCCTCTTGTGTGAGCGTGTCAATGACCTTCCTCACAGCCTCTTTCATCTCCTCAATTGTCTCATAATGACAGCCTCTGAGCTTAGGGAATAACCAAAAGTCACAGGGAGCAACGTCTGGACTATAGGGAGGGTGAGGAATTGTCTTGATGCCCATCTTGGCCAAATAGTCTGTGACAAGGATGTAGTTGTGGACTGGTGCATTGTCCTGGTGGAAATGCCACTGAGCCGATTTAAAGAGTGCTGGCCTCTTCCAATGGAATCTCTTCCTGAACTCCCTTAAAACCTCAACATAGTAACCCTAACCCTAACCCTTTGGCCAATCAAATGTGGTGTATTGACTTCCTTACTCCTCCCACACCTCTCATCATCCCTCACAGACTCCCTGCCTTCCTTGAATCTCTTATGCCACTCAAAAACTGATGCTCGATTCATGCAAGATGCTCCAAAAGCAGTCTGTAGCATTCCATACGTTTCTGTGGCTTTTTTTCCAAGTTTAAAACAGAATTTTATTGCATATTGTTCTTCTAAAGTGTCTTCATGTCCAGATTGCATTTTTGAAATTCACCAGCTGTGATAATTAGGCTTTAGTAGTGTATTCCAATAACTGCTGTAGCTGTTGATTTGAAGCTGAAATCATAAAAATTGGTCAGTCATCTCATAAGATGTATAGCAATAACATATTGAATTTTCAAGAGTCTACAATAATTTTAAATGCCTGTACAAAAAAAGTCTGGAAACTTATTGAAGGCACCACATACTTGCCTTTAGGCAGAATTGGAAAGAGGATTGATTGATTGATTTTAACAGCATGTCAACCCATCTAGGGTTATTTTATGCCTAGTGGTTAGTGAATTATGTACATTATGTATTTATATTTATATTTATATTTGTGCAGTTGTTAAGAGTATGTGACACATAGTTTAACAGTTATACAGATGTCTATAAATACAGCTAAAGCCAAAAATAAGGATAGTCCCCTTGACCAATATCATGAGATCAAGGCTTGCTCAAAGACAAGAATGGAGGGAGATTTATAGATATTACTCTTTAATCCAAACCTGAAGGCAATGGGAAAGAGGATTGATAAGTTACTTTGTGTGTGTGTGTGTGTGTGTGTGTGTGTGTGTGTGTTTGTGTGTGTGTGTGTGTGTGTGAGTGTCTATATGTTTCTATGTATGTATCTGTATGTCTGTGTCTGTGTCTGTGAGAAATTAATTATGTCCTTTAAGCTGCAGTCTGAGACACAAAGTTTAATGAGGATATTGAAGTGCATATAAGTGGTCAAGGCCCAAGTCCCAACAACCAACATCCGGAGGTCCAAATTTTTTGCCATATCCTGCCCAAAGGCAAGTACATAGCTGAACGAGATAAACAGCTACTACACATTAATCCAAGCCTGAAGCCATAGGAAAAAGAGTTGATTGCTTGATTGACTGATTGATTGATTTTAAAGGCATGTCAACCCATCTAGGGTTATTGTATGCCTAGTGGTTTGGGAATTGTATACATTGTGCATCTATATGGAAATTTGTGCCATTGTTAAGAGTATTTGACTGCTTGTCAGTTTAACAAGAGTCTCAATCCTTGCACATACAGCCAAGGCTAACGACAACCCTGGTCCTCATGACCAATATCACAAGGTTCAGACATGATCAAAGACGACTATGGATGAAGTCTATGGGAAAAAGAGTTGAAGAATCTATAAGGTTCAGCCCTGGGTGTTATACTTTGTGTGTCATTTTGTGTGTATGTGCGTGTGTATGTGTGTGTGAGAGTGTATGAGGGTGGCTGGGTGTAAGTGTCTGTGCATTCCTGTGTCTATATGTTTCTGTGTATCTCTGTGTATTTAGGTGTGTGTTGAATTAACTGCATCCTCTGAGTTGTATTATGGGAGACTTGCTCAGTTTAACTAAGTTGCTAATGCCCATATTCATGGCCAAGGTAAAAAATAACCCCAGTTCTCACAACCAAGCTTGACATCTTTTTTGCTACATCTTGCCGAGGGAGAAGGACAGATAGTACACTTTAACCCAAAGCTGAAAGAGGGTTGAGGAATCCAAAAGGTTCAGTCCTGGGTAATGTGCTCAATGAGTTACTTTTGGCACAAGATTATATTTTTGAAAAATTGTGTCGCACAGATATTCAGTGAATGTGTGCACCTATCATGAATTTTTGTATTTTGAAATCTTAAGATTTTGTATGCTGAATTAAATTCAGGTTCTTGTAAAATTGCCCGAATATATTTTGAGAGTGTGAATTGATATCTTATTTTCTTACTGAAACATAAGTTTGCATAGAAACTTTATGAAACCTTTGCTAATCACATCAAATAACAAATATCTCGGGTTAGATAACAAATCTTATGTATTTTATTTACAAAATTAAAAACCTACCCACCATTGCCACTCCTAAGAATAAACATCTAAATATTATTCTGGATCAACTTTGATGGTATTATGCATAGGAGGCTAATCACTGAAGGCTTGAGATGTACAGCTAGATAGTTAAGAAGATTTGAAGTAAGCAATAACTGCATCAGCCAAAAATAGGCAAAAGCTTTGTAAAATATGTGTCCTTTTGGCAAGGAAATACCCAGATAGAAAATAAGATTGTAACTCATTGAATATGTTTTTCCATTTACTCAAGATTATACGTACAGTTAATTTAACTGAGAAGGCACTTATGGTTATGAACTCAGCAATCCAAGTTCAAATCCTGGCCAAGGCTGTTTGCATTTCACCATGAGCTAATACTCTTGGGATAGCTATGAATCTAACTATTCTCCCTCCGACTATGAGTAAGTTTGATTCTTTGATCTGGTCTAGGAGAAGGAAAAACTCTGAATTCAAACCTTCGTAGACCTGAAGAAGAATGGGCTCCTTCAGGCTATTCCTGCTCAAGGCATGCTATTTGAGTAGTGCTCCCCATGCCCTAAACCAGGTTATTGAACCAGTGAACAGTGAATATAGCTGAATTAGAGTAAATGATAACAGATTCATATATACGCAGGTTTCAAAATAAGGGGTGTATCAAAAGTAATCAGGTCCCATGTACGCACTGGTCAAAATTAGGGTGTTGCAATTTTATTTTCCATCAGAAAAATACAATCATCAGATGAGATGTTTTTTTGTAAAAATACATGAAACTATTTGTCCTCATTTTATTCGGATTATTGATCTCATCTTTATTATAATACTCACATTGTCTTGGTTGATATGTCCTTTGGGTTTCTTCAAGTGTTTCCAGTCGAACTTGGAAGTCCACACATAATCTTCGACTGAACCCTTTCTTTGAACCCAGTTGGCTGGGGCTGCAGAATACACTGACTGCATTTCTGCAGAGGGGTAAGATTCCCCAATGAGTGTCCTAGATATGACTCTAAACAATCTTATGTTGAGACTTCAGTAATGCTGAAGCTTTGGGGAATGCAGAGTACCCCCTTCATTGCCATTGTTTTTAGGTCCACTCTGGCCTGGAGTTGTAGCACCGGATAGGGTCCTATCTATTGGTCAATTTGACCTTTATCTATTTGACATTAAAATTGTGTACTTTGACATTTAGACTGAGTGCAAAAAAATGACATGCTAAACTGAATTGCTTGAAATAGAACAGTTTAATCATTTAACTGTGTAAAGAAATGACTGATATTTAGTTGAATTTTTATTGATACATTGTAATACTTGGAACCATTTAACTTTTTTGATTTAAGCAAAACTTAATTGTTGAAATGGAACTGTTTGATTATTTAACTGTGTGTAAACAAATGACTGATATTTAGTTGAATTGTTAGTATTAAATAGCAATACTTGAAAACATTAAACTGTGAGCAAACAAATGATTAATAGTAAATAGAATTTTTCGTATTAGATAGAAATAAGTGAAACCATTTAACTGTGTGCAAAAAAAAAAAAAATGAGCTCAGGCTTGTTTAAATAGATATCTTCAAAATGTGTTTATAAATCATATATTTAATATATATGTATAAAAGGATTTGGAATTAAATAACCTCCAATGGTTGATATGCCATAAAATCAAACCAAACCAAACTAAACCAAACCAAACCACACTTAATTTGTTGGTTAATTGATTTTACAAAAATTTGTCAATTTTAATAACATTAACTTTTATGAGTGGTTAAGACCTTTTATCTTGAATCCTGCCTGGTGGGAGGCATGGATCTATATCTACCTACTATATGTGATTGCAAGAAAAATAAAATCCAAATTAACTTTATGAGATAATCTATCCTGGTTATCAGACGTGAAAAACTGAATATTTATTGTTTCTATCTCTTTTGATAAAGAATTAACCTTTTTTTAAAACTCAGGAGGGAGACCGGGGTTCAATTCCTGGTCGAGTCATACCAAAGACTCAAAAAATGGTACTTGATGCCTCCTTGCTTAACACTCAGCATTATAAGGTATCGATCAAGGGTAGAGTGGAGCAATCCAGGAAAAGGAGTTGTGCCCTTCTCTATACCTTGGTGTAGTAGCTATTGAAAAGGGAGCCTTCGGGTCACCCTCGACTATGGTCACCAACTTTACTATAACTGTTTAAATTTGCAGTACCGCCATTTGCTGACTAAAAGGTGAGTATGACTTAAAGAAAAGTAAATATTTTTTAATCACTGGACTTGTACAGGAATTGCACAAGGGTTATTTAATAAAAAAGAGGAATGTTTTTTTTAAAAAAGCAAAATAAATTTTGTTTTAATTTTTTTTTCCATAAATATAAACTTTACATTGTTTGCAATTAGTTCATAGTAAAAATAACTTTAACTTCCCAAAAATATGTTTTGAGGCTATTCAAAATGGTGGCAAATCAAACTGACTGATCAAAGCTTGAACAGAGGTCTGTCATCAAATTTTTGGTAGCTGAGAAATGCAAACCATATAAAATTTACAGAAGAATCTGTGATGTGTATAGAGAAGCTTGTTTTAGTCAAATAATGTTTACAAATGGACTAAACATGATTTTACCACAACAAGTCTGAGTTAAAAAGACAGTCAATGGAGTGGAAATACAGTGACTCTCTGGTAAGGAAAAAGTTCTGGGTGCAGTGGTGAGCAAAAAAAGGTCATGCTGATGGTGTTCTGGCACATAAAAGTACTCATCACTATTATCTTGAAAAAGGTGCAATTGTAAACAGTACTTACTCTTGCCAACTCCTTATTCATTGAATGACCCTTATATATGATGTCTCAAGAAAATGTCTCTGAAAATAATGGTTCCTGCAAGATCACTGAAGTTAAGCAGTAGTGAGCCTGTTTAGTACTTAAAAGGGTAGCCACTTAGTGACTACTAAAAGGACTGACTGTTTACTGAGAGCAACCTAAGGACTGTCTTAGGCTAGATTTAGCATTCATTTCATTGCACCACAAGCTGAGAAATGACTGGATAAGGCTGTAATGAATAGCAATTTAGAAAAAAATCTTCCCCAAAAAAGATTATGTGATTTCTATGTTACATCTGAATAGATAATCTTGGATAATTCGGCTTGATTATTTAATGATTTTACTTTGATGATATTGAAATGACTAACCATCTCTTAAATTAAATGACTCACCTTATTATGAAACAACTGGGCCTATTTGTTTTTGTCTCTATCTCAATTTTTTTTTTTTCTTTGATTACAAACAATATTTCTTTCAGATATCAAAATGAATAAATGATTAATGGAGTTGTTTTGTGTTTGAGGTAATTTCATCTTGCCCACCTGTGCCAAAGATCAGTATTTTACCTCAGTACAAAACCAGGATTTTTGAATATTGATTTTCAAGACTGATAACCTCCTGCTGCAAGGAAAATAGGCACAATACAATTTTCTTATACCCACATACAATTTGGCCTTGTATTTGAATGAACTAAACTCTATCTATCTATCTATCTATCTATCTATCTATCTATCTCATTCTGTCTAAATCTATCTATTGATCTATCTAGTTATTTAAAAATATTTCTCAGCATATACAGGTTTGGGTTGGGATGTTATAATGTTATTGAGAAAGATGCAAAAAACTGGGGAATGAAAGTTATGTTGTGAGGGTATTTTGAATTTGGCAAATTATGAATAACAAGTACATTCAAAATGGTAGCTTAATTTTGTAGCAGAGGAATCTTTCAGTTAACTGTAATAAAAGTTAAATACTGAAATAAATTCTGAATAAAACAAGAACCCCCCCCACCCCAAAAAAAAGAAGACAAAAAAAAAGATGTTGAGTTGAATAGATGTTATCTTTATGCATTATTTTAGCAATAAAAAAAATGATTTTGTGTGAGTATTAATTTTGTAAAGTTTCTCAGTAATCTTTCTGAATTGCATACTGGCAATTTATATAATTATATGGCTTTAAGTATATTGTTTAAGTCATTTGTCTGTATACAATTGTTTTAAATAACTAATTAAAATCCTTAGTAAATAATTAGAGCTTCAATTAACTATCATTAATATAAATAATCTACAGTTATATGGTTTTGGTTTCTTTGTTTTAATGAAATATCAACCTTTGTAGGTTATTTAATACCAAAACCATCCTATGAGAAGAATAGTAGTGGTACTGTTTACCTGATACCTGGGAGAATTAGGGATTTCATACCTTTCCCCAGGGTATTTGTCTAAAAATTAACATAAAAGTGCAACTGGAGTTCAAACTTGCTTACTACAGTTCTGCAGTTCATTGCTTTAACTTTTATACTATGAGTACATCTCCACAATTATATGGTTTCAAGTAACTAATACTAATCCTTAGTAAACTATTAGAGCTTCAAGTAACTATTCTTAATAAAAATAATTTACAGTTATATGAACAATAGGGAGGGGTGGCGAGAGAAGGTCAGGGATATCCGGGCTGGTGGCATGATAAGATGATGATGATTATATGGTTTCAAGTAGCTAATAATAAGTAAAATTGGCAACCTTAGTCAAGGGCGACTCAAAGGTTCCCTTTTCAATAGCTACCACACCGAGGTGTTGGGGAGGGTGCTACCATTTTTTGGGGTCTTTGGTATGATTTGATCTGGGATTGAACCCCTGTCTCCTGGACCATTGGCAAACACTCTACTAATTTATCCTGTAAGTAACTATTCTTAATACAAATAATTTACAGTTATATGGTAGCAAATATTTCTATCAAATGATTTTCAAAGAAATCTTTTTCACTTATAGATAAGACCCTAAAAGTTACTACTACTCTAGGTCAGAGTGGACCTGGGAGTAATGGCAATGAAAGGATTTTGCACATACTTCAGATCTCCAGAGATGAAACTTCAGCTCAGGTGGTTTAGTGTTATTCCCAGGACCCCTTTTTGTAGTGGGGGTAGGAGTTTTACCACTCTGCTATTGATACAGTCAGCATATTCTAATCCTCGTCAATTGAACTAGATAACGAATATATTAATCATAGTTTAACTCTAATTAAGATACCCCCTAATGAAAAATATTAAAAGAGCTGAGTTATTTTTTACCTACATACTTTTAAACAGGAGAGCTCCCCAGATAAACATGACCTTTTGTAACATCCTGTCAGAGCCAGGAGATAGGGGCTTGTAAATTTATACCATAAAAATCTGCCCAGAGCAGACTGAACTCAGTAAACTAACAAGGAATACCTGGGTGACTATCTTTTTCAACCATTGCTCTACAGCAGGTACCCTAGTTGTACCTGATTGTACATTTTTGATTGCTTGGCTACCCATCGACTACTAAATATTTTGCTGTTATTGTTGTGTTTTTTTTGCTTGGCTGTGAACTATATGAATTTAAAAAAAAATACTGTCCTAGATTGATTGGGTTAGTATAAATGAGTCATTGCTCTAAACACATGAAAATTACATAAACATGGCCGTTCTGATTATCATTATCATCATGATTTACAACAGTTGTACACCATGTTGTCTAAAAAATATCAGATGATTCAATAATGAAGTTTCTCTCAAATACAAATATTATTTGGTATAAGAGAATTTCTTAGTATTGTAATGAAAGTATAAAATCCTTTTGTGGAGATTGATAGATGTTAACAGCATGTCAACCAGTCTAGGATTATTTTATGCCTAGAAGTTAGGGAATTGGATTCATTGTACAGTTATCTTTTAAAAATGGCTTTAAGAAGTATGTGCATTTTGAAACACTTTAAAATACTTTAAAATTCTAAAAACAAATGGGCCCCTTCCTTTCACTCATGTCTCATCAGAGAAAAATACAGTTACATACAAATAATGATGGGGAAATAGACATAGAATATTGACTGCCGAAAAGCATGGGGGGTGTTGTTTTATAAGAGATTTTTTGCTCACCATCCTATCAGATACAAATGATTTGCAAATAGACCTATTTGATCAATAGATAGGACTCTAACAGGTACTACCACTCTGGGTCAGAGTAGATCTGGGAATAATGACTGAAAAGATGTATACCAGAACCCTCAAATCCCCAGATGCTTTATTATCTGATGCAGTTTAGTGTTAGATTCAGAGACCCCCTTTTTGGGTGGATGGGGGTTTTAAATTGATATATCCTAACCCTTGTCAACAGGCAATGCATTTTTTTGTCAATGTTCTTGTCCATACAAAACAATCCTGCAAAAAAATTAGAATCTTAAAGTTTTCCTTATTTTACTAATGACATAAATAAAATTAAAAATACGAGTTTTATAAAAATTTAACCCACCCCTTCATTTTTCTGTCATCTGTTTTGACACAATCCAATCGTATGTCAGACTAAAATCACAACAAAAATATTTCTACAGAACTGAGAGCCATTTATTTGATTCAACTTCCAGACAAAATATTTAACTTGAGATTTACTCACTGACTAACATTGTAAATAACATTTCCGATTTATAAATATTTTTTCATTTTATTTTATTTTGTTGTTTAAAAATTTTCTTTTTGAATTTATTCTGGAAATAAGTGGTTTCTAACCATTACAATAAAAAAAAAGCAATGAACAAAAAAACCCCCAAAAACAACATATATTAAATTGTCTAGATTAACATATCTTGATTGACTGAATAAGAGAGATAAAAATAAGAACTATTACTCAAATTACTAAAAATAAGAACTATTACACTAATTAAAAAATGAATAAGATAATTTGCAACTTTGTTCAATTTTGGTAGATTTTAAAAGTAAAATGTTTTTTTAATTGGATTTAGAAGGTACATAATTTTATATTTAGATGACATTATCAATCATTATTAATAATTCTATATTTAGAAGACATTATCAATCATTATTGATAGTTTTATATTCATATGACATTATCAATCATTATTGATAGTTTTATATTTAGATGACATTATCAATCATTATTAATAATTTTATATTTAGATGACATTATCAATCATTATCGATAATTTTATATTTAGATGACATTATCAATCATTATTGATAGTTTTATATTTAGATGACATTATCAATCATTATTTACAATTTTCACTAGTATTTTTCTTGCTATCATAAAACAATGACTTGCAAAAAACATGACGGAAAATTGATGATTGAGCAAAAATTATTGATTCACAATGATCCATATAAAAATAGATAAAAGGTGCTATTAATACAACTAATATAAAAAAAAGTGGTGCCAAGAGGGACTTAGAGAGAGAATAATGGATGAGTTTATAGGCTTGATTTTAACTTGTGTAAACTCAGGGCTTAGTTTGTAGAACAGTTGGTAAGTTTAATTAGGCTTCCCTGAGGCAAAGAGGCTGTGAGTTCAAATCTCACTGAGAGCTAATCTGTACTGTTCCTTGCCATTGCTAAATGAACCATATAAGTTTTGATAGAAAACAAACAACTAAAAATTTAAGATAAAAGAAAATAGTTCAATAATAATAATTACATCATTTTGTTTAAAGAAACTATTTCCAACTTTCTTCCATTTTAATACAGAAACTCATTTGAATGTTTCGAACTCTAACTAAAATAAATAAGTATGAATAAATAAAAATATTCTAAATCTAAAAAATGAAACTAAACAGTTTGCAAATATAATTTTTCTTTATTCTCACAGTAGCAATCTCTCTTCACAGCTTGCATAATTTGGGTTTGCTAAACATCTCAAACTGACATTATGCAGATTAAATGCTTGTAGGTTTGGGTCAAAATTGGAAAAGCTATGTGTCAGTTTCAGAAAACTAAAGATAAAACAAAAACAAATTCTGAGAACACTTACACATGGTCGTCTCTTTCTTTTCTTCTCAAGTTCATCCCAGTTGGAGGGGACCACATGCAACATCTCACAATATGGACCTGGGTGTTGTTCCCTCTTGCAATTATCCCATTCTGTCTAACAATCAGCTATCTTCCTCCTATGAACAACTCCAGCAGATGGAGGAAAGATCCTTGTAGCATAATTAGCTTTGCTCTGAGGCAGTAATTTGTCTGTTTATCTTCTGATTGCTTCCCTGATTAAATGGAGCCTTTGCTTCTGGGAAAAGAACTTCCACACCTCTCATGTGGACCCACCCAAACCAAAATATTCCAAAAAATTATATTCTTGTCTAATTCTAAACTTGTATCATACAAGTGTCAAATACTTCTGTTTATTATGGACATTAAAAACTAACTTTTTCATCATGGAGAAATCCTTCTTTTTTTCTTTTATTATTTATTAAAATTTGCTTGACATTATGATGGACATTAAAAACTAACTCTTTCTTCTTGGAGAAATCTTTCTCTTTTTATTTTATTACCTATTGAAATTTACTTGACATTCCCAACTTGTTTGAGCTTATTCTTTTGATATAGCTAAAATTCTCTGGGCATTGATATATAAATGGATCACCTAATTGTAGTTTGTGCCTTTGAAATGGTCCCAGAAGGTCTGGAAAAGAGATTGGAGGAACTAGTGATTAGAGGAAGAAACAAGACTATCCAGACCACGGCACTGTTAAAATCGCCTAACATACTTTGAACAGTACTAGAGACCTGAGAAAATCTGCTGTTACTTGTATTCATTGAAAAACCACAAATAAAACCTGATGAGAAAAAATTACAAAGGGTATAATAAAAAATGAAAAAAACAACAACTTGTATAATACTGATGTATTTATTAGCCTTGTTCTTTACAATTTCATTTTGTACAAACATTGATTAAGCTTAGTCTAGTACAATGAGTAAATATTGTTCTAATTTTTCAATTTGCTTTTGAGAAATCCACCTTGAAAATAAGCATTTGAAAGTTTAGCTTTTTGACCTCTTGTATCATGAGAAAGTATATTTTTTACTTGTCAAGCCAATCATAATATCATTTTGTAAAGACTAAATTTATTAATAATATAATATTTTAACCATATTTGTAAAAACTTATATATGTAGGATATCTCAAATCACACAGAAAACTTGTTTTATACCTGATTTGGGATTAATGTAAAAGATTTTTTCCCTCATTTCTAAAACAAATTAATCCCCCCACAAAAAACAACAAAAAAACAGCAAATTATCCACTACCACCACCAAAAAAAAAAAAAAAAACATAACAATATTTCTATAAAAATACAAATGAAATTATTTTTTGTTTTTATCAGAATTTCATGATAATAAAAAAATGTTTCTTTTTGAACTGTTGCGTAGTCAGCAGCTATTGTTATGTCAGTGAGGCTGGGGAGGGAAACACAAAAACACAACTTGTTTTTGTTATTTTTTTCTCGTTTCATTTAGTTGGAAGTAGGAAGAAATGGGTAATTGATACTATGTGGTTAGCTTCATCATTATTCTAGAAATCAGACCTTTATATCTTTGTTCCTTCTTTTTCATTCACCGTGAATATTTGTCTCCTTACTCTCCAGTCATCAAAAAAGAACAAGAGGCTAAATCACAATATATCATCATCATCATATTGCACAGCCAGTAGAGATCTCTCTGACCCTCTCTCGCTATCCCTATCTCTATTGTCTATCGCTCCCGAGAGAGGTCTTCCTGGCTACATCCTGTATCAGCACAGAGCTGCTGTATACAGGTTTTAGCTGGTCGTCCAACCTTTGCTTGTCCATGTCATATATACAAGTAAGTAAAGTTAGCGACAGTAGTCAAGGGTAACCTCAAGGCTCCCTTTTCAATAGTTACAACACCTAGGTGTAGGGAAGGGTGCTACTTTTTTCCTTGGATTGCTCCACTTTACCTTCGATACGTACCTTATAATTCTCCCTCCAGCTATGGGTAAATAGTAGGGCAGACTAGGTTCTTCAGGCTTGGTGAGGCAACTAGTCTAGGAGAAGGAAAACTCTGAATTCAAACCTGTTAAACTCCGCTTAAAAATTGACCTTGTGTCATATCCTGCCCGAGCGGAGGGGTTGGGTAAATATGATAATGCTGAGTGTTAAGCAAGGAGGTATCAAATACCATTTTTTGAGTCTTTGGTATGACTCAACTTGGGATTGAACCCTGGTTTCCCGGGTCATTGGCAAATGCTCTACCCATTTGGCCAATAGGCCGGTTTTAGTCTTTGGTATGACTCGACCTGGGATTGAAACCTGGTATCCCGGGCCATTGGTGAACACTCTACCCACTTGGTCAATGGGTTGGTTTTAGTCTTTGGTATGACTTGACCTGGGATTGAAACCTGGTCTCCCGGTCCATTGGTGAACACTTCACCCACTAGGCCAAGGGGTGCATATTTGGGTTCAGAGAACATTCCACCTCCACCTTTTCAAGTTATTTTAACATATGCTATTAAATTTCGAAAGAATTTAAATGTAAATTGGTTAAGTTACTAGAATACAAAATCAATTTTTTTGAAACACCCTGTTTATTTATAACATAATATTTATGATTTATTAGTTTTTTCTCATCTACAAAAAAAACAAAAAAATATTTCTTTATACAAAGATCATTCAATAAATAAGGGGAATTTTTTGAAAATTTCCAGCATTTTTTCACAAGTATAAACTTAGGATTGTTTAGAATTGGTTTATTGCAAAAATTATTTTAATTATCCAAAAATATTTGTTTTCCAAAATGTCGTCAAATCAACCAGTCTGCTCTTGACTTGTCATCAAATATTTGGTGGTGGAGGTATTCCAACTGTGTGAAATTCACCGAAGAATGTGAAATGTAAATTCTGGGATATGAAAGAACCCATCATTATTGATTTCTTTGAAAAAGTCCTACTGTAAATAATGTTTCCTATTGTCAAATCATTTGGCAAAATTCACCTTCTTTATTGAATAACGATCGTATTTATAAATTTATGCACATCCTAATCATCTGGCATCGTCTTTTACAAATACATTTATAAGGAATGTGTGTGTGTATATATATATATATATATATATATATATATATATATATATATATATATATATATAGTTCATAGGTACCTTATTGATAAAAATCTTTTAAAATCATGGCTTTCTGGCTATTAGTAGAACCTAGGCAGAGAAGCTGGGTATTTTGTGTCATGTAATGGCAACAAGTTAAGCTAACAGTCCACTGATAGTGAGATTAGTTCTCACAGGGGGTCCAATACTACTAATCTAAACTTATTAAATGACAACAAAGTAGAGAAGCTTGGTCGCTAAATACCAATTACCCAAGCAGTATCTTTTTGTTACATTAAAAAAGATGTGTGTAAATAGGGAGGGCTAATAGATACGTCTTGATGCCTGCAGCAAAAGTTGATGGGACTAGTAATTTTGAGACTCGTTAATCCTCACACATGTGTTATATAAAAATAGGGGAATGTTTGGTGGGAATGATTATAGTTTTTAAAATATGGGAATTACTCCCAGAATAAAATTTTCACAGATATTTGGAAATGAACTGCTCATATTTTGTTTTTGATTAGTGTTTTATCACAGCCAATTATGGAATAATTTAGGTTAATATTTAAAAAAGTTTGTAGTGAAGTGAGTGGAAACCAGTATTGTTAGAATTTAAATGAAAGGCACTTTTCATGGATGGAAATTTTCACGTCAAATACTAAAGAATTTTTTACCAAAATCTTTCTTGTATAAATTAATATATCATAAAATATTGTTTAAAAATGGAGGCATTATTGATTTTATTCTCAGTCACTAAATTCTGAGAACACAAAAATGAATAAAAATTCTTTAAAAATATCAAAATTATCTCCCATATTGGATGGTATATAAGGGCCTCCAGATTTATATTATATCTGGGTAAAAGATTTGATACCTCAACTTTGCATTGAAAATCGGGGAGAAATATATTTTGAGACATTATTTAGGGGTAAAAAGGTGGGGGTGTCATCAAATACAGTGTTTTCGTTTGTTTGAATAAACATTGATATATCACAATTGTAATTATTTTTCCTTCTTTATACCAATATTTTATCTTATATACTCGAGTTATGAAAGACACTTTAAGACTAATTTTTCACAAAAAAAAAAAAAAAAAAAAATGGGGTCGTTCATTACATGAGGTATGTTTTTGAACACGTTAAATCTTATCGTTGTTTATTTCAAGCAATATATATATATATAAACACTTTTCTGTAACTAAAAATCAGGGGTCGTTCATTACATGAGTATACAGGTATATATTATTCTGCTTCTCCGTTTCAATAAAAAAGAAAATAATGATTGGTCCAACCTATAATTTTCAAACATCAGGACTTTTTAAATTAAAATCCAACTTGTCTTTCTCATGTGTGTTTAAAGCCATTCTAATTTACAGAAATACGTTTATATTTCTCCCCTTTTCAGATTCCATTTGTTTGAATAATGGAAGATATAAGTCAGAATAAACATTGATGAAAACATTTTAAACGAGAAATTAAAAAAAAAAAGAAAAGTTAATGAATTTACTGGTATTTCAAATCTCATTTACACATTATGCACACAGCAGGTGACCTGAGAGAGTTTCATTGTAAATTTTGTGAAGAAAAATCTTAAATAGCAGTTGTGGCGAGGAAAGGATATTTGAATAGTTCATTGGAGAGTGTTGTAGATGATCCAGACAGATTCTTATAAATTGTTCTTGAAATATATTTATCTGATGGTCAATATCCCAAGTTTTCTAAGTGGTTTGTGCTCTTAGTAAGGTGATTTATCGGAAAGGATTCCTAGTAGGGATACATATCAACCATGCCATTAAGGAATATTTGGAATATTGGAAATTGTGTATCCTGTGTTGTATTCTAGTTATAATTCTCGAACAATCAACTCCAATTGAATGCTTCATTAAGAATATTGTGGGGATATTCTCATCAAACACGCACATGTGCACATCAATCATATATAAAGTAAGTAAAGTGGGTGACCGTAGTCGAGGGCGACCAGAAGGCTCCCCTTTCAATAGCTACTACACCAAGGTGTCGGAGCGGGCGCTACTTCTTTCCCTGGATTGTTACACTTTACCCTTGATACGTACCTTATATCTCTGAGTGTTAAGCAAGGAGGTATCAAGTACCATTTTTAAAGTCTTTAGTATGACTCGACCTGGGATTGAACCCAGGTCTTCCGGACCATTGGCAAACACTCTACCCACTAGGCCATATATATTCATGTATAAGTCAAGCTCATTTATATGTTAACTCTTGACTTCTGGTCATAAAATTTAAAATCAAAGATTATTCCTAGTGTTTTCCATTATTTGAATTTCAACCATCCAAAATTATAACTCCGTGTGTACACACACACACACACACACACACACACACACACACACACACACACACACACACACACACACACACACAAATTATTAAATAATTTTCAAACAAAGGAAGAAGATGACTAAGAAAATTGTTATAGACTAATGAAAGTTTCTTAATAGAATGTCAAATGGGTTATTTTAGTTTGTCTTTTGATGTTTATTTATATCAAAATATAAAAACTACCCACAACTTTATAAATTGAGTATTTGTAACTAGTATATTTATTTTTAGACTTTAACATATCTGAAGTCTTTTTAAGGCAACCAATTCACAATCATTCAAATGACAGAGAAAGAAAAAAAAAAAAACGTTTTCCATTACTCTTACTTATGAAGAGTATCGCAAATTCTCTCCTAAAAAATTAACCAACAGCATGGTGCTTAACCATGGGAACCTCCCCTTTAAAAACAGTGAAGAAGAGAACAAATGCTAAAACGTAGGTGAGGATGCCAAAAATAATACCAATCACATTGAAGATCAATGCCTTTTTGGCTTGTTTCTTTGCAGCCAACACGTCTCCGAGTTGCCATGCGTAGTTGGATTTTTCTGAAAGAAAATGAAGAAAAAGAAAAAAGAAAAAGAAAAAAGAATCTAAAACAGCTGTGAAAATAAACAAAATAAGTTCTTTGCTGGGGGATTCTCATTATATAGTTCCATTTTACTTGTCGCTTTTCATAAAGGTGAATATAATAAATTATTACGATTAACAGATGTGTATATTTGTATTTAGTCATTTTTCTGTAACACCTGAGGAGAATAACTATTAAATATTCATTATAGAGTAATTTCTCTTTATTTGCAAATGCATGAACAGTGACCAAAAAGCTCACTGGGTTATTTTAGTTGAATATTGAAGCCTATGAGCAGATATGCAGACTAGTAAGAATTAAGCAAATGACTTGACAAGGACAGCAAAATCAACTAAGAAATTCTTGATTAGGTTGACTGCATATATAACTACATTGATTTCAGGCAGAAGTCCAAAGAGCAATTCTTTGATCCTAGATAAAGAGCACATATATTATTACACTTATCTTAAGCAGAAATACCGATCCATATGTTCATATTCTGGTCATTTTTATGAATACTTAATAAAAAAAAAATATTCCTTTTCAATTTACTCACGTCCAAAGTGATAACCAAGGAATCCAAATATAAAATTACAGCCAAGGATAACAAAACAGGAGAAATTTACAAAATCTTTGGGTTTTTTGACTGGTTGGTTCTGCTGCACAACAACAGTAGCTGATGACGTGTCAGCATTTGATTGGTTGTCCTCCATCCTATAATAAGCATGATCCTGATTGCTGAGATGTTGTGAAATACTCGGGATTTTTGTGTGAATCTCTTCATGGCTTATAATTGGTACTGGTACACTGGAATTATTTCGTTCTTTCTCCATGAGGACTTGGGAGCCTGTAAAAAGAACAATACAACATTAATAGAATTGAAACCCGTTAATTTGGACACAGCAGATATTGTGCATCTTTCGTCCAAAGAGGTTTGGTTTCTTTGTTTAATGGCATATCAACCTTTGTAGAGTGTTTAGTGCCGAAGCCATCAACTTAGAAGAAAAGCAGTGGTGCTGGGGGGTAGGGATAAGGGAATTCATATCTTTCCTAAGAGTATTTGTTAGAAAGTAAACGTAACAGCGCGAGTGAAGTTCGAACTCGTTAACTTCGATGTCACAATCCAGCACGTTAGCCACTGCACCACTGGGAATCTCCCATAAGGTATTTTTACTTGCTGCTAGTACAATATAGTCTAGTATGACCTGTCATAGAGTTGATCAGCAACACTGGGTAACCCCTAATGTCCAGCTGGTACAATAGTCTAGTATGACCTGTCATAGAGTTGATCAGCAACACTGGGTAACCCCTAATGTCCAGCTGGTACAATAGTCTAGTATGACCTGTCATAGAGTTGATCAGCAACACTGGGTAACCCCTAATGTCCAGCTGGTACAATAGTCTAGAATGACCTGTCATAGAGTTGATCAGCAACACTGGGTAACCCCTAATGTCCAGCTGGTACAATATAGTCTAGTATGACCTGTCATAGAGTTGATCAGCAACACTGGGTAACCCCTAATGTCCAGCTGGTACAATAGTCTAGTATGACCTGTCACAGAGTTGATCAGCAACACTGGGTAACCCCTAATGTCCAGCTGGTACAATATAGTCTAGAATGACCTGTCATAGAGTTGATCAGCAACACTGGGTAACCCCTAATGTCCAGCTGGTACAATAGTCTAGTATGACCTGTCATAGAGTTGATCAGCAATACTGGGTAACCCCTAATGTCCAGCTGGTACAATATAGTCTAGTATGACCTGTCATAGAGTTGATCAGCAACACTGGGTAACCCCTAATGTCCAGCTGGTACAATAGTCTAGTATGACCTGTCATAGAGTTGATCAGCAACACTGGGTAACCCCTAATGTCCAGCTGGTACAATATAGTCTAGTATGACCTGTCATAGAGTTGATCAGCAACACTGGGTAACCCCTAATGTCCAGCTGGTACAATAGTCTAGTATGACCTGTCACAGAGTTGATCAGCAACACTGGGTAACCCCTAATGTCCAGCTGGTACAATAGTCTAGAATGACCTGTCATAGAGTTGATCAGCAACACTGGGTAACCCCTAATGTCCAGCTGGTACAATAGTCTAGAATGACCTGTCATAGAGTTGATCAGCAACACTGGGTAACCCCTAATGTCCAGCTGGTACAATAGTCTAGTATGACCTGTCATAGAGTTGATCAGCAACACTAGGTAACCCCTAATGTCCAGTTGGTACAATAGTCTAGAATGACCTGTCATAGAGTTGATCAGCAACACTGGGTAACCCCTAATGTCCAGCTGGTACAATATAGTCTAGTATGACCTGTCATAGAGTTGATCAGCAACACTGGGTAACCCCTAATGTCCAGCTGGTACAATAGTCTAGAATGACCTGTCATAGAGTTGATCAGCAACACTGGGTAACCCCTAATGTCCAGCTGGTACAATAGTCTAGTATGACCTGTCATAGAGTTGATCAGCAACACTGGGTAACCCCTAATGTCCAGCTGGTACAATATAGTCTAGTATGACCTGTCATAGAGTTGATCAGCAACACTGGGTAACCCCTAATGTCCAGAGAGATGGCATTAAGACATAAAGAGAAATGGCACACAGACGACTTAGTAGGTTATTTGAGATGAGATAGGCAATGCTAAATAACTTCCATTGTTTCAAAAGATGCTATGAAGGGAAATATATAACATGGCCCCTCATGATACAAAAGCTTACAGGAAACATTCATTCATAAATGGCAGAGAACAATTTTTTTGTTTAATCAGTTAAAAAATCTTGCTGTTGAATATACAAGTTTTAAAATGTGTATTCAGTCTCTACTTGAAGAAAGCCTGGAACCTTTTACGCATAACTCGAATAAACGAAATAGATTCAGTAAATTTTTAGACAAAATATTTTGAAATGTTTAATTATTTTCATGTTGTATAGAGAACTTCCTGAAACGTAATGTTCTGGGAGTAATGGCAACGAAGAAGTACTTCACCCTCTGGAAATCTCCAGAAGTTGAGCCTCACCATTAGATGGTGTTTAGTGTCGTATTTAGGACCACCTTTTCTTTTTATAAGGGAAGTCTTACACCCCCGTTGAGGATACAGTCAAATACTTGAAGAATTTATTGAGAACCAGTTGCATGGCCTTAATGAGTTTAGCAACCAACCATTGGAGACATTATTGTGGGAATAAACTCCCTTCTTGTGGGATTATTCCGTCGGAACGATTTTGTGTAGTATGTGACGATAGATTTTCAATGAGCAAGCGAATAGATTCTTTATATGATGTACGGGGGGGTTTCGAACCTCACTCCCCACCCCCAAAAAATAAATAAGTAAATAAAAATAAAAAAGAATAAAAAGAACACAACATCACATTTTTCACGTTTGTTATTAGCAAAGAACGATCTCAGATATAGCATACATGGATAAAGGTCCAAATTAGCCTGGCTACTTTATCCATAGCTCGAGGCAGGGAGATGTGGTTTCATGCATAACAGCCTTTAGAGAGAATTTGATCTTGTCAATTACGTCATCCACACTTCCACTTTATCAGCAAAAGCTTAAATTCGGGTTGATAGAAAAAAAGGGATTTATCAAAGTGATTTTTCTTAAAACTGTCTCTATCAGCAGTGCTTAGAATATGCTGACTATCCTCTGCAGAGGTGTAAGACCTCATCTATAAAAAGTGGTTCTAAGTATGACACTAAACAGCAGCTGATGGTGAGGCTCCACTTCTAGAGATCTGCAGAGTGTGCAGTACCTCTTCATTGTCATTACTTCCAGATCTATTCTGTCCGAAGTGGTAGTCCCTGTTAGGGTCTCATCTATGGGTGAAATAGATATGTTCAGGAACCATTAATGGGTGAAATAGATATGTTTGAAAATCATTCATATTTAAGAGAGCCATATGCAAAAAATGCTGCTTGAGAAACAAATACAGACAAAAAATACAAATATGAATGTATTATGAATGCGATTCCATAACTTCTTGGTATAAAACAAGCCTAGACGGTTTGACATGCTGTTAAAATCAATTTGTCAATCAACCGTATTCAAATTCTGAACGAAGCTGTTTGCATCTCACATTGTGCTAATATCCTTGGGAAAGGTATGAATTCAACTATTCTCTCTCCATCTATGGGGAAATGGTAGGACAGACTTCTGTATGACAACTGATCTCGGAGAAAGAAAAGTTTTGTTAAGTTTAGTTTGGTTTTATGACATATCAACCATTGCAGGTTATTTAATGCCAAATCACATTTATACATATATATTAGATATATATTATTTGTCACTAACAATTCAATTAAACATCCGTCATTTAGTTATACAGTTAGATGATCAAACAGTTCTATTTCTAACTATTGAATTTAGCATGTCAACAAATTTAGATAGTTCCAAACACTGCTATGTATCACTAGTAATTCAAATGAACATTTGTTTACACAAAGTTAAATAACTAAACAGTTCTATTTGATCTATAGATAGGACTCTATAAGGTGCTACCAATCCGTGTAAGAGTGGATCTGGGAGTGATGGCAATGAAGGGGTACTCTGCATTCCCTAAAGCTCCAGCATTACTGGGGCCTCAACATTAGATTGTTTCGTGTCAAATCTAGGATACTATTGGCATTTTTTTTTATTCCTTTGCTGAAATGCAGTCGGTGTATTCTACAGGCACCCCCAGCCAACTGAGCTTGAAGGAAAGGTCTGAATTCAAACTAGTTGTAGACATGGCGAAGGATGGGTTCCGACTGGCTATTCCTGCTTAATATACATCTCGTTACTGTACGGTAATTAACTGTGCCTTCTCTTTTACGTGACATAACTCGTTAGGCATAAGTTCCCGAATTAGATTACTACGTTGCACATTCATCTGTGAATTTTTCAAATCACACACGACGTGAAGTAATGCACAACGTATCAGCGGACCAACTACCACGATACTATCAACCGCAGCAGACACCTACCATGACTTTAACTGCTTCAGTTACGTGGTATACGCTTCGAAAACTAGCACGTACTAAGATATTGCAATGGCCTGGTCGGCTGGGGCTGCAGAATACACCGACTTCATCTCTGCTGAGGGGTTAGACACCCCAACCAGTATCTTGGATATGACACTAAACCATCTGGAGGTTAGTGGAATGTAGAGTATCCCTTCATTGCTATCATTTCTAGGTCCACTCTAATCCGGAGTGGTAGTACCTGATAGGGTCCTATCTTTTGGTCAAATAGAATTGTCTGACATTTAAACTGTGTACTTATGCTAAACTTAATTGATTGAAATAGAACTGTTTTTATATTCAACTGTGTGTAAACAAAAAAAAACCCCTGTGTATTTATGCTAATCTGAATTATTTAAAATAGAACTCTTTGATGAGTTAACAGCATCTAAACCAATGATTGATGTTTAATTGAATTGTTAGTGATACATAGCAATACTTGAAAACATTAAATTGTGAGCGAACAAATGATTAATAATTAACAGAATTAATCATACTAGATAGAAATTTGGGAAACCATTTAACTGTGTGAAAAAATGAACCCTGGCTCGTATAAAAATATCATATAAAAATGTGTTTGAAATCATATATTTAATACATATGTATTAAAAAGATTTGGCATTAAATAATCTGCCATGGTTGATATGTTATAAAACCAAACCAAACCAAACCAAATCAAACCAAACCAAGCCAAATAAAAATATTGCAAAACCTTCGACTAGCAAAATATTTTAATGTATGCCATATTTGTTCCCTGATCAACACGAGAAAAAATTATGGAATCACTTAATGTTGAGGTATTGTGTAAAACAAACAGGTGAATTAAATTGTTTGATCACAGAAAACACATTTATAGAGACCTTAGGGTTTTCACCAGTTAAGGTCAATACAGCGAAGAAAAATATCAAAGACACAATGAAACAAAAATGTAATTGTAAATTCTATGATTACAGTCAACTCTTTTTCATTTGACAAATTGTGCGCGCGCACACATACGCACAGAGAGAGAGAGAGAGAGAGAGAGAGAGAGAGAGAGAGAGAGATAGAGAGATAGATTGACTGACAGTAAGAAATGACGCTGAGCCAATCTTAGTGGTCGGGATAGTGGTGTATTTATCCCATCAATAGTGATCCACTTGATGGATCAATAGTGATCCACTTGATGGATCACCTGCAATGGTGAAGAAATATTGGATTAATAGCGTTTATGAAAAGTGATCGCAGTATTCCAGAGATTCTCTCTGTTCACTGCGCCATTCATCGAGAACACATAGCAACCGGATAATTCAAGTGGGAAGGTCGTATGAAACTTGTCCTTGAAATTGTCAATTTCATTGGCTTAAATAAAGAAGACCCACTGACAGTTTAGAAATATTATAGGATTGGAGATAGAAGATAAATCCAGTTATGTCTCTTCCTACTGCACTGTGATATAATTTTCAGCAAGCAATGTCTTGAGCACAAGGTCGATCAATTAAGCCTTCAACTGACACTATCTTCAGTTGCTTTATCATAACCTGTTGCATGTTCTCTACAGTTCCCATATATCAACCACAGAATGTTCTTTATGGACAAAAAACTCCCTCACAAAGAATGTGTCAAAAAGTAATTTGCCCAGTCGACTAGGGCTGTAGAATACACCGACTGCTTCTCTGCAGAGGGGTAAGACCCAGCCCAACGAGTGTCCTGGATATAACACTAAACAATCTGATGGTGAGGCTCCAGTAATGCTGGAGCTTTGGGGAATGCAGAGTACCTCTTTATTGCCATCGCTCCCAGGTCCACTCTGGCCCGAAGTGGTAGCACCTGATAAGGATCCTATTTTTGGGTGAAATAGAACTAAACCGCGATTTCGAGACTTTACTGTTTTTGCATTTAAAGTACATACTTATGCTAAACTGAATTATCTGAAATAAAACTGCTTTTACATTAAACTCTGTGTATTGCCCCGTCGGCTGGGGCTGTAGAATACACCGACTGTACCTTTGCAGAGGGATAAGACTCCCCAACGAGTGTCCTGGATATGACACTAAACAATCTGATGGTGAAGTTCCAGTGAGGATGGGGCTTTGGGGAATGTGGAGCACCTCTTCATTGCCATCGCTCCCAGGTCCATTTTGGCTCGGAGTGGTAGCACATGTTAGGGCCCTATTATGGGTTAAATAGAACTAATCAGCGTACTTATACTAAACTAAATTACTTGAAATAGAATTGTTTTGATATTTAAACTGCGTACTTATGCTAAACTGATTTGTTTGAAATGGAACTGTTTTTGACATTAAAATTGTACCTACAAAAAAAACTGAATCTTTTTAAATTGAACTGTTTTGACATCTATGTTTAAACAAAAATCCATACTTATACTAAACTAATTGTTTGAATTAGAACTGTTTAGCAGAGTTGTGTGGCTTGAAGTGGAAAGGTTTTTGACAATTAAACTGTGTACTTACATTTAAACAGCGTTCTTGTGCTAGTCTGAATTGTTTGAAATAGAACTGTTTTTGACATTGGAACTACTTACGCTAAACTGAATTGTTTGAAATAGAACTGATTATTTGTATAAAAATAGATTTGGCATTGAATAATCTGCAAAGTTTGATATGCTATAAAACCCAACCAACCAACCAACCAATCAAAAAGTAATGAGAGTGATCTAAGAAAGAATTCAGGATGACAAGTCTAATAAAAAAATCAGCTGATCATTTTTATTTCTGAATCAATTATTTTCAGAATCAAACATCAGTCAGATCAGACGAGAATCCGCATTTTGTTGCATTTTCCCTAGTTCCTGAAGTGACCGGTCAACCGAATGGAATTCATCTTGCAGTCTTCTGGTCAACTAAAAGATTACGTCAATGATAGAACTTGGTCTCCATCCGCCTTGCATCTTCCTGACATTTGACACAGAATTTGATTTCGTTTTCCATTCTTGTTAAAGACTTAACCAAATATACTTGCAGTAATCCAGGATTACTCGGATAAACGTGAATTCTGAGAAGAAAATGTTTTCATGTGTTCAAGGTCAACATAGATTAAATGATTTTTAATCAGGTTTGCCAACCTGAAAAAAAAGTCAAGCTCATTACTTTCTAGACTAACCTCGTAGGTTTATGGATTTTATCCTCGACTGAAAAATAATGAATGCATTTAAGATATAATGTTCCTTGCTGATATAATGGGGGCATCTCCAAACTCTGAACCAATAGGTGAGGGATAAGATATATTTCTGATTTTACTCAATTTTCAGCTTTTAGAATAAAATAAGTTTTCTAAGGCGAATTTCCCAGATCAAAATACATTCTAAAGCTTGCTTGATAATTTCCTAACCAGATCTGATGACTTGTAGAAGCTCAAGTCCAAAAAAAAAAAAAAAATTCTGTTTCGTTCGCCTCAATTTTTAGCGCAGTATACAGCTCTGAATTCTGTTATGAAGAAAATGAAGTGATTGCATTGAGAAATCATTTTTAATAAAAGCCATACTGAGAGAATGCTGACAGAGATCATAACAAGTCAGCCAACTTTTTCAACGATCCCTAGCCAAAATAGAAACTCACAAAACTTTTATGGGAAAAAGTAATCGTTTTAATACACCTGGCCCAGCGGTTAGAGTGTTCGCCAATGGCCCGGGAGACCTGGGTTCAATCCCAGGTCGAGTCATACCAAAGACTTTAAAAATGGTACTTGATACCACCTTGCTTAACACTCAGCATTATAAGGTACGGTTCAAGGGTAAAGTGGAGCAATCCTGGGAATGGAGTAGCGCCCTCCCCTACACCTTGGTGTAGTAGCCATCGAAAAGGGAGCCTTCGGGTCACCCTCGACTATGGTCGCTAACTTTACTTACTATGTCATAAAAATAGGAGCGAAAAAATATCTCTAGTTTTATATTCTTGCCTCCACTCTAATATTTTTACGAGGGTGAGTCAAAGGTTTTGCAATATTTTTTTATATGCCCGTGACAAAGCAATTCAAGCCGTGGAAAGTAACTGCTCTGGTAGTTGGTTCGCTGACACGTTGTGCATAGCTTCACTTTGTGTGTGATTTGAAAGACGAAGTGAAAAACGTGCTTAGCAATCAGCTTCGGTAACTTACACTTTAAGAGTTCGAACTAAGCCATAACACTGCGGAAATGTGCCTCATGCTATCAAAATATTGCAAAACTTTTGACTCAATTACGTATTCATTTTTGTTACAACTCGTCTTGACCTTGTGTTGCATCTATGGTGGGGGGAGGGAGGGGAGGGGGTGT
Source organism: Sepioteuthis lessoniana (assembly GCA_963585895.1). NCBI lineage: Eukaryota > Metazoa > Mollusca > Cephalopoda > Myopsida > Loliginidae > Sepioteuthis > Sepioteuthis lessoniana. The sequence continues at coordinate 106,651,649 of OY757918.1, forward strand.
TGGGATTGGGGTTGGGGTTGGGTTGGATTAATACACACATACTATATATGAAAGAAAAACGCATTAGGGATGTAATATACATTTTTAAAAAATTCTAAAAACAAAGCAATGAGTGTCAAGTTTCTTTCGCTTTTTTTAGGATGTATAGCCGTGAGGTGATATGGTTAATTGTTTAGCGCTATATTTTTTAAAGGCAACAAATGAATTACGAAACTATTCTTTATACAATACACAACAGCGAAAGTTCTTTATTTGCAGCTTTGAATATTTGGTTTGTTCTTGGTGCTGCAAGACTCGTGGTGTTTAGGCTTGTTGGTTTTGGAGACGTGATAGCTTAGCGGGATGTTGAGATGGCAGCGTGTTGGACGTTGGACGTGTGAGGGAAGTATTCAAGGCCACCGTGTAGTTTTGTGTGTCTGGTAATTGGGGAGAGTAGGCGTTATCTCCATTAATGTGGACCAGAGGTGAAATGGGAGCTAGTGTGTCGAGAGCGGGATTGCGCTCAGATCGACATAGCCAATTTTGGGGTGACATAAAGTTGTGCCTGTGCGAGGCATATTGAATGTATCTAATTCATATTCAACTGGGATTCCTTGGTCTAAAATATATTAGACGCAAAGAATCCATAAATTAGATGGTTCCCTCGTTGAGTGTCCATGTTGCCGCTGCTAGGGTTAAAGCTACAGTGAGATGTCCCACTGGGTGGCTTGTTTAGCTAAAAAGCATCGCTAAGCAGGAACGACCAGAGACACGTCTGTTCTGGTCGCCGTCTCAAGCTGAAGAGAGAGGTTTTGGCCGCTCACCCGTTTAGCTAGCCGTAAATGAAGGTCCGGGCTGAATAGGATATGTCATCCTGATTGGGTGAAATTCAGTGTTGAATTAAATTGCGCGCCAAAACAAAATACGAGATTTTTCTCTTCTCTACAGATGGCTTGACCGGGTAAAAAAATATTTCAATTGCTTCTGAAATACCCGAATAATAAGTTAAACAGAGTTTCCTGGTAATTCGATAATGATAATGATTCATCGTCTGCTTTTTGATAATCTATTTTCTTAACTTGAATACTCTGCATAATAAAGGTAATTAAATTTTAAAAAATCTACTTTTAAGTTTATTCTTTTTCACTTTTTGTTAAAGTAAATACGAGGGTGTGTCAACAGTTTTACAATATTCCAGTAACTTGAGAGACAACTGGGCAATTCTAGATGCTCTTGCCGAATTGGTGATACTTGACGTATCTGATTACAGCACAGTTATCATTTATGTTTTTACTTTTCACACAGCAAATGTTTTTGGTTGCTTCTGCGACATTATAGTCAAGTTCGAACTCGTAAGCATGGATGTTACAGTGCTTAGAACTTATTATACAAAAAGTAATAAACAGGAGATATGACGTCATCAAATAAACTTTTTAGCCAACCCTCGTAACTGTGTGCAAACAAATAATTATTATCAAATAGAAATAATTATTTAAAACCATATGATTATTTCAACCCAGTCGGCAGTAGAATACACTGACTGCATCTCAACTGACTGGTAAGACCCCCGCTCCGTAGTATGTCCCGGATATGACACTAAACCATCTGATGGCGAGGCTCCAGTCTAGGAGATTTGGGGAATGTGGAGTACTCCTTCATTGCTATTGCTACCCGGTCCATTCTAACCCGTAGTGGTAGCACATGATAGGCTCTTATCTATGGGTCTAATAGAACTGTCTGACATTTAAACTGAGTGCAAACAAATGAAGTATGTTAAATTGAATTTTTAGAAATAGACTTTTGATCATTTAACTGTGTGTAAACAAATGATTGATGTTTAATTGAATTCTTAGTGATACATAGCAATACTTGGAATTGTTTAACTGTGGGCAAATGAATGAGTAATGATAAATAGAATAATCAGTGTTAAATAGCAAATCTTGAAATTCTTTAAAAGTGCCTAAATTAAATAATTGGTAATACGTAGCAATAATTGGAGCCATTTGACTGTGTGCAAATGAATGATTAGTAAGGAAATGAAATAATTAATATTGAATAGCAAAACTTGTTACTACTGTTTGCAAAAAAAAAAAATAAAATAAAAAAATAAATTGAATAGAATTCTAAGTGTTCGATTAGAATAATTGAAATGATTTAACCATGTAGAAACAATAGTGATACTAGTGTACAATCCAATTAGTTCTCATTGAAAAATGAAATCACTTGCAAATCATATATGTATATAATGTATATGTATATAATAAAATCACCTACTATCTATTCACTTACAAATCATATATATATATATATATATATATATATGTATATGTATATAATAAAATCACCTACTATCTATTCACTTGCAAATCATATATATATATATATATATATATATGTATATGTATATAATAAAATCATCTACTTGAGCACTCTGGCGAAGGAATTGTCGGCCGCCCCTAGCGTAATGCAAAGCTCTTCGTAAGAATTGAGCACTCTGGTAGCCGATAGGGTATTAAAAAAAATGTAAACAAAGGCTGCTGCTGCTGTTGCTAAAAATAAAATACCTTAAAATTCCCTTAGCCAACGTAGTCCGCTTGTAGCCTTGTGGTCTGAAACCTTAGTCTATCGTAAAGTTGGACGGGTTTCGATCTTCTAGCCACACTGAAGAGTTCTGATAGAACGAAACAGTCTGTCTGTGGATGACAACACTATATATATATATATAATAAAATCACCTACTATCTATTCACTTACAAATCATATATATGTATATAATAAAATCACCTACTATCTATTCACTTGCAAATCATATATATATATATATATATATATGTATATAATAAAATCACCTACTATCTATTCCCTTACAAATCATATATCTATATGCATAATTGCACCTGAGTGCTCTTTGGAGCAGAAAAGTGATAATTTTGTTGGAACTAACGAAAAAACTGAAAAAAAGTCTTTCAGAATTGCATATTTATTCTTAAATCAAACTGATGACATTCATATTTACCAACCCCTCCGCTTGGGCAGGATATGACACAAGGTCAATTTTTAAGCGGAGTTTAACAGGTTTGAAATCAGAGTTTTCCTTCTCCTAGACTAGTTGCCTCACCAACGCTGAAGAACCTAGTCTGCCCTACTATTTACCCATAGCTGGAGGGAGAATAATTGGATTCATACCTTTCCCAAGGGTATCAAACTGATGACATAAGTAGCATCTTCATCACAGTTAAAGCAATAAATATTTGGTAACTTGAGAAATCTGGAATGCTTCTATTGGTCGCCTCCCACCACTACTCAGCCCGGTGCCTGGTGGTGTAGCAGCCGTTCATGTGAACTTGATACCAGTTCACGTCCTTCTGTTTTGAGACCAGTGCCAAGGGATATCACAACACCAATGATAAAGTGTGCAGTATTTTTTGTCATCACGGGTCTGCCTTTTTTACTTTTTCCTCAAGTGAATTCATCGTCATCTCTTCATCTCATTTTTGTCTTTGCCACTTTCTTTGAAAACCCACAGCATTACACAAATATATATATTCAAGATAAACTTTTTGGTTGCAAAGTTGAAAGTTTTTGATTTCTCTAAGATGGAATTGCTGTAGAAATATGATCCCCAAAACGAACTCCATGTATTGAGTCGGTGAGAAAGAGAAAATCTAATTAATTTTTTTTAGGTTTCCGTATTTTAAAATTACGGACGTTAACTTTTGTTTGGCGGAGGTGCCCGTGGTGTAATGGTTATCGTCGTAGGAAATGGACGCGGCGACACGAGTTCAAATCCTGGACGAGACTGATTGCATTTCACATAGCACTAATACCCTTGGGAAAGATATGAATCCTATTATTCTCCCTCCAGCTATGGATAAATAGTAGGGCAGACTAGGTTCTTCAGCGTTGGTGAGGCAACTAGTCTAGGAGAAGGAAAACTCTGAATTCAAACCTGTTAAACTCCGCTTAAAAATTGACCTTGTGTCATATCCTGCCTGAGCGGAGGGGTTGGGTAAATATGGGGTTAACTTTTGTTGGGTGGTTAATGAACCTTTCATAACTTCCAGTATTCTCTCTCTACAACCAATAAAAGTTCAAATAATCAGCAAAACTCCAAAGCGTAGAATATGTAGACTGTATCTCCTGCAGGGAGCTAAAACCACCGTAAATGAGTGTCCTGGCACTAAACTGTATCCTGTAGCGAGGTTCTAGTTCTGGAGTTCTTGGAAGAGTGGAGTACTCCCTTGATTGCCATTACTCGCAGGTTTACTCTGACACGGAGTGGTAGTACATTTTAGGGTCCCATCTATAGGTCAAATAGATCTGTTTGAAAATTATTCATATTGAATAAAAATACTTGATACTGTATAACTGTGAAGATTATTTGTATTAAGAATATTTATATACCCTAAATTAAATCCCATCCTGACCAATGACTATTTGAGAAAATTCAAAAAATAAGTCAATACCTATACATCCTAAACACCGGCTAACTGCTTACTGATACGAATTCGAACCTCTTTTGACCAATAAGAAACTACCACAGGTAATACCCCTGAAACCTATAAATTAACCAAATTCTCTTATATCTCCTACTCTTTTCTCTTAGCGGCTTCGACTGTAACAATGAATGTTAGGTCCTTGGCCAAGCAACATTTTGAGTACTTTTCTCTTAAAAGTGGTCAGGCAAGCACACCAATGGATTACAGAGACATACTCAACTAAACCACTTATTGAAGCTCTCATACTGCACAGCAAATTAACACACAAGGCTATTCTTTTTTATTTTTTTTACCCAACCACTCCGCTCGGGCAGATATGACACATGGTCAATTTTTAAGCGAAGTTTAACAGGTTTGAATTCAGAGTTTTCCTTCTCCTAGACTAGTTGCCTCATCAAGGCTGAAGAACCTAGTCTGTCCTACTATTTACCCATAGCTGGAGGGAGAATAGTTGGATTCATACCTTTCCCAAGGGTATTAGTGCTATGTGAAAATGCAATCAGTCTCGTCCAGGATTTGAACTCGTGTCGCCACATGTGCTACCAAAAGGCTATTCTTAACTTCATGGCTTTTCACTGGGCTTTTCGCAAAATACCTGACAAGATAAACGTGCAATTCAACGACTCCATAGGCATCTTACCAACGGCAACAGATACAGCAAAGAGACCCCTCCTAACGGTTTTATCGCGTTACTGGTTCCCCAATTTTAGATAAACAAATGCAACGCAGGAGATTTTATACAACCATAGCTCCTCTCCTTACACGTTTAGTGCAAGAGAAATTATCACGGTCAAATCCCATGTAACGTTGATATCCACCACTCTAATGCCATATACTGACCTATCATAAGGGTTCTATCTGCAACAGGCTCAAACAGAGAAAGCTCATCCACACAACTCGTGTTGCTTGAAAGAAATTTATCACCTCCCACTAATTCCGCTCGCGCCACATGTACTACCAAAAGGATTACTTGTTCATCCAAACACCTAACAGAATCTTTCGACGAACGAACTTTCCAACTGTATATTATGTCTTTCTATAGATTTATACACAAAATATAACAATAATTATTTGAACTTATAATTGTTTACTTAGGATTACTATTATTTACTCATTAGAGTTTTTCCCATGAGCGATAACTGATGGTATTTCAGAAGAGTTTAAGTGACAGCAAGTCTCCTCAAGTCTCCAGGACTCTTCTCAGTATTCTGGCCGTTCTCATTAATGTAGTAGTTTGAATGGTCTCAACTTGTCCGCCAACTTCCAAGTCCTCCAGTCCCTATTAGTAATCCTTTAGTTACTGTTCCAAACGCACCAATTACACTTGGTATCATTGTCACCTGCATGTTCCGTAGTTTTTCAATTCTCTAACAAGGTCGAGGTATTTATCCTTCTTTTCACATTCTTTCAGTTTTATTCTGTGGTCAGCCGGGACAGAAAAATCGATAATTTTGCAAGTTATTATTATTATTATTATTATTATTATTATTACTTGAACCCAAATGACTTTGTGCAAACAAAACAGTGATAGATGTTCGCCAATGGCACAGGAGACCAGAGTTCAATCCCAGGTAGAGTCATACCAAAGACTCAAAAATAGTACTTGATGCCACCTTGTTTAACACTTAACATTATAAAGTGCGGATCAAGAGTAAGTGGAGTAATCTAGGGAAAGTAGTATCACCCTCCCTTACACCACGCAAAGAAGCTATTGAAAAGGGAACCTTCGGGTCGCCCTCGATAACGGTCAGCCAACAATATAATTTTTAAAATTAGGAATACTTGAAGCCATACAAAATGTGTGCAAATTAATTGTATCAGATTGGAATGTCTGATAAATAACTGAGTGTCAAAAGAAATACGTAAAAATGTAAATATAATCGTACAATGAAAAAAAATTAACAAACCTTTTGGTATAAAATGTGCCTAGACATGTTGACATGTCGTTAAAATCACTCCGTCAATCAGAAATATCCATCTTCTTTCCGATTAAACTATCCGATATCATCTCGTAATCATATCTATAAGTAACCTTGTTTGGACACTTGTAAGTTTGAAGTGCTGGGAATTCTTGTAACATTTTAATTACTGGGAAAAGAAACATTATTTCATGGGTTTATTCTCCATAAATATAAATGTACGATGCACACAATTACCTAACCTCAAGGTGTAAAATAACCCTAGACGAGTTAGAGTCAATCATTTTATCTTAAGCGTCAGGCTTTCTAGCAGATACCAAATTCAGTGGTGGACCAACATTTTTTGGAGCCCTAAAACTTGAACTGTTATAGAAAGATTTGCGAATTGAATAATTAAAAAATGTTAAACTATAATTTTGATTTGAATTAGATGATGTTATTAGTGTCATTATCTAAACACCCTTTCTTATACGGTAGATCCAAACATCTTAAGCAATGGGCAGTAAAATAATTTCTTGGGCTCCTCTGAGATTAGGGGCCCTGAAACTTAAGCTTTAGTTTCAAAGTAGATACGTATTAGCCCAAATAAGTTTTCTAATTCTCGAAAAAGAAACTAATTTTTTCATTTGTTTATGATTATCTTTAAACTAAACGTAAGAATGAGTAAGCTAAGCTGTATTCTCAGAATTTGTTACATTTCCTGTTTTGAAATTACATTAAAAGAAAAAGAAGAAATAAAGAAATAAAATGATAGAAGAAGAAGAAGAAGAAGAAGAAGAAGAAGAAGAAGAAGAAGAAGAAGAAGAAGAAGAAGAAATCGTCGTTGTCTAAGAAAGGAAACAATACAAATTTTATTCTAAAAAAGAAGCACGATTTTGCGTAAGAAAGGTATTTTTCCGTCAAACTCCTTCACAATCCTTTATTTTAAATTAAAGAAATCAAGAGTTTGACTCTCAGAATTTGAGAATTTCATTTATTACAAGAAAAACAAAGGACACACTCACGAGGGACAACTGAAAAGTTTAAAGGCAGACCAAAATACTCTCATTGTATGTGACCAAATGAGGTATATTTTTTAACATAATCCACACACTTCTTCCATCAGTTTTGCAGTGCTTGGATCCCACTGTTTAAAATGTTAACAGCACATATGAGATCATCAGCCTTTCCTCTTTCCCTCCCCCTCTCTCTCTCACACACACACACACATAAATATAGATAGATAGATAGAATGAAGTGGAGAGTAATGATAAAAAATTGCATGTAATGTCAAAAGAGAGAGAGAGAGAGAGAGAGAAAGAGAGAGAGAGAGAGAGAGAGAGAAAAGTATTTTTAGTCGATTTTTTGTCGGATGAACAAGTAATACATGAGGCATTGTTGGTTGCTAAGCCACGTAGGAAGTGGGAACAGACACGTTGGCAGGTATTGATAGTGATGGAGAAGAAGAAGAGGTAAAAAAATAAATCAAAAAGCTTATTTTTCAAAAACCCAAAGGTTTCTTGTTAATCGTAGCTGAAAATAAATAATTATCTATCACCAAATCCTCTTTTAAAAAACAAGCTTAAAAACCAAAAGGGGTTAAAAAAAGAAGAAAAGAAACACAACCTCCCCACACAATAATATAGTAAGTATTTATTGATTTTAAGACAATGTTTACCATCAAGTTTTCAAGTGATTAAAAAAATGAAGTCAAGCTGCGTGGTATATGAGCACCTGTTGTTTAACGTTTTTGATAACGGACGAGAGTTTAAGGCGTGAGTTTTGATTTTGCATATATATATATATATATATATATATATATAGTTGTAAAGTAGAGGGCAAAAGTGCTTGATCATATGAAATATACACAAGTTCCAAAGAGTTGTCTTTTTGTTGAAAGGTGAACATTTGCCTGAATAATTTGGCAAGGACAGTTAGTGCTTTTAATGGAGGTCTTTTTTTGCTTTAAATATAGATTTAAGAAATATCAACAGGGTGGAACATTGGAAGACAGGAAAATCCAAAATAGTCACGTGCGTGTGTGAGTATAATTGAGTGTGTGTGTGTGTGTGTGTGTATGTGTGTGTGTGTGTGTGAGAGAGAGAGATATTCATATTAACAATTTCTGTAATAATTCGGGAGAATTAAAGAAGAGTTTATGTATGTGACCTGATAAAACAAAGCACAAACAAAATAATAAGCTTATGGTCGATTAAGAGAGAGAGAGAGAGAGAGAGAGAGAGAGAGAGAGAGAGATCGATAGTTATCAGGTGAGGTAGATAAGCAAGTAGGTACTCGATATTGCTTATATTTTATTTTCTTACCTTTTAACGTCGAATTTTTGTTGTACGGCTTTAGTGTAAAGTGTGAACGATGGTCAAACACTTCTAATCCACTGGTTGAGTTAATCTTAACGATGAGTTCTGTTCCGTAGATTGCTTTTATGTTGCTGTCTTCGTTTCCAACTTAATTCTAATTGGTTCGTAAAAAAGATTTTACTTAACTCGAGGCCAGCGTAGCGAAAAGTAAAACGTGGGTAAATCACCAAGAAGGGATAGGCAACTTTGTCAAGTGGGTCAGAGAGTTATTCTTGTTTTCTAGCTAGTGCGTGTGTGTGTGTTTGTGTGTGGGAGGTGGGGGATCGTGAGAGAAAGGAGAGCAAAGTGGATAATGGCTCATCCAATAAAAACGTTGATCAATTTAGATGTTAAAGGCTTAAAATAAAAGTGTCATATAACTATTTATTTTAATTGTAAACAATTTAGTCAATTAGATCTGGATATTAAAAAAAAGCGCCAATAAAAAAAAGTACTTTAAAGAATACACAAAAATACTTAGGACTGAGAATACGCTGATTGTATCTGCTGCAGAGAGGTAGGCTCAACTCACCCGACAAAAGAGGTGTCCAGGGAATGAAACTAAACTACATCTGATGATGAAGTTCTGGGGACTGTGGAGTATCCTTTGTCATTACTCCTAGGTCCACTCTGATCCTGGAGTGGTTGCATCGGTTAGGGTCCCATTTAAGGCTCAAACACATTTATTTGAAAATTATTTGCATTCGATTGGAATATTTGATACAATATAACAATAAATCATTTGTATTAAGAATAATTACTTGAATCTTTAACTAGGGGAGGGGACAGTTTCCGTGACGCAGGGGCTAACGTGCTGGTTTGCGACATCGTAGTGAATGAGTTTGAACTCCAGTCGCGCTATTGCGATCATTTTCAACTAATACCCTTCGGAGTGGTATGATCCCCCTTACCCTCTCCCCAGCAATGTGTTAAATAGTATAACTGCTGTTCTTATACAAGGATGGCTTTGACATTAAATAACCCACAAACGTTGATATGCCATTAAACAAAAGAAACCAAACTATTACTGCTCTTCTCCAAGGATGGATTTGTCGTAAATAACCCACAAAAGTGGATATGTCGTTACAACAAAGTGTTGTAGTCGAGGGGAGGTTCAAATGATGACACGACACAGAAATAAGTGATAAGAAATATATGGAAGGAAAATAGTACATACACGAACGATTGGTGGGAGAGACCCCTCCTCAGCTTAACAGCCAGGAATATTACCGCTCTTGGTAACGGCTCGCTGAAACTCCTCTGAGACTGAACCGAGTCTGAGGGTATTTATTGCACGCCCCACCAAACGGGCAAGTGCGGCACAAGGCCTTTTTTAGGTGGGTCCGGGCGCAGGGTTGGAACCCACACGCGCCTGGCATTTTCTAAAAATATCGACGGCCCCGTCGGCATTCCCCTTATTAGGGGCGCCTCAGACACCAGGCAATAACCCCCCCAGGGGGCAAAGCCTAGGCGGATGGCCCCCTGAGGCCGGAGGAAATGGTGAGAAGAGACAGCACTCGGCTAGATTCGTGCTCAACCAAGACTGAAACTGCGCAGAAGAGAGCTCAGTTGGTATATGTCATATGAAGACGAGTCCATCTATAGGGGATACTCCAACAAAAATAAACCATGAAGCTATAATTGTTTAGTAATCATTATTTAATTATTATAATTTAATTAAAACTATAGGACTATGTACTAACAATCAATCATTATTAGATATAAATAATTACTTGAAATCATATAATCGTGTATAAATTATTATTATTAGATTGGAAACCATTCAACCGCGTGCAAATTATTTGTATTAGATTGGAACACTTTGCGTAACAATCTGCAAAAAATAAAAATAAAACATTACATAAAAATGCTCATACAAATATGCAATGAACGCAGTTCCTTAAACACAAGGCATGAAATAACCCAAGACAGATTAGCATGTCGTTAAAATCAATCAATCAATCATGATCCAACCACACAGAATTATTTTAGTGGCTATTCTAAATTTCATTAAATTTCGCATTTCTCCAATTCTATCAATCACCATATGGGTCACCCAGGGAGAATCAAATTCACTATCAATCACCATACTGCCATTGTTTCTCAATAGTTTTGTAGTCATATACGAAGTTTAGTACAAAGAGAAAAGTATGGGTCACCCAGGGAGAATCAAATTCACTATCAATCACCATACTGCCATTGTTTCTCAATAGTTTTGTAGTCATATACGAAGTTTAGTACAAGGAGAAAAGTTTGGGTCACCCAGGGAGAATCAACCTCAGTATCAACCAACATACTGCCATTGTTTCTCAATAGTTTAGTAGTCATATACTAAGTTTAGTACGAAGAGAATTTTTTGCATTTTTTTTAGGCTGTGCAAAATCCTTTCATTGAATGTGTCCAAATGAGGTTTATTTTTCATATAATCTCATTACGGCCCACGCACTTCTGCAAGTGTATGACGTCATCAAATTGTTTTAAGCCCATCAAGTAGTGGAATGTTTGGTGGTAATGAAGACATCAAGGATCAATCATCATCATCATCATCAACAACATCAAGTGACACTAACAAAATGGAATTCTTTGACTCTCTCTCTCACTATCCATCCCTATCGTTCATCGTCCTTTTCTGGTCTTCTTGGCTGTATCCCGTGTCCGAACAGAGCTGATGTAAGTAAATCTTTGCCGATCAGTTAATAGCGGCACGTCAATGAGTAGGAGTTCATAAGGGAACGTCGCTTATGTGTCTCATATGTCTTATTTGTCTTACTTGAATGGCTTGTGAGATCATATTTACCCGACCCCTCCGCCCGGGCAGGATATGACACAAGGTCAATTTTAAAGCGGAGTTTAACAGGTTTGAAATCAGAGTTTTCCTTCTCCTAGACTAGTTGCCTCACCAACGCTGAAGAACATAGTCTGCCCTACTATTTACCCATAGCTAGAGGGAGAATAATAGGATTCATACCTTTCCCAAGGGTATTAGTGCTATGTGAAATGCAATCAGTCAGGTCCAGGATTTGAACTCGTGTCGCCGTGTCCATATCCTGCGACGATAACCATTACACCACGGGCTTGTGAGATGGGAGGCAGGTGGCCGGAGAGTTTTTTTGTGGAGTGTTGCTTCCAGGATTGGCTCAAGACAACATGTAGCATTCTTGTGTAGATCCCATCTATTAATTTCTGTATACGTTATGATAGTGTCCATGTGTTACATTCACGATCACAGACACGGCTTAGAAGAAAGCTCGTTTTATTTTATCAGATAGATTAGATTTCCATACGATAGATAGTTTGTCAACAGGATTCCACTACCTTCGTTGAGTGTATACTGACATCATTTTCAGTCGATGAGATGTTGCTACCGGGATATGGGTACTGGTCTAATAATTTTATACACTTGCCACCTAGACTGGAGATGGTTCCTTTTTGTTTAAACATATGTACTCGTCTTTAATTGGAATCATTTTGAGATGAGGCTTCTTAATCTGAGAATTAATTTTTATTCATTGCGGACTTTTTGTCCTCATCTTGGTAGTTTTTTTTTGTGTTGTTTCTTCTTTCACTACGTTTCGGCCAAATTTCACCTCTGGCCTTCTTCAGGTAATTTTACCTCGACCTCGGTTAGGAATGATGAGTCTTGTAACCGTATCCCCAGTAATTACTGCCTTCCATAGTTGTTGTCTATCGCACCACGTTTTTTTGACCAAGTAAACCTCTGGCCGGCTTGGGTAGGATTTGAAACCGCCTCTATCAGCTGGGCAAAAAAAAAAAAAAAATTAATTCCCATATGTAGTCGGTTTTATTTGCATTCACGTAGACGCCAATGTCCCCTGCTACTTGTTGTGCTGTGAGGATTAAGCTTTGGCTGGTGTATTTATGAGAAGTGCTACGTCATCTGCGCTGTCTGCAGCTGTCATAGTTTTTGCAGGGTATCACCTTCTTACTTTTTTCAATGTGAAACTAATTTCTTTTATTAAATTATCGACGTTCAAAGTACGTAATCTATGTAGAGTCTAAACAAATATGGTGCTAATATATCTCCTTGCAAGACTCTAGCAACAATGTCAAAGAACTTTGTGTCTCCATCAAATGTGTGAATCATTGCTTGGGTGTTTTTGTAAAGCATTTTTGTAGCGGTAACAGTTTATTTGGGATGACCATATGCAAGTAATATTTACTACACCTTTCCTCTAAGTATAGAATCGAATGTATTGGAGAAATCTATGAACAGTAGTTTTGCCTTAAGATTTTTTGCCCGTTCTCCTTCAATAATCCGATGGATTGCCAGAATCTGTGAGGTTGTGGAGCGATTTCTTCGAAAGCCGTTCTGATATTTCCAAAGAATTTTATCGATTTTGGGTCAGATACGATTGAGATATAGGGTACTATGAACTTTAGCAACTATTGCAGTTCGAGTAATAATTATCTTATAATCTTATAATTCTTTTTGATTCATAGGTAACCTATCTTGGAGAAGGGAATGATGCAATCTTTTGGCCATTTCTTTTCTGAGTTTTGTTATAGTGTTGCGTAATTAGAAACATATGCCATCAAATTTTCTTAACTTTCAAACTTCAGGGGTTATTTAGTTGAGGTCGGCGGCTTTTCTGCTTTTAATTTTTGTCAGTAACGTATAAAGTTCTTCCTCCGTAAACTTTCCTAGTTTGATGTCTAGTTGGTTTGTAATAATTAGGTTTGTCAGTGATTTCAGGAGTGTTTTCGAGCTGGTTCTTGAAATGTTCTTTCCGCTTCTGAAGTCTTTCTTCTTGGCTGGCAGTTTTTAGGTTTGCTTGCTAGATGTTCTTCCTTCTGCTCACCTAATTTAGTATTTGTCATGCTATTGATGATTTTCTGTCTTCCACCGAATTTTTAATTTTATCGATTTGGCCTTGAATGTATTCTAATTTTTTTTTTTGGTATGTGTTGCTTAGTTCTTTCTGTATTTTCTTATGTTTTTGAGCGTTGGAATTTTTTTGGTTCCTATTTTTGAGTAAGGAGGCTATTTTAAAGTTAACTCCTCTCTTCGTAACTACAAGTGACTCCCATGAGAATCTACATTTGATTGGTATACATTCAACCGCCGTTTCCATGTTAGCGTTAGCACAGATCTCATATTCTTCATTCGGAGAATGTCTTTCAGATGTCTCATGAAGAGTGTCAAATTTGCTAAGATCTCTATTGGTAAGTGAGGACCACCGGGCCATTGGTGTAGTGAGTAGAGTGTTCATCAATGGTCCGGGAGACCGGGGTTCAATCCCAGGTCGGGTCATACCAAAGACTCAAAAAATGGTACTTGATACTAACACTCAACCTTATAAGGTACGGATCAAGGGCAAAGTGAAGCAATCCAGGAAAAGGAGTAGCGCCCTTCCCTACGCTTAGGTGTAGTAGCTATTGAAAAGGGAGCCTTCGGGTTACCCTCGACTAAGGTCGCCAACTTTACTTACTTTTACTTATAACATGTGGTTTAGACGATTTCGTATTTCTATGTACACTCAGGCGCATCTTTGTTGAGACAATTCTGTGATCGGAAGATATTCCTTCAAAAGAGGAGTATGCCTCACCGTTCTAAGCACTATTTATCCACTTCTTGTTTTTGAATATCTAATCTGACAGCACTTTAGCTTTATTTGGGTCGGTGCTGCTTCATTGTTTTCCTTCCTTTTTTGGGAATTTAGTGCTTAGACATAAAAGGCTGTTCTCGAATGCAAAATCTAATTGGTATTCACCTTTTCTATTTGGCAAGTTATGTAAGCAAAATTTATAATATTTTTCTTTGCCTTTTTGAGCATTCAAATCTTCATTGATGATTAGAACGTTATGTTTGGGAATGTGTCGAGCAAGGCAAGACAGCCCATCATAGAAGGTGGTGATATCCGATTCAACACAGGCATTGGTAGGATTGTAGCAAGATCGTTGTATATGGATTGTCATTAAATCTAGCACAGAGCATTCTCAGTTAGTTTATCTCGATGCTATTTAGTGATTTTAAGGCTCGAAGACTGAGAAGGATTCCTATACCACCTGTAGCGGTATTGAGTGAGTTTTTCCACGCAGATGACGCGACACATTTTTAACCATTATCGGTATCATGATATTTTATTTTCTAGCTCACTAAAGTAATATCTATGTTTTCGCCCACGGATGATGTCTGTATTGTGCTCGACTGCAAATCATGAAAGATCGGGTAGTTGGTTTATTGTATTTGAAGTCCTAAAGCTAGAAGTTGCAATAGTAACAATGTGACACTATGAAGGGGATGCGCCAAGCAGACGATCTTTTAGTTTGTTTTGGCGCTAAACCAGACAAAGGCCTGAGCTCGAGATCTTCGACGCGACTGGAAGTGGGCAAGGGAACGCCAGTCAGAGAGTTGAAAAAAGGAACTCAGAGAAAGCAGTTGGTGAAGGGTGACGCAGAAGGGCAGTCGACAACGGTCAGTAGAAGGAAGCAGTGAGAGAAGGCCAGTCAGGATGAGTTGGCTTTCCCAGTAGCTTTGTAGAAATTTTGCTAGAAATACACGCTAGCGTTAGTCTACAGATGCACAGGGAATGCAGTGTCACGGAACCACCCTTCTTGCACTTTGAGTTGACCTAAGACCTTATTGTTCGTTTGTTCTATGTTCTTTTTCTCCCGCTCCCTCGGTTGTGTTTCTTGTGGCCATAAAGAAATGTGAAATGCCCCGGCGGAAACCACTAGATGATTCACTGGCCAAGACAAAATTGTTCAAAGAAGTTGGTAAGTACGGAGGGCCGCGGGGGTATTGTCACAACAATGTTTTTACATCTAAGTAAGTTGGAGTTTGGCTCTGTAGAATTTAGAATACGTGCCTTTAGTTTACTCGAGTGAAGGGTGATGATGTTTGGATTAGAGTCATGTTATTCTCTCGTTGGCTGTTTTTTACTTACCAATTGATGCCACCATTAGGGATGAGTTGCAGAAATTTCCTGACTTGACTATTATATCCAGGACGTACTTTCCCACCAGCATTCGGGAAGTCCACCGTTAACCTAACTTAGAATTCATCCACTTTACTTCACATCCACTATGCTGCATCGCATGGTTACCTTTGCTTTATGCTTGTGTGGCTCGGAAAATACTGTCCTCCCTCAGAGACTTTTATCTGTGACAAGCTAGGGCAGGATATCTGAGTTGTTATGGAGGTAAGGAAAAAAGTCTCCCATCATTTTCTTTAGTTTTAACTAAGTTCAATTGACCTATTTTATTTCGATCAGATAGGTTATCTGTTTCATCTTGCTTTGACGAAATTATTCTAGAGAAATTGATTCTTTTTTTTTGATGCGAGGGAAATACTTTTATTTTGGCGTTTTGTTTTGAACACGGAAATTCTTTAATGTGTGTATTCCTTTTATTCGAAACGGGCCTCGTGAAAAAGAATAATTGTAATTTTCACTAGTTAGAAACAATTTTTTTCTCGGAATAAAGAAGCATGTTTCGCTTCTTGTATAAAGTCTAATATATTAACACTGATACAACGGAAGGAAAGACAAAGAAACCCATTTGTACATACAAAAATATTTAACATTTTATATACATACCATTACTATTAAAGAAAGACATAAACGTATCCCAGTGGTTCGAATTATATACATATTGTTCCATGGATAAGTAGTATGTTGAAGGAGTACAAAATAGAAAAAAAGTCTTACTTTATGGAGACTTATTACTGCCAATACTATTTGCTAAAGTAATGATGCCACGAAATTATGTACCTGGAAAATGCAAAGGAGGCTACAAATTTATAAAGTCACAGGAAAAGATAAAACACCTCATATATATGAATTATATTAAGATATTTCCTAAAAATAAAGAAAATGAAAACCTTTATACAAATGTGCTCTGTTTATAATGAAAAAAGGGAAAAAAGAAACAGCGGAAGGAATAGAACTACAAAATCAGGAAAACATCGGAACACTTGGAACTTATCTGCATAGTTTGGTTTTATGGCATATCAATCATTGTACACTATTTAATGCCAAATCATTTTGATACATATATATTAAGAAGATGGATTCTAAACACATTTAGTTGATAATATTTTAAAACGAACCTGAGCTCATTCTTTTACAGTTAAATTTTCCCTTATTTCTATCTAATATGAATAATTCAATTTACTATTAATCGTTTGTTTGTACACAGTGAAATGTTTTCAAGTTTTGCTATTTAATACTGACAATTTAATCAAACACCAGTCATTTTTTGCACGCAGTTAAATAATCAAACAGTTGTTTTTCAAGCAATTCTGTTTAGCGTAAGCACTTAATTTAAATGTCAAGGTACACAGTTTAAATGTCACACAGTTTTATTTGACTCTCCTAGTTTCACTATCTGGTGGTACCATTCCAGGCGAGAATGGACCTGTGAGCGATGGCAGTGAACGGTTACTCTGCATTTCCCAATGCAGAGTAATGTTGAAACATTACTAGAACCTTATCATCAGATTGTTTAGTGTCATATCTAGTTGGAGGAGTCTTAACCAACTTGGCTTTTGAACAGTTGACGGAAAAGAAAGCAACAAAGATTCGGGAATATACGAAGCAGATACCATTAAGCCAATCTCTATATGATTCAAAGAACAGAAAAAAGGGCGCGAATTGGTTTTTGGTACTGCCATGTGACACCCCACAAGGGCTCTGACGGACATACCAGTTCTCTTATGGAGACAATTATTAATTATATCTCTGCACTGTTTTTTTTTATCTGTCTCCTGTCCACGGGGGAAAATAAGTCACTGTCTTTGCCAACTGGTAGCTGTTTGTTATCTTATAAGTGTTACGATTAAACTTAGGTTAGTTTAGTACAAGGTCAGAAATATGGTACACCTTGAAAGGATAAAACTTCCTCCTAATATACGAGGGTTATTCAATAAATAAGATGAATTTTATCTAAGGAATTTGTAGTAGAAAGCACTGTTCTCATTTGCACATTTTTCAAAGAAATCAATATTTTTAGGCCCTTTCATGTTTCAGGAGACTGTCAGCATGACCTTCTTTACTAAATGCTGCGCCCAAAATTTTTTCTTTGTAGGAGAGTCAATATGTTTTCATTCTATGGACAGACTTTTTGACTCATGTTCGTTGTATCCAAGTCATGTTTAACCCATTTGTAAAATTAAAAACAAAAAAAAACAAAAAACAAAATCTAAAACATTTTTTTCTATACTAATCACACCTATTTTTTGTACATTTTCCATGATTTCGACATCTCAGCCACCAGAAATTTGATGAGAGACCTCTGTTCAAGTCTGAAGCACTCTGATTTGCCACCTTTTTGAATCGCCTCAAAACAAATATTTTTGCGAGATTAAAATATTTGTTGCTTTAAACCGAATCCTAAGAATACCGTGTTCATATTTAT
This sequence comes from Sepioteuthis lessoniana, assembly GCA_963585895.1. NCBI lineage: Eukaryota > Metazoa > Mollusca > Cephalopoda > Myopsida > Loliginidae > Sepioteuthis > Sepioteuthis lessoniana. Next base: position 106,669,760 of record OY757918.1, read on the forward strand.
AAAAAAAATTTGTTGCTTTATTCAAAAAGTTTAATTTTATTTATTAAAATTATCCAAGGAGCTACGAAATCTCTGAAATTAAACAATGGTTCTATTTTAAACTTAACTGAGGGACTGTTTTGTAAAAGCAGATATTGTAATCAATCTGATCTTTGTCAGGTTTAGCAAAGCTTAACATAAAAAAAAAAATCTTATAAACGAGAAAAATAATTTAAGAAAATACTAATTATACGATTGAGCTTGAGTACACACACGAAATAATATTTCTTTTCCCTGTGATTAAAATGTTACAGGAATTCCCAACAGTTCAAATTTAGAACAGTCTAAGCAAGTTTACTGATAGATACGGTTACAAATTGATATCTAATTGATATTTATGGTTGACTGATTGATTTTAACTGAATGTCAACCTTTCTCGGGTTATTTCCTGCCTAGAGGTTAATGAATCTCACGTTTATTATACGCTTATATTTTCATTTTTTGTGTAGATGTTTAAGATATCTTTTACACAGTTAAATGGTTTCAAGTATTCCCATTTAATACAATTAATATGCACGCAATCAGATACTTTCAAGAATTACTATCTTTTATAATATTTCGTTCATAGCGTAATCTTCGCCGACTCTTTATATTTTCTGTCTCGTACAATGTCGAATACCGAGTAATGAATTCTGAGTAGAATACTGACTGCTATGCACTGCAGTACTGCACAATGCAGTACTGCCCAATGCGGTATTCAATAAATAAGTCATGTGACCCACAGGAGCACAATCCATTTCAAAAGTTTTGTTTGTTGCCTGGAGATCCGTGTTTGACCCCCCACAGGTTGGTGTCGGCACATTCTTCTTACATAACACTATCAAATACTAATGGTTATTTGGTATAAAATAATTGTTTCTATTTGAAAATAATCATTTGTTTGTTCCCAGTTTTAAGTAACTAATACTTAAACCTTAGTTAACCATTAGCTTTAAATTGCTATTCTTAATACAAATAATTTACAGTTATATGGCATCAAGTATTCCTGTCGAATACAGATAATTTTAAAAGAGATCTATTTGTCCCACAGATGAGACCCTAACAGGTACTACCACCCACTGGAGGTCAAAGTAAACCTCGAAGTAATGGCTATGGAGAGGTACTCTACATTCCCCTGATTTCCAGAACTGGAAACTCACCATCAAATACATTTTAGTATCATACTCAGGACACTACTTTTTTGGGCTCTTGCTGTCAGTATATTCTAAATTTCTCTGAGTGGGTGAAATGTTTCTGAGGAATTTCTTTCCATTTTTATGACTTAAGGATGACTCAAACCTAAAGGGGGGGGGGTGTCCCCGTAGTGTAATGGTTAAAGTGATGGACAGCGGAATCGTAGTAAGTGAGTTCGTACTCCAGTCTCTCTATTGCGTTCACTTTCGGAAATGTATGAACCCCCTTATCCTCCCAACTATAGATTAAATAGTACCACTACTGTTCTTCTAGGAGGATAGCTTTGGCATTAAATAACCTACAAAGGTTGATATGTCTTTAAACAAAGAAACTAAATCAAACCTAAAGGAAAATTAGGACACAGTGATTACTTTTATCACTATTCTGGTATGTCACGAGATATTTCTGAACTTAAAAACCTCAAACAAACAAGCAAAAAAAAACAAACAAACAAACAAAAACAACAAAAAAACAAAAAAAAAAAACTAGAAATAAACAAAGAACTTCCTCATGCAGACGTCGAACGAACGACTTGAGTGAATTCGACCCAAAACTAATCGGTCAGAGTGGGTGATAGCAACAATAAAATATTTGTCTTTAATTGGATCATTTTGAGATGAGGCGTTGAGTCTCTACGGTTCCAGGTGAGCATTGTCAGAAGATAGCGGTTTCAAATCCTACCCAAGCCGGCCAGAGGTTTACTTGGTCAAAAAAACGTGGTGCGATAGACAACAACTATGGAAGGCAGTAATTACTGGGGATATGGATACAAGACTCATCATTCCTATCCGAGGTCGTGGTAAAATCACCTGAAGAAGGCCAGAGGTGAAATTTGGCCGAAACGTAGTGAAAGAAGAAACAACACAAAAATGTCCGCAATAAATAAAAATTAATTCTCACAATAAAATATTTTTCAAGACTGACAACAGCATTTATCTTTCACCTCTTTGTACTTCGTTGTTTTATGGCATATCAACCGCTGTGGTTTATCTAATGCCAAATCCTGTTTACTCTCACACACACACACACACACATATATATATATATGTGTGTGTAATTTATGAGCTCATAGTTTGTAGATAACATTTTAAACGAGCCGGATCGCATTTGTCTGTACACAGTTAAATGGTTTCAAGTACTGCTATGTAACTCTAACAATTTTATTTAACATCAGTAATTCCTTTGGGGTGTCCTCGTGGTGTAATGGTTACAGCGATGGACAGCGGGATCGTAGTACGCGAGTTCGTACTCCAGTCGCGCTATTACGTTCACTTTCGGGCAAATACCCTTGGGAAAGGTATGAACCCTCTTATCCTCTCAGCTATGGGTTAAATAGTACCACTACTGTTCTTCTAGGGGAATGGCTTTGGCATTAAATAACATACAAAGAGTTGATATGCCATTAAACAAAGAAACCAAACCAAACCAAGCCAGTAATTCCTTTGTACACACACTTAACTGGTTATACTTATGATTTATATAGGAATAGTTTGTCGGTAATTCTAATTTTAAAAATTAGAGCTTAATTTGTTCGTACACAGTTAAGTATTGTTATTGGTTGCACACAGTTAAATATTTTCAAGCATTGCTATTTAGCATCAATAATTCTATTCGAATCTATTTATTCATTTGCATACAGTCAAATGGTTCGAAGTATTGCTGTGTAATACCAATAATTCAATTTTTGCACACAGTTAAACGGTTTCAAGTACTGTTACTCAACACTAATAATTCCGTTCAACATTTCTCATTCACAGGATTGGAGCGTCACCATCCGATGCAGTTTAGTGTCATTATCGGGACACTCGTTGGAGGGGGTGTTCTGCCCCTTTGCAGAGATGCAGTCGGAGTATTCTACAGGCACAGCCGATTGGACTGTTTATAGTCTGTACTTTTTTAACCTGAACATCAAAAAATTCACGACAAAAATCGAGCACAGAATTCCATGCAGAGTGTTAGACATTTTGTTGAAATCCTTTTTTCCATTAAAAGAAAGGATATGAACCGTGAGTCTACTAAACTTTTTCTTATTGGTCTACCCAGTTTGTGGGGCTTGAAATACGCTATTCCTGCTGCAGTGGAGTAAGGCCCCTCTCCCAAAGTGACCGATGGCGTGGTTCAAGTTTGGGAGAGCTGCAGGGTGTGGAGTACCCCTTGAATGCTATTTTTCTCTGGTCCACTTTCACCTGAAGTTGTAATACCTGTTAGGGGCCCATCTATGGGTTAAATATATCTGTTAGGGTTTCTTCTAGGGATAAAATCATGTTCCAAAATAATTATACTCGATAGGACCAAATGTAAAAAAAAACTTAAGAAACAACTACAGAAAAATGTATGAACATACGATGAATACGATTCCCTAACCTCTGGGAATAAAATAACGCTTGAAGAGTTGATATACCGTTAAATCAATAAACCATATAACAAAGTTTAATCTGGCACACAAGTAAACTATTAAAAAAGAATAACTAAGAACATTTACGCACTCTGGACACATACGAAGGCATATTGTAAATTATTGATTATTATCAAAAATATATAAAATCCATAAAAAGACAACGTCTGTTTTACTCAACATCCCTTTTTTCTGTTTGCATATTTTATTTATAATTCATTTTAGCATCAGCAGTTTATCCCAGTTGTTGTATACTAGCGCTGGACTTCAACAAACAACGAGAAACATGTATATGTAAAAATATTATCTTATATTTTTATTCTTCGACGGTGACGTTTGTGTGGAGCAGGAGAGTAGTTGGGGAGAGTTCGCACACACAAAGAAGTCAAAACTCAAGTCCTTATATAGTCTTAAAACTCCCACGCAAACCACATGCTCACGCCCTTTCACCCAAGCAATGCTTGTTTTTCATTGGCCATGGTTTACACCCACGCAATGCTTGTTCTACATTGGTCACTGCTTATATCTACACATCTTTAATGCCTCAGGTATCACGTCCACACATTGGTTGTTTTCCGTTAATCACTTTGTTGATTTTATCAACTACCAGATGTATCTGTCAACTTCATCCGCTTGGTTTGCTGCTGGTCAAGGTAATATATAGGGTGGAACGATAAAATTGTTGTCCTAAAGAAAATAACACTACAGCTTTATTTTAATACTTTTATTGAAAAAATCAATTCAGGTAACTTGACTATGTAGTAGAGCTGACATCTATTTAATGTAGCCACCTTCAGGCTCAATCACCGCCTCGATACGGATCCGGAACTGGGGGCATGCCTTTTCCACAAGCGCTGGCGGGAGTTCGGGGAATACTCGGCGGATGGTGGCGATCAGGCTGGCTTTGGTGTTGTGGGAGGTCATGTTGGCGATGTTCTTGACGTATGACCAAACGAAGTAGTTCAGCAGGTTCAGGTCGGGGGAGAAGGTGGCCAGTGAGAGAAGGGTACAAAGTCGTAGCACTCCTTCTGAAGCCAAGCCTGGGTCTTTTTGGACTTGTGGGCCAGCGCCGAGTCCTGCTGCCACACCCAGGCTCTGCCACCGGCCACCTGATTGCACCAGGGGATCAGCACACTCTTCAGCACATCCAGGTACACTTTGGTGTTGACTTTCAAGCCGTCTTCGAAGATGTGAGGTGGCATGATGTGGCCCTCACTTGAAACCACACCAAAGACCATAACCGTAGCCGGAAACTTTGTTTTCATCACCCTGGGCACGTCCCTGTTATTCGTCGCAATCCAGATTTGCATTTTGAGGGTGCTGGCAATGGTCCTGTTGTCATAACTTGGATCGGTAGAGAGAATGAGTTGTACAGCGGCGCATCTCCGATCTCGCTCGTTGAACATTGTGTCACTTTCAAACATGATAGAAGGCTCTTATCGCTCTTGGGATTTTTACACAACTGGCCAACTAGTGGATGGTCTGCAACAAAAAAAAAAAAAAAAAAAAAGAAAACCGGTTTTCATTAAACGGAAATGGAATAATGTCGTCTTTTCTAGGGTGACAATTTTATCGTTCCACCCTGTATTACACCAGTAATCCAAAAGACTCTTCTACAATAATATTAAATTAGGTTTTGATTAATAATGATTATTTTTCAATTTTCAGCTTTGTTTTCGGCTTCTTAAAATTTTTACCCAGGTCTTTAGTTAAGACCTAGTGTGCTGGAAGGTAATGATATACATTCCATATATTTATGTTTTTGCTGCCTATTTTGGGTGACATTTTCACTCATATAGTTCTCTCTCCTGGAGTTTAATTGTTCTGTAAAGTGCAATTTTTTGTATTTCTTATTGGCGAGGACAGCCAGGTATCTTACTAATGAGTTTATTTTTTCCTTTCTTAATCAAAACCAGGACTCCCACTATTACTGACACGAGGGTAGTTTTAAGGTGACAAATTTTCTCAATTTCTTTTTTCAGATCTTCTTATTTACTTATTTTATTATATTCTTTGACTGATATGTTATTATCTGTTTTCACTGCAAAAAAAAAAAAAAAAAATGAGGAGGCATCTTTTTCTTTTATCGTCTTTAACTACTATGATTAGTCTAGTGCTCTTCATTTTTCTATCATTTTGGATGGCAAAGTCCCAGAGAATAGTTGATTTTTTTTCCTTTTATTTTTGGTTTTATTTGGTATTTATACCATTTTTTTACAATTCAATATTCTATTGTATTCACACATATTCCAATGAATATAATGTCCTATTCTATCATTCCTTTCTTTTTATTTAATTGATGTTAAGATTAAACAACTCAGTGGTCAATTCATTCAGCTTTTTCTTCGCACGATCTATATATTAGGTTTAATCCGTTTTTAATAATGTTTGCCAGAGAGTTACCAGTGGGTTAGACTCTGGTCCTGTGCTGCTATTATCAACCCCCACCATCTCCGCCTTCATTCGAGTACTTTTAAGACATCGATTAGTCTTTATTATATCTCTATCAACATTTCTAATTTCTTTGTGCATGTCATCCATGTTGGGTGTTTTGTTCCCCGGCGTTTTTTAATTGCTTTAGTCTTTCTGTTTTTGCTTCTTTTTTAAAAATGTTTTTGCTACTTTTTTCACTTTATCTTTTATGTCTATTTCTTTCGGTGTGACGTCGAGTTGATTAGCAAATTTATTACTTTTCTTACAAACTGAATATCTTTTATTTTGCTTCTAGTGTGTGTTTACTAACTGTAGCATTCAATTAGTTGTAGTGTTTAAGTATTTATTTAATCCGATTGTAGTTGTTTTGTAGTTCAATTCTTTTTGGATTTATCCTCTTCCACCATTTTCCCTCTTGATGAAGAGTCGTTCTATATCTGCTCTTGGATGATGCATTCTGTGGCAGGTTATTAGTTTCTTAACTTTATCATCCATCTTTAGTAAAAATACAATTTCAGCTAACATCCAGTTTATCATATTAAAACTATATGTCATCACTACTATTGCCAGGTTTATTGTTACAACTTTATTTTTTGCATTCAGTTCTGTTCTTATTATGGCTCTTATTTTCCCATAAAATTCTCTTCTTATTTGTTCATTATTTATTGTATTATTGATATTCGCTTTAAATATATATTGGTTTTATGGTGTTCTCACTCTATAATTTCCGTGTTTATATCTTGAGTGATGTTTTAAGGCTTTACTACTGAGCTTTTCTTAAATGTGACCTTTGCAAATTTATCCAGACCAAATTGCATCCTTATGTCGCCCCTAAATCTTTTTACAGTGCTTAGTAGATGTTTTAAATTGTCAGCATTTTTTGCATATAACTTTAAATCATGCATATAAAATAGGTGATGTATTTTTTAGTAGTTTTATATCTCTAGGCGGTGTTTTTAAGTTCTATGGAAAGAAATATTAGAGCGATAAAAAATGAAGAAGGGAAAGTAAGAAGATTCTATTGTTAATGCTGAGATTATCAATTTCGATCATATTTTTTTCATGGATTAATCTGAGGTTAGAAGGCCACCTTTTTATATCCTATTTTAATCTTATTATAACAGGGGATATCTTTTAAATGTTTAGAACATTTAGAATTCATTCGTGTGGTACGATTTCAAAAGGTTTTTTTTCTATCAATCCAAGCCCTACTTGGATTTTTCTGTTTCGATCGACTATTCTCCATGACATTTTCAGGTATACCCCGTTGTCGACAGGAACGGCTAAGTCCACGATTCGACAGGTTCTCTTTTTGTTGTTGACTGTCACAAGATCTGGTTTTCTGACCGAGATTAGATGATCCGTTTGTATCTCAAAATCCCACAGAAGTTTGTGCATCTCATTTTTAGTACGTATTCTGGGTTGTGCATATACCATTTGTTCGTATGGTCAAATCTAAACTTCTTGCACAATTCCCAGTGGATTACCTTCCACACTCACTCGTGTCTAGTCTTATACATTTTTTGCGCTAATTTACTGCATTCGCGTATTATGTGATTAATCGTTTCGTCTCTATCACCACATAACATTTTGTTACATATGGTCTATTCTTACTTTGATATAGTCATTATGGCGTTGTTTTGTACTGCTATCAGAAGAGATTAATTTTCTCTCTTAAGGTTTTCCTTTCTTAACTATGTCCATGTCCATGTCTTCTCGTGTGAGATGTCCATGCATTTCTTGTTGTTCTCATTTTTGTTTTCTGGTTATTTTTGTTCCGTTGATGCTTGTGTTGTCTATTGTTTCTTGTTGTAATCAGTCTTCCTCGCGCTTTTTTCTAGACGTTGGATTAATACATTGACGTTATCTTGAATGCTGGCGAGTCCTCTTCCTCCTTTCCTTAATACATACCGTCTGTCTGGGTCATCTCTTGGATGTAAGACCTTTTGCATCGTCATGAGTTTTCTTCTTCTCTGGTCCATTTGTTGAAGTTCTTCTCTCGTCCACATTAAGAATGATCTCGTGTATCTTAGAGGAAACTCTCCAGATGTTTATCCCTTTAATGAGATTTCTGCTATGTACTTTGGTTTAAAGTAGTTTTCTCATTCTTTTGAGGTATTCTTTTCAAATCTTTTCTTTCATCTCCGCTGATTTGATGGTGTCCGCTTTCAATATTCCTAACTATTTGTTAGTTTTCTTTTCTCTGAGCGTTCTGAGTTTTTCTTTTTTGTTAGCATGGCAAATTCAATTTCTATAACTTGACTGTATATATTCACTTCCTGTATTTGTGTTTCCAATTCTTTTTCATTTTTTTAATAATTTAATGGCATCCATGTACATGAGGTGGTTGATTTTTTCTTGCGATTTATGAAGTTTGTATTCGCCAGTGTATTTCTTAAGTATGTGATTGAACAGAATCATCGCTATTGAAAATAGTAAAACAGATCAAATTCTCTTAAATAATTCATCTGATTAATCCCCAAAATTCCTTATTAAATTCTTTTTCTTACAATTTTTTTGTGATATCATCCAAGTTATTTTTTTTACACTTTTTGATTTGATAAGGCAGTTTGTTCCCCAAACGTTTAACTTTTTTAATAAAAAGAAATCAACTACTGATGAAACCCCGTTGATTACAATTTATTTCATCCCTTATAAAATTCAATATGTGATTTGTAAACAATTTTTCATAAATCTTATAGAAAATACGTTAGAAAAACCGATCGAAAACTAATTTTGAAATGTATCAAACCTTTTTTTTTATATCGTAGTATTACAATTTCTGTTTTAAAAATTATACGGAATCATTTCATATTCTCTACATTTTTCAAACAGTTTACTAAATGTATTAGTTCATCTATAATTTTTTGTGCCGTCTCCATAACAACTTTCTTGTCGTAGGTCAAACTCTTCCAAAGAATGAATAGACTGAAAAAAATCTTGCTAGTACACCCACTATTTCAATTGGTGTTTTTGTTGATTCATCTGTCTGATATTTTTTTTACAGTACTAACGTTTTTGTGAATTTTGGATTTTGATTTTACATATTTGAATAATGGTTTAAAATTGCATTCAATATTTCTAAGAATTTCATTTTTACTTTGCAATTTTTTATTTACTTCCAATTTTTCATATTTATTTTTTAAAGAATTGTGATTGTTTTCCATACTTGTTTTACTTTCGTCGTCATCTCTTGATCTCATCTGAGTCACCAGCAACTCCTTTCAAGTTCCGTCAATCTTGTATATAATAATTCTGCTTGTGTTACGTCTATTCGCTCATTATATTCATCCACATACCCTTCCTGCAGCTAAGTAATGTGACACTGTATAAATAATTATCCCAGGATGGGAGTTCATTTTATGCGCGCGTGACGTCGAGGGCAGTTTAGCGCTTGACCCTCCGCAAAATAAGCCCTTTTCGGGCATATGGTTAACTGGCAAATAATGTAGGGGGTTAATTTGGGGCTAGACTGATCTCCGACGATGGCGAGGGGGTTTCCAATTCACTTTCACATACGCCACCAAGTCCCTCGTTTTCATACCCACTCGGATAACGGAAAACATGGACTTCAAGGTTAAAAGAAATATTAACTGTAGTCAAATTTCCAAAAAATTCCTTATAATGTTTTAAGGTGAATAAGACATTTTGCGAGAACTAATGAAAGCGATACGAAACTGAAAGAGATATGTGCAAAAGAAGGCGACTCGATAGATAAATAACACAACCACAAGATTTCCCCACAAGGGTGCATTTAAAATATAATAAAGTTTTAATAGGTGTCGACCAAACAAATAATGATAATATTTAAGAAACAATTCCTTTTTCTTTTCTCTTTTCTTTTTAGAATATCGGCTATATTAAGCCAGCAGGCAGTATCAAACACAAATGTCTCTGAACAGTCCTTTTCTTCTTTCTCCTTTTTTTCTTTCTTTTGTCTTTTATTTTACTTGAGAGAATGCTTAAGTTGCTGCGCTGAAGCATATAACAAAATTCATTCCCTAATTTACTGTTGATGAACAGAATCCTTTCTGTTTCTCTCTTTCTTTTTTGAATGCATATAATTCCAAAATTTCGGAAGGGTAGAAGGAAAAACAGTTTAAGTAGTACTTATCTTTGCCAAGGCCTAATTTTCAGGTTCCTTTCTTTTACAGGCGAGTGGCACCCCCAGAATCTGGTTGACTGTGCCTTTCTGCTGTCTTCTGTCCAAAGATTCTGTTTTACTCTTTCCCGGAGCTTGGCTAAATTGGTGTCTATCTCTTGCCAATGTCTGTCCAGAACTAAAGATTCTTCTTGCAGGCGAGGGGACCTCCTGAAGTTTGGCTATAAGTCAGCATATCCTTCCACGCCGACTTCTGTCCTCAAACTAAAGATTCTTTTCCAAATTTCCTCTGACGAAAAGGTATAATTTTGGTGCTAAAGGGTCTATAGCCAATCATTTGAATTTTTCCTTCTCCCACTATTTCCTCCGGTCATGCTACTAGAGTGACCTGGATTCTTTTTTTTTGTACAACAGATTACAGGTCATGGAGTGCGGGTAGCTTTGACCTTCATTCTGACCTGGATTCGTTACTTTGTTTCGCAGGCTGCAGATCATAGAGTGCGAGTAATTGTCTTTCGTTCATATCTCCCTTTTAATGGTCAGTCTTGGGGCCTGTTAATTCAAACACAGAAGGGTAGGGGAAATAACCTCCTTTTCCCTCTCTCGGTAGCATACCACGTCACAGTAGGATATTTCCTTTCATTCCCCTCAACCAAGTGAGATATTCTTCACATCTTCTCTCTCCAGTCATTTGTGATATTTTCTCTCCCCTCAATCAGTTGGGATTTTCTTCTACATAGATGTTGCTTCTTCAGATAAAATACTGTGTCCAACTCCGATGGAGTCGTTCGATGCTAACTTTAACCTTCATTAAGTTACATTGTAAGCATAAAGTATTTTATATTGGTTTGCTGAATATCTGATGAGCATCGAAAATCCGATGAGCTCTGAAGTTCTGATTAGTTCCAACAATGCGCAGTTGAAAGTTGAAAAAGTAAAAAGAAACAGAGCTCCGAAGATTCCGCGATATCAGCAATACTGTAATCCGCAAAAAAAGAATATGCAATTATATATTGATCGTATCTAGGATCTCCCTCCTGTTATGGGTAAATAGTTGAGCAGACTGGTTTCTTTAACCTTGGTTTGGCAACTGGTCAAGGAGAAGGAAAACTCAGAAATCAAACCTGTTAAATTCCACTTAGAAATTGACCTTGTGTCATATCCTGCTCATGCAGAAGGGTTATTAAATACATGTACATTGATGTTGAAGCTTCAATAGAATCAGTTATTAACAAAAAATGATGGTGAGGCTCCAGTAATGCTGGAGCCTTGGGTAATTTAGAGTCCACTCAGACCCGGAGTGGTACTACCTGTTAGAACTATTGAATCGTTTCTTATACTCGATCCTTTTTAACTGTGTGAAAATAAAGGATGAATATTAAAATAAACTGTTAGTCTTATATATCAATGTTTGAAAACACTTAGCTGTGTTTGTATAGCAATACTTGAAACCATTGAACTATGTGCAAACAAATGAGCTCTGGCTCATTTAAAAATGTTTCCCTTAAACTATTCACTAAGAAATCATATCTATTTAAAGGATTTTGCACTAAGTAGCCTACAATGGGGGATATGAAAAACAAAAAACAAAAAAAAACACAAACCACCAATTATCCAACCAACCTATTTTTTTTCTGAGTTCATGCAGAGACCAATAAATCTTGTCCTATGCGTCAGGTTATATAGAAAACACTCGGCTTGGGCTGGTGTATCTATTTGCTAGATTATATATATTTGTAGAAGTTTATTCAAAATATCGTCTGCTTTTGGCCTTTTTAATATGAAACTATTTTCTTTCATTAGAACTATTGACGTTCGCAGTACGTAATCTGGGAAAATTATGGAGAGAAATGGTGCCAATGTAACTTTTAGTGAGACTCCGGCAACGTCGTTTATATTAAATATTATATGAATTGTTATTGTACGTTTTTGTATTATCTATAGCAAAGGCTATAAGAGGTTATATAGTTAATAAAATAGTAAATCATCCTTTCTTGCTCAAATAGCTTCTAAAGGAATTACACTCCTATATTTTAAAATGGCCGTGATGCCACTTGTTCCCGAAACAAAGATGGTGGACGTCGGTAAACTAATCAGTCTCGGGAACCTATTAGTCAGGAAAGATACGTGGTTAGTGCTCACAACTACGTCCGCAACTTTGATTTTGTCCCGCGATTTTGGAGCCGACTGCATGACAAGAATTGCCTGAATATACTCTCGTCTTTCAAGAACTCATTCTTTCCATTTTGACACACGGAGACAACACACTCTCTTACCCTGCGACTTACAAAGACAACTCACTCTTTCCATTTTGACTTCCAGAGACAACACACACTCTCTCTTACTTTTGACTTCCAGCAGTCAACCCCACGAAATATATAGTCTCTGCAAACTATTTTTTTCCTGGTTCTACCTTTATGGTTAGACTTGCTCCAGCCTCGAAAACAACCACAGAAATTTCGTCTAACCACCGAAAGAAAAAAACAACCAACATGGGAGAAGACGCGTTCCTTCTAACATAAATAATTAAAATTCTGTAGTAATACTTTGTCAACATGCATTTTATAATCTACAGGACAATTTTATTATTTAGTTTTTTTTTTCATAGTATTCGTGTTAGTTACCCACACGCACACATACTCAGAGGAATATTTAACAGACAGAAGTAGAACACCCGAAATGTTTTGAAATATTTCATTTAACATATTTCTTGATATATAAATTTAATTTTGTTTGTACTGCTTTGTTTTGAATTTTCTTTCGTACACGTCGTATCATATCTTTATTCATTTCCCTTTTCAAATATAAACCAACAACATTAAATGGTGGGGGAACTAAACACCAAATCAACAACTAACATGTAATCCCAACACTTCTCTTGAATCTTTTTTTTTTTTTTCGTTCCGTAGAATATCTACGGGTCAACATAACTTGGCCTAAACCCTGCCGGCAGACCAATGCTTTCACTTAAGAATTTATTTCTACTCGTTTGTGAAAAAAAGATTTTTTCTCAAGCAGTCAACTAAGCGAGTAAATGAAAATAAAAAATTCAAAAGAGAGACAAAACAAAAGAGGACGATACTTGAGTCTTATTTAACTGTATTCTTTAAAAGACATGCAAGCTATGAACTGAGACCTACTTACAACGTGCTTCTATTGTTTTATCTATATTTGTAATTTGACAATGCGGTCGCTGGCTTTGTGCTGTTTTAATTACACCATGACTGAACCCTGCATTCACCTTTATACACACAAACACATAAATAATATACAATGAAATACACGGTGTCTAAAAAAAAAGGTTCATTAAATAACTATTTAAAAAATAACCATCTCAGATATTGACACACGCGATATACAGCTTTACTGAGAAACATTTAAAGTTTATAAAGACAACCTTCTTTTTTATTCCACTTCTTTCTTTCTTTCAATCAATCTATCTATCAAACCCAGTTAATACTTAAAGATTATTACGACAACCTACAGTTGCTCGATTTGTGTACACCTCAAGTCGTGCAGCATTGTCAATTGTTAAATTCGTTTTACTTGTTGACGAAAGCTAGTATTGCTGTTATGATCGTGATTAGTTGATCCGTTTTTATATTTAAAAAAAAGATAATTTTGATTTTCTTATTTGCAGATTCTGCTTTGGTTTAGCTAAGTTTCCTTGTTTAATGGCATATCAACCTTCGTGGGTTATGCAATGCCAAAGCCATCATTCTAGGTGAAAATTAGGGGTGCTTTTTTTACCCATAGCAAGGAGGATAAGGGGGTTCATACCTTTCCCTAGGGTATTTGTCCAAAAGTTAACGTAATAGCGAGACTGGAGTTCGAACTCGCTTTCTACAATTCCTCAGTTCAGCGATTTAATCATTACACCACTAGGACGCCCACCCCCGGTGGATTCTGGTCTTTATATAATAGCATTTGTCTGTAGAGTAAAAGTTTAGTCACTTGCTGTTGTGGTCTTCAGATAAGACCGGTGGAAAAACAACTCAAACAACGGGTGATAGGTGAACGTTATTGTATTAGCAGAAAAAAGGAAGTCATACAAAAAAGTACTAGCCGTTCTCGGCTTGCAGTCTGTCTGTCAAATGTCTCGTAAGAAACGAGAAGCTGTCTTCCCCGAGCGAGCTAGCTCGGAGAATATTTTTAGGTTGGACGAGTCCATCTTTGGGGTATGGTAGGATATGTCCCCATAACAATTGCCCAATTTTCATTCTTTGCCAATTTTCATTCTTTGCCAATTCGTTGTATTCGCTTATCCAAACTTACTATCCTCCTGAATCTTAACTATTCTTATTTTACATGATTCGTTCTTATGGCATTATTATAATTTTACTCTTTGCGAGTTTTTCACTCAAGTTGTCTTTCACTTTGGTCTAAGAGACAGCAAGTCTCCTCAAGTTTCCAGGACTCTTCTCGGTATTCTAGCCAATTTTAATAATGCTATGCTTTGGATGGTCACGATTCTTTTGATTTCTGATCCCTCCAGTTTTTTTCAAGCTTTGTGAACAGTTTAAAGTGCACTTACTACAATTCGTATCACCATAACTCTCATGATCTACATTTTTCGATTCTCTGGCAAGGTCCTAGTATTTATCAGTCTTTTGGCTTTCTTTTATTCTCACAATGTGGTTCGCTGGAACAGTAAAATCCACCAGATAACAAGTTCTTTTACTAATTCTAAGTCTGGACTTTTGGCCTGGATTTTGTGATACGTTTGTATTTCAAAATCCCAAAGAATTTTATGTGTCTCATTTTCTCGGACAAATTCTGGTTTGTGTATATACCTTTTGGTAGTATGGTGAAGTTTTAATCTCTTACACAATTCAGAGTTGATCATCTTTCCCAATGTGTTTATTCCTTGAATGAGATTCTTGCTGCAGAGCTTTGCTTTGAGAAGTTTCCTTGTTTTTCTGATACACTCTTTTCTTACTTTTCTTCCATCCACGTTTGTTTGATGGTGTTCGCTTCCAATATTTTCAAGTACTTGTAATTTTTTTTTTCTCCAACCGTTGGCAGTATGGCTATAATAAGAAGTAGTGGTGAGAATGAGTCTTTCGGGACTATTTTCACCTCAGCTGGGAGTTTGTCCTCTTTCTGTTAATTTAGTTTTCCATGGCTTTTGAGATGAAATTTATTTGTCGGATATTTTGTAAATTATCCGAATTCTATTATTTAGATTTGCGGGACCATATAATTGGCCTTTTCGTAGACAATTCATGCTATTGCTACATTTTTCTGCCTTGTTTCAACCTCTTTGAGGATGTGCTGATTTATATATCATTAATAATCTGTTCCTCTTGTTTCATTGCGGCATCCATTCTGTACTTTTCGAAATTATCCGCAGCATTCAAACGAGTAATATATCTTTTCTATAATTTACGTTGTTAGGTTTTTTTTCACATCATTGGTAAACACTTTATCAGTCTATAGTTACAGCGGATTATTCCTTTTTTGGAGGGTTCTTCTAGATTAGAGTAGTTTTCCCCTTCATATTCAGGTATACTTCTTCTTGTAGGGATTTATTCTCTAAAAGAGCCCATATATCATGGTCACATGTTTTCTAATTTGCTACTTTCTTGAGTATTGCTCTTAGTGAGTCTATGTATCTGTTCGCCTCAGGGCCTTCTTAAAGTCATTGCAATTTTTTTCATGTTATTTATCCATTCGACATTTCTGTTATGTTCTTTCTATGCCAATATTTCACTCCAAAATTGTTTTATTTCCTTTACATCCGGTTGTTGGTTTGTCCTTGGGCATTATTAACCTTATCACTCCAAAATTGTTTTATTTCCTTTACATCCGGTTGTTGGTTCGTCCTCGGGCATTATTAACCTTATCACTCCAAAATTGTTTAATTTCCTTTACATCCGGTTGTCGGTTTGTCCTCCTTCATTATCAACCTACTTATTGGTAGACTTTTCTTTTGCTATTTTGGAATATTCTGAGTAGTTTGTATTGTTTGACCCTATCCTGATATCTTTTGAGTCTTCCTTCTTTTGCCAATATCTTTTGACCTTTTTCTTCCAGCTGTATTCTCAAACTTGTCTGCCTGTTGTCTTCTTTTTTACTTTACCTTCCATTGTTTTCTTGTATATTTTCCTTGGTATTTTCGCTTGTAGTCGACGTTTGTTTGTCCTTCTAGCTTCCTTTCCCATCCCGGTTTTGTATTTCTGTACGGGTTCCTAAGATGGAGACTAATTTTATCACTGATTCATTTTGCTCCTGCATAAATTAGCTCGTTTACTACAGTGATGGCCGTTGGGATATTTTTGAATAATTTGTTTACCTTTTTCACTTTCTTTCAATACTTTTTACAAGTCCTGATTCCTTAGGGATGGTAATGGAGTTTTTTTCAGTCATGATTTTTTAAATCAATATTTGTCCTGTCTTCTTTGTGTTAACATTGATGTTGTGGTGCAGGGTTTTGTGATATTTTGTTTTTCCATATTTAGTCTCCATTTGTTTTAGGAGGGACTTCTTGAGTATATTATTCATGACTTACCTGTCCTCATATTTCTTGTATCTTGAGGTCAGTAAACCTAAATCCTGGTTGCATTTCATTCCTTATGTTGATCAGATTAGTTTTAGGGTGGTTTTTCACTGGAATCATTATTATGATTTTATTCCTTGTGAGTTTTCCACACCAGAGTTGGTTGCTGGTCTTTCACTGGAGTGTGAGTGACAGTAAGACTCCTATGGTCTCCAGGACCATTCTCAGTATTCTAGCCGACGTCAACATTGCTGTAGTTTTGATTTTCTCGTCTCGTCCTCTGATTTTCAACTGTTCAAGCCCCCTTTGGGAACTGTTCGGAGCCAACCAGTTACATGTTCTGTAATTCTTTTAGTTCTCCGGCAAGGTCTACATATTTGTCTCTCTTTTCGTTTTCTTTTAACTTCATTCTCTGGTCCTCCGGGACAGCAAAGTTTAGAATTCGGTAGATTCTCTTTATTTGTTGACTATCACAATTGATGGTCTTCTGTCTGGGATTAGGTGATCTGTTTATGTTTCAAAATCCTTGAGAATTTTGATGCTTCTTATTTTTACAGAACAGATTCTGGGCTGTGCATATACCATTTGGTAGTGTGGTCAAATCTCAATTTCTTGCACTATTACCAGTAGATCCTCTTACCTACCCAGTCGTGTTAAGTCTTACACTCCTTTTCTGCTAGTTTACAGCATTCGCTTATCATGTATTTAAACGTTTTCTCTTCTTCGCCACATAATCAACATTTGCTATTTTGTTGCGTCTTATCTATTTTTGCTTTAACATAATTAGTCCTTATGGCGTTGTTTTGCGTTGCAATTAGAAGAGATTTAGTTTCTCTTTTAAAGTTTCCTTTTCTTAGTCATGTCCAATTCTTCTTGTGTGAGATTTCGTTTGTTTGTCGCTTGAAATATCCATGCAGTGGTTTTTCTTCCCATTTTTATTTCCTTGTCATTGTTGATACGCTGTTCCTTTTGTTGTTTATGTTATTTCTGGTCGCTGTAATTAGTTTTCCCCCGTGCTTTTTTATGTAGTCTTCGAGTCATAGTATCGATGTATCCACGCTATTTTCAATGCTGGCGAGTTCTCTTCCTCCTTCTTTTCTCGACGCATATAGTTTATCTTGGTCATCTCTGGTCCATTTGTTGAAGTTTGTTCAATTTAAGAATAGTCCCGAGTATCTTACTTAAGGGACAGCTGTGGTGTTTATTTCTCCTTTATAGTTTGGTTTCAAGTATTTTTCTCGTTTTCATGAGATACTCCTTTAAGTGTTTTTCTTTCATGTCGTCTTGTTTGATGGTGTCCGCTTCCAATATTCCCAAGTACTTGTAAGTTTCCTTTTCTCCGAGCGTTCTGATTTGTTTATTTTTTCATTCCGTCATTTGTCGTTTGCCGCTTCTCATTATTATCATGGCACATTTTTCGATGCCAATAGCCTGACTGTATATTATCCCTACTTGTATTAGGTTTTTTAATTCTTTTTAGTTTTTGCAAATAGTTTGATATCATTCGTGTACATTAGGAGATTGATTTTTTTTTTGCGATGTAGTAAGTTTGTATCCGTTTGTACATTTCCTGTGTATGTGATTGAGTGATATCTTCACAATTACAAATTGTAATGGTGATAGCACATCTCCCTAGAATATACGTCACTGTATTTTCTAAAGTTTTTCCCCGCTGCTGTCATTTTCATTCTCCAGATTTTCATGGTCTCCTACATAAACTTTATGATTTTGTCGGATATTTTGTACATTTTGAGACATGTCGGATATCTTATTATTTTTTTTCTCTTTTGAGAGTTTTTCGCACCAGCGTTAGATGATGGATTTTTACTGGAGTCTGAGTGACTGCAAATTTCCTCAAGTCTCCGGGTCTCTTCTTAATATTCTGACTAATCTCAACAACACCATAGTTTGTATAGTCTTGGCTCGTCCTCTTATTTCCAAGTCCTCCAGTCCCTGTACAATACCGATGGTGACTGTACCGATCGCACCAATTACAGTTGGAATCACCTTCATTTTCATGATCCATAGTTTTTCATCTCTCAAGCAAGGTCTAGGTACTTATCTCTTTTTCGCTTTCTTTCACTTTTAACCATTAGTCAGCCGGAACGGCAAAGTCCACTATTCGACAGGTTCTCTTTTTTTTTGTTGACTGTCACTAGGTTTGGTCGTCTGGCCGAGATTATGTGATCCGTTTGTATCTCAAAATCTCTCTGAAGTTCTTGCATCTCATTTTCTGGGACGGATGATGGGTTGTGCATATACCATTTGTTCGTATGGTCAAATTTAAACTTCTTGCACAATTCCCAGTGGATTATTTTCCCCACCCAGTCATGTCACGTCTTACACTCTTTTTGCGCTAATTTACTGCATTCGCTTATTATGTGGTTGATCGTTTCGTCTCTATCAGCTACATCTGGTATTTTGTTGCGTCTGGTCTTTTCTTGCTATGACATAGTCAGTTCTTATAGTGTTTATTATTATTATTATTATTGTTCACTCATTAGAGCTTTTCACATCAGCGATAGCCGATGGTTTTTCACAGAAGTCTGAGTGACAGTAAGTCTCCTTAAGTCTCCAGGACTCTTCTTAGTATTCTGGCAGTTCCCAACAATGCTGTCGTTTGGATGGTCTCCACTCGTCCGCCAACCTCCAAGTCCTTTAGTCCCTTTAGTAATCCCTTAGTTACTGTTCCAAACACACCTATTACAATTGGTATAATTGTCACCTGCATGTTCCACAGTTTTTTCAGTTCCCTAGCAAGGTCGAGGTACTTATTCTTCTTTTCACATTCTTTCTGTTTTATCCTGTGGTCTGCCGGGACAGCAAAGTCGACTATTTTGCAAGTTCTCTTTTTTTGTTGATTATTATTAAGTCTGGTCTCCTGGCCGGGATTAAATGATCCGTTTGTATATTAAAGTCCCATAGGAGTTTATGCGAGTCATTTTCTAGGACAGGTGCTGGGTTGTGCATATACCATTTGTTAGTATGGTCGAATTTAAATTTCTTACACATTTCCCAGTGAATCACCTTACCGACCCAGTCGTGTCTCGCCTTATATTCCCGCTGTGCTAATTTGCTGCATTCGCTTATTATATGATTGATGGTTTCATCTCTGTCGCCACATAGCCTGCATTTGCTATTTTGTTGCGTCTTATCTATTCTCGCTTTGATATGATTCGTTCTTATGGCGTTGTTCTGTGCTGCTATTAGGAGAGATTCGGTTTCTCTCTTAAAGTTTCCTTTTCTTAGCCATGTCCAAGTTTTATCGTGTGAGATATTGCTTATTAGTCGTTTAAAGCGCCCATAAAGTTGTTTTCCTTCTCATTTTTGTTTCCTAGTTACTGTCATTCTGTTGTTCATCGTGTCCTCAGTTTCATGTTTGGTGGCGGTAATGAGTCCTCCTTCGTGTTTTTGTACGTAGTTTTCGAGTCGTTGTATGGATGTGTCAACGCTGTCTTCAATGCTGGCAAGTCCTCTTCCTCCCTCTTTTCTAGATACAACGTCGTCTCTGGGATGCAATGCCTTATGCATTGTCATTAGTTTTCTTGTCCTTTGGTCAATTTGTTTAAGTTCCTCTCGGGTCCACTTGAGAAAGGGTCCGGAATATCTAACGAGAGGTACAGCCCAAGTATTTATTCCTTTGATGAGGTTTCTGCTATTGAGTTTTGTTGCGAGTAGTTTTCTGGTTCTTCTGAGGTATTCTTTCTGGATTTTTTCTTTCATTTCTGCTTGTTTGATGGTGTCAGCCTCCAAAATGCCCAAGTATTTGTAGGTTTCGTTTTCTGCGAGTGATTTTATTTTATCCTTGTTTGGTTGTTCTATCCCGTCAGTTAGATGTCATTTGCCACTTTTCATTACAAGCATTGCACATTTTTCTATACCAAATTCCATTCCTATGTCCCGGCTGTATATTCTAACTGTGTGTATTAGGATTTCCAGTTCTTTTTCATTTTTTGCAAAAAGTTTGATGTCGTCCATGTACATTAAATGATTAACTTTTTCCTGTGATTTACTGAGTTTGTATCTGGCTGTGCATTTTCTGAGTATGTGGTTAAGTGACATCATGGCAATTATTAATAGTAAGGGTGATAGAGCATCTTCTTGGAAGATCCCTCTCTGGATCTTTGCTTCAGCTAATTTTCTTCCTCCTGCTGTCAGTTCGACTCTCCAGGTTTTCATAGATTTGTCGATGAAGTTTATGACTTCGTCTGATATTTTGTACATTTTGAGGCTGTTTATTATCCAGCTATGCGGAACCATATCATATGCCTTCTTGTTGTCAATCCAGGCCATAGCTAGATTTTTCCGTCTTGTCTTGCTCTCATCTAGGATGTGTTTATCTATGTAGAGTAATTCTGCTGTGCCCCTGGATCCTTTGCAGCATCCTTTCTGTTCGTCAGGGAACAATCCGCGGCTTGTTAGAGAGTGGTAAATCTCTTCCCTTATTTGTGTTGTTAATATTTTCCACATCATTGGTAGGCAAGTTATGGGTCTGTAACTGTTGGGGGCGGTTCCTTTGTTTGGGTCCTTTTGTATCAATGTGGTCCTTCCTTTAGTCATCCACTCGGGTACGTGCGCTATTTGTAGGCATTTGTTCTAGGATTCTTAGAATTCATGAGTATGGTAGGTTTCATTAGATTTCTTAGAAAAAGATCTCTTGAAATAGTTTTTCTTTTCCTCAGTTTCGAAGATAGTTGAAGTTTTTGAAGAGGTCACTTGAAAAAAAACAAAAACAAAACTGATGCCAGCGTTCAATCGCATTTACTAATAAGAGTGGCCGGATGTTGATCGTATGGACACACATAAACATAGATATACATACATATATACATACATACACAACCACCTTCACATACACACTCACACATAATTCACACACTAGACATGCTTTCATTATTTTAGACATTGCTGATTCCTAATATTCCTCACGAAACTGTCAGTATATATTTTGTACTGTAAAATTCGAGAAACAGAAGCTATCTTTATTTTGGTTATTTATTGGAGTTTTTGTTCATAGCTATCTAGCTATCTAGCTTGCTCGATAGCTATCTATCTGTTCATATGTATGTATGTATGTATGTATGTATGTATGTATGTATCCGTTCATAGCTTTTTAATTTTACATTGTCGCTACTTACATATACTTATTAGCATTGTATACAAACAAGAATAACAACAACGCTGCTGAAGAAAAATATTATTTTCTTATTTTCTTTATTATCCAAAATGTGCGAAATGGTAGTTTGGGGAGAGTCGAAGATGGCTGCCATGTACTCAGGCCGAGATACGAATCTTCAGTAAACCGTTTGTTCTTTGTTCTGCTTTCACGTTCTGCTTTCACGTTCTACTCTCTGGTACAGAGCCACCTCAAATCAATGAATCATTTTAGTTTCAATTCGCTTCTCGACTTTCGTGAGTTTTGTCTGGGCTATCTCAAGGCACCGATCATCTTCGTTTCTCTCCGATTCTCAGCTTTAGCCTATCTGGTACAGCTCAGGGTTTTCTCAGCTTCTCAGCCTTGAGCAGTCTGACGCAAGACCAGCGCCCAGATGGAGGCGTAACGTCTAGTAGCTCTTCTGTCGGTCTTCTTCGTTCCCTCGGATGGAAATCTTCTCGGGCTGATATAATTTCCCGAATGCCCACGTGTGGCGCGTGGACATGTTTTCTGTCTAGCATGTTACCTACGCAGTTTACGCGGCACTTCCGCTGAGGAAGCAGGTTCATGTTTACTTTAGGAAACAGGTGTACTTCTTGTTAATCCACCCATGCAACTTTTGTGGTATGTCAAAGGAATCTTTTGGAGAAATAGTCAACATAAGTCTTGTAAACTATTGACATTGTTTTTTATTTGATATATTTAAAAACACCAATAAGCATTACATTTGTTTGAGTTATCCAGTTGATTCTTGATTGAGCTCAAAGTGTTTAGTTCATCAAAGTTTTCTACAAGTATTCAATAATCAGATTTTGTGTGCATATATAAGGACACCTGACCGTAATATAGTAAAGGGTGCGGCGGAAATACCTCTCACATTTGAAACTGTCATGTGTTTGCCGTAAGTAACCAATGGCATAGGTAGCTCCATCTAGCTAATATAACTTATCATTTTATTTATTTGGTATGAATCATTATGATTATGTCTTGGACTGGTGCATACAGTGCGTTTGCAGTTGAAATGTTTTTAAGACTGGTGAATCTGTTATTGTTACACCGAGAGATTTTCGTGCTCACTTAATTTTACGTTGGAATGATTCTGTTCTGGATATGTGTACAGCTGTTGGTTGAAGATTTCAGAAACATAGGTTCATCGATTAAAAGAAGAATCCTTGGAAGGCTTAGAAGTGCTCGACCTTCAGAAAATGTCCAGACTGTGAAATAGTGTGTTGGGCAGTATCCTATATTGATCTTATTGTCAACCTTGAAAAACATTGCCGGTCCAAGCCATGATTGTAACTTATCGTATCTGAAAAACAATGGTTAGACGTTACCTTGAAATAGTTACCATTACGACTTGCCTTAGTTTGCTTCCACCACGTTGATGAATGTTGAAAATGTCAGAGAGTTTTTCTCTCGCACTTTGTATGTAATAAGCGAATCTTAGAAACTGTTGTTACGTGTAGTAAGTTCAAAACCTATTAATTGCTGTCAACTATTTACGTTGTACCGGTCCATTGAATTAGTGGGTTGAATGTTCGCCAAGGGCCCGGGAGACCGGAGTTCAATCCCAGGTCGAGTCATACCAAAGACTCAAAGAATGCTATTTGATAACTCCTTGCTTAACACTCATCATTAAAAGTTATGTATCAAGGGTAAAGTGAAGCATTCCAGGGAAAGGAGCAGCGCCCCTCCCTACACTTGAGTGTAGTAGCTATTGAAAAAGGAGCCTTTAGGTCACCTTCGACAAAGGTCGCCAACTTTATTTACTGTTTACCTTGTCCAAACTTGTGAATTATCTTATGACTTGGAACCTGGATTATTTAACTTAGTAAATAATACACAGAAACCACAATGATTAAAGTATGTTGAATTAATGAAATATTTAATAATAACATTCTGTAACAGAAATTCTGTTCTTGCATAGTATGTTATTTCTTGATTGCTTATGTATAGAAAATGGCAGGTATTCCCTTCCGGCTTTGCTGTTGTATACAGGATAATTACACTTAGAAATTAAATAATTTTCTTTGCAAATTTGCACATTTTCCTTTACATATAGTCTGAATAATACAACATATGGAAAAAAATTTACTTGTATTTATACTAAAATTATACAAAAACGATCCATAATGTTTAGTATTTGCCAGATTCGCGACAGTGATGTTATTCACTTTTACGTATCCGTCCCCAAATGTAGTTCTCCCATCATGTTTTGAACATTTAATTATCCTTGTCACAAAATCAAAATTTGAAGCAAAAAATAAGCATTTTCTATTGTCTATAAGCAATTGGAAAATAACACTTTCTTCTCAATAACAAGAAAAAGTAAAAGATATTTTTGCACAGTGTATTTTTTTAAACACCTAAGGTTGGATAAATAAAGAAATAAAAAGGACATTTTCTTATCATACTAACACAAGTATTTGTGACGTGTGATAGTGCATAATATAATTAGTGTTTATGTTTTTCAGATGTCAAGATAAGGTTAGGGAAAAAACAGCAGTTAGATTATTAAAAAATACACCCTATTCAGTCTTGTATATTATTTAAAAATCAGCTATCCGCAAGATGTGTTGGGGAGATCAAATATAGCTTATTTTACCCCTTTTATTTATTGAGAGAATGAATTATAAAAAACCTAAAAAGTATGAAAAAATAGATTCAGATATGAAAAATACCCATAGGAAATTCCATAAAATGATTTTTAAAGCGCAGACTGTCCACTCTTCCGACCCAAGCAACATTCTAGGCTTGAACTCCTGGTTCATGTTGTAACTCCTTCCTCTTTCAAATCATATTTTGTTTTTCTGTTGCTTCCTTGAATACATGCAGTTTGGCCTTCCGGAAAAGGGAACTGTTTTTCTATCGTGGACAACTAAAGTAATTAAAAAAAAAAACAACAACTTTTGCCTTGTCTACTGATATCTGAACGTACATGCATCGAAGACATCTGTTTATGATGGACATTAAAAATAAACTCTAATATCCCATATCGAGAAATACTTTTCTTTCTATTTTTTCACCTATTAAAATCGACAAATTTCCTAACTTCTTTAGCTATCCTTTTAACATTATCATGCACACCCATCCATGTACACACTTGCATGTATACTACCTATGCCCACACACCTGTATAGATACGCTCACTCCCACATAGATATGCAAGTATATATGCGGTCCGTGGTAATGGTTATCGTTGTAGGAAATGCACACGGCGATACGAGTTCAAATCCTGGACGACACTGATTGCATTTCACATAGCACTAATACCCTCGGGAAAGGTATGAATCAAATTATTCTCCCTCCAGCTATGGGTAAATAGTAGGACGGACTGGGTTCTTCAGTTTTGGTGAGGCAACTAGAGCGGGAGAAGGAAAACTCTGAATTCAAACCTATTAAACTCGGCTTAATAATTGACCTTGTGTCGTATCCTGCCCGAGCGGAGGGGTTGGGTAAATATGATATATATGCTGCACCTATACACATACATACTCATAGAGATATGCTTGCCCCAACACGCATAAGCATTTCTTCCCCTATGTGCACCAAGGAGAAGCACAGTTTATAGTGTCACAATGAAAGTAGTTCATCGCTGAAATTTGGTTAAGATTAGAAAGGTCGAAGTGCATATCGACTGAAACTTTTGATTAAAATCAAAACGACAGCATAAGAGAATATATGAAATAATGAAAAGAAAAATCCCTACTATACAGGAAATAAAAGGGCATATGTTTTAAACATTGCGTAAAAAATGACGAAGGTACAGTGACATTTGATACAAATGCATAAAAGAAATGACATTTGATATGTCAAAAGAAGGTATCATATGATATGAATGTTAAAAGGGTGACATTTAATAAAGTAAAGTTGGTGACCTTAGTCGAGAGTGACCCGAAGGCTCTTTTTTTAAGAGCTACTACACCAAGGCGGAGGGGAGGGCGCTACTCCTTTCCCTGGATTGATCTACTTTACCCTTGAGTCTTACCTCATGATGCTGAGCGTTAAGCAAGGTAGCACCAAGTACCATTTTTTGAGTCTTTGGAATGACTCGACCTGGGATTGAACCCCAGTCCCTGGACCATTGGCGAACACCATTGGTTCGGCGACATTTAATACTAATGTACAAAAATGATACCATTTGATACAAATGTTAAAAAGTGGGCATTTGATACTAATATAAGAAGACAGTACCTTTCGATACAAATGTTAAAAAGTGGGCATTTGATACTAATATAAGAAGAAAGTACCTTTCGATACAAATGTTAAAAAGTTGATATTTGATACTAATATATGAGGCGTCTTTGAAAAGCAATATGACTAGAGTCACAAACAAATCATTTGAATTTCAAATAACGAACTACATGGTTTCCCCTTCAAAGTAATCTCCCTCAAGTTTAATGTGCTTTCCCAGTCTTTCTCAACCATGTTTCTGCTCACGTCTGGAAGGATTCTTCTAGGATGTCCCTCAACTTTGTTTTTACGTAACTCTTGATAGTTTCTATGCCTTCAAAACGAGTCCTCTTGATAATCTCTTTGATCTTGGGTAAAGAAAAATGTCATACAAAGAAACCAGGAGAAGAGGAACTGAGATGATCCTTTCGGCTAAGAACTGCCAAATGCTCTGGGTATTGTGAGCAGGTGCATTATCGAGGTGAAGCAGCCGCAATTTGTTCTGCCATAGCTCTTGTCTCTACTCGCGCACCGAACGAACCATACGCAGCAGGATATCCTAGTCGACTTACTGATGGATCTTCTGGCAAGAACTGGATGAGAACGATGTCCTTCTCATCGAAGAACGTGATCAACATGACTTTGGATTTTGACTTAAAGTGTCTTGATTTCTTCGCCCTCGGTGACGTCGGAAACTTCCACTGAGTACTAGAGCACTTTGTTTCTGGTTCATACTCAAAAATCCGTCTCTCATCATCTGCGATGACTTTAAGAAGGTCTACCTGATGAGTAATAAGTTCAGTTTGAAGACACTCAATGATGTCTTCACACATTTGTTTGCTGGGCTTCTGATATTCATTCAGCAATCTTGACACTATTTTCCCCCAGATTTTCTGCATGCCCAAATCTTTAGTGATAATCCTCCAAACACTGTCGCTTTACAAGTCCAGCAGACAGATAAACATTCGAAGTGAAATGACGATCTCTGTACACCATCTGGCTTACCCGTTCGATGTTGACCTAAGTCCCCTTTATTGAAGACCTTCAGCTCATGGTGTCATTCTTCATCTTCTAACACCTTTCTTTGAACCTCTTGTGCCCCTTAAAAATACGTGCATTCGACATGGAGCAATCTCCATACACTTACTGAAGAATGTCAAGAGCTTGTGACAGGGTTTTCCCAAACCGGACCAAAATAAAAAAAGAAAAAGAAAAAGAAAAATCCAAGTTTATTTTCTGCTCAGTGTTTATCGTTTGTTCCACAGTGCTTCTAGTTGAATGACCTAAAAAGAGGTGTAAACCTAAGCATGTGAAAAAGAAAAATTAATAGATAAATAAAATGGTTGTAGAAAGCTAAGATTACAGTTTTATATTCTGATGATGAGTTAAATGATAACGCCGTCTTTCTGTTGCCCATAGATCACACAGCAACCTTAGTTCTATTACACGTCAGATAGACCTCGTAAAAAGTAGCATTGGATGCAAATGTTAAAAAGAGACATTTGATACTAACGTAAAAAAGAAGTTTCCAATTGGGTTCGTGTGCAAGGGAACTCAGTGCTTGAAAGCCCGTTTGTCTAAAGATTTTTTAAAGAAAATAATGTTGATTGAATTCATCATGTTATTTAAAGTATCAAATAATTACAATAGGGTTCAACATTATCAAATTATTTTTTAATTAATTTTTAGAAGGAGAATTTTTTATGGAAATTGGTAGTGTGTTCAAGAATTTGGCACAGCAAATTCAATCCATATTACTGTCTGTCTCTAGGAATCAAAAACAAGCCTCCGCAAGTAAATTGGTGAGTCGGATGAAGATAAATATATGAGCTGAGAGAGAAGAAATTATGAATATTAGAAGGAGATATTTTATTAACAGAATCATAAACGTTAGCTGTTTAAATATTTCAGAAAATATGGGGCCTTCATATCACTGATATATGTGAACTATTCTAATGATTTCTTTTTCTTTAAAGTTTTAAAGTAAAATTTTTTATTCATTAAAAATCCACCCACTTCTTCGAAAAAAGTACAAAGAAACAATAAGATTTCTATCATGCCTTGCAGAATTTTTCTCAAAACAGAAAAAGAATTTTCAAAATCAAGACAAGGTTCTCTTAGTAAATGTTCTTAATTCAACTAATTTTCATCCACTTATATATGACATCAAATATTCCTAGCAAATGTTATTAATTTCAATCAGATCTATTTGATCCATAGATGGGACCCAAGCAGGTACTCCGCTCCGAGTCTGAGTAAACTGAAGATCAATAGCAATAAACGGGTGCTCCATAGATCTCTAAAACTGTGGGATCACCATCAGTTGCAGTTTTGTGTCATGTCTAGAACAACCCTTTTCTTTGGTGGGGTGAGGGGGTCTTAACTTTTTGCAAGGATACTGTCAGTATATTCTAAGTCCCGATGTCTGGTCAGAATATCTTTTGGGGTCTCGTGAAATTAGATTAAAAGTTTAAAAAAAAAGATCTTTTTAGCTCCAACAGGAAAAAAAAAATAAAAGAAATGGAGTACCAATTTCTCGGTGAAAAATTTCCAAAATACTTAATATGTATGATTCATTGTCATCCGCAGATTTCAACATACGCAGGGAATGAAATCTTTCAGTGTCTATTTTTGTCAATTTGAGCACTTCTTCAGCCGGAACAATCCATATATTTTTGCGTGAATGTTTCAAAGCGATACTGGTAATAAAAAAAATGGGAAAAAAGTTAAAAACTAAAACAAAAACAAAACGAATAAAAAGTAAAACAAATCTATAAACAATGAAACAAACAACAAAACGTACAAATAATGTATAAAAAAAGATTCGACATGTCGATGCTAAATTTATTACAAGGCCGAAATGAGAGAGGTAAGATCGTATTGTATTAAAAACTTCAGCGCTTCCCTTGAAAATATTTATTGAATGATCACTGTATATTTGATAAAAAGACTATTACAAGTGTTGTTGGATAGTCAGTTGGTTCCTTTGTTTGATGGCATATCAACTTTCAAGGATTATCTAATGCCAAATCCATCCTTGTGGAAGAACGGATGTGGTTCTATTTAACCGATAGCATGGCCATTACACATGCCAAGTTCGCTGTAGTATGTATAGGAACCTTGTATCTCAACTTTTTCTTATTCTTCAATATGGATGGCCATAAACCCAGTTGTTCGTTTTCACTTCTTTAATGAAATATCTAAACTTCTGAGACGAAGTATTTTCATTATTCCACACATTGTTCAAACCAAAATCTACATCAATATATTAATCAGCCAACAAGCAGGTAGCGAAACGATTATCGTCATAGGAAATGGAATTGGCTACCCGAGTTCAAATCACTTCGACACTAATGTCCTTGAATCCATTTGCCCTCCCTACATCTATGAGTAAATATTAGGACTGACTGGGTTCATTAGCCTTGGTTTGGTAACCAGTCTAGGAGAAGGAAAACCCTGAATTAAAACCAGCTATATTGGACCCTAACGAAACGCTGGAAGAAAAAACTTGATAGGAGCTTCACCAGGATACTACGTACCGTTTTGAGCAAATCCTGGAAGAAACATTTTAAAAGACCGCAGCCCTATGGCCACTTACCTCCCATCTAACAAACCATCCGAGTCAAATGAGCAAGACATGCTGGGCATTGCTGGTGAAGTAAGGACGAACTCATAAGTGACGCTTTCCTATGGACTCCTACACATGGACACACCAGTGTTAGCCGACGAGTAAAAGCAGTCATTAGTTCTCTTTATACATGGCGTGACGTCTTGTGGATGCTTCAAATCTGATGTCCGAAAGAGACGGATGACGAGAGAGTCAAAGGAATCCGTACTTTTATGTCACATTGTGTGCATGGCGAAGAGCTGGGGTAAACACACATTCCAGATTCTTTTGGCCATAAGTAAAATAGTAGGGCAGACTTAACTTTCTTGTCATTGTAGGCAGGTTGATAACTCTAAATACAATACCAGTAGCTGGAATCCCTAACTCCATCAAGTCCGAAGGGTTTGGATTAGGGTTAGTGAGAAAGAGGATAGGTCCCGTGCCGCAGATTACATGACCTTAAAATTAAGATTTTACATACTTATTATTCTAATGGGCATTATTTATCACTTTGTAATTTTTTAAACTTCTAAAAAAGATCACAGAAGTGAAATAAGTTGACAGAATTGTTTTCTGTAGAGTTCTTGCTGGGAAGATAAAAGAGTTAAATCCTATTTAGTCTTGGTTAAAACATGGTCAGAATAACCTGAAGCCGAACATTTGAATCCTTATTTTTTAAAATGCAGATTGTATTTTATCTGACCAAAGAACTGATGGCCAAAACATCGAATCTCTGTCAAGAGGAAGCTTCTCAAAAGTTCGAAGATATTTATTTAGATAATTACTATTGAGGATCACGGAATACTTTGGTAAACTTCCATGGTGACCCGTTTCATGAAGGTTGATTAGAATATCGACAGTGGTATTTTGAACTTAATCATTTTGAATGGTCAGAATATTCTTTTCTGTTAACTATTGGGATGTTAAGTAATTTACTATGTTTTGTGATACCTTGGATTGTTGTCGACATCCTTGGTGATTTTTCCCGCTATGGAGATTATTGAATTAAAAAAAAATAATGCTTGAAATGTTGGCACTGGTATTTGATATTGTTGGATATTGCTCTGTGGATTTCACCTCATTGTCAGCAATTCTGATTTTTGCCCTGAAGTTTTCCCAAAGAACTTTAATCTTAATCATGATAACTGATTGACTTCTGACGTGAAATTACGAAAAGTTTTGGTAAACGGGTCTGGCTTTTGTCAGTTTACCAAAATATCTCTCGTTCCCCAATGATACCAGTCCCAGAAAAATAAGGTCTAAACGTTCGGCATTTGGTTACCCCCTTACACACACACACACACACACACACACACACAGAGAGAGAGAGAGAGAGAGAGAGAGAGAGAGAGAGAGAGGTTCTAGGTGTTAACTTAAAGAAATAACTGCAAGGAGATTACTTGCCCTTGTCTCCATAGAACTATTGTTTGTTGTTTGCATTAAGTCACACAAAAGGACAATGTATGCTTTAAAAGCAAATCATATTTCCAACAAAGCTCCTTCCTTTGCACTGACCCAGTTCTGATACAATTGCATTGGGTTAGATATTGCTGCTTGCTTTGGCTTTTCGAGACCGAAGTACAAAATAACGCTGAGTCTTGTTCTAAGGGTAAGGAGTGAGAATGATGTCAGATGTTGAACTATGTATTGCAATTAAAGTGATTGGGTCAGAATTAACCCCTGATGTTGAGACATTGTAAAAATGAAAATGCCGGAAGGACTGAACAATATCAATTATAACTTTTGTCCCAGTTATAGAGTTTGAAGAAACTATTTATTTTAAGTTTATATATTGGTTATGGAAAACCTGATTTAAATAAAAGTTTCATAAAAATGCTTGGCACTATAATTTTCACTATTTAAATGTTGTTTGGTTAGGTTTTAGGGCATACTAACCCTTGTAGCTTATCTAATCCTGTTTATATATATATATATATATATATATATATATATATATATATATATATATATATATGATTTGTAATTGAATAATTTGAGGTAACATTTTAAACATACTGAAGTTCATTTCAAGTAATACTTTGTAACACTAAGAATTCAATTTAACATCAGTCATTTGTTTTCACACAGTTAAATTGTTAAACTTTTCTATTTAACTCTTAGATGGGAACTTTACAGGTACTAACACTCCGGGTCAAAGTGGACCTGGGAGTAATGGTAATAAAAGGATACTCTACATTCCCCAAAGCCCCAAGGCAGAAGACTCGTCACCAGATGCAGTTTAATGGCACTCGTTGGGTGGGGGTGTCTTACCCATCTGCAGAAGTGCAGTCGGCGTATTCTACAGCTTATTTGTGTATAATACGCATTCATTTATAACGCACACACCAAACTTTGAGCGACGAAATTCTGAAAATAAATTGTTGGGTATAATACGTACAGACTTTTTAGAATGTGTAGCAGGTAAATTTAACTTAAATTTAGCATTGCCCAGTCGGCTGGGACTGTAGAGTACACTGACATCACCTCTGCAAGGGGGCAATACCCCCCCAACGAGTGTCCTGTGGCTCAGTCGGCTCTGGCTGTAGAATACACTGACTGCACTTCTGCAGAGAGATAAGACTTCCCCCCAAACGAGTGTCTTGGATATGACACTAAACAATCTGATGTTGAGATTCCAGTAATGCTGGAGATTGGGGAATGCGGAGTACCTCTTCATTGTCATCACTCCCAGGTCCTCTCTTGCCCAGAGTGGTAGCACCTTATGGGTATTATCTATGGGTCAAATAGAACTAAACAGTGGTTTCGAGAGTTTACTTTTTTTGCATTTAAACTGCGTATTTATGCTAAACTGAAATGTTTAAAAGAGAACTGTTTTGACATCTAAACTGCATGCTTATGCTAAACTGAATTATCTGAAATAAAACTGTTTTTACATTTAACTCTGTATATTGTCCAGTCGACTGAGGCCATAGAATAACACCGACAGCACCTCTGCATATGGGTTATACTCTCCCAGCAAGTGTCCTGATATGACTCTAGACAATCTGATGGTGAGGTTCCAGTGATGCTGGAGCTTTGGGGAATGTGGAGCACCCCTTCATTGCCATCGCTCTCTTGTTCACTCTGGCTCAGAGTGGTAACACCTGATAGGGTCTTATCTATGGATCGAATAGAACTAAACTGAGTACTTATTTTTTTTTTAACAAATCGCTTTATGTTAATTTCCGAAATGCATTATTTCTATATGAAATGGTAGCATTGAATTATATTGTCAAAGAAATTTTTCGATAAATGTTGTTTTGTTTCAGTCTCAAAAGGCAACTAAATTGTTACAGAGGGGAGGTCCTCTATCTCTCGTTCTCTCCCCCACTCACACTCAAACACACATACACTCACAACTGTATACACTTCTTAATACGAAAAGTTTCAAATTACTTGTTGTGTCATAATGTAATATAACGGACGGGCACTGTCGTCAATCAGTGAAGGCGTCACAAGACTTGTGCGTGCGGGCAGAATGACCTGCAAAGTTAGACGTGATTTTAAAATAATCACAGATGTATTATCACGTGTTTTACTGGTGACATCGAACATTCGGGATCTTCGATTTGTTCTCCAAAATCTCGATATAAGAAAACAAGAAACGAGATTTTGGCAGAGTTGAAGGCAGCTTTCAAAACAGGTGAGTCAAAGGTTCCGAGGCCTCGACCCGTCCTACCCAGTCTGCTATGACAGGCGTGTGCCAATAGCCAGCTCTCACCCACACCCCGTCACCACCAAGAGGAAGGGAGAAGAAGGACGTAACTAAAATGAACTTTTTGAGTTGCAGCGATCATAGCTGAATAATAAACGACTGCTATATTTTCTTCCCTTACCTTCAAGTTTGAGTATTTCTTTTTCTGCGGACTTCTTTCTTTTCAGCACAACACGTTGGTCCTATGGTACAAGATAGATTAACGTGACAAGCAAAATACCTTTGTATCAAGAAAGGAGTCGGGAACCTGTTTGCTTCTCAGGCAAAAAAAAGAAACAACAAAAAAACGAATCGAAATTCAACCGCCTTTCATTGAGAAAGGCTGGTAAATAACCGATCTGAATTGCTTTAAATAGAACTGTTTTTGACATTGAAACTGTACTTACACTGAACTGAATTGTTTAAAATAGAACTGATTTGACATTTAACTGTGTAAAGAAAATCTATTCTTATATCAAACTGAATTGTTTGAATTAGAACTATTTGATTAAACTGAATAGCTTCTAATAGTAATGTTTTTGACAATTAAACTGTGTACTCATGCTAAACTGAATTGTTAAAAATAGAACTGATTATTTGTATAAAAATGGATTTTGCATTAAATAACCTACAAAGGTTGATATGCCATAAAACTCAAACTACCAAACCAATCCTAAATTTAGCATTTGTTCAACATTTTTTCAGTTCATATTGACAAAAAAAAAAAAAAAAAGAAGAATTTTAATAATTTACATTATGTTTTAAAACACAAAATTTACATTGTATTTAGGACAAATGCATGGGAATGTTCACGCAAAAATGCAACAAGCTTGCAACGAAAATAAGTTTACATTAGGAGAAACAAAATTATAAACAAATACACATTCCAGTGGTGTAAAACAGGTTAGTTTGAACAATAAATATAACTTACATTGAATCGTCCCTTCCCGAATATGGTGAGGTATTCGGCTGGAAAAAAAGTTAATTACATAGTTCTCGAATATAATTCAAACCCTTAACTTTTGTGCTGAAAAATACTGCGTTTCATACACAATTAATTACGGAAAGCAATAGAAATTTCAAGATAAAAATTACACCGTGTATTTTTAAAATCTCCCAACCAGAGAAATTCTTTGTAAGCATAATCATTTTTAATACAAAAAAATTATGTTAGCAACAATTTTGTACAGAAAAATTATTGATGGTGAGAAGAATTAAAAGGGGGTAAAAATTAGGACAAATATTTAAATCTTGGCAGAAAATATAAAAATTGGGGCGTATGAAGCCAATAGTCGCACTTATAATTACCGGAGCACTTGAAACGATCGCAACGATTCTAACAAAAAGATTTAGAAATTCGATGTCGCGTTGGTGATATTCAGATAAGAGTATTGTTGAAATTTGCATGAATACTGAAGAGCGCAGGAAGAGTGAGGAAAATTTCAGTCACTTCATCTCTAAAGAGCTTGCGGATACCAACAATATGACGAGGGCAATAAAAATAACTTTCCTCTGACTTTAGAACAAAAGGAAACTATTTTGTTGATATTTGAAACTCAACATTGCATTATAAAGAGGCCGCTTCTTACTTTGGCTGCGTAACCGACAGCAAAGGGTCAACCACGAGAACACTCACGGTATGTGCGAGAAATGTTCAATCGTAAGAGGTGGGTATTTTTGAAAAGGATTGGTCATTTATTTGATAACAGATAGAGGACAAGTAATGACTTAGATTTTGTTGCTAGCGAAACACCTTCGCCATTGAGGATGGGCTATATATATTTTCATTCATCTACTCGAGAATACAAATTCAGGTCACACCGTTTTTGAGATTGGTCCAAAGGAAAATTGCAACACTGATAATAAAATGAGAGATTTTTTTCAGTGAACACGTATCTGACTTTTTCCTTTTTCTGACATGAACTTATTATAGAGTTAAATACTATCTCTTTTCACATCTTGATTTACCAAAATCTATTTTTTTTGGTATTTAGTTGATTCCGTTGTGATCATGTGTTGTAGAAAAAGAGTTAAAAATCTTTAAATTTTGGGATACTCATATATATGAAAATATTTAATCATATATTCAAATATAATATCAGAACAAATGATAGAAATTTTGATATTATATCATTAGAATGAATGATAAATATAATAGTATAATGATAATTATATATATATATATATAGGCGCATTCGGCTGGGGATGTAGAATACACCGACTGCATCTCTATAGAGAGTAAGACCACTCCAACAAAAATCCTGATATGACAACAAAACGTCTGATTGTGAGGCTCCTGTCCTGTAGATTTGGGGAATGTGGAGTATCTCTTCAATGCCATTACTCCCAGGTCCACTTAGATCCCGAGTGGTAGTACCTATTAATGTAACATCTATGAGGCAAATAAAACTATTCAACTATTTAACTGTATGTAAACTAACGACTGATGGTAAATTGAATTCTTTGTGTTACATAGTAATACTAAGAATCATTTAGCTGTGTGAAAATGAATGATTAGTATTGAATAAAAATATTCTTAAATAACAAATAACAGATGTTTAATTGAACTATTAGCCGTACATAGCAAAATACTCGAAACCATTTAACAGTGTGCAAACGTATGAGTAATGTTGAATAGAATTATTTGTGTTGAATAGAAATACTTAAAACTATTCGTGTGCAAATAATACTATTAGTGTTAGACAGTAATACTTTAAACTATTTAACAATGCGCAAACAAATATTTCATACTAAACAGAATTATTAGTGTTAGATAGCAATATTTGAAACCATATTACTGCGAATACAAAATGATATCTTGCTTGTTCAAAATATTAATTGCAAACTATTCATTTACGAATTATATATATCTAATACATACGTACATAAACAGGATTTAGCTTGGAAAAATTTACAAGGGTTGATATGCCATAAAATCTAACCAACCAACCAACCAACCAACCAATATATACATATGTAAATATATAAATAATTTTTAAAGTTTCAACTTCCAACAATCTCATTTTTATCTTCATTGGGTATTGTGGGTTGTTCATTTCTAATATAAATAAAGTTAAGTTGGCGACAGTAGTCGAGGGTGACCAGAAGGCTCCCTTTTTAATAGCTACTACACCGAGGTGTAGGGGGAGAGCGCTACTCCTTTCTTTGGATTGCTCCACTTTACCCTTGATACGTACCTTATATTGCTGAGTGTTAAGCATGGAGGTATCAAGTAACATTAAAGTCTTTGGTGTGATTTGAACTGGGAATGAACCCAGGTCTCCCAGACCATCCGCGAATCGACTTTATTCTGCTTTATTGTTTTATGATATTACTAATACTAGGGTGAGTTTGAAAATATTTTGATACGTGCAAGTTTGAGGCACGTATATCACGTGACCAAAGCAGTTCAACCAATTGTTGTCGGTAGTATTGTGGTGATTGGTGCGCTGATTCAGTGTCCATTGCTTCAATCCTTATATTATTTGAAAGTTAATCCCAGTGTATTCATATTTACCAACCCCTCCACTCGAGTAGGATATGACACAAGGTCAATTTTTAACCGGAGTTTAACAGGTTTGAATTCAGAGTTTTCCTTCTCCTAGACGAGTTACCTCACCAAGGCTGAAGAACTCAGCCTGTCCTACTATTTACCCATAGCTGGAGGGAGAATAATTGGGTATTAGTGCTATGTGAAATGCAATTAGCCTGGTGAAGGATTTGAACTCGTGTCGCCGTGTCCATTTCCTACGACGATAACCATTACACCACAGGCACCTCCCAGTGTATTAAACAGATGTCTTCAGCAATTTCGCCGGGTTGTAAGAACTTCGACCATCAGGATTTTGTTTGGACACAGTTAAACCGTTTCAAGTATTGCTATTTAACCCTAATAATTTTATTAATTAAATATTCATATTTGAAGTGAACAATTTTCACGCAGCCGAATGGTTTCAAAATAACTAATAATAGAAATCCTTAGTAATCCTATTTACCAACCCCTCCGCTCGGGCAGGATATGACACAAGGTCATTTTTTAACCGGAGTTTAACAGGTTTGAATTCAGAGTTTTCCTTCTCCTAGACTAGTCGCCTCACCAAGGCTGAAGAACCTAGTCTGTCCTACTATTTACCCATAGCTGGAGGGAGAATAATTGGATTCATACCTTTCCCAAGGGTATTAGTGCTATGTGAAATGCAATTAGTCTTGTCCAGGAATTGAACTCGGATCGCCGTGTCCATATCCTGTGACGATACCTCCTTAGTAATAGGTTGAACAGTTCTAGTTGACCCATAGATGGGACCCTAACATGTACTACTACTCTGAGTGGACATGGGAGTAATAGCAATGACGGATTACTCCATATTCACCAAAGCTCCGGGACTGGAGCCTCGCTTAGAGATGCAAGACACTCAACATCTTGTTTTTCTCAATGCGATTAGCTCTCAGAGACTT
This sequence comes from Sepioteuthis lessoniana, assembly GCA_963585895.1. NCBI lineage: Eukaryota > Metazoa > Mollusca > Cephalopoda > Myopsida > Loliginidae > Sepioteuthis > Sepioteuthis lessoniana. The sequence goes on from OY757918.1 coordinate 106,707,485, forward strand.
CTGTTACCTTTCAGATAAAAAAGGTTATGTGTTTGTTATCAAAAAATGTTTGAAATTACCACTTGATTAAAAACTTGCTTAAATGTATTAACCATATATATCCGCATATCATACGAATTTCTGAGACTTAAATAAAATGGTATTTTCATCCTGAAATTTGTTGACATACTTATTCTACTATGCAACGTAGTATATAAGCAAAGCACAATAGAGAAATGAATGGAAGGCTACGTTCTCCTCTTCCTGGAGAAAGGCGATCTCTGAATCAACAAAAACTATAAAGGTATAACTCTTACAATTATAACTTAATATTTTATAATGCTCTGCTTCTCAATCGTATCCAATATGAAACTGAATAAGTTCTTAGGAAAAATCAGAACGGTTTTCGAGGAAATCGATCCACAACATCACAGATTTTGACTGTTGGCGCGATAATGATGCTCTTCAAAGATGCGAAGCAATGTTTCGCTTATCTGAAGGTGACATTGATTTTTTTTAACATTGTCACTGGAGTCTTCACAGCAGATACATTGCCACCATGTCTATTCATAATCTTACTAGATTATGCTCTACGAACGTCAATAGACCTAATGAAAGAAAATAGTTTCACACTAAAAAAGGCAGGAAGTAGTCGATACTATGCAGACAATGCAGATGATCTTGTACTTCTTGCAAATACACCTGCTCAAGCCGAATTTTTACTGCACAGCCGGGAGCAAGAAGCATCGACCTTTTCGTGAACTCAGATGAAATAACGTTCATGTGTTTTAATTGAGATGCAGCCATATCCTAAATAAATAGCATCTAAAATTAGTCGACCTGTTCAAATACTTCAGTAGCAATATTATACACCTTCCCTGGCCGTGTATTTTAGATCGATCACTGATACAGTCGATGCGTCAATCAGGACTCTTTTCTGATTGACTGGTGTTCAAACTGGCTTGGTCTTCTCTTATTCGGCTGCCCAAAGCTGCCCCACTCTGACAAAACTCTGGTTCTCACTGTTTCTCTCCGTCTCAGTGAGTTGCTGCCGATGATAATCTAGCCGTTGGTTTGCTGGTACAAAGTTTATATGGATTATAGTTCTGATCATCTTATCATCTTTGTTCCTGCCCCATTGGTCGTTGTGTTTCACACCACTAATGATAAGATCAATGATGATGTGCCGTGGTAAACTTGTCCGATGTAGTTGAAAAATTAAAATCTCAACTCGCAAATAAACTTTAAAATGCAAGTTTATTTACAATAGCAGATATATAATCTTCTTCGAATATTCAATGTTGAAGCGGGTGTATAAGAAGTAGTGTTGCTGGCTATGAAATGCTGGTAAGTTGAAGTGGGTCTGGTGGATGGTGGGTGAGGAACGTTGTTGCCAAAATCAACTATGGATTCGAAATGCACCCTTCAAAATTTGGAGACAATCTCTCTTCGGGCAAAACAAGCTCTTGCTTAAATAAAAAATTTGCCGACAAAATTTCATTTGATTACTCAATATTCCATTATTTCTACCTCGCTCTTTCATTTTTCTTCCATCTTGACCCTCACAAGTGCAAGGTCAACAATGGGCGTTGATAACCTCCAAAAGTTATAACTGCGTCGTTCTTATTTTTGAGTATTTAACTCTTAATCACACACCGCTTCCAAAAACGCATCAATTTACAATTGTTTACAGGAAACGATACAATCATCTGTATTTTTAACTTCAGAGAATCAAACTACGTGTTTTGCTAAATCTGTCAAACGAAACAGTATTCAAAGAAAAAGGCACCAAATGGCTTTGTTTAAAAATCATAATTCTAACCTTCAACTTTAGATACGACGAAATTTTCTGTTTATGCTTTCAATCATTCCTACGCACCAGATTTAACCTTAATTTCCAAGGACGGACGCACTCATTCCCCCCCCCCCCAAGTATCATATGACTCTCAATTACTTAATTGGACGTCGTATCAGCCTACCGATCACACATGATTTAGAACAGATTTTTTTTGTAACAAATTTTCAATGAAGTATTAATCCTCCCGATGTACTTCGACATAATATCTCATCTACTGAAAGCGATATCAATATACGCATAAGTAAGGTATAAACTGATAATGAAAAGTTAACGACTATATGGAAATCTGATCTCCCTGATGAAATAAAACGGGAAATCTTCCAAGGTTTAACCGTGTCAATAGTATTGTATGGTTGCACCACTTGGATTTTAACGAAACGCACGGAGGAAAAGCTTGATGGGAGCTACACAAGGATGCTGGGAATCAGCACCCAATAAAACAGCTGTTTTACGGCAACTTACCTCCCATCTCACCAACCATCCAAGTAAGACATGCAAGTCCTACTGTGCAATCCTGGGAAAGTAACAACTAACTCGTAAGCGACGTTCTCTATGGAATCCTAAACATGGACACACCAGATGTTAACCGACTCGCAAAAAACGTATATCAGCCCTGTGCCGTAACTGGATGTCATCTAGAGGACATACCAAGAGCAATGAGGAATAGGGGCAGTTAAAGCGAGTGAGTGAGAGAGCGAGTGAGCGAGCGAGCGAGAAAGAGAGAGAGAGAGAGAGAGAGAGAGAGAAAAGAAAACTGTGCTGTCACCCCACCTTGATACTGATAATGATGACTTTAAACCATACATTTGTGCACAAAGAATTATTATGTGAGAAATGATTACTTAAAACCATATGATTATTAGTGTTAGATGGGGATACTTGAAACTATTCAACTGTGTGCAAATTATTTGTATATGATAAACTTTAAAGAAGCAACTATACAAAAAATTCAAATATAAATGTACAATGAACGCAATTCCCTATCCTCTTTACATAAAATATCCCTCGATGGGTTGACAAACCATTAAAATTAATCAATCTATGCATACACAATAGAATGGGAACAGTATATCCTCATGGACTGAATAAAGAGCAAGATTCCCTGAAGTTATCAACTACAACAAAGAAAGTGCGAGGATACAACGACGGAAACGTTCTAACTACATAACAAACAAGTGAGAACATCAGTGTATATATTTACTTACGCCTTCACAAGAGCAAAATGTGACACAAGGTCAATTTTAAGTGAAATTTAACTGGTTTGAATTCAGAATTTTCCTTCTCCAAAACAGGTTGCCATACCAAGGTTGAAGATCACAATCTACCCAATTATTTATCAATAGTTAGAGGGAGAATAACTGGATTCATACTTTGCTCAAGGGGTTAGTGTTATGTGAAATACAAACAGCGACGTCTTTTAATTGGAATCATTTTGAGATAAGGCTTCTTAATTCGAGAATTAATTTTTTTATTTATTGCGGACCTTTTGTTTCTTCTTTCTCTACGTTTCGGCCAAATTTCACCTCTGGCCTTCTTCAGGTGATTAACCGCGACCTCGGATAGGAATGCTAAGTCTAGTAACTGTATCTCCAGTAATTATTGTCTGTCGCACCACGTTTTTGACCAAGTAAACCTCTGGCCGGCTTGGGTAGGATTTGAAACCGCTATCTTCTGACAATGTTCACTTGGAACCGTAGGGACTCAACGCTTCTATCCGCTGTGCCATGGGCCTCGAAGGTCGATCAAGGAGGGATTTTTTGGTCTTATAAATCCAATTATTTGTTTTCCTTATCTGGTCTTCCATAGTCTGGTCCGTACCGAATTTGTAATCGTCTTTTAATTGGAATCATTTTGAGATGAGGCTTCTTAATCTGAGGTCGCGGTTAATCACCTGAAGAAGGCCAGAGGTGAAATTTGGCCGAAACGTAGTGAAAGAAGAAACAACACAAAAACTACCAAGATGAGGACAAAAAGTCCGCAATAAATAAAAAATTAATTCTCACAAACAGTGTCATCCAGGATTTGAATCCGGGTCGTTATGTTCACTTCCTAAAAGGGTAGCCATTACATCACGAACGACTCCATATACTATTTAACCCATAATTTGTTGGGATGAGGGGATTCATACTTTTTTCAAATGGTATTAGTGCAAAAGTGAATGCAACAGCATAAATGGGATTGGAACTAGCTTACTTCCCGTTTCAGCACTTTAGCCATAATGCCACGGGGAAAATAATACTTTCTCGCCTCAGAAAAAAAAAGTTATAAAATTGTATTAACTTGGGGATATTTACTTGCCAGGGGGTGCTTGTGGTGTAATGGTTATCGTCGTAGGAAATGGACACGGCGACACGAGTTCAAATCCTGGACGACACTGATTGCATTTCACATAGCACTAATACCCTTGGGAAAGATATGAATCCAATTATTCTCCCTCCAGCTATGGGTAAATAGTAGGGCAGACTGAGTTCTTCAGCCTTGGTGAGGCAACTAGTCTAGGAGAAGGAAAACTCTGAATTCAAACCTGTTAAACTCCGGTTAAAAATTGACTTTGTGTCATATCCTGCCCGAGCGGAGGAGTTGGTAAATATATTTACTTGCCAGTAACAAAGCCTAAAAAATAATCCTGATTTGTCATCGGGGCATAGAATATGCTGGCTGTATCTCTTGCCGAAGAGCAAGATCACCAAAAGTCGTTTTCTGAGTATGACACTAAACTGTAATTATTGATGAGGTTCCAGTTCTGCAGATCTGAGTAGTGCGTAGCAACCCTTTATTGCCGTAACTTCCAGGTACACTCTAACTCCGAGTGGTAGTACTTTTTAGGGTCCCATCTTTGGGTCAAATAGATCATTTTAAAAATTATTCGTATTCGATATGACCGCATAAAAAAACAAGAAACTCTGAAACCATTACACAAAAGATATCAATATGTAGGTACAACGAACGCGATTCCTTAACATCTAGGTGTAAAATAACCCTAGACAGATTCACAGGCAGTTAAAATCAATCTATCGATCAGTCAATCCAAGACAATCATCAGACACTTTTCCCAAGAAGCAAGTATAAAAAGTGATGTTATGACTCGGGGTTATTTGTTTCTATTTGTTAGAAATGTTTGGCATATTTATGTTCTATCATTTCTTCTATGGTCATATCAAGTATATTAAGTTTTGATTGAGACTGCAAAAAGGCTACCAAATCTTGTGGGGGTGTCCTCGTGGTGTAATTGTTAAAGCGAAGGACTGCGGAATCGTAGTAAGCGAGTTCGTACTCCAGTCGCGCTATTATGCTCCCTTTCGGGCAAATACCCTTGGGAAAGGTAAGAACCTCCTTATCCTCTCAGCTATTGGTTAAATAGTACCACTACTGTTCTTCTGGGAGAATATCTTTGGCATTAAATAACCTACAAAGGTTGATATGCCATAAACCAAATCTTGTACTCTGGTCATTAGGATAACGTTAACAAAAACTTGGCAAAGGAATTATTATGTCCTTAGCAATATTAAAACTTGTGAAGAAGCGCGTTTTTGATATAGGAGTAATGGTAATTAAAGGGTACGCTACATTACTCAAATCTGTAGAACAAGAGCCTCACCATCCGATTCAGTTTAGTGTCATATACAGAACATCTCTTTTTTTTAGAGAGGGTCTAACTCCTTTTTAGGGGATGCAGTCTGCGTATTCTAAGCCCTACCAACGCAGTGACGATTTTGTAGTGGGTGTGTAGTTGGTTAGCAAAATTGGGATTTATTCACTTGCTTAATCGAGCAATTTCGACACAAACTCTAGTTTCATGTGAAACCTTACACGCATGCATGTGATTAAAGGCAAAATATTGACCAATTTCGTAAATTGAGTCACGAGTTTTGCAGTGTGTACATCACGCGACCGAAGCTGTGGTAGATAGCCGCTGTTTGGTAGTTTGGTAGTTGGTGCACTGGCGCATTATGTGTTGCTTCTTTCCGCGTGTGATTTGAAAGCGGCACAGATAAACTTGCAACGAAGTCTAATTCGGGAACTTAGGCTTTCCGAGTTCAAATTGGACCATAACTCTGCGGAAGCAACCAAAACATTTACTGTGCAAAAGATGAAGGTGCAGTTGACCGCAGTATAGTGACTCGATGGTTCAAGAAATTTCGCTCGTGTTTCAAGAACCTTGTCAATCAGACAAGTTCATGTAGGCTTAAAACCGAGGATTCCGAGGTCGTGCTCCAAGCTATCGACGCAAATAGCAGTTGGAAAGAATCAATATAGTTCGTCACCTCCATGACCTTGGCAAAAGCATGCGGAGCTGCCGAATTGTGCCTCAAGTACTACCAAAATATTGCAAAACTTTTGACTCACCATAGTAAAAATAATTCAATCACATAGAACACTTTCAGGATAACAAAGCGCAAACAAATCGTTGTTAGACGAAATATCTAAAGTTTTATGGTAATTTAATTGAAACATCTAGGTGGACCTTAGATAGGTTGAGATTGTTCTAAAAACCGGCTATTGTTATAGATGATAAATACCAATATAACTTTCCAAGGATTAACTCAAAGTTTTCTGCTTGCGACACAAGTTTTCTGTAGGGCCATAGAAAGATGCGACTCCCAAATATGAAGATCAAAGCTTAGTCATTCAATACTGGTAATTCCATGCTATGGGAACTGCCAACCGTTAGATCCTGGTTTAGTGAGGTTCTACGTTTTCGTCTCAGATGGCATCTCCCGCTGTGGTGTTAACTGTAAATTTAAACGTGTGTACGCTTGTGTACGCACGTACCCGCGAATGTGTTTGTGTGTGTGTGTGTGAATGTGTGTGTGTGTGCGCGCGCGCGCGCGCGTGTGTGTGTGAGAGAGAGAGAGAGAGAGAGTGGGAGAGAGAGAGTGCATTTTATTGTTCGGTCGATTCTCAGTGCAACCATAAATAAGTCTCGAATAATGTCTGGTAGCAATGCAAAGGAACGAAGCTATAACTTTTGTTGCCCAGTCAGTTATGGCCGGCCAGCTATGGCAAAATCAAGCGAGAAGCCTATCGAATAACAAGAAAAGAATGAGTTGCAAATAAACAATAAGATAAAAAAAGGAAAAAAAAAAAAAAAACGGGTTGAGAGGCTGATAGGAATGCAGCTTGTTGGGTGGGTCTGAAAAGACGATTGATGAATTTGCAGTCAGTCAAGATCTGACGAGAAGATCTGTGATTCATCAACCTGAAATGGTTGTAAGAATCAAAGAATGCCCCTTCTTTCTTTCTTTCTTTCTTTCTTTCTTTCTTTCTTTAGTTATATATTTTTGTTTGTTTGTTTGTTTCCATCTTTCTACCTTCAGGGATATCCTTTTCTCTCTCTCTTTCTTTCTTTCTTTCTTTCTTTCTTTCTTTCTTTCTTTCTTTTGTTATGTAAAATTCTTTCTTTCTTTCTTTCTTTCTTTCTTTCTTTCTTTGAAATACACTTATTTGTTCAAAATTATTCTTTTTCTTATTTATTTCCTGTCTTTTTCTTTCTTTATCTCCAACATTCTTTCATTTCATTTTATTTACTATCTATTTTTTTGAACTGTTTCGCTCTTTTCGACTTGTGTACACCACCCTCTAAATCCCAGGCGTCTACTCATTTCCTTTTTCTCTCTCTCTCTCTCATTTGTTTTGTTCATAAAGTTCTCTTCTTATTCTGAATATGATAACACGGCTGGGCACTTTGTTGTATATTGCAACGTCGGTTGAATCGTATTTTACTCCATTTTAGTACAAAGGACGCACCTTGTTGAACAGATCCCTCGTCAGTCTACAAGGACGATTCTGTGAATGCCAACGTGTCACTAGACACTAGAACATCCGAATTTGAAAGTTCTTATTATTGAATTTTTATCAAAAAATTTTTTTTTAACTAATAAATGTCAATTATTTCATTACATTTTGGATAAAATCAGTGTGGAATATAAGTTTTGATTTGTGAAAAGTGAGTGATCAAGAAAAAGAGAAAGAGATAAATGATTGATTGATTTTAACGGTATTTCAACACGTGTTGGGTTATTTTATGCTAATGATAGTTTTTTTTATGGCTTATAAACTCTTTTGGGTTATTTCATACCAAATTATCTATCTATCTATCTATCTATCTATCTATCTATCTATTATTAGTCAGCAAAAAGTTTGTAGGGGACTGAATCAGCTCATTTGCTTCACACATTTAAATGATTTCAAGCATTGCTATGTAACATTAGTAATTCTTTTTATCAAGTATTCCTGTGTAATATAAAGAATTTGCACACTGTTGTATGATTTCAAATAAATAATAAAGAAAAAATTCAGTAAGTGATTGCACAGTTCTATTTGATACATAAACTGAAATCTAACAAGAATGGATTTGTAAGTTCTAGCAATGAAATGGTACTCTAGATTCACCAAAGTTCGAGAAGTGGTGCCTCACCATCAGATGTAAATTAGTGTCATACCCTGGACACTCGTTATGGGAGAGTGTCTTAACACTTTACAGAAGTGCACTCAGCGGGTTCTATACCCGCCAGCCGACATTATGCAAAGAGCTTAGGGAATCGAGTTCATTGTACTTTCATATTGACATTTCTATGTAGTTGCTTCTTAAGAATTTTTTTATGCTTAGGATCCTACAATAAAAAAAAAAAAAATCAAACTGTTTCTGTCACATCAGGTGAGAGTGGGACCGGGAATAATGGCTACCTCCAGAACTGGAGCCTCATCATCAAATACAGTTTAGTGACATACTCAAGACAATCATTTTTGGAGATGTGTCACTCCACTCTAGGGGATACACTCAGCATTTTCTTAGCCCCACCAACGGAGTGGTCTGAGGTATAAGTGGATGGAGAACGACTCTTAGTTCCTGGAAAGAGCACACAGATATCACCCTCTCATCATAGCTGAGGTTATATATATATATATAATACGAGGGTCAGCTGAAATGTTCATTGGCTGATCAAGATACTCTCATGGAATGAGACCAAATGAGGTTTATTTTTCAACATCGTCCCCCCTTGCTGTCTACACTATCCTTCCATCAGTGTTGCAGTACTTGGATCCCACTTGCCCCAAAAGTCATTAACAGCCGATATGGTGTCGTCAGATTGACTTTTCAGCAAATGAACTTTTCCGCTTTTCCTCAGAATGTTCTGATTATCTTGGAAGAGGTTAGTTGGAAGTTCATGGTTGAATTATTCAGAGTTGAATTGGGTGTTGGCTTCTTTGAGATATTCATTGACGCCTTTATCAGTTATGGTTTGGTTTGGTTTGTTGGGTTTTATGGCATATCACCCTTTGTAGTTTATTTAAAGCCAAATCTATTTTTATGTGAATAATCAGTTCCATTTCGAACAATTCAGTTTAGCATCAGTACACAGTTTAATTTCTATTTCAGACTATTCAAGCAGTAATATATAACAATTCAGTTCAATTTCAAATAATTCAGTTTAGCAAAAGCATGCAGTTTAAATGTAAGTACAGTTTAATTGTAAAAAAAAAAACATTTCTATTTCGAGCTATTCAGTTTAGTCAAGCAATTCTACTCAGCTAATTCAGTTTAGTATAAGTACAGATTTTGTTTACACACAGTTACATGCTATAACAGCCGACTGGGCAATTTATCAGTTATGATCCCGTTCTCTCTGGTTGAGTGTCACGGGGGTTGAGTATCATGTTTTTTTTGTTGTTCTGTGATAAGTATCGACTTTTTGTGTTTTTTAAATGTCTTTTCACAACCATTTTAAATATTTGGATGGTTGTATGTGTGTTGTTGAAGTTGAATGAGTTGTTACTTTTTTTTTAATCCACAATGGTTGGTTTGAGATCAGTTTGTCCAGTGTGTACTTGTTTAAGTTTAGTGGACGAGAGCAAAATTGGAGACCTTTGTCAATTAATTCAAATACATTTATATCAAATTTATGATTGCTTAAATTCACTTTTCGTCCACGTGGACCATTTCTAAATCTATAATTCATTCGAAATTGCTTCTCAAAAATAAGAAAGCGTCTATTGTGGTTAAAATATCTTCTATCCTCCCGGTCAAGTGTGCTTAATGGGGTCTTCTCTAATACCATATCAACTCTTGAAAATATATTAAAATATTCTGAAAGAAAACAGATTTTTTTACAAAAACTTTTATCCGGACGATATAGTTTCATATATCTACTATAAAATGAAATGCCTAATCAAGAGAGGAAACTTTTAGATTATATATATATATATATATATATATATATATATATATATACACACACACACACACACACACATATATATATATATATATATACATATACATATCTGTGTGTGTGTGTGTGTGCACGTGGTATATAAAGAGTGATAGACATGTCATCATCATTCAGTGGAACTAACAGCACGGATTTCCCTGACTCTTTCTTTCCATCTGTCCCTACCATCCATCGCTCCTGGACGGTCTTCTGGGCTGCATCTTGTGTTCATACATAGCTGATGTAATTAAGTTTTTGCTGGTCTGTTTGCACTGGTGTGTCCATGTGCAGGAGTCCATAAAAAAACTTTGTTTATGAGGTCATCCTTGTTTCTCCAGCAGTGTCCCAGATGTTTTGTCCGTCTTAAATGGTTTGTGAGATGGGGGCGCGTTGTCGTACAGCTGCTATTTTACAGTGTGTTGCTTCCAAGATTTGTTCAAGACAATACACAGCATTCTTGTGTTGTCCCCTTCTAGATGTTTTCTCTGCGTTTCGATAATGTCCGCGTGGTGCATTCATACAGCTGTATGGAGCTTTGGGGAATTGCTCCCAGGTCCACTCTGGCCCGGCGTGTTAGTACCTGATAGGGTCCTATCTCTCTCTGTTCATTGCCCAGTCGGCTGGTGCTGTAAAATACACCGACTGTACCTCTGCTGAGGGGTAAGACCACCCCAACGAGTGTCCTGTATATGACACTAAACAATCTGATGGTGAGGTTCCAGTGATGCTGGAGCTTTGGGGAATGCGGAGTACCCCTTTATTGCCATCACTCCCAGGCCCACTCTGGCCCGGCGTGTTAGTACCTGATAGGGTCCTATCTATGGGTTAAATAGAACTAACGGCATACTTATGCTAAACTGAATTGTTTGATTAAACAGAATAGCTTGAAATAGAAATGTTTTGACAATTAAACCGTACTTACATTTAAACTGTGTGTTTTAAGTAGATATTTATTATGTAGCGCATTATTTCAAAATAGAAATAATTTATTTGAATTATTTCAAAGAACTGTTTTTTTGATATTTACACTAAACTGAATTATTTAACATAGAACTGTTTTGACATGTAACTGTGTGTAAACAAAATCTGTACTCATACTAAACTGAATTAGCTGAATTAGAACTGAATTAACTGAATAGCTAGATATAGAACTGTTTTTCACAATTAAACTGCGTGCTTATGCTAAACTGAATTGTTTTAAATTGAACTGTTTTTGACATTGAAACTGTACTTACACAAAACCGAATTGTTATATGTAACTGTTTGAATAAACTGAATAGCTTGAAATAGAAATGTTTTTGACAATTAAACTGTGTACTCAGGCTAAACTGAATTGTTTTAAATAGAACTGATTATTTACATAAAAATGGATTTGGCGTTAAATGACTTACAAAGGTTGATATGCCATAAAAACCAACCAACCAAAAAACCAACCAACCAACCTGTGGAACTATTTTCTTTGATTGGATCAATTGACGTTCGAAGTACCTAATGTAGGCAGAGTATAAACAAATACAGTGCCAATGTATCTGCTTGCAAGACTCCAGTGACAATGTCAGAGAAGTTTGCGTCTCTACTAGGTGAGCGAACCATTGTTTTGGTGCTTTTGTTAAGTATCATTATAGCGGCAACACTTTCCTCATTGTATGGAATCGAATGCCTTAGAGAAATCTACGACAAACAGTGCTGCCTCGAATTTTTTTGCTGGTACTCTTACGATGATCCGAAAGATTGTCAGAATTTGTGAGGTTATGGAGCGATTTCTTCGAAAGCCGTTCTGATTTTTTTAAAGAATTTTCTCGATTTCAGGTCGAATACGATAGAGAAGCAGAGCATTATAAACCATAGCAGCTATATCAATAAGAGTTATGCCTCTGTAGCTCTTAGTGATTCCGAGGTCACCTCTCTTGAAAGAAAGAAGGATGCAACCTTTCGTCCATTTCTATATTGTGATTTAGTTATAGACTGCGTTGCATACACTTGGGTGCACGTGAGTGTGAGCATATATGTACAAATATTTACTAATCTTAGCTTAGTCTTGTACTCAGGGAAATGACAGAAAATATGTGGTACCGATCTTCTTGGTGTGTAGATACCGTTTGCTTTGAAAATCATCATACAACATTTTTATTACACAACTACCTCAGTCATGAGATGGGCGACCAAAGTGTGTTTATCGCCTATAAATAAGTACATCCCAAAACAATTTTCAAAAAGTTAATTTTCTTCAAAAGATATCAAGCTTATATTATTTCTTATAGAACATTATTATATAAAAACGGATATTATTAGATATTATTTGTTATTAGGATATACCGGACATTGGCCTAGCGGTTTGAGTGTTCGCCAATCGCCCGGGAGACCTGGGTTCGTTCCCAGGTCGAGTCATACCAAAGACTCAAAAAATGGTACTTGATGCCTCCTTGCTTAACACTCAGCATTATAAGGTACGGATCAAGGGTAAAGTGGAGCAATCCAGGGAAAGGAGTAGCGCCCTCCCCTACACATTGGTGTAGTAAGCTATCGAAAAGGGAGCCTTCGGATCACCCTCGACTATGGTCGCCAACTTTACTTTTTTTTTTACTTGTTATTAGGATGCACCTTACAAGAACACTATTACTAAATTTATTAATAGCAGTTAAAAAATAAGTACACCCTTTATATAAATTAAGTTACCATGACTAGAAAACTCAGCAAGCCCTCGGCGTGACTTACAGAACTATCGGACAGATGTTTCGTCTTTATTAGGTCCCACCAGCAGTGTATACTGTGATCTCCACCACTGGAGATCGAACCAACCACCAGAGAATGTAGAGCCAAACCTCTACCACTGTGCCATTGGTCCACATCGCACACAAGTGATATTCAATTTATAATATATAATTCCTCTATTTAATATATATATATATATATATATATATATATATATATATATATACTACCCATTTGGTTTTGTTTTCGTGAATGCGTATCTCCAACTTGGGAAGACGTAGCCCCGGGGTCGACCGTGTCCTCTGTTAGAGTACAGATGTACCTATGGAGACATTAGATTAAGTGGTCACGCATTTAATATAAGTGGTAGAATTTCGGCTCTGTGGTCGTTGGTTCGATCTCCAATAGTGGAGATAACGGTATAAACTGCTGATGAGACCTAATAAGGTCGAAACAGCTGTCCAGTGGTTCCGTATGTCACGCTGAGTGCTTGTAGAGTTTTTAAGTCATGGTAATTCAATTTATATATAATTCCTCTATTTAATATATATATATATATATATATATATATATATGCATTTTTACTTTCGGTTATTGAGGTGTTGGAGGCGTGCTTAGTGTAGAAGTTATCGTCGTAGGAAATGGAATCGGTACCCCAGTTCGAATCCTAGGCGAGGCTGTTTTCTTTTCACTTCGAACTAATGCCCTAGGGAAAGGCATGAATCTATCTTTTCCCAGCTATAAGAAAATAGTAAAGGAGACTTTTAGCCTTCGGTAAGGCAACCGGTATAAGAGAAAGAAAACTTTGAATTTACACCAGCTGTACTCAGCAAAGAAAGTGAACTTTAATCACATCCTACCCATTAAGGAGCGGTTGGGTAAATACATACCAAAGTGTTGCAATTTTATTTTTGTTTACAGATTTTCAACGCTGAAGACATTGGTGATAATACCTAATAATATCCGTTTTGATAGCATGATATTATCTAGAAATATTAATATCTCGATTGTTTTTGTTTAGAAAAAAATAACTGACATAAGAAATTGTCCGGGTATAATTGAAAGTTGAGCAATACTGTATATTACAAATGGAAATGTGTGTGTGTGTGTAATCATATATTCTTATATCCATCAATAGAGATATTGAATAAATCAAATGTATACTTTTGTCAGTACGTGCAATTTTGAAACTCGAGAATACACACACGCACACACACACACACACACACACACACACACACACACACACACATACACACACACACTTAGACACTTTCATATTCATCATACCTTAGATGTCATACCGTGTTTTCAACATCAGCTGAGAGAAATGACAAGTGTGAAAATTATCCTGAAATTAAATTTGTAGGTCAAGTGATGTCCGACTGGGTTTTGAACACCACAAGACTGACAAATACAGCGCCATATTAGCCTTGACTACATCAAAATAGCGCCAACGACAACCGAAGAAACACGCGCTACTCCCACACATACCGATTAGGCTTACGTCAGAGCATTAGAGTACCGAGTGAATATTGAACACCCCCCTGCCACCCCACCCCACCAAATAAACACGCACACGCACACACACAGAGAGAGAGACACACACACACAGACACACTCACGCACACACAAACAAAAAACGAACACACATTCAATAAATCTAAAAAGCATAAAAACAAATTTAAAAAAAGAAACAAAAGCAACAAATTTTAAACCGTTGAATTTGATATTTCTTTTGATTGTATAATTAATTATTTTTATTATTGATTTATTTAACGTTATGTCAACACGTCTTGGGTTATTTTATACCAAGAAGTTAAGGAATTACATTCATTGTTCATTCATATTCACATTTTTTGCGCAGTTGCATCTTAAGAGTTTTTTTTAACAGTCTAAACAAGTACGAATAATTTTGAAGCAGATGGGACTCTAACAAGTACTACCGCTCCAAATCTGAGTGGACCTGGGAGTAACAGCAATGAAAGGGTACTTCACACTCCCCAAATATCCAGAACTGGTGCCTTACCACCAGATACAGTTTAGTGACATATCCAGGACACCCTCTTTTTGTGGAGGTGGTCTTACCTCTTTGTAGGGAATATAGTCAGCGCACTCTAAGTCCCGCTGACAGCTCTTTTATTTATATGGAATAAATAAAATTTCTATACGTTATTTGCCCAGTCGGCTGGGGCTGTAGAATACACTGACTGCACCCCCCCCGCAATGAGTGTCCTGGATATGACACTAAACAGTCTGATGGTGAGGTCCCAGTAATGCTGGGGCCTTGGGGAATACGGAGCACCCCTTCATTACCATTGCTCCCAGGTTCACTCTGGCCCGGCGTAGTAGCACCTGATAGTTCTATTTAACCTATGGGTTAAATAGAACTAACGGCATACTTATGCTAAACTGAATAGCTTGAAATAGAAATGTTTTTTGACAATTGAACCGTACTTACATTTGAACTGCGTGCTTGTGCTAAACTGAATTATTTCAAATAGAACTGTTTTTTGACATTGAAACTGTATTTACACTCAATTAAATTGTTTAACATAGTACTGGTATGACATGTAACTGCATGTAAACAAAATCTGTACTTTTACTAAACTGAATTAGCTGAAGTAGAATTGCTTGACTAAACTGAATAGCTCGAAATAGAAATGTTTTTTTTTACAATTAAACTGTACTTACATTTAAACTGCGTGCTTTTGCTAAACTGAATTGTTTTAAATTGAACTATTTTTGACATTGAAACTGTATTTACACTAAACTGAATTGTTACATATAACTGCTTGAATAGTTTTAAATAGAACTGATTATTTACATAAAAATGGATTTGGCGTTAAATATCTTACAAAGGTTGATATGCCATTAAACCCAACAAATCAAACCAATCTTTCCGTCATAAAAGCCTTATATCTGCATTTTATAAGTTAATTTTCTCCAAAAGACATCTGTATTGTATCATTTCTTATGGAATATTACACGATCAATAAAGGTGCAGTGGATTGAGGGGAAATAGATGTGTGAGAATAGGAATGATATCAATATAGGTAGTTCGGAGAGATATATGTTCATTCAAAATCCCACTAAGGCAGTTGAGAAACTCACTGACTATCTGTCTACCTCTCGCTTTTTCATATCTATCTATCTATCCTTCGCATTCTCTTACACTCATTTTGACAAGTGACAATTGCGCTACATAAAAAATATTCACTTAAATTATTGACATCTATCTATCTATCTATCTATCTATCTTAGTCCATTCATACCTTGGCCCAGTCAGTAGAATACACCGACTGCACCTTTGCAGAGGATAAGACCACCCCCTACAATGAGTGTCCTGATATGACACTAAACAATCTGATGGTGAGGTTCCAGTGATACTGGAACTTTGGGGAATGCAGAGTACCCCTTCATTGTTCCCATGTCCACTCTGACCCAGAGTGGATGTACCTGGTGAGGCTCTATCTATGCGTTAAATAGAACTTAACTGCGTACTTATGCTAAACTGAATTATTTGAAATCGAACTGATTTGGCATGTAAACAGCGCACTTGTGCTAAACCGAAGTGGTTGAAATTGAACTGTTTTTGACATTGAAACTGTGCTAATGGTAAACTGAATCGTTCAAAATAGAACTGTTTTGACATTTAAAGTTGTTGGCGACCGTAGTCGAGGGCGACCAGAAGGCTCCCTTTTCAATAGCTACCACACCGAAGTGTAGGGGAGGGCGCTACTCCTTTCTCTGGATTGCTCCACTTTACCCTTGATACGTACCTTATATTGCTGAGTGTTAAGCAAGGAGGTATCAAGTACCATTCTTAAAGTCTTTGGTATGGCTTGACCTGAGATTGAACCCAGGTCTCCCGGGCCATTGGCGAACACTTTACCCACTCGGCTAATGGAATTTGGTTTTGATATTTAACTGAGCGGAAACAAAAGCTATACTTATACTAAACTAAATTGTCTGAAATAGAACTGTTTGACTAAACTGAATAGCTTGAAATAGAAATGTTTTTGACAATTAAACTGTGTACTCATGCTGAACTGAATTGTTTGAAAGAGAACTGTTTATTTGTATAAAAATGGATTGGGCATTGAATAACTTACAAGGGTTGATAAGCCATAAAACCCAAAGAAAGAAAGAAAGAAACAAACAAACAAACATACATATCCCCTCTCTCTATTTTTCTTTGTCTATTTCTCTTTTTTTCACTATATGTATCTATCTTTCTATCTGCCGCAACTGAGTATTCTCACATATCTATTTTCTCTAATTTTCTTTCCCCAATCTGTCTGTCTTTTCTGGCATATTTCTTCTCACTTTCTCTTCCTCTCCCCCCTCTCTCTCTCTCTCTCTATATATATATATATATATCTTTGACGCAACCGCATAGAACCGAAAATTGAGAAAATACTTTGGAAGAACTAAAATGGCTTTCGGAGAAATCGATCCATTACATCCCAAATTTTGACTGTCCGTCGAATTCTAGGTGTAGGTGCAAAAAACTTTGAGGTTACAATATTATTCGCCAACTTCTCCAAGACATTTGACTCCATACACTGAGGGAAGATGGGGCAAATACTTCTCGCCTAAGATCTCCACAAAGAAACCGTCGCAGCCATAATGATGCTATATAAAAACATGAAAGTAAAAATCCACTCACCGGATGGAGACACAGACTACTTCGACATTGTAGCTGGTGTGCTGCAAGGAGACATATACCTGTTTGTCATCTGCCTAAAATACCTGCTTAGAACGTCTATTGATTTAATGAAAGAAAACGGTTTCAAGCTGGCAAAAGAAAGAAGCAGAAGATATCCTGCACAAACTATTACGGACGAGGACTACGCCGATTACATAGCTCTTCTAGCAAATACAACCACCCAAGCCACATCCCTGCAGCCTGGAAATAGCAGTAGGTGGCAGAGGCCTCCACGTCAATGCAGACAAGAGAGAATACGTGTGCTCAAATCAAAGAAGCGACATCTCCACACAAAAATGGTAGTTCTCTGAAACTAGTGGACAAGTTCACCTACCTAGGAAGCAATGTCTCATCAACCTAGATAGACATCAACATGCGACTAGCAAAGGCATGGGCAGCTACCAATAGACTATCGGTCATATGGAAGTCAGACCTGACTGATAAAATAAAATGAAGTTTTTTCCAATCAGCAGTCGTGTCAATACTGCTGTATGGATGCAGTACATGGGCGCTAACTAAACGTATAGAGAAAAAGCTTGATGGCAATTTCACAAGAATACTACAAGCCGTATTGGAGGCAACACCCCACAAAACAGTAGCTGTACGGCCACCTACCACCCATAACGAAAACTATCCAGGTTAGACGGACTAGACATGCAGGACACTGCTGGAGAAGTAAGGACGAACCCATAAGCGATATACTCCTGTGGACCCCTTCACATGGATGAACAAATGCAGGGCGACCAGTTAGAAACTATATACAACATCTCGGTGCTGATACAGGATGTAGCCTGGAAGATCTCCAGGGAGCGATGGACGATAGAGACGGGTGGCGTGAGAGGTCAGGAAGATCTGTGCTAGCAGTGCGACAGGTAAAGTAGACTAGGAGAAATACACTCTAAGAAAAAGGAAGGACCGGCATTAAAAAAAAAAATCCATAACCAACTGAAAACCATTCAATCTACAAACACGAATGAGTTCAAATTTCATTGAATACCCCATTAACTAGACCTTGTGCTATACATGTTCTCTGACGAAAGCATCAAGCTGGAAACATACACGTATATGAGAACAAAATAAATAAATAAATTCTAAAAAATACAAATGTCTTCGTGGACATACTCACCGAACATTGGTATAATGGTTAGAGTGTTCGCTAATGGCCCGGCAGATCTGGGTTCAATCTCACGTCGAGTCATACCAAAGACTCAAAAAATGGTACTTGATGCCTCCTTGCTTAACACTCAGCATTATAAGGTACGGATCAAGGGTACAGCTGCTATTTTACAGTGTGTTGCTTCCAAGATTTGTTCAAGACAATACACAGCATTCTTGTGTTGTCCCCTTCTAGATTTTTTCTCTGCGTTTCGATAATGTCCGCGTGGTGCATTCATACAGCTGTATGGAGCGTTGGGGAATTGCTCCCAGGTCCACTCTGGCCCGGCGTGTTAGTACCTGATAGGGTCCTATCTCTCTCTGTTCATTGCCCAGTCGGCTGGTGCTGTAAAATACACCGACTGTACCTCTGCTGAGGGGTAAGACCACCCCAACGAGTGTCCTGTATATGACACTAAACAATCTGATGGTGAGGTTTCTTCGTGGACATACTCACCGAACATTGGTATAATGGTTAGAGTGTTCGCTAATGGCCCGGCAGATCTGGGTTCAATCCCACGTCGAGTCATACCAAAGACTCAAAAAATGGTACTTGATGCTATCTTGCTTAACACTCAGCATTATAAGGTACGTATCAAGGGTAAAGTGGAGCAATCCAGTGAAAGGAGTAGCGCCCTCCCCTACACCTTGGTGTAGTAGCTATCGAAAAGGGAGCCTTCGGGTTACCCTTGACTACGGTCGCCAACTTACTTACTATATATATATATATATATACCTATTTCTCATTTACGCTTTCTCCCTCTTTCTTTCTCTGTATTTATCATATTGTTCTCTTTTTCCCTTCCTCTCTTTCTTTCTCTATATTTCCACCCTCTCTTTCTCTCTTTATCCCTCAATATATATATATATATATATATATATATATATATATATATATATATATATATCCTTCTCTCTCACCCACTTTCTCTACCAATCTCTTTTTCTATTTTATCCATCTCTATCTGTATCTCTTTTCTCAATTCATATATCTTCTTCTTCTTCTTCTTCTTCTTCTTCTTCTTCTTCTTCTTCTTCTTCTCTCTGTTACCTTGATTCAAATCAGAAGTAGTAAATGACGTAAAAGGAAATTGGATTCTGGATTCTTGTGAATCGTACATTTTCATCTTTCCGGTTTTATTATTCATTTTCCATTCTAGCCTTGATTAACCCTTTCTTTACAAGTCGATGCAATAAAATGATTTCAATGAACAAAAGTTAATGATAACTTTGTTATTTACTTACAAGAAGAGTCAGATTAATCTTGCTATTTCCAAATCTTTAATTAGTCTGGCACAAGGTCAAATAGCAACAAGTAAATATAAAACGATTTTACTGTACAAGATTTCCAAGAGAACAGAAAATCGGTTTTTGAATTACTATATTTTACCTGAGCTCACGTGGGAAATACGCTACTATCTCGGCCATCATAGTTCCTGATAGATAGATATGAACAGACTAAATTGATAAATAGATAGATATATAGATAGACATGAATGGTTGTTTGTTTGGTTGTTTTGTTTTACGGCATATAAACCCTTTTCGGGTCATTTAACGCCGAATTAAGTTATTTTAATAAAAGATGGCAAGTTTCAAGATCTTTCTATCTTCAAATATCCATAAGTACAGTTTTTGTTTACACACAATTATATGTTAAAACAGTTCTATTTCAATTAATTCAGTTTAGCGTAAGCACACAGTTTAGTTCTATTCGACCTATTGATAGGACCCTATCAGGTACAACCACTCCGGGCCAGAGTGGACCTGGGAGCGATGACAATGAAGGAGTACTCTCCATTTCCCAAAGCTCCAGCGTTACTGGAACCTCACCATCAGATTGTTTAGTGTCTTATTTAGGACACTCGTTGGGGGAGTCTTACCTCTCAATAGAGAAGTAGTCACTGTATTCTACAGCCCAAGCGGGGTAAGTGAGTGTATGAGTGTGTGTGTGAGAGAGAGAGAGACAGAGAGAGAGAGCGAGCGAGAGACAGAGAGAGAGAGAGAGAGAGAGAGAGAGAGAAAGAGAGAAGTAGACTATGTGAAACTAGCATTAATCGATAAAAATCAGTATTTTGATATTTTATCGAATTCCTGCGAGGAGCATCGACAATAATTAATTTTGTTATGACCGACTGTCAAATCCTTAGGGGTACAAGATGTTGTCTTACTTTTTTGATAGAGGACTCTAAAACATTTCATGAAAAAATTATTATGTTTTTCATGTGATCATAATTTTGTGTCCGGTTGGTCAGTGTATGTGTTACGCTCCGCCCTCTGGTCAAACAAACGACAACACGGAATTTATATATAACAATATATATTTATTTTCTCGACGGACGCTTGTGTGAAGTAGGAGCAGTCAGGAGAGGAATTAGGATCGTTCGTCGATGAGGCTTGAACTTTTCGATGTCAGGAGACGATGGCCGAGATAACGCACACAGCGTGACGACGAGAGAGGTTTCGTGAACAGCGGGATCCTTTTTCTCTGTACTGCCTTCTGTTCAATTCGTCGGCCTTATATTACCTTCAAACTCCCATGCAGAGATAAGGACACGCCTCCACAATTTCTTCCGATATCAGGCGGTTGGGATGTGTCACTTCCGCTCCCTTTGGAATGGCCTGTGTGATCGTCGTCGATCGGAAATAACTGTCATGCAGTTCACAGGTCACTCTCTTCCGGTGCATCACCTTGAATGGCATTTTTGGGCGGGTCAAAAGGTCAGAACATAACATATGTTCGATTGGCCGCGAACCAATTTGGGCCTGAAATCAATGATTAAGGTGAGAATAATTCACAAAAAAAGACAAATCGATTGAAAAGCAGGGAAAAAGGGAAAACTCAAAGAATGGTTAGAGTGAATAAGCATCAAAGAAGATTGTTATGTATCAATAGAGAAAGAGAAAGAAAGAAAGGAAAGAGGGAAAAGAGGAATGAAGGAAAGAAAAGGGTAAGAATGAAAGGAAGAAATGAATGAATGAAGAAATGAAGGAAGGGGGAAAAGAAAGACTAGAAGAAAGAAAAGAAGGAAGGAAGGACAAAAGAAATAGAAGCAAAAAAAAGGAAGAAAAAAGAAGAAAGAAAGAAAACAAGGAAGGAAAAAGAGAAGAAAAGAAGGAAAAAGAAGTGAAAAAGGTTAGGAAGAAAGAAAAAAATAAAGACGGGAAAAAAGAAAGGGAGAAAGAAAGAAAGAAAGAAAAAAGACAGAAAGAAAGAAAAGAATGAAGGAAGTAAAGAAGAAAGAAGCGAACAAAGAAAAGAAGAAGTCAAGAAAAAAGAAAGAAAAATGAAGAAATGAAGAAAGAAAGCTAGGAAGGAAGAAAAGCAAAAAGAAGAAAGAAAGAAAGAAGTCAGGAAGAAAGAAAGCAAGAAAGAACGAAGAAAAAAGAAGGAAAGAAGACAGGAAGAAAAAAGAAAAAAGAAAGACAAAAGATAGGAAAAATGAAAAGTAAAAGAAAAGGAAGAAAAAAAAAGAAAAGACGGCAGGAAGAGGGGAAGAAAGAAAGGAAAAAAAGAAAGGAGGAACAAAAAGAAGAATAAAGGGAAAAAGAAAGAAAAGAAAAGACGTGAAAGGAAGAATGAATGAAAAAATGAAGAAAAAATAGGCATAAAGAAAGGACGAAAGAAAGAATGAAAAGAAAGGAAGATTAGAAGAAGGAAAAGAAAGAAATTTTGTATAATGGTATGATGAAGATACACGATTTTTGTCTTTATGAAAATACATATCCCTCTTTATTACTAGAAAAAATTCAAAATTCTGTAAATTTGAGAGAGACACAGACGAAGGACACGGACATAAACTGGCGGAGGACTGCTATATTGACCCTTTTTAAACTCACGTTGTGATTCAATATTCAGGGCCTTACGTCCTTGATTCCTTGACGAGAGGTTCTCAACCGGATTTCGCCCGGGATTACCTGCCCCCACCCGGGTGGCTGTTGGCCGGTCTCTGAACCTCTTGATTGCCCGAATCTTTTCTGCCTGATTGAACGTGACTCTAGTCTGACCATTGGTACCTGTATATATATAATTTCATAACGCCTACACGTTTCGGTTGTCCTTCCGGTTGTCAACCCACGTGATATGCTTACACTCACGAATCGCTTGTTTTCCGGTAATCCCTTTCCCAGCGGTCCCTGATCGAAGGCTCTATCAACGGTCAACGTGCAACAGAAAGAAAGAAAGTACAGAAGAAAGTACAGAAAAGAACGAGTACTATATTGATCGATTTTAACAGCATATCATGTCGAGGCCCATTTTTTGTCAAGAAGTTAGGGAATTGAGTTCATTGTACATTTATATTTATATTTTTTGTGTAGTTGCTAAAGAGTTTTTCACACAGTTATGATATCATGCATTCATATCAGACAAAAATAATTTGCACACAGTTGTATGGTTTCAAATATATCTATCAAATACTTATAACTATATAATTTCGCCAATTTATTAATATTCAATAATAGTTATTTGTTTGCACACAGTTATATGGTTTTAAGTAACTATCGTAAACAATTTTACCTTCATGTAACTATTAATTATTCTTAATACAAATAAACTATATAGCATTTAAAAACTAAATAATCAAGCAACACTCAGAAACACTCAGACACACTCAGACACACACACATATGGATGTATCGAACGAATTAAGCACTCTGGTATCCGGCAAGGTATAAAATGTAAACAAACAAACGCTACTATTTAATACCTTATAATTTCCTTACTGACGTGGTATACTTGTTGACTGAGCGGTCTAATACTAATTCTAACGTTAAGTTGGGCGGGTTTCGATCCCAGCTTCAAACGTCCTCCGTGTCTAGCCACTCTGAAGACTTGTGATACAACGAAAGAGTCTGTCTTTGGATGATTATATATATGATAAAGATTTTTTAAAAACCAAAACGTTTTAACGTTGGCTTTCCATCACAATAAATTTCAACGCTTTTCGATTACTTTGTTTTTCTTGTTTGGTTTTATGGTATATCAATCATTGTAGGTTATTTAATGCCAAATCCTTTTTATACATATGTCAAATATATTTTGTAGATAACATTTTTTGACGAGTCTGAGTTTATGTTTTTGCACGCAGTTAAATGGTTTCATTTATTTCTATGTTATACGGATAATTCGATTCACTATAAATTGTTAAATGTTTTCAAGTATTGCTATTTAACACTAACAATTCAATTAAACATCGGTCATTTGTTTACACACGTTTAAATGATCGAACAGTTCGATTTCAAACAATTCAGTTTTGTATGTCAACAAAGTTAAATGGGTCTAAGTTTTGCTATTTATCACGAACAATTAAACAGTTCTATTTCAAACAATTCAGTTTAGTATGAGTCATTTGTTTGCACTCAGTTTAAATTTCGAAGTACACAGTTTAAATGTCAAACAGTTCTACTTGACCCATAGATAGGATCCTATCAGGTGCTACCACTCCGGATCAGAGTGAACCTGAGAGCGATGACAATGAACGAGTACTCATCATTTCCCCAAACGCCCATATTACTGGAGCCTCACTATCAGATTGTTTAGGGTTACACTCGTTGGGGAAGTCTCACCTTTCAGAAGAAATGCAGTCGGTATATTCTACTGCCCCAGCCAACTGGACAGCTTTGTTTTTCTATTTTCTTTATATATATATATATATATATATATAATTGAAATAGAAAAATCAACAAACCGTTATTTGGCTATAATAAATTTATTTCAGTTGGCAACTCAATAACCCACCTTCTCAGATAACAATTACACAATAGACAGGAAAAAAATGTAAAAGAATTTTTTTACATGAATTCTTACTCGTTTAAAAAAAAAAAGATTTGGACTTGAAGTTGTTGTCAAAACATAAAAAAAGTAATAAACTAATATTTAAATGCCGCCATAAAAACAGATTTAAACTCAAATAAAAAAAATGTTAATTATAGAAAAATTGATAGTGATAACAAAAGCAGGATAAATTAATGGTTTTAGTATTAGTATTGGTATTATTGGTAATGTAATAACAGTAACAACAATAATAATAGTAATAGTTGTCATGAAAAATTAGCAATAATTATAATAATAATTACTTTTATTATTAAAAATCTAATCATTAATAATCAATAATTATTATGATAATATCAATGATTTTAACGGCAATTAGAATGGCAATATTCAGAATTGTATATATATATATATATATATATATATATATATATATATACAAATTTCGCTGAACATAATCGGCATTTTTTGTCTACATATTTTCTTGTTGATCCTTTCATATTGCCGTATTGATTTTATAATATTCGGCGGGAATTGGTTGATGTAGTTTCCATAATTGTTTATTTTCCAAGTACATTCATGCCCAACAACAGAATTACGACAAATTCTCACCGAAAACTCAACAATATTAGAACATCAAAATGACAATAAAAAACTACAGATTCTCGTAGCACTCCATGCAATCCAAACTTAACGGAATTGATTTTCAATGTACTTAAATGTCTTTAGCTACTGACACTATTTATAGAAACAATTTTAAAAGTAAACGCTACACACTGCAACGGCACTGACGCTCTTCTTCTTACAAAGTAGTTATGTACATATAAATGGCCGTCTTAGCTCTAGCATACAAAAAAAGATTATAAGGGCCTTTAAGTTTTGGGGTTTTAGGATAGAAATCTCATCTAATATTAAAATAGTCAATTTCTTGGATGTGACTTTAGATCTATCAAATAATGCTTATAAACCTTTCATAAAGACCAATCAGAACCCAACGTACATTAATGTTAATTCTAATCATCCTAAAAACATAATTAAGCAAATCCCAAAAGCAGTAAATTTAAGAATAGGTAAGCTATCTGCAAATGAAAAGATTTTCAAAGAGAGTAGTAAAAGATATATAAATGCCCTTAAAAATAGTGGTTTTAAGGAGGATTTTAGGTATTTAAATGAAAATATAACAAATGAAATTACTAAAGAAAATAATAATTACGATCAAAAAAATAAAAATAGAAAAAGGAAAATTATAAACCCCCTTTTTGTAAACTAGCAAATATAGATGTAGGTAAATATTTTTTGAGACTGATAGATAAACATTTTAAAACAAGATAATATATTACATAAAATATTTAATAGGAAAACCTTGAAAATAAGTTATTCTTGCACAAAAAATATTTCTCAAATAATAAATAGTCATAATAATGAATTAATTAATAAATTTCGTAACCGAGTATATAATAATAATAATAATAATAATAATAATAATAATAATAGTAGTAGTAGTAAAAAAATAGAATGTAATTGTAAATCTCGAAGTGATTGTCCAATGAATGGTTTGTGTAATTTAGATAACGTAGTATATCAAGCTATTATTTATCCAAAAGAGGACATAAATGATAAGAAATATTATATTGGCATTTCATCTACTAATTTTAAAATTAGGTATGGAAATCATAAATTTTCCTTCTCCATGAGCATAAAAAAAAATCAAACTGCTCTATCTAAACATTATTGGGGATTAAAAGTTAAAGGTTAACCTCGGAAATACAATGGTCCATATTGAAAAGATCTAGTACCCCAAAATCTTTCGATAGTAGGTGCAACCTGTGTCTTGAAGAAAAAATCCACATTTTGCTCTTTCCTGAGCCCCCAAAAATTATTGAATAAGAGAAATGAACTAATAGCTAGGTGTAGACATAGGGCTAAATTTAAACTATAAATAATTAAAAAAATTTTTCTATAAAAACATAGAGCTAATTTTGAGATAAATAAAATAAATTGTTAGATAGAAAATTGTGAAAAAGAATATAATACATACGTACAACGCATAAAAAGTGGAACGAATTAATGCTTTCTAAATATTTTTGAAATGTTAAAATATAGTAAATAAATTAAATATTTTTTTTAATTTTTATTTTTTTATTTTTAATATATCTAATACTGTATCATTACGTGAAGTTATTATTTAAAGTTTAAATCTTAGTCAATAAAAAATCTGTAAGTTAGGTCTAAGTATAAATTTAAAAAGAAAATTAATTAAGGGAAAGTTTTTTTTAAAAAAACAATATTTACTACATTGCTAACCGAAATTTAAATTTAAAACGGAAGTGGGCTTAGTGAAGAGGTAACTCCTCACCCCTCTTCGACCCCCCCCACTATCCCCTCCCACTACCATGTGTCTATTCTAATTTTTTTTATCAAAAAGATCTGAAGAAGTCCTGTTACTTTTTTCGTGTTTTTGGAAACTTGAAAAATGCGTAACAGGATTGAAATAAATTTATAATCCTATGTGACCGGTTTCGTTGTTTTTTCTTAAAGAATTTATTGCTCTGTATTATTGGTACATTGAGCTCTTTACCAGGAAAATTTTAAATATTCATTCATGAATAATTTCTTGTCCTGATGTCCCAACTCCGGTTTAACTGGAACAATATATATATATATATATATATATATATATATATATATATATATATATATATATATATATATATATATATATATAATAAGAAATTAAATAAAGACTAAATCTTGATTTCAAATGGAAATCAAATAAAACGTATACATTTTTTTCAACTAAATAAGATATGTTTGATATTAGTAATAGCGTTTATCGCTACGTTTTCCTTAATAGATAGATTGATAAATAGATTTAAAAAAAATTTGGTTAACTTATTGACAAGATTTTAGTTGTTGAAAGTTTAAAAAACTTCGTTAAGTTTACAGAGTTGCATGAATTTTTTTTTTACATACATAAGGATACTTGACACCTCATGACGATATTACATCCGGTTTTGACACCAACTTCCAGCTGATGTCTTTTTGTCTCATCCCATCCCATTTTATTCAACTAGTAAGAATCTCTCTATTGTCTGATGACTATCTCAAGTGGTTGGTTATTCTAACTGAGTTGCCAGCAGAAGTAGATTCATGATATCCAAATGACGGTTAGTTGAGTTATTTTATTTTTCAATTATGTGAATTTGCTCTGTATGAAATTTAGATTTTAATTATCATACATTGAGC
Organism: Sepioteuthis lessoniana; assembly: GCA_963585895.1. Lineage (NCBI taxonomy): Eukaryota > Metazoa > Mollusca > Cephalopoda > Myopsida > Loliginidae > Sepioteuthis > Sepioteuthis lessoniana. The sequence goes on from OY757918.1 coordinate 106,735,129, forward strand.
ACTCCTGGAGGTTTATACAAATTCTCTTATTTATTCTCATAAAGAATCTTTCCCAACTCATACTTTGTATATATATATATAATATATATATATATATAATATATATATATATATATATATATATATATATATATATATATATATATATATATATATATATATATATATATATATATATATATATGCTTAGTCTATCGTAAAGTTGGACGGGTTTCGATTCCGGCTTCGAGCGTCCTGCGTGTCTAGCCACACTGAAGAGTTCTGATAGAACGAAACAGTCTGTCTGTGGATGACTATATAATATATATATATATATATATATATTATATATATATATATATATATATATATATATATATATATATATATATATATATATATGAACAAAAAACATACACCTGCTAAATCGCGGTGATTTTGTAATAATCACCAAAACTCAACAATTTATCAGATTTTAATTGTGTTCGCTTTTAAGGTAACAAATGGTGATATTTAAAAATAATAATAATAACAAATAAATTATAAATAAAGAAAAATTAGAATTGAATAAAAAAAGCTAAGAAATTTAAAATAAAAAATAAAAGCTTACTTAAAATTCTGATAACAAAATGTTTTTTTCCTTTGTTTTGCTTTTTAATGTTTTTGCTTTTTCATTTTTTTTCGAAACTTTTATAAATTATGCATAATGATGATTTTTCAATATTTTAAAGAAAGTTATTTTGTCTGCTTTTTTATGATCACAGCAAGTTTGTTTTTACAGGTGTTTTTGTCTGCCTGTTTGTTTTTACAGGTGTTTTTGTCTGCCTGTTTTGTTTTTACAGGTGTTTTTGTCTGCCTGTTTGTTTTTTTATGTCTGCCTGTTTGTTTTTACAGGTGTTTTATTTTTTCAATTAAAAAGTTATAAGTATAAAATTTATTTTCTTGACTTTTTTCTGTTACTGTTACATTATGTCATTAGGAAGAGAAAACAATTCTTTATTCGTTTTTTTAGGAATTAAAAAAATAAAAATTGAAAATGGTAAAAAAAAAAACCCAACAAAAAACAAAAATAAAAAACAATCACACTAAAAAAAAGGAGATAAATACTTTAATTTTAAATGAGAGCCGTTCATTTATTCATCATTATATTACATTGTGTATATATTTTGAATATTTTTGAACAAAATTATTATTCTTAATTTGTATTTTTTCACTCATGAATTTTTTCGTTATGGTTGTTCAAAACGAGAAAGAATTATTATTTCGAGATGAATCCGGGATAAATGATATTTGCTGGCTGCGATTTAACTTGTTGGGTGTACGTTTCTTCTTCAAGAACATTGTCCTCAATTTCCATTTTAATGATGAAGTTTCAAAATATTTTTGTAAATTACTTTTCATGTCTGATTGTTGTTATATTCTGAGTTGTTGATATCTGTGATATGAATGTTGTGGGCGAGAAATGCGTATGGTTGCAAAACAAAGAACGTATAGATACTCACAATAACACAGTAAAGATGTTGTAGAAAATTTTTATAAATAAATTAAGCACAGAGAACAGAATGGAGAAATATGTTAATAGTTAAAGAATGAGTTCAGGGTGATAGTTACAAAGTTCATGTACTGTACTTGTCTCGTGGTGAAGGGATGGTTTTCTTGGAAATAAGGGCAGCGTTCCTAACGGCGGCGATCGTTTGAAGTATCGGATGACAGGCGCCGGACGGTGGCGTAGAATCTTTAACACGAGTCGTGTGAAGGAGCAGTTCTGACTAATAATTATTTGGTCCGTCTATTTATATCTTTTTTGTAGGCTCAGAAACGGCAATTTTTGTGCCCCGCGGGAAGCGTTCCGATTGGATATTTATTAATGTATTTTGTTTTTTTGTTAATTTATCGCAAACGGAATTTCTGCGCGGAGCCGATGCGTGAACGACTAACTTTTCATTTTGAGTTGAGAACTCGAAGTGGTAACTTCCGTTTTTTTTTCTTTTCTTCTTTTCTCCTTTCTTTTTGTTTTTTTTTCAAATCAAGGCAAGATCTCATCTTGTAACATTGTATATATATTCATAAAACTTTGTAATATTTCTACGATAAATATATTCATAGAATTTTGCATGTATTTCAATTTTAATATTTGTGTCAACTATTTTTAAATTTTAACCTGAAATTTAATATCTATTTCGTATAAGCCATTTATAGAAATTAATAAATTGCTGTTATCAATGAACAAATAAAACCTATTTGCTTTTAAAAATCTATATTGCAAGAAATTGTAACCCGAAAGTGATTATGACGCCTTTAGGTTACCATACTTTAGTAAGCTTGGTCTACTTCCTCGTTTGTTTATGTTTTACCTCAGGAAACGACTCTATAACAAATCCAGTTAGGCTAGATATTCGACCTTTCTTCATTTTACGTATAAATTTGTCAACTTAGAGTCTATAAAAAGAAAGAAAGTGTAGCAGAAAGAACTTCGTATTTTTGTTTGTCGCGCTAATTAATTTGACCGTTAGGGTCGACGCATATTTTCACCCAGTCAGGATGACCTCTCCTATTCAGCCCGGAACATTTTTTCGGGCAGCACCAAATTGGGAAAAGCCCGCTAAACACTCTTTTCTCAGAAGCTTTCAAAAAGGACAAACGTATTTACTGTCCGCTCTCTTCATTAGCAGCCGTATCACGACACAATGAGGAAAGCCATCTAATTTATGGACCTCTGGAGTCTATTCTCATAGACCAAGGGTTCCCAGTTGAATATGAATTAGATGAATTCAATACGCCACACCCAGGAACAACTTTAAGTCCCCTCCTGCTTTGGCTATGTCGACTGTGACACAAAATTTCGCTCCGACAGTTAGCCACTTCATCTCTGGGCAACATTTTATGGACATTTACGCTTCTCTCCCCAAACGACCTAGACCACGCATTCATGGGCGACTACATCATTCCTGTCCTTAACCAGCAAACACGACCTTTGCTACACTTATGGCGACCATACGTCACTCACACATTCAAAAATGCCCTAACCTAACTATGCACATGTCGCTCAGGCATTTAGGTGCTAATGATGCCTTCTCAAATGTATAACAACTTAACAACACTTAATAATATTTCTTCGCTAAAAAAGAAAATTCAAAATTATATATTCATCTTTTTCCATTTACGTTTTTTCGATTTTTACATCTTTTTAGCAGCTTTCGTTTTAATTCATAACTAATATATATATATATATATATATATATATATATATATATACAAAGTAAGTTGGCGATCATAGTCTAGGGCGACCAGAAGGCTCCCTTTTCAATAGCTACTACACCGAGGTGTAGGGGAGGGCGCTATTCCTTTCCCTGGATTGCTCTGCTTCACCCTTGATACGTACCTTATATTGCTGAGTGTTAAGCAAGGAGGTATCAAGTACCATCTTTAAAGTCTTTGGTATGACGTGACCTGGGAAAGAACCCACGTATCCCGGACCATTGGCGAACACTCTACCCACTAGTGGTAGGGGAGAGCGCAGCTCGTTTCCCTGGATTGCGCCACTTACTCTTACTCCGTACCTTATAATGCAGAGTATTCAGCAAAGAGGCATCAAGTACCATTTTTTTGTGTCTTTGATACGACTTAATCCGGTCTTCCGGGCCATTGGCGAACATTGTAACCATTATATATATATATATATATTATCATAATGACAAGAAAAAATTTGGTCAAACGAAATGAAAAAAATATTACGTTTGTGAGGGAGAGAAACAATGTCATGTCTCCAAGATAAAATCAATGAGTAGTCGATAAAGGAGTATTCGAACATAATATTCAACCCTAAGATGTTGGTTTGTGGTACAATGTTGGTTTAAAGAGGGGAACTCGCAGGCAGCAAGTCTCTTAGTCGGTGGTGACAAGAATAGTTCATCATAGGATAGAAAATCCTATAGCCTACAATCCATAAGGAAAGCACAAATAATAGTGATGAAGGGGTACTCCACACTCCCCAAATATCCAGAACTGGAGCTTGATCATCATTATCATCATCAGATGAAATTCAGTGTCACACTCAGGACGCAGATATTTTGGCGGGCGATGGAGGGGTCTCCTCTGCAGTCAGTGTACTTAAAGCCTCACCAAATGGGTGGTATATATATGGTGCATCATATTACTTTTTTTCACTCCCTTGCAGACATAGTATTAATTCAGTGAAAAATCACCAATTAAAACTGGTGTGAAAATCTTGCTTGGGGTGATAGAATAATAATAAGAAGAATGTGAAAAGAAGGAAAAGTACCTCAAACATGCTTAGGAATTGAAAAAAACTATGGAACATGCAGATGACAATTATACCAATTGTAATTGGTGCGTTTGGAACAGTAACAAAAGGTTTACTCAAGGGACTGGAGGACTTGAAAGTTGGTGAACGAGTAGAGACCGTCCAAACTACTGTACTATTGAGAACGGTCAGAATACTGAGAAGAGTCCTGGAGACTTGAGGAGTACTGTCACTCAAACTCCAATGAAAGACCATCAGATAACGCTGATAAGAAAAACTCTAATGAGTAAATAATAATAATAATTCAAGAACAAAAGATAAATCTAGAAAATTTAAAGAGAATTATGAACAATGAAAAGACTACCTTACCATCATTAAGAAACATAGAAGACGGAGACGAATAAAATAAATCAAGTATTATCATATATATCAACGAATAATATAACCGAATTAAATGAACCCATCTATGCAGGGGCGAAATTAGTTTGTGAAAAAATTAGGATCCCTTCAAAAAGCAAGAAGAAAAAAATCAAAACCAGGATGGGAAAGTCGACTGGAAGTGCAAATAGAAAATCTACGAAAACAGGCCAAAATAATAAAACGAAAGAAAGATGCTGGAATATGTAGGAACAAAAAGGGAAAGGCAACACAAGAAAAAAATAACAGTACAACTTGAGGAAATAAACCAGAAAGTACTGGCGAAAGAAGGAAGATTAAGTAGAAATCGACAAAGGGTAAAACAATACAGACAAAACAGGACATTCTAAAACAAAGAAAGAAAATTCTATCAACAACTGGGGTGGGGAGTGGCGCGAAAACATACCAACAACCGGATGTAAAAGAAACCGAAAGATTTTGGACTGAAATATGGCAACCAAAAACATAATGAAAAAGCCGAATGGATAAACAACATGACAAAAGAATTAGAAGGACCCGAAAAAGGTTAAAAGGTGAAATACATATCGGTTTACTTAAAACGACAATAAAAGATATCAAACTGGAAAACGCTAAGCCATGATGAAATGTATGGTTTCTTGTTCAAGAAATTCACCCCCATTTACGACAGACTAGCACTAGAAATGAACAGATGCCTACAAGGAGCACACGTACGCGAATGGATGACCAAAGGAAAGATCACCTTGATCCAAAAGGACCCAAGCAAAGGAACCGCACTAAACAACTACACACCCATAACCAGCCTACTGATAACGTGGAAAATATTAACAGCACAAATCGGGGAGGAAATTTTTACTCGCTAACAAGCAGCAGGTTGTTCCCTGAGGAGCAGAATGGATGCCTCTAAGGATCCAGAGGCACAGAAAAGTTACTTTATAGAGATCAGCACATCCTAAACGAGAGTAAGACCAGACAGAAAAATCTAGCTATAACCTGGATTGACTACAAAAAGGTATATGACATGGTTCAACAAAGCTGGATAATAAACTGTCTCGAAATGTACAAAATATCACATGAAGTCATAAACTTTATCGAGAAAACCATGAAAACCTGGAGAGTGGAATTGACAGCAGGAGGAAGAAACTTTGCTGAAGCGAAGATCCAAAGAGGTATATTTCAAGGAGCTGCACTATCACTGTTAATATTCACAATTGCAATGATGCTACTTAACCTCATACTCAGAAAAGGCACAGCCAGATACAAACTTAGTAGATCGCAGGAAAAGATCAATCACCTAATGTACATGAATGACGTCAAACTATTTGCAAAAAATGAAAAAGAAATAGAGACTCTAATACACGCAGTTAAAATATACAATAAGGGCATAGGAATAGAATTTGGCATAGAAAAATGTGCTATGCTAGTAATGAAAAGTGGCAAACGTCATCTAACTGACGGAATGAACGACCAAATCAAGACAAGATTAGAACACTCGGAGAGAAGGAAGCCAACAAATACTTGGGCGTCTTGGAGTTCGACACTATCAACCAAGTGGAAATGAAAGAAAAAATTAAGAAAGAATATCTCAGGAGAACTAGAAAGCTACTCGAGACAAAAAATATCTAGCAGAAACCTTATCAAAGGAATAAATACCTGGGCTGTACTCCGCGTTATATATTCCGGACCTTTTTTGAATTGGACCAGAGAAGAACTTAAGCAAATGGATCAAAGAACAAGAAAACTAATGACCGTGCCTAAGGCATTACATCCCAGAAACGACGTTGACAGTCTATAAGTATCACAAAAGGAGGGAGGAAGAAGACTTACCAGCATTGAAGACAGCGTTAATGCATTGATACAACACTACATAGAAAAACACGAAGAAGGACTGATTACAGCCATCAGAAACGAGACAGACAGCACAATGAACAACAGAATTACAATAAATAGGAAAGAAAAATTGGAAGTAAAACAACTCTACGGGCGTTTTAAACGACTAATAAACAACATCTCACACGACAAAACCAGGACATGGCTAAGAAAAGGAAACTTTAAAAGAGAAACGGAGTATCTCCTAATGGCAGCACAAAACAACGCGATTAAAACAAATCATATCAAAGTGAGAATAGATAAGATGCAACAAAATAGCAAATGTAGGTTATGTGGTGATCGAGACGAAACCATTAATCATATAATAGGTAAATGCAGCAAATTAGCACAGAGGGAGTATAAGACTGGGTGGGCAAGGTGATCAACTGGGAAATGTGCAAGAAATTTAAATTTGACCTGCTGTCCTAGAGAATGACACGCATAAACTCCTATGGGACATACAAACGGATCACCTAATCTCTCCCAGAAGACCAGACCTAATAGTAACCAACAAAAAAAAAAAAAAAAGAAAAAAAAAAAAAAAGAAAAGAAAAAAAGAGAATTTGCAAAATTGCCGACATTGCTGTTCCGGCTGACCACAGAATAAAAAGATTTTACAACGATTAGTTCAATTCTTTCTCTCTCTCTCTCCATATATATATATATATATAGTGCGTGGTTTGGGAAGTATTCTCGGGACATGATGACTAATAACACCTTTTATCAGAGATGAACCTGTGCATGTACAAGAATATGACTTTTTATGTCTACTCTTTTATTCTTGAGGTGAAAGCCAGTTTATTCTCTCTTTGAACTTCGAATGTTGGTTCAGAAATCAGATACACTTCCTAATTCTAATTCAGACCAAGTGAAGGTTTCAAAAGGAACTGAATGTAGTTCGCATATTGCTGTAGAAGCCATTTTGGTTATTATAACAATGAGGCTCTGTTTCACAACGGTATATCAAGTTAGTTTTATTTCTGCTTTTTAAGTTGTAGAGTGCGGGATTGATTTCTTCCGTCGGAGTTTCAGAGGTGAGTAATAAATATAATTGCGAAAAACCCAGTTCAACATTCACAGCTCAAACTAAACTCTGTGTAAGAGTTCACAACGATGACCTGAATTTAAAATACCGTGTCAGATTCGGAAAGAGTGTATCAAATATCTGCCATGTTGATATTAACTTTCATTTTCTCTAGTTATTTCTAATATTCCACCGTGGAGATGAATTCGATCCATTGATTCCTTTTTTTTTCCATCATTTCATCAGTGACTTGTATTTGTGTTTCTCTGTAATTTCTTTCTTTTCGTTAAACCAGTTTTTATTTTTACCATATATAATCGTACATAGGTCGAATTTTGAAGAACTGTTTTTTAAAGGAAAAATGGTGCTATAGACAAACGCAAGGAAATTATAACTGACAAAATTTTAGAGTTAAATTTGTTTATTGTAAAAAAAAAAAAGTTGTTCGGTGTAGAATTCCTTGTCCCAAGAAAGAATAATGTTCTTTCTGGTGTGAGTTCAGAAGGTGTGTGTGTGTGTGTGAGTGTGTGTGTGTGTGTATATTCTTTGTTCAGTGAGCGTCGTGCGAGTGAACCAATTCTGGTTAGTTCAGTGTATTGTAGAAGAGTGGGTTCGTTGATAATCCGGTGGTCATCTCAACCTTTGTCTGAATGTAGGATGAACTGTGATTTATCTGATATTCCACCGCGTCAGAATATAGCACAAGGGCATTTTATGGTAAGGGCTGCGCACAAATCGAGAATCATGCGCAGCAGGTATAAAAATTCATGACTCCGTTGGCATTCCCCTAATGGAATGTTTCAGACACCAAACAATAGACTTAATCTTACAAGCAGGCAAAGATCCGGCGGTGTTGAGGGCGGGGCGACCCGCTGAGGCTAAGATGTGATAGTTTAGCAAACACAACTCGACACAAATGCCAGGCAGCTGGCCTGAAGGTGTGCAGATTGTTAGGTGAACTGCTTTCAAGTCTGTGGGTACCTTTTCTATAGCTCTTGCTAGGGAAAAATCGGCTCCTGAAGGATTTGTGGGAGGATGAAAGTTTCTGATAGGTTGAAAATTTTTTTTTATTTGTGAGTTTATTTTTACTGTTCAACCGGATGCATGCGTGGAGCCTACCTGCACAGCGACGTGTTTTATTCATTTTGTAATAAGCCATCGTTCAGTTACCTTTTTCAACCGTTTTTATACTTAATGGATTTTCTTCCCGAATGTTTTTATTTATTTATTTGTTTTTTCCTGTGAGTGGGGATAAAATGTATTTGTAAATCAGGAGAGATTTCGATTGAAGTTAAATAACACTGGCGTTACATGAATGATGTAATTTGTGTGGTTGAAATTCTAGCAAAATGTGAAGGAGAGGACTAGGAGCAAACCTTAGCTTTGATTTTTCTTTTTTTTTAAGGAAGAAGACTCGTATACTGTGTCGCAGTATACGAATAGCTAAAAATTAATTTGAGGTAGTAACTTAATATCCATTGCTTTTTAAAAATACAAAGTAAGATATTTGCTATTTTGTCGCAGTAAGCTATATTTCTTATCTGCATTTCTATCAAACTGTTTTTTTTTAACTTTAAAAATACAATCATACTTTAGACCGTTGTAATGTAGTGGCTGCCTCCTGCCAATGGTGGTAATTTACCAAGCTTTTTGTTTAGATGTCGCACAAGGCCGCATGAATTGGGCATCTAATGAGAATCGAACTCACTCGTGTAGGTTTGCTAGTCTACCTTGCTAACCATTACACCAACCGAGGTGCCCTCCTCCTGCCAATAGTGACCAGCTCTGTGACCGACAACAAAAGGTCAATCACGAGAACGCTCATTGTAGGTGCGAGAAACGGTCAAATATATATTTATTAGAGTCGGCTAAAAAGTTCAAAGGTTAATAAAGATACTCTCATGGATTGTGACCAAATGAGGCTGATTTTTCAAAATAGTTCACTTGCAGACCGCACACTTCTATCAGTTCTTGGATCCCATTGGTCAAGAACGTCATTAACAACAGATATGACGTCATCATATGAACCTTCCAACCTATATATATATATATATAGAGAGAGAGAGAGAAAGAGAGAGAGAGAGAGAGAGAGAAGAAGGAGAAGAAGAAGAAGAAGAAGAAGAAGAAGAAGAAGAAGAAGAAGAAGAAGAAGAAGAAGAAGAAGGAAAGGTATATGACAAATAGAAATATATTTCTTTGAAGCTGTTTATTCTTATTTATAGGGTGAATAACTCGTTTTAGCCTTCTCCCCTCCCGACGACGCCAGCAACGTTACAGCTCCACGTCTTCCAATTTATTATTTCATTTGATTCCTTGTTTTATTCGATCGAACTTTTTATGATTTCGAATCAAGGAAGACCAGATGGTCATGAAACTTTCTCATCAAACTCTTAATTTAAGATCCAAACGAACATTTCTTAGATTTATGTAAAAAGTTTTCAAAGAAAAACTAATTTTATTGATCCAATAGTTGGAAAAAAAACTTTTTCGTACACATAATTCAGCAACGGACTGAGCATCATTTCAAGACTCAGTTAAAGGCAAGAGTGAACGGAAAAATTTCGTCATCTTCATTATCATCTTGTCGCGCCATTAGCACGGATATCTCTTACCCTCTCTCGCCTCCCCTCTCTATCGTTCATCGCTTCTAGCCGGTCCTCAGGGCTACACCCCGTATCCACACAGTGGTACTGTATGTAGGTTCAAGCTGGTCGCCCTGCTTTTGCTCGGCCACGTGAATGGGTCCATAGGAGTACATCACTTATGAGCTCTTCTCTACTTCTTCAGTAGTGTCCTGCATGTCTGATTCGTCTAAATTTGATAGTTTTCGTAATGGGTGGTAGGTGCCCGTATAGCTGCTACTTTGTGGGGTGTTGTCTCCCGGACTTGTTCAATATTGCTCGCATAATTCTTGTGTAGTTGCCGTCAAGCGTTTTCTCCATCCATTTAGTTAACCTCCATGTAGTGCATCTATATAGCAGTATCGGCACGACCGCCGCTTGGAAGAAACTGCGTTTCATTTTATCGGTCAGGTCTGACTTCCTGAAAATTTTATTGGTTGAAAAATTCATATGATGCTGTCATATCTGCATTTAATGAATTTTTACCAAAAAGATCCAAGTACAACAACATCGATGGAAGAAGTGTGTGGATCAAAAGAAGGATTATGTTGAAAAATAAATCTCATTTAATTACATTCTACAAGAGTATCTTGGTCAGCCTATGAACTTTTCAGCTGACCTACGTATTTCATTCGGTTACATTCTACAAGAGTATCTTGGTCAGCCTATGAACTTTTCAGCCGACCCACGTATTTCATTCGGTTACATTCTACAAGAGTATCTTGGTCAGCCTATGAACTTTTCAGCCGACCCACGTATTTCATTCGGTTACATTCTACAAGAGTATCTTGGTCAGCCTATGAACTTTTCAGCCGACCCACGTATTTCATTCGGTTACCTTCTACAAGAGTATCTTGGTCAGCCTATGAGTTTTTCAGCCGATCCACGTATTTCATTCGGTTACATTCTACAAGAATATCTTGGTCAACCTATGAATTTTTCAGACGACCCACGTATTTCATTCGGCTACATTCTACAAGAGTATCTTGGTCAACCTGTGAACTTTTCAGCCGACCCACGTACTTGAATTTGATTATCTGTTTGAAGGTTAACATTCTAAAGTAGATGCTAAATTGGTTAAAAAAGTACCACTCAACTTATTACAATGTTTGATCCTCCCTCGGGACAGGTCTTCAATACAGGGAGACGTCAAATGTTTTTTTAGCCAATGAAGAATTGCCAAACCATCGTCCACTCTCAGTAGGTGTACAGTTTCCCGAGCTCAGAAATTTAAGTCGTTCCTTTCCTTTAACAACTTACTCACTGACTCTTGTGACTTTTTCTGGCACTCACCCCGAGAGTTCCCATTATTGGGCCCTTGTTGTCAGTGAAACAGTCCGACTGTGAGGGTCCGACTGTATAGAAAGCTAAAATAAAATAAAAACACACAGAGAAAAATGAAAGGGGTCAACAAGAAAATAAGAGAAAGTTGAAAATAGGTTGCTTGGAAAAGAGGGAACGGAGAATCGGGAAAGTAAATAATTTCGAGGAAAGGAATGTTAAAACCAACGCAAAAAGAAAAGATAAAACTGTTCCAAACACGTAAAAAAAGCCTTCAAAAAACAAAACGAAGATCGATTGATTGTTTTTAACGACATGACAATCATGTAGACTTTTTTTGTGCCTAGTAATTGACCTAGTGGGCAGAGTGTTCACCAATGGTCCGGGAGACTTGGGTTCAATCCCAGGTCGCGTCATACCAAAGACTTTAAAAATGGTACTTGATATCTCCTTGCTTAACACTCAGCAATATAAGGTACGTATCGAGGGTAAAGTGGCGCAATCCAGGGAAACTAGCAGCGCCCTCTCCTACACCTCGGTGTTGTAGCTATTGAAAAGGGAGCCTTCTGGTTGCCCTCAACTACGGTCGCTAACTTAGGGAATTGTGTTCACTGTATGTGTATATTTTCATTTTTCGTGTAGTTATTTCCTTTGGGTTTTTTGCACACGGTCCTATCGAATATGAATAATTTTCAAAAATATCTATTTAATCCATAAGTGGGACTATAACAGGTACTACTGCTACAGGTTTGAGTGGATCTGGGAGTAACAGCCACGAAGTTCTGTCCACTCCCCAGACCTTCAAAACCAGAGCCCCACTACCAGATGTAGTTTAGTGTTATTCTCCTGACACCACTTTTTTTTTTGGGGGGGGCGGTCTTACCCCTCCGTGGGTTGTACAATCACTGCATTCTAAGACACATCTTCAGGGAATACTAAACAAAGAAATAACATAGAAAAATAAAGCGAACATTATGGGGGGGGGGCTCTCTACTTCCCAGAATTTTGAGATTGATTCTTTTCCAGTTGATTTCTGAGGCAAATTATGCGGTATGAATTTCATTCGCAGAGTGAAAAAAAGGAACGTTTAGAAATGTTCGAATCGTTTACGGTCGAATGAGAATATGTGAAAGCTGAAAATGAATTCAGGCCTGGAGAATATCATTCATAAAATATACAGAACCCCCACCCACCATCACAAATCCTTCTTTTGATCCACACACTTCTTCCATCGATGTTGTTGTACTTGGATCCCTTTGGTAAGACATTAATTCTTTCTAAGTTTCTTACTTAATATGTTCACATGCATCGTGTTCATGCGTGCGCGTGCACGTGCGCGCACACACACACACACACACGCACACACGCACACGCACACATGCACATTAGGGGTGTTGAGGGCATTTTTGACTTTCAAATGCAGCTGCTTATGAGCCCTTAAGATCAGACATTCATTTGTTTTAAAAGAAAATAAAAGATAAATAAACACAAAACTTTGTTATTTCATCAATTACGAAACTGTCAGGATGTATTAAAACTAAAAAATCATTAGGATGAATGGAAAAAAAAAACTTTTCATAATTGGATTATCATGCCATTTGACTAACACGAGATCCGATAATTAGAAGATCTCTTTCTTTCTCCCTTTCTCTTTGTCTCTGTCTCTCGGTCTGTCTGTCTGTCTATATATATATATACATAGAGAGAGAGAGAGAGAGTGTGTGTGTGTGTGTGTGTGAACTGATAGAACACTTAATAGTATTGATTTTGACAAGTGACTATTGTTTTATATAATAAATATTCGCTAATATTGTTATTAATCCTTTTACAATCTATCTATCTATATATCTATCTATCTTAGTTCATATCTATCTATCTTAGTCAGTCCATATCTATCTATCTATCTGTAGCCTTTATTAGAGTATCCTACCTTTATTTGTCTTGAACTCTACGAAACAAAAAGAAAAACACAGACGGCTATAAGAACTCGATAGAATAAAATGATAGAATAAGATGGTGCTATATACTCTGAAATTTTCAGACCAAACTTCTGCTAAAACTATGTTTTCAACTACAGACTTATTGATCTACCCTTATAAAAGTAGAAAAATGATACTAGAGAGACCATTTGCAAATAATTTAGGATTGAATAAGCTCGTCCATTCGAAGAGAAGTCCAAAAACTGGTTAGTAATATACTGCCCTTTACTAAATTGTCATTTAAAATGCATGTATGATTTCATTCAATTTTGTCATTGTAAAATCAGTGCTGTAAACTATCTGTGTCTTAAATGGAAGCACAATTAACTATAAATCCAAAATTAAAATTTGAACCTAGCCAAAGAAGCTAACTCTATTGGACATATTAGACCCCCCACCCAAGAAAAAAAAAAACAAATAAATGTAAAATAGAATGCCTATACGAATGATAAGAAGTAAAAAAAAAACAAACAAATTACATACTCTAATAAATAAAAAAAGTAGTCGTGGACTTTAACTAAGTTAAAACTTAATAAAAAACGGAAGAACGAAAGCTTAAAAAATTCTATCAAAAGCCATGGGAAGCAGCATAGTGGACGTAAAGGCAAGCGGATAAACCCTCTGACGGCTCAACGCAATGCCTAACCAGGTCCTGGGCGAATGAATCCCACGATTCAACGGCCAGGATCGATTTGTTCGATCGGAGAACTACTGCTGCTCATCTATAAGGGTGGATTCTGTGGATGAGAATAAGAACAGCCGTCGAAAGATAACCATGACCCAAACTCAAACCACATGTCAGCACGGTTAAAAAATGAGCGCATCCTGCTGAGGTTGGAGCCCTGGCCTCAGTATTCGAAAAATCAGCTACAGAGCTCAAACAAAAATTACTAAAATGCAAATAAACAATACAAATAGCGACATTCAACGTTAGAACCTTATATAAAATAGGACAACTACCGGAGCTGACTGTATCGGCCATGGATTATAACATAGACATAATATGCATTCAAAAACACAGATACACATATAATGAGGATATTAAATATCACGATAGTGGCAATGGATGAATGCTTGCCACTGCATCAGCGTGGAAAAAGTCTGTCCATGCCACGATAGGAGGTGTAGGTATACTTATAGGACCACGAGCCCTAAAATCACTGAATAACATAGAGAAAATACAACACAGGATGATGGTAGCTACTTTTAGTAGCAACCCCAATGCAATTATAATCTCCTGCTACAGTCCTACCAATGTTATTGAAGAAACTGAACTCATCGCCTTCTCTGATGAGTAATCCTGTCTTGTTCGTAGCATCCCGAAACACAACGTTCTCGTCATTGGCCGAGACATGAATGCCCAAATTGGGAAAAACGTGAACCACAAATTCAGCCTACATAACTCGTCAAACAGAAATGGATAACATCTGACTGATTTCACCATAGAAAATAGATTAACAGGCCTCAATACAAACTTTCAAAAAAGGGAGGGAAAACTATGGACCTACACATACCCAAACAATACTAAAGCATAGATAGACTACATATTTATAAACAAGAAATTGAATAATAGTGCATTCAATTGCAAAGCTTACTCCTTATTCGAGGGTGTGTCCACCGACCACCGAACTGTCACGGCAAAAATACGACTGAGCCTACGAAAGAATGTCTCCCGAACAAATACGATGCTCTATAAGAACAGACAGAAACACATACTCCGAATGAAGAATATGAGCATTTCGTCAACGCTCACTTAGAAGCGGCAGCGGAATTCATTCCAACTAAACAAAGAAGGAAATATAGAGTACCATGGGAGAATTAGTGGTTAGAGAAAAGCATGCAGACGTGAAAACTGCTTCTAAATGCAACAGGAAAAACCCAACCAATACCAATGCCAATGCCCTGAAATTTAAAAAAGCCCAAAATGAATTAGCTAACATATACCTAAAAGAACAGACAGCGTACATACAAAATCAGATCGATAACATCAGAGACTCACTTGAAGATAGATAATCTAGGATAGCATGGCAAATGATAAACGAAGTGAGCAGAAGTAAGAGCACCGCCAAACCTAAACTGAAAGCTACCAGCCAACAAGATCGAATACACATGTGGAAACAGCATTTCGTGAATTTACTCAGAAGTTACTTATGAACCAATCACGAGAGTTATAAGTAAGCTATTAGAAATCAAACTTGGACCGTTTACTCAATTAGAACTCGACTCAGTACTGAGAAAAATTTGAAATAGAAAGGCTGCAGGGCTCGATGAAATACCTTCATAAGTGTGGAAGACCAGAAAATTCGACGACATATTTCTTCGACACTGTAATGCCGTATATAATCAAAATCCTATAGACAGATGGATGGAGGAATGTATCCTCCCCTTCCCTAAAACGGGTGACGTCGTATTAGCCAAGAACTACCGAGATATAACACTTACGTCCATAGCGACCAAAATATACAATGCTCTACTACGCAACCACATAGAACACAAAATTGACAACATACTTAGGAAGAACCGAAACGTCCCCCGGAGAAAGAGATCCATGACCTCACTAATTTTGACTATCCATCGAATTCTTGAAGGTGTACGCGCAAAAAACCTCGAGGCAACAATATTATTTGTTGACTTTACTAAGCCCTTTGACTCCATTCACAGAGGAAATATGAAACAAATTCTTCTCGCCTATGGCCTACCAAAAGAAACCGTCGCAGCCATAATGATGCTCTATAGAAACACCACAGTAAAAGTCCGTTCCTCGGATGGAGACACAGACTACTTCGACATTGTAACAGGTGTACTGCAAGGAGACACATTAGCCCCATATCTTTTAATCATCTGTCTAGACTACGTGCTTACAACCTGTATCGATAAAATGAAAGAAAACACTTTCAAGCTAACAAAACAAAGAAGCAGAAGGTACCCCGCACAAAATATTACCGACGCCAACTACGCCGATTGTTATGTTTTGACCTTTTGACCCGGCCAAAAATGCCATTCAAGGTGATGCACCGGAAGGAAGTGACATATTCTAATGGCAGTTATGAGATGAAATTGCGTGGGCGGAAATTGGCTGATGAAATGGGACGAGGTAAAAAATAATCCCATTTCACTCTCATAGGCTGACGCACCGGAAGAGGATGACAGTTATTTCCGCTCGATGATGATCACACAGGCCATTCCAAAGAAAGCGGAAGTGACACATCCCGGTCTCCAGATATCGGAAGTAGTCGTGGAGGCGTGTCCATATCACCGCGTGGGAGTTTGAAGGTAATATAAGGCCGACGAATTGAGGACAGTAAAGTACAGACAGGCGAGAAAAACACAGGCGAGTAGAGTTGAGGACAAGCAGTTTAGTTGGAGTGGAGATGGACGAGATATAGTAGGGAAAGCCGGCACCCCGGAGAGTGGACACTAAGGCTCCGGTTGAGCAGCCATGGAAAACGAGAAAGACACAACGCTGACGGCCATAACTTTGGGGGTCAAAATATTTCAGTTATGTTCGGTCTCCAGCTCCCTCTCACACGCAAACTTTGAGTAATCCTTTTCGAAACCTTACAAATAAAGTGAGAGGTAAAATATTTTATAAAGAAGTCTTCCTGCGTCTGTCTTTGTCACTGTGACTTTATCATTGCGTCTGTCTATCTATTGTGTCGTTATGATGCTGTAGATGACTATATAACACGATGATATAGCGCTTCTGGCAAATGCACCCACCCGAGCAGAAACCCTGCTACATAATCTGGAACGAGTCGCTGCAGTCATGTAAATGCACACAAGACGGAATATATGGGCTTTAATCAAACAGGTGACATCTCCACACTAAACGGTAGCGCTCTGAAACTAGTTGACAAGTTCACCTACCTAGGGAGCAGTGTCTAATCAACTGAAACAGACATCGACACGCGAGTAACAAAGGCATGGACAGCTATCGATAGAATTTCGGTCATATGGAAGTCTGACTTGATCGATAAAATAAAGCGCAGTTTCTTCCAATCAGCGGTCGTGTCGATACTGCTATATTGATGCCCTACATGGACGCTAGCTAAACGTATGGAGAAAAAGCTTGACGTCAATTACACAAGAATACTACGAGCAATATTAATCAAGTCATGGAGACAGCACCCTACAAAGCAGTAGCTGTACGGCCACCTACCGCCCATATTGTTCAGTTAGAATGAATTCCATTGCCGCTTCTAAGTTTCTTCACTAACATTGGTAGGGGTGTAGCAGGAGATTATAATTGCATTGGGGTTGCTATTTAATATCCTGATATAATATTTAATAATTTTAATATTTTATATTTAATATCCTCATTATATGTGTATCTGTGTTCTTGAATGCATATCATATCTGTTATGATCAATGGCCGATACAGTCAGCTCCGGTAGTTGTCCTATTTTATTTAAGGTTGTTCTAACGTTGAATGTCGCTATTTGTATTGTTTATTTGCATTTTTGTTTGAGCTCTGTAGCTGATTTTTCGAACACTGAGGCCCGGGCTCCAATATCTGCAGGACGCGCCTCTTTTTTGCCCGCGCGAAGAGCGACGTGGTTTAGACATGTGGTTATCTTTCGACGGCTGTTCTTATTCTCATCCACAGAAGCCATCCTTATAGATGAGCAGTAGTAGTTCTCCGATCGAACGAACGATCCTGGCCGTTGAACCATGAGATTCATTCGCCCGAGACGAGGTTAGGCATTGCGTTAGGCCGTCAGAGGGTTTATCCGCTTGCCTTTACGTCCATCATGCTGCTTCCTATGGCTTACGATAAAAACAAACAAACAAACAAACAAACAAAAAAGACTCTCGTTACTCCTTTTTCATTAAGTTTTAACTTAGTTAAAGTCTACGACTACTTTTTTTTCGATGATATAATGTCCATTATTCTTCTTGTTAAATGTCTCAATGAGTGGGCGATGTTATGATGACGATTATTCACGTTCTTGTTAAATGTCACAATGAGTGGGCGATGTTATGATGACGATTATTCACGTTCTTGTTAAATGTCACAATGAGTGGGCGATGTTATGATGACGATTATTCACGTTCTTGTTAAATGTCACAATGAGTGGGCGATGTTATGATGACGATTATTCACGTTCTTGTTAAATGTCACAATGAGTGGGCGATGTTATGATGACGATTATTCACGTTCTTGTTAAATGTCACAATGAGTGGGCGATGTTATGATGACGATTATTCACGTTCTTGTTAAATGTCACAATGAGTGGGCGATGTTATGATGACGATTATTCATGTTATTAAGTTAATACACGGAGAAAGGAAATGAAAAACAAAATGTCTGACTGAATGTCTTCCTCTTCTTTTCAACGTTGTAAGTAAAATGATGGTATATTGAGAAAATTTTCGGATTTTCCAAATAATAATTCGCCAATAATGATAAAAATGTTTTGCTTTCTTTGTCTGAAGGCATATCAACGTTTGTTGGTTATTTAATACCAAAGCCATTGTTATAAAAGAACAGTAGTGATACTATTAAACCCGTAGCTGGGCGGGATAAAGAAGTTCATGCCTTTCCTAATAATATTAGTCCGAAAATGAACGTTATCGCACGACTGGAGTTCGAACTCGCTTACTTCGACACTGCAGTGCAGTATGGCAACAAAGGAGTACTTTACACTCCTCATATCTCCAGAAAAGAGCCTCACTATCAAATGCAGTTTAGTGTTATACTCAGGATACCCCCTTTTTTTGGGTGAGGAGAATTCTTAACCCTCTGTAAGAGATACAGTCGGCATATTCTAAGCTCCAATGACAGGGTTCAGTTATATATATATATATATATATATATATATATATATATATATTCCTATCATTTGCTGCAAATGTGAGGAAAGTTTACGATTTATTGCTTTATTCATTTACTGACAAGATCAAAGCCGTATTTCTTAAACTTTTCTTCCTCGGAACACAATGAAGAAGCATCGAATATATTTGGATGCACTTTGACAATTCCCAGCCTCATACGGGTTGACATGCCGTTAAAATCAATCAGTGACGATTGATTTTAACGGCATGTCAATTCGTATGAGGTTGAGAATTATCTTCATTGTACATTTACATCTTTTTAATTTAATTTTTGCATGAATTAGTTGCTTCTGTGGCGTTATGACTAAGTTTGAACTTGAAAAACGTAAGTTCTCAAATTAGAATACGTTGCGCGTTCATCTGTGTGGCTTTCAAATAACATACGGAGTGAAGTATTGCACAACGTGACAGCGCACCGAGTACCATGATATTACCAACAGCAGCGGGTACCTACCAAGGCTTAAGCTGCTTCGGTCACGTGATATACGTATCCCAAACGAGCACACACCAAAATAATGCGGTACATTTACCTATGGCCAACTGATAAATATGGCCCCATATGTAACAATTACAGGCTGATTTGTAACAGGCTGATTTCTTTTATTGTCAATTTATCTGAAAAATATTAAAATTGTGCAAAAATACATAAATATTTTTTCCAGAAAATTAATGATAAAATAATAAAATATTTTAGGCAAACAAATAAATATTAATAAAAAAATGCAGTAATACAAAAACGTAAGTAAAAGGAACTTAACATTTTCTCTTTAAAATCGATTTTCTTTGGACCTTTGCCTTTTTTAAAAACATTCCACAGTATTCTTTCGAACTTTATCTGATGAAACTTTTTGTTTATTGTTGTAAAATATATTTACAACAATTTTTATTGCAAATATAAGTCCTGTTTCAATGTGTTTTTCACATGTAAAACTATATGTGGCTTTCAAATCACACCCGGAGTGAAGTATTGCACAACGTGACAGCGCACCAAGTATCACGATATTACCAACCACAGCGGGTACCTACCAAGGCTTAAGCTACTTCGGTCACGTGGTATACGTATCCCCAACGAGCACGCACCAAAATATTGCATAACATTTGCCTCCCACTTGTAGTTAAATCATTTTTCAGCAATTGAACAATATTTTTTGTAGACCAGCATATTTTTTATAAGTGTTTTAATTTTTGGGAGGTCCATGTGAGAGCTATGGGTTTTTTCTTCACCCGGAAGTTAGAGCTCCATATATTCAAGGAAGCAATCGGTAGATAGACAAATATTACCCGAGGCAGTGTGCCGATGTCCTACCGAACGCCCCCCACCCTCTGTTCTCAGTAGTTGAACAAAACATAGACATGTGAGTTAGCTGACCGTTGGGAAGAATGGAATTACGAATTTAGTCTACCGTCCTTGATTGTGATTGTAAGGAACTAACACCGAAGCTCATTTCTGTAAAGTGTCACACGTTCAACTCTCGCCCGACCGGTAAGAACCCGAGGAGAGAGTAAAGAAACAGCAAGTATACTCTTGGAATTCGTTTTTTTTTCTTCTTTGTGGCGCCGACTGGTGACTTTTACGGTTATAACTGAAACCTGCGACCGACTAATCTATCTTAAAAAAGAATCAGCACAACGTGATGTTGAGTCGTTTAGCAAATAAAACTGTGCTGGCTGTCAAGAAAGATTTCCACGTTGTTATATCTCAGAGCGAACCAGTGTGTTACCGTGGATAGTTTGGAAATTATTGGATTGAACGAATAACTTCAACGATGCGAGAATATCAAAAGCTTAATAATTTTCACACCGTACCACATTGATAGGAAAATTATTCGTATTGATTCCGAAAAGGTCATCTGTCGTCCATCTGGACTTTCTTGGTTCTAAGACTTTAGCGTTACTGAACTTCCATAAGCGATCGAGTCAGGAATGGGCTCAAACCTAAATAAGCTAAACAAATGAATCACAAAATAAGTTGGCAAATGAGGAAGGACGAATAAATCTTGAACAGGGATTATAAGAAAGGAAAGGAACTTCAATCTTGAGGAGGAGGGAGCAGGTTGGAATCGTATGTGAACGGCAAGAGACAATTAGGTGTTGTTTCAAGAGATTTCTGTTTGGATATGAATTTGGGATAATCCCTGTTCAGAAGCATACAACTTTTGGGTTTGGATTCTTCTAACGTGAAAAAAGAATAACGCTCTAGTTTTTTTTTACTCCGTAGCATTCGTTTGATTATCTGAGCTGTGCTGAGCTGATGACTCACCGAATTGAGCCCGGGTTTTCGTTCAGCGTATCCGCTTTGTAGGCTAGGCACAATCAATAAAGATCAATCGATCGATCAATCCATCTAGACTAGCAAGTACGTAAAATAAGTTACAAAGCGGCCTTGAAATTTCAACGTCCTTTTTCTTTCGTTCAGTTTTTCTCCTTCCCCTACCTTTATCAATTTTATTTTCTCTTTCTCTTTCTCACTTGTTTGTAGAAAGTTTTGTTTTTCTCTATTCCGATTCAGTTATGTTTCTCTCTTTCTTTTCTTTCTATCTTGTGATCTATCAATCATCTTTTCTCTTCATCTCTTTCACCGATTTCTTTCTTGATCTCTTCATCACTTTCGATTGATAGCCCTTTCTCGCAAACCTACTCTTCCGTTCTCATACACTTTCTCCTTCTGATAATCTTTTTCTTATTTCAATTGCTGTTTCTCTCTCAAATCTTTTTTTTTCTTTCGATTCATTTCATTTACTTTTTCACTTGCATCCCTTTTATTCTGATTACTTTTACATTATTGTAATTTCATTCTCTCTTTCTTTGTTGCCTCTCTTCGTTCTCTTAATGTTTTTCTTTCTTTCTTTCTTTCTTTCTTTCTTAATTTTTTTTCATCGCTTTCTTCAGAGTTTTTCTTAATCTTTTTAAAACTCTTGCTAAATTTCATTATTTCATCTATACTTTACATATCGCTCTGTCAACTGGCTTAGAATAAGCTGAATGTACCCCGTGTAAAGGGGCAAGACTTCCCCCAAAATGAGTGTGTTCAAACTGAATTTGTTGGTGAAGTTCCAGTTATCAAGATTTGAACTGTGTAGAATACATATTGATTGACATTACTCCTTGGTCCACCTGTTAGGGTCACATATATGTATTAAATAGATCTTTTAGGGTCCCCTTTATGGATAAAAAAATCTTGTAGGATCTCCTCTATGGGTTAAATAGATCTGTTTAGAAATCATACATATTCGATAGGACCTTTAAAAAATTACTAAACAAAAGTGTAAACATGAATGCGATTACGAAACCTATAGGCATAAAATAACCCTGAATAGATTGACATGCCATTAAAATAGATAAATTTATCTTATTTTACAAAGTATTTATTTATTACATTTTTCCCTATTATTTTTATTTCCTTTTATTCGTCCGTACTTTCCATGATTCCCTCTTTTATTCCTTCCTTCCAACATCTGCGCCTTCCGTAATTTTCCCTCTTTTTTTCATTGATTCGTTCGTCCACGCGTTACGTGATTTTCGCTCTTTTTTTTCTTTCTTTCCTTCGTCCATGCCATCTGTGATTTTCCCTCTTTTTCTTTCTTTCCTTCGTCCATGCCATCTGTGATTTTCCCTCTTTTTCTTTCTTTCCTTGGTTCGTGCCTTCCGTAATTTTCCCTCTTTTTTCTTTTCTTTTTTTTCCTTCGTCCGTTCCTTCCGTGATTTTCGCTCGTTTTTTCTTTCTTTCCTTCGCCCGTACCTTCCGTAATTTTCCCACTTTATTACTTTCTTTCTTTCATCCGTACCTTCCGTGATCTTTTCATTTTTTTTTTCTTTCTTTCCGTCGTCCATGTCTTCTGTGAATTTCCCTCTTTTTCTTTCTTTCCTTCAACCGTTCCCTCTGTGATTTTCGCTCGTTTTTCTTTTTTTTTTTTCTTTCGTGCGTACCTTCCATAATTTTCCCACTTTATTGGTTTCTTTCGTTTATCCGTGCCTTCCATGATTTTTTCATCTTTTTTCTTTCTTTCCTTCGTCCGTTCATACCGTGATTTTCCCTCTTTTTTTCTTTTCATCTTCCGTCCGTACCTTACGTGATTTTCCCTCTTTCTTTCTTTCTTTCTTTCTTTCTTTCTTTCTTTCTTTCTTTCTTTCTTTCATCCGTGCCTTCCATGACTTTCCTTCGTTTTTTTTATCCTTCTATCGTCTTTTGCCTTCCGTATTTACCCCACTTTTTTCTTTCTTTCCTTCGTCCGTGCCTTCCATGATTTTCCCTTTTTTTTCTTTCTTTCCTTTGTCCATGCCTTCCGTGATTTTTGCTAATGTTTTCTTTGTTTCCTTCGTCCATAAATTCCGTGATTTTCGCTCTTTTTTCTTTCTCTCCTTCGTCCGTACCTTTCTTGATTTTTTCTTTTTTTTTCTTTCTCTCCTTCGTCCGTGTTCCGTGATTTTGACTCTCTTTTTCTTTCTTTCCTTCTTCCGTGCCTTTGGTGATTTTCTCTCTTTCCCTATTTTCCCTTTCTTTATTTCTGTCTTTCTTTCTTTCTTTTTTTCTTTCTATCTTTTAAATCCGTACACATTCCTCTATTATTTCTCTCGACAACTTCCCAATTATTTCCTATATATTTTACCATCTACCTTAACTTTACTTTGTTCTTTTGTTAATATTTGATTGATTTTACATCATTCTTTTGTCTCTATTTCCAGATATTTTGAAAGTTTAGATTCATTTGTCATTTCTTCTTCTTCTTCTTCTTCTTCTTCTTCTTCTTCTTCTTCTTCTTCTTTTCAAATTTTACTTTTTATTCTTCCTACAACTATTTTTCACTGCATTTTTTTTGTTTTCTTGTTTCTCACCCTTTTCTCTCTCCTTTTCCCTCGTTTCTTTTCATTTTTCTTCTCGTCATTTGCTTTTCTTTTTGTGAATCTTTTTCTATTTTTTCTTTTTTCTTCTTTTCTTCTTTTTCGCCGTCTCTTCGTCCCTTCCTCCTTCTCCTTCTCCTTTCTCTCTTCCTGTTCTTTCTCTCTTCCTGTTCTTTCTTTCTTTCTTTCTTTCTTTCTTTCTTTCTTTCTTTCTTTCTTTTACCTATCTTCTTCTCCTTCTCCTCTCTCTCTTCCTGTTCTTTCTTTCTTTCTTTCTTTCTTTCTTTCCAATCGTTTCCCCCATTTTCTTATTGCCTCCTTATTTCTTGCATTTTGGCCACGTTCTTTTTTTTCTTTCAATATCAGTTTCACACCAATCTGTTTGCAAATCAGAAAAGCCTCTTTTCCTAATAGACATTGCTTTGTCTCTATTCAGGCAAATGCTTGTGAGAATGTTATCAGTCATGACTAATAAGTGAGGAACTCATGCTGAATAAGAATCAATAGTTATTTATCGGAACGTTGCAGACAAAACACACAGCATGCTTTGAGCCAAGTTAGTCTACCGGGAGATTTTCTTGAATCAAACCAAAATTTGAAAGACAAACTGCTTTGAGGGAAATTCTTCAGTTGCGAAGTAAAGTTTCCTCAAATTAATCCCCTCCTGTCAATGGGCCATAGAATACGCTAATTTTACCCCCTGAAGAAGGGTAAGATCCCACCATAATGGAGGTGCCCTGACTATGACGCTAACTGTATCCCTGGACACTGAACTCTATATGATGGTGAGGCTCCGATTCTGAAGATCTGGGGAATGTGGAATTCCATTCACTGTCATTATTCCCAGGTCTACTGAGTGGTAGTAACTGATAGGGTCCCGTCTGTGGGTCAAACTGATTTGTTTAAAAATTATACGTATTCAATATGTCTGTACGGAAAACATCCCTTAAGAAACTACTACTTCACTAAACTGTAGAAATAAAATAACCCTAGATGGGTTGACATGTCGTTAAAATAAGGCAATCTTGATTTACATCGTATTTATTCATTTTATTTTTCTTTATTCATTCTTTTTTTTTTCTTCTACCTTTTTCTTTACTCTTTCTTTTCCTTTTTTCTTTGTTCTTTCTTTTCCTTTTTTTCTCTTCCTTTTTTCTTTATTCTTTCTTTTCCATTTTTTCTCTTCCTTTTTCCTTATTCTTCATCTTCTTTTTTCTCTTCCATTTTTTATTCTTTCATTTACTTTTTTCTTGATTCTTTCTTTTCTTTTTTTCTCTTCTTTTTTTCTTTATTCTTCTTTTCTTTTTTTCTTTTACTTTTTTCTTTATTCTTTCTTTTCTTTTTTTTCTTCATTCTTTCTTTTCTTTTTTTTCTTTTTTTTCTTTTTTCTTTTCTTATTTCGCTTCATTTTTTCTTTATTCTTTTCTTCCTGTTTTCTCTTCCTTTTTTCTTTACCTTTCTTTTTCTTTATTCTTTCTTTTCCTTTTTTCGCTTCCTTTTTTCTCTTCCTTTTTTTCTTTATTCTCTCTTTTCCTTTTTTCTCTAAATTTTTTCTTTATTCTTTCTCTTCCTTTTTTCTCTTCCTTTTTTCTTTATTCTTTCTTTTCTTTTTTTTTACCTTTTTCTTTATTCTTTCTTTTCCTTTTTTCTTCATTCTTTCTTTTCTTTTTTTCCTTTTTCCTTTATTCTTTCTTTTCTTATTTCTCTTCATATTTTCTTTATTCATTTCATCCTGTTTTCTTTTCCTTTTTTCTCTTCATTTTTTCTTTATTCTTTCTTTTCCTTTTTCTCTTACTTTTTTCTTTTCCCTTTCTTTTTCTTTAATCTTTCGTTTCCTTTTTTTCTCTTCCTTTTTTTTTCTTTCTTTTCTTTTTTCTCTTCTTTTTTCTTTCTTTTCCTTTTTTCTCTTTCTTTTTTCTTTATTCTTTCTTTTCTTTATTCTTTCTTTTCTTTTTTCTCTTCTTTTTTCCTTCTTTCCTTTGTTCTCTTCCATTTTTCTTTTTCTCTTCCTTTTTTTCTTTCTTTTCTTTTTTCTCTCCCCTTTTTTCACTTTCTTTTCCTTTTTCTTTCTTTTTTTTCTCTTCTTTTTTCTCTTTATTCTTTCTTTTCCTTTTTTTCGGTTCCTTTTTTCTTTTCTCTTCCTTTTTCTTTTTTCTCTTCCATTTTTCTTTATTCTTTCTTTTCTTTTTTTCTCTTCCTTTTGTCTTTTCTCTTTTTTCTCTATTCTTTCCTTTTCTTTTTTCTCTTCCTTTTTTTGTTTTTACTTTCTTTTCTTTTTTTTCTCTTCCTTTTTTCTTTATTCTTTCTTTGCCTTTTTTCTCTTCCTTTTTTTCTTCATTCTATCTTTTACTTTTTCTTCCCTTTTTCTTTATTCTTTCTTTTCCTTTTTTCTCTTCCTTTTTTCTTTATTCTTTTTCTTTTTTCTCTTTTTTTTCTTTATTCTTTCTCTTCTTTTTTCACTTTTTTTCTTTATTCATTCCTTTCTTTTTTTCTCTTCCTTTTATCCGTAGTTTTTGTGATTTTCTTTCTATCCTTCTTTATTTCTTATTTGTTTTTAGGTTATGACAATTTTTCTCTGTTTCTATCAAGTCTTTCTTTATGTTTATTCATTTGTTAATTTATTTAAACTTAAATTGTTTACTAAGGATCATTTTTAGTAACTTGAAACCCTAGGAATTGTATATAAACAAATGACTATTATTAAAATTGTTTATACTCGTATTAATGCAAAATGAATGCAAACGACTGGAATTTGAACTTACTGTTCTGATTTCATTTTTAATAACAATGATTATTACATGGCACACGACTCCATATTTCATTGAGTAGAAAATACGAAAATAAATGGGAGAAAAAATTCTTGGATTTTGACTGATTCATTAATCTATGTTTTATTATTTGTTCTTTTTCTTTTATTCTTCATTTTATTTTGCTTTAGTTTTTTTTTCTTTTCTTTATTTTTCTTTCATGCTCTTATTTTTTATTTGTTCATTTTTCATTTTAGTTTTATTTTGTCATTCTATTTATTTATTTTTTCATCAATTTTTCTTCTATTCTTTTTTCTTGTTATATTTTATTTCTAATTCTTCATTTTCTTTTTCTTTTATTCGTTCTTCTTTTCTCTTTTTTATTCTTTTATTCTTAATTCATTTTTCTTTTCTTTTTTATTCTTCATTTTAATTTTCTTTTATTCTTTTATTCTTCATTTTCTTTTTCTTTCATTTTTATTCTTTTATTCTTTCTTTTTTATTCTTTTATTCTTAATTCCGTTTTCTTTAATTTTTTATTCTTCATTTTCGTTTTTACTTTATTCTTTTATTTTTCATTTTCTTTATTTTCCTTTTTTTATTCTTTTATTCTTTCTTTTTTCGTTTTTATTCTTAATTCCTTTTTTAAAAGACTTTTATTCATCCTTTTAATTTTCTTTTATTCTTATATCATTTTATTTATTTTTTATTAATCTTTTTCTTTTTTTTCTTTTTTCATTTTTTATTTTCGTTTATTATTTCAATTATGTGTTCTTTCATATATTTTCTTCTATTTTTCGTTCTATTTTCTTTTATTCTTTCAATATTCCTTTTAGTTTTTTAAATTCTTTTTTCTCTCATTTTTCGTTTATTTTTTATTTCTTTATTCTTTATTTTATTATTATTTAATTCTTTTATTCTTTGTAATATTTTCTTTGGTTTTTTTCATTTTTCATTTTAGTTTTCTGTTCTTCTTATTTTTATTCTTTTTCTTTTTTCTTTGAGTCTTTTATACGTTATTTCATTTATGTTTTTATTTTTTTACTCAATTATTCTTTCATTTCCTAAAATTTTATTCTTTTATTTTTCCATCTATTTTCTGTTATTTTTCATTTTTATTCTTCTTTCTTTCTTTTATTCTTTTATTATTCGATTTATTTTTATTTTGTTCTTTTATTTGTTCATTCTTTCTTCTATTCTCATTTATTCTTTCATTTTTCATATTGTTTTTATTTTATTCTCTTAATCCTTGTATTTCATTTTAGTCTTTCATTCCTAATCTAAAAAAATATTCATTCATTCATCTCATTTTATTTTTTATTTTATTCTTCCATAAATTTTTATTTTATTCTTTTATTTTTTTGTTGCTTAATTTTCTTTTATTCTTCATAGTTGCTTTTTAAATTTTAATCCATTTTAGTTCCATTTTATTTCAAATTTCATTATTCTTCTTTGTATTTTATTTTAATCTTTAATTCTTCCTTCTTTTATAATTTTTCATTTCTTTTCTTTCAATTTGTTAAAGTCTTTTTATCTTTGTTAATCTAATTTTAATTGTTTTATTTCGTTTTATTTTCAAAGTGTCAGAACTTGAAAAATTCTACAATTTTATGCCATCATTTGTAATACATCATTGTTAGAGATAAAATAATTCTCAACATTTTAGCAATGCATCATAACAAAATAGTTTTCAAATGTCTAATTTTCTATTGTAATAACCATTCGTTTAAAACCCGCCTGTTGACAAGGCTTACAATAAATTGATTCTATCCTCTGTCGAGAGGGGTAAGGCGCTTCTAACAAGATGTGTCCGCCGAATGACACTAAACTTTTATTTGGGAATCAAATGGGTATTACCATAGGAAATAAGACTTTTGAAGTTACAGATTTAGTAAATGACACCTGGTCCTTTTTTCAATATACAAAATGCAATCAAGAAAAATCGTAACTGAAGCTTTTTATTTCTTAAATTAAAAAAGTTAAAGACATGTGTATATTGGAACAATTTGTGATGATGTCTTGACGTCTAAACTTCTGTCTAGACGAGTCTGTGACATTTTTCGATGAACCTCGACACTTTTTTAACGAAATACTTCCGGTGAATCACTGAACTTTGCTAGTTTAGAACTCTCCACACTAACCAGGATTGGGAGACTTTTTCTTGTCTCCTAAACTGAAAATTTATCTTAACAGTAAAATTTGAGGGAATGGAGGGAGATAAAAAAATACGACGGCGCAGTTTTATACCGTACCAGAAGCGTTTCACAGGTATTTTGACTCATGAAAAACTCACTGGAATATGTGCATTGAATGCTATGAGGAATATATTCTAGAAAATTAATGTTTTATTCATTGTTCATATCTGTCTCGGTAAATACAGCTTCAGTCTCGATATTTTTTTAACACAGTTCGTATTTTGAAAAAAAATTTAACGCTTCATTTATTGTTCATTTCTGCCTTGGTAAATACAGCTTCAGTCTCGATAATTTTAAATACAGCTAGTATATATTCAATCTCTATATTTTGCACACACTTCGTAGATGAAGGTTGGCTGAAAAGTTCATAGACTTACCAAGATACTCAAATGGAATGCGACCAAATCAGATTTCTTTTTCAACATAGTTCTTCTTGAAGTCCGCACATAGGTCAGTTTTGCTATGCTTGAATCCTATTGGTAAAAATATCATCAAGAGAAGATATGACATCATCATATGAAGATTTCAGCCCACCTCCCTATACTTTAAATTAATCTCTTGGATAATATTAACATATTTGAGTCAATTCTTGCTTATTCATGTTGGACAGTTGTTATTTTACTAGAAAGAAATAGATTAATCTATTTTTAATCCTGATTTAAATATATTTGCGTTGAAACTTTGCTCACTTAGACTAGAGAAAAGCCATCAAATTAAAAGTTTTATTTATGACTAGTTATGATGAGCCCTATTAATGATACTTTCATCGAGGTTCCATGCCAAATAATCACTGTCAGCATTTCTCTGGACAATAAGGGGTTATTTGGCAGTGTCCATCTCCCCTCTTAGTATCATGTGGCATGTTTTACTATGTTATGAAGTATTATGCAACAGGAACGCTCTTTTATCTGACATATTATAGGATGTCAAAAATGAATTGCCTTCACAAAGTTAAAGAGCTCCAAATGCGCTGCTATTTAACCATAGCCAAAGGAGAAGTGGATTCATGCCGTTATCAAACGAACTAGGGCAAAGTTAACATACATTATCATAAATTAATTTTGAATTTAGGTCGCCGATTTTATTATTTGCACCACTAACAATTTCGTATAATAATTGCACTCTTACATTGAAAATTTTCTTAAAGAAAGTTTGCAAATCTTTATATCAAGAAAGAGAACTTGGAGCAGAGGTCACAAACTATTTCAGCCAGAGGGCCACAAAGTTTAACCCGGTTGTTCCCGAGACGACGATCTTAAAAAGTACAGACACCCCAGGTTATTCACAAGATAACAATCAAATTTCTTTAATGAGAGATCTGATGTTTGATATCAGAAAAATGTAATATCAGTGTTAGATGAAGAGATTAATAGAAGGAGCACTTCAGACAATCATATAATTTGACAATTGAGAATGTAGTGAACCCTTGGCTTGCTTCATTTTGAAGAACAACCGTTCACGGCCGTAAGTAGTGCTAAACTTGTTCTCTACTTGCTGCAGGTGGGTGATAAGGTCGGGCAATCGTCTAGATGGAAGCACGTGGTTCGTTTAAAATTGAGAATATGGCAAGCAAGAGACTTAAAATCTGTTGAACACTGAAGATTAATGAGTTCCATCTGCAGTTATGATGGTACTTTTTTACAG
Organism: Sepioteuthis lessoniana; assembly: GCA_963585895.1. Taxonomy (NCBI): domain Eukaryota; kingdom Metazoa; phylum Mollusca; class Cephalopoda; order Myopsida; family Loliginidae; genus Sepioteuthis; species Sepioteuthis lessoniana. The sequence continues at coordinate 106,765,802 of OY757918.1, forward strand.
TCGATATCAAAAGGTGAAGAGAAAATTTTGAAAGTTGGGTGCAGGGCTGTGTAAATAAGCCCCAGGGGCCGCGAGTTAGAGGCCCTTGATTAAGAAGTTGCCTTACCAGGTTGAAAAAAGACAATGGTTAGAAGTTATTACGACTGAGTGGTTCTTGAAGGAACTTTCAGGATCTATTTAATCGAGAAGAATAAATAATTCATCATTAAAATTGTAGGAGCGTTTAGATTTCGATTTGTTATAGAAGAATTTAGGTCTAACTGAGACTTTGGAGGCTGGCGTTTTCGCTTCCTTTGAAAGATACACAGTCACACCTGAAATGATAAGAACAT